>WOVY01010300.1:0-600000 GCA_013436015.1 Rhipicephalus annulatus | reverse complement strand
GTAGTTCAATAGTCATAAGCGTTATGCCGTATATACATTAGCTTATCTGACTATATGAGGAGCATAAATGGCATGTCTCCTTATAAGAAATCATGGCATGCTATATGCTTTATGACTCTTTCGCTCTCCATAGCTCGTCATGGTATGCTTGCTGTGAGCGTGCCATGAGCGCTCAGGCTCCAGACATGAGATCCTGCTTTAATGTCAAGGTTTTCTTCACGTGTTCTTTCAGTTTTATAATAAAATGATTACTCCCTTCGCGCTTCGGTTCTTCCATAGCCTACACCAGTTATCTTTGTTATATACTTATTCAGACTGAAATTCTTCCGCTTCTGAATTTCATTTTGCAAAACATTTAACGGACTTCCACGTTTCAAGGTGTACCTGACTTACTCTTATCAAATGACAAAATACAAACGTAAGTACACTTTATTTAGGAAATAAATTATGAATGGACATTTGCTTGATTCAGCGTAAAGCAATACCGCCCGCATTTGGTGTTTGATGTTGTCGAAACCACTCGGGCATCCCATTCGTGATTTCACTACTCAAGTCAATAACCTCTTTTATGCGACCGTTATCGGAAAAGATTAGAGCAGCCTGATCGCATGAAAGAAACATCAAAATCTCAATATTCAGAATTCGACCCTATTCTTTTTCGATAAATGCATCTGTCATGTAGCGGAAGAGTGTTTACTACTATCGCTGGCGCGAACGATCACTTTTTTTAGGGGCGAAGCTTTTTATAGCGGCACTCGTTCGTCTCTCGTAGCCGTTGTATTATGTAACAAGCATAACATTTTGACCCTCAAGTTGGTGTCGGTGAGAGATTTCTTCTGTGCGTTGTTGAACAATAAGAAATAGTGCTGAATGCACATGCCAATGGCTGCTAATGGGGAATGAGAGACAGGAGCATTCGGCTATAATTAACGCGCACGCTTCTATCCCATTAGCAGCCATTGGTGTGTACAATGAGCACTATCTGACAACAAGGGGTTGCCTCGTTATCCTCGCTGGGTGTAACCTCCTTAGTTTTAGAAAGGTTTAGCGAGCGTTGAGCCACAGTAGCATGAACAGAATGAACTAGTATATACCTCGAATGAACTCGAGGTGGTTAAAGGTGGGAAGTAGATACGAAGCGCAGGCCGTAAAAAATTAAAAGCTGAATCCTCCTATCTCTCATTTCACATTATCAGCCACTGGCATGTACAGTGAGCGCTATCTGACAGAAAAAGGTTGCTACGTTATACTCGCTGGGCGTAACCTCCTTGGTTTTAGAAACGTTTAGCGAGCATTGGCCACAGTGCCATGAATACAGTAAACTAGTATACACAATGAACCCGAGGTGGTTAAAGGTGGGAAGTAGACCCGAAGCGCACGCCGTAAGAAAGTGCGCGTGTGCCACCTTTCGTTTAGTCCTTGGAATGTCCGCTGGATGGCGGTGCTTCCATATGTAAGTTTTTTTTTTGTCGAGCCTGGTGGCATACTTGTCACCACCCCGTTATAAAGGGGACGCTCATAGCATCCATCCATCCATCCATCCATCCATCCACATATATGATGAAAAGATGCGATATGGTGGTACTCGGAGTGTTGAATAGATGGACGAACGGACACACAGACAGCTGCATGGATGGACGCATGAACGGATGCATGAACGCACGGAGGGGCGGATGGACGCATGGACGGTCACAGAGACGGACGCATGGACAGACGGAAGCAAAAATGAATGGACGGACGAATGCTTCGCCCCACTCTCCATCATTCACTCCGTGGATATGCTGCCAATTTTTTATCCACAACTTGGGCTTGCCAAGTTGTGGATTGCCAAGCTAATCTGCTGTGCTGCATAAACGATTTGTTTGTTTTTCTACTACATTATTCCAAAGCTGTACGAAAACCCGAAGCAATACTTCTTGTGTGACACTTGGAACATATCCCAGTTACTATCAACTCTTACCGAATGTCGACAACAGATGTCTGCCCTGAAAAAGCTGAGGTTAACGGGGTCGAACCCCGTTTTAGTTTCTTGAAAAATCCCATCCTGCGGAAAGCAGACACTGCTAAATAAACTGTCAAGCTGAATTTGGGGCCATCAAGGCTGCCTAAACGCCAGAAACGAAGTGAGAACAAAGCGAGATGGGGAAGGGTGTGTGCGTCAGATAAATATTGCTGTTCTGCATCCACGGTGCTACTTTAGTTTTTCAAAGATTCTTACCTATGTGTATTTCTTAAAGTTGTCCGCCTCATCGAAGGTGTTTTTCACACCTAATGCAGGAGGTGTTTCCCAGCCCCGTGATGTGAGCTGAATCTGTGGGACTCTGAAAATTGAAACAAAGCTATCGTAACGAATACGTGTACATCGCAAAATGTAACCGTTCTTAGACACGCTGGGGGCTGAGAATCAGTTTCATCTTTCACGGTATTTGGAATGGTAAGCAGAAAATTGTCTGCAAATATAAAGACCAAATTAACTCGTGCAATTTGCGAACTCACTGAATAGCAGCAGATGTGACAGGCAGACTGATCTGCACAATGCAAGGACCTTTCACCCATCCGATGAAGATCATCAAGTAGTACTGTTGGGGCATCTCTAGTTTATTGAATGTTTAGAAAAAAGGAGTTCTAATACACCAGCTTCATTCATATAATTTGAAAGTGCTGTTAGTGTAAACGCCGTTTATTAGCGTCATTCCAGTTGTCATGATATCTAACAGTTGCACCAGCGCATGGGGTTGTCCACAATAGCCAACGGACTGATATTCATGCAATGTCCATCGGGTTCCACACGTGCCCTTCTCCCTTACAATAAAGAAAGCCCAACACTGAAGCCCTGCGTAACTAACGACCTACAAGCAAGGCGAGGTCCGTGAACAGCGAATCGACTTGAAGAGGTCACTTGGGCACAGTTTGTCGTTCAGCAAAGACGGAGATCGGAAAAAAAGTGCCACGAGTTAGACAATAAAATTGTGGCATGCGGCAGATACTATAGCACTATAACATAATTTCGGACAAAAGGTCACAGTGAAGAGCAGTGGCGACACTAAGCCTTGCCCAAAAGTTATAGATGAAAGAACGAGGAGCAAGCTTCAGGTTTCGTAGTTTTTTTTTGGGGGGGGGGGGGGACATTGGTCAATAGAAGTTCGTGAATTGGCACCTTCATCGCCGGTTTCAGCGGTCAGGCAAAAGGGAAACCACTGGACAAGAATCGAGAGATAAATGATTTAACGAAGAGCTGGAGATCTTTGCAGCCTTGCCGCCTGACTTCCTACTCCAGATGCGGGGTGATGATTGTGATATATTGTCGCAGTGCAACGCGAACAAAAAATGACAGCAGCTTACGGCAGCGAAAAGAGCGTGTTCAGGATCAGTTGTACAGCAAGACGCCTGCTTCGTTGTTGTCCCAAAAACCACCAGTCCCACTAGCTGGAATCTACAAAACATTCCTATCATCGTTCTTTTTCATATACACAAGTGTCAATATACACCGAAAACACAAAACACAAAAAGCGCAACACACTCTTACTACGCTATTTACTGAGTTTCATTCAGCCTCGCCGCTCCCAACAATGTTAGTAGCCTCTTTGTGGTGCTTTACACATTGGGGCTGGCTTGCTGTGGGCCCAGAGTGTGTCGCAACTTAAGGTTCAAGTCCCATTGCAACCTCTTTCTCTGACTCTATCTGACGCTTACAGCCACCATTCACAGAGGACATAATTGAGATCTTTTGGACGAACGTTGCACTGATTGTGCGATGGAGAGTACGAGAGTCCGTTCTTGTTCCTAAAAATTTGGTGTATGCAACCTTCGATTCACTGCTGTGCCAGCATGTTTGTTTTTGCCTGCTGGGGTTCCCCGGTATATTGAAGTCACATGAGATATCGATCTTCTGAAGAGGCGCATAATGGTGACTAGCGTCTGCCAAGAGGGATCGCTTGACGCACCAAGTCGCATGCAGATGCGAGTATCGAAGCGTCTTTTCTCGAGAAAGCTATTTTTGATGACTTTTCTCGAGGTGCAATGTCCAGGTTTGGCAGCGTCGAAATCCTGAAAGTTGCCTTCTTCTCCGCAGTGAACAAGTAGCCATTACAAAACAATGTGGTGATCGAGGTTGTATGGTTTGCTGTACAAGCGTTTAGTATTCATTACTAAATGGTCTTGCGTGCGTGGAGACTTGAGAGACTGCCGTGCTGCTGTCGAGTTAGTAAAGATGACCCAAGACGATGATGATTAAAACTTTATTACTCCAAAAAGAGGGGTCCAGCCGAGAGGTTGGTTACGCTGCTTAGAGGACGTCAGTGGAGATCCTTTGGGACACCGCGGCTCCAATACGCGTGAGATTGCCCGGCGTTGCTGTGCCGAGTCAGTGATGTGCAGAAGAGACTCCCATGTATCTTCAAGACTCATCTGTCTGGTGAACAGTGTAGTTGAAAAGCAGCCTATATTGAACCCAGTGCAATTGCAGCCGATGAAGTGCACTGACTCAGAGATAAGACATTATAAGATGAACCTTATTGACAGCCCTGAAAGGTTCACGGCCGGGGGCCACATATAAATAAAAAAAATTGGTGAACACCACTTCCAACGAACCGTTCTTACGAATAAAGCTGTTATGAGATCACAAGGGTCGTGTGCGCCGTAGTTGTCCGGCGCCGATGCCACTGGTGTCCGTAACCACTATCGCGCGAAATTGGAAAAAAGTACTTACAAAATTAAAAACAAAAAAAAGCACAATAGGATTTGTGCCCGGGACTTCTGCGTGCCAGCCCAGCTTTCTATCGCATAGCCGCCTTGGTGGTTGAAATTTGCTGCAAACTTGTCTTATGGAGGCTTGCTGTCAGAAAGAAAATGGTGTTAGTATGAGCAATGAAGTGTTTTAGAACAGCAAAACAACAACCAGGCACCACAGAGTGCAAACTTCGTAATGAGTGGGTAGTCGAATGCTTGTAACCGTGGCGAAACCTTCAGGCGTATGTCTTCACGAGCGTCGGCCAATTCATAACAAAACTGCAGTAAATTTCTTGCAACGTGTACTGGATACCACGCTTATGTGAATATATATATATATATATATATATATATATATATATATATATATATATATATATATATATATATATATATATATAAGGGAAAGAAGTGTATACCTAAGGGCTCGTTTTTCCGTGTTTTAACACAATATTAATGAGATGTAACAGACAGTAATGCCAAGGAATGTACAGGGGAAGTTATTAGAGCCAATGGAATGTAAATAAGAAAAAAGAAAAGTGGATGAAACAATAACCAGCCGTGAGCACTTTTCTTCTTTTCTTTTCTTTCTTCTTATTTACATTCCATTCGTTATAATAACTTCCCTTGTACATTCCTTGGCATTACTGTCTGTTGCGATCTCATATATATATATATATATATATATATATATATAGGGCAAGGGGGAAGGGGAGGTAGAAAAGTAATGAAGAGGTAATGAGAAAGAGGGAGGCGAAAACAAATACACACACTGTAATGTCACAATTGTTGGTGGGGAGGGCCTTCGTCATTTTTCGGCGTGAAGCTTGATTTTTTCTTTTCCGGAAAACTGCTGGTCGTCGATGCATGCACAAAGTCGTTACAGTGACTGTTTCTGACTGCTGTACTGAGGGCAGTAAAACAAATTATGTTTGATGGCTTCTTCGGCACAGCAATAGTCATATGCTACACTGTCTGTCCACCCGACGCGGCAAACATAGGCATTCGTATAAGACATTCCAAGTTACATGTAGCAGCGGACGGTTGTCTCAGTTCGGGATAAACCAGATGTAATCGTAAGTTGTAAGCACGGATCGAGGTGATGAAGACGGGCGTCGACAAAACCGCACGTGTTCCACAGAGACCTTGCGAGTTCATGCTTGAACGTGTTCATTCTTACTCCTGCGTCACTTCTTATACTAGAAAAGGATCAATCACGCCATTTTCATGAGCTTTCTTTGCTGCATCATCTTCTCTGAAGAATATTACTCTCCTAAAAATGATGAAGGATAACATAGTGAATGCCGGCCCACTACACTAAACGTACGGTTATTTATGGCACAGGTACCGTGCAAGTGTGCTTGTAGCACTTAACAAAATATTCTTTAGGAAATAATTTGAAAGGCCACGCTCCCAACTTTTGCTGTTACTGTGCTGCGTTTATCACGCAGGCCTGGCGATTTTTCAAAGCACAGTCGGTAGCACTCAGAAGCGCAACGTCTTACCGCTCTACAGATGGAATGCGAATGTGGAAGATGCCGATTGGAATCAAAAACTTAGTTACCGATTGACTTCAACGTGCAAACGGGTGTCCACTTTCGCTAGCTACCCTTGCCGCACGCACAGAAGCTTCCGAAACAAAACTTTAGAAACATATCTGAAATGATTAGTCATGAGAAGTAATTACTGTTCTAAATTGGATATTATAGCGAAAGCTGTTATGAGACTTAAGGCTCGCGTGCTCCGTTTTTGGCCACCGCTGCCGCCACTGCTGAAAACTGTGCCTGTGTCCGTTACCACTATCATGTGAAATAAAAAATAAACAAGCAAATAAAACTACCAATGGCACAATAAACCAGGCTCCTCTGCGTGTCAGCCCAGTATTCTACCATGAGCCACGGTGCTGCTTGAAACACAGTTGCAAACTGACCCTGGGCACGCTTCGTGTAGTAAAAATAATCGTCCTTATGTGTTTAATAAGTCATTTCAGAACAGTAAATAAACAACCAGGCGTAACGCAATGTGAACTACGTAACGAGTGGGTTACGAATGCTCCAAATTATTACAAAAGCTTCAAACGAAATTCTTTGATGTCGTCAGCCACAGCATCACAAGAGTGCGCAAAAGTCTCTACGTGTGTTTCGGGGGTACCGCGCTTCTCCGGAGAACGACGAATGATGGTTTAGTGAATGCTTCACTACTACACAAAATTGTCATCAATGATGTAGTCCGCACCGCGTAGGTGTTTTTGTAGCAATACCCAAAGAGTGTTTAAAGGTTGGAAGCTGAAAGACCTAATGGAAGCTGAAAGGCTGCTTTTCCCGCTTTCGCTGTGATTGTGCTGCGCTTTCCACGCAGACCTGGTAATTTTTGTAAGAAAGAAGTTTCAGTCTCCAAACCCTGCACTGTGACTACCGGAAGTTGCACGTTACAGCATTTTACCATGCTCGCAATATATGTGAATACGCTACTCTGATAATAGTTCGTGATATGTTTCGTGATGAAATTCTAGTATAGTTAAGTACCTTGTCATTAGTTAATGAAAGATATTTGCGTTAGCATTGTTTACTTGCAAACTGGTAAAGCTTTTCTTTATGAATGAAGCTATGTTAGGAACGAACGGGGATTCCACGTACATGAAAGC
The DNA here is from genome assembly GCA_013436015.1 of Rhipicephalus annulatus. NCBI lineage: Eukaryota > Metazoa > Arthropoda > Arachnida > Ixodida > Ixodidae > Rhipicephalus > Rhipicephalus annulatus. The sequence continues at coordinate 592,628 of WOVY01010300.1, read as the reverse complement.
TCAGATAAGGTTGCTCTGCAAGCTAAGATATTGAAGCTGGAGGCGCTCAGATCAAATCTGCCGCATTCTTTCTAACTAGAATATTATACCTTGGTTGAAACTTTGTCAAAACATCAAAACTTCTGATGAATGTTTACAAAACATTTGTCTGTTGCTTAAGTGTGAAGAGTCATCCGACGCCGCTAATTAGCAGGCTATAAAGCTCATTCGCCTAGGGATCACAGATAAGCAGCTTCTTCGGTCGTTTTCTTACAAAAAAAAATGCGCAGACAAGACTTGCGTTTGGCCGTGGATAGGGGCACCACGTTGTTAGAACATGTGCAGACAGCAATTGAAAGCTAAATATTTACGTACATAAGCTTCAACCGAGTCGGGGAATTATACGAGGGAGTGTGAGAAATAAAAGTGCTTCAATAAGCATTTACGCTCTAATCACACATTAGGCCTGAAGCGGGTACTTAGGGTAATAGAAAGATGGAAGAACGTCAGAATTGAGGAAATCATTATTTCCTTTTTTTAATATAAAGACTCTGAGTGCTCACACCACATGAAGTATTATGCTGAGTTTATTAGGTGGTGTCAAAAAATGCTAGCACATATAGGGAGGGGGGAAGGGAGTTCGAAAAATTTAACGAAAATAAATTCAACAGTTACATGGAGCGAAAAGGTACGGCAACAGAATGAAAAGAAGACTCACCGTAGTGGTGTACAAGTTCTGTCATATAGTCACTTTCAGGTTCAATCAAACACTCAGAATGTATAAAGGATAAAAAAGAGAATCGCTTTCCCCTTCTAGTTGTCTTCGGAACAGCCATAAAGTACTGTGCCTGAGCCCGTTTATTGTATTGTAACCAAGTGTACTAACACGTGTATCTCTCTTTCTGCATTTTTAGGCTCGCATATTTGTGATAAAATTGTTGTTCAAAAATAAAAAAATGGTGTATGCATAAACAACCTGTCACTTCAATTTCGCCATTTTCCACATCGCCTCTCCTAACATCAAATGCTGCCCTTCTCTGCGGCAGCCTGTGCCAACCTTATATAAAAAGTAGCTTACTCTTATTCACCCAAAATCGCACTTATTACTCGCACTTTCACATGGTGGTCCATTTTAACTTCGTGGCTTGGATAGCCTTCTACTAAGTCTTCAGGCAGCTTTATGCTATGAAGCTACAGTTCTGGTCCAAATAGCATGTTCACCTTGTCATAAACTCTGCACAGACGGAATCGTCAATTCGCTGTGCGTTAAGGCGACGTCTCCGCCGGCATCCGGCATCGTACGTCTAATAATGAACGTGGCGAACAGCTTCAGGGTTTAGACACAACTACCTCTCTCGGGTCCATGTTGGTTTGTCGAGTAGTTTACTACAATTTTAAGGTGCTTTTGACCTTCGACGTTATACCGCCTTACAAATTAGCCGATTGTACACCTACATTTTCACTCCTACCTTGTCAGTGCGCTGAGCGGCATTGCCACCGATCCTTATGCTCTTGAATCGTAGGACAATATAAATTTTAGTGCCACTTTGAAAGAGCAACACACCTATGTGAAGAGACAAACTAAAAACAAATATTAACTCATTATTGTCAAAAGCGCAAATCGGAGTGTCGGCAACCTACTGAATTTTTAGTTGAAGGACACTAAATATGTACACAAGGTCGCGGTTTTATCTAAAAGTCCGTTACCAAAATTGCGTATGTCGATTAAACTTACTTTTTAATAATGAAAGGTAAAAACCGTTGGGCATTAAAATTTATTCAACTCAACTCAACTCATTACCAGATAGACGCGCATGGCCTCCTTGCATATTCGTCTTGTCAGACGACAAGGTAGAAGCCTTCATTAGTTACTTCATCAAGGACATGTGCCAACTGTTTCAAGTATTCTTTCTTTCCTAGAACAGTAGTGAACTAGGACTAATTGCCCGAAAAAAATTGTGAGACAGAATTCACTATTGCAATATGAATACCACTTTAAGTAAGAACCATTTTTCTTCTCAGGCTCTGAAAGTTTAAGGGTGCTTTTTTGCTATTATAGGGTGAAATAAATATATGCTTAAATAAAACAATGCTAGAATAACATCACTTGCTTTTTTGTTTTGTAAAGAACATGTGTGAACAAACTCATTGGATGTTTCTCCTTTGTATTTGTCTTTTTATGCATTTAAATATGTGTACCACACTGCAAAGATCTCGCGCGAGGTCGCAGTATTTGTAAATAAAATATTGCCACGAACGTAATAACAGAGAGCGACGAAACGACGTCTTGCTTGCCCTCAGACCAGGACGCAAAAACCCTCTTCTTTCTTCACTTCCAAGGAATTCCCCCTACAGTTGATGGCTCATACCCATTACCTGTGACATTACTCCTTCTCCTCGAAAAGCATCGGCTCGATGCTGGTAATGAGCGTTGAGAAAAAAATGCGAAAGAAAAGATGCTGAAAGATGGAACCCAACAACTCCGTCGTAAGGGAAAAAATGGGCTGGCGTCGTAGAAGAACTCAATAAAGAAAGGAGTAAGTACACAAGACAATAAAAAAACGAAAGTGGCAAAAAAATAGTCATTGCATGGTAAGTTAGTGCACGTTCGATGGATGACGCGAGAAATATGGCTTGAGTCTTGACACGTGCACCACATCACTTTGTGGAAACCGATGGAAACGTCTTGAGGTGCCCTCAGGAAGAACTTCATACGTAACGTCACTGAGTCGGCGCAGAACTTTGTAAGGGCCGAAGTAGCGCCGAAGCAACTTCTCAGAGTGACCACGCTGTCGGATGGGAGTCCACACCCAAATTTCATCGCCTGGTTGGAAGGTAACCTCTCGGTGTTTAGGTTGTAGAGGTGTGCGTCGGCAGTTTGGCGACCCTGAATACGGCATCGGGCGAGTTGACGGGCCTCCTCGGCGCGTTGAGCGAACAATGCAGCGTCCGTGTTGAACATGCTCAAGTTGTTGGGAAGGAGCATTGCGTCGAGCATTGTGGTGACCTCTCGACCATGAACTAAGTGAAATGGGGTGAAACCTGTACTCTCTTGGACTGCTGTATTGTAAGCAAAATTTACGTAATGGAGTATATCAACCCAGTTCTTGTGATCAACTGCCACATACACAGACAGCATGTCTGCAATTGTCTTGTTCAACCGTTCAGTGAGTCCATTTGTTTGGGGGTGATAACCCGTGGTTTTCCGATGTTCTGTACCACTTAGTCTCAGCACTTCTTGAAGCATCTCTGCGGTGAAAGCTGTACCACGATCAGTAATTATCACAGCTGGCGCTCCGTGACGAAGTACGCTGCTGGTGACAAAAAGCTGTGCGATTTCCGCTGCGGAAGCTTTGGGCAGGGCCTTTGTCTCGCTGTAACGCGTTAAATAATTGGTGGCAACCACAATCCACCGGTTTCCAGACGAAGAGGTGGGAAATGAGCCAAGCAAGTCAATGCCAATTTGATGGAATGGTGTCTTCGGCGTGGCGATGGGCTGTAGTAGTCCTGCTGGTCGGACAGGTGGAGTCATACGGCGTTGGCAGTCGCGGCATGTGCGGACGTACTGCTTGACTGTCTTCGCGAGGCGGGGCCAGTAGTATGAGCAGTGAATTCTTTCCAATGTGCGCGTGTAGCCAAGGTGTCCGGATGATGGTTCGTCGTGACAAGCATGTAAAATATCGTCCCGAAGCGGCGCAACCAGTTGGTAAGTAGCCTGGGTATGGTCGAAATTTTTCTTGTAGAGGACTCCATCCCTGATGCAGAACGAGGCCAGCGAACGTGCGAAGTTTCGAGGAAGGCTGCGTTTTCGGCCTTCGAAATAGTCAATCAGCGGGCTTAGCTCCATGTCGTCGCGTTGTTGTTGAGCCAAGTCGGTTGCTGACACAGAGGAAAGGAATGTATCGTCCTCTTCAACGTCCGCGTTCGTACTTCCAATTGGTGCACGTGAGAGACAGTCCGCATCAGTGTATTTGCGTCCTGATTTGTGAATGACTGTTACGTCAAATTCTTGCAGCCGAAGGCTCCAGCGTGCTAGACGACCGGAAGGGTCTTAGAGGTTGGCGAGCCAGCATAAGGAATGGTGGTCGCTAACTACCCTGAATGGTCGACCGTACAAATAAGGGCGGAACTATGTTATAGCCCAAACAACGGCAAAGCATTCTTTTTCTGTTGCAGAGTAGTTTTTCTCTGCAGATGATAGTGTTCGACTTGCATAGGCAATCACGCGCTCTGTGCCATTTTGCCATTGAACCAGTACAGCTCCAAGTCCGACGTTGCTGGCATCTGTGTGTAGCTCTGTGGCAGCGTTGTCGTCAAAGTGACCGAGTACAGGTGGGGCTTGGAGATGGTTTCGTAGCGTGTCAAAGGCGTGATGCTGATCATGGCCCCAAACAAATGGTACGCCGTCTTTCGTAAGTTCATTTAGCGGTTCAGCGATTTTAGAAAAGCCTTTGACGAAGCGTCTGTAATATGCGCAGAGTCCCAGAACTCGGCGGAGGTCGCGCTTGTTCGTTGGGACAGGAAATGCGGCAACAGCTTTCGTTTTCTCAGGGTCTGGGTGTATACCGGCGTGGCTGACGACGTGACCAAGAAATTTCAGTTCCTCGAATGCAAAGTGGCAATTTTCAGGTTTGAGAGAAAGTCCAGCTGTTCGAATCGCCTGAAGAACTGCCTGTAAGCGCTGGACGTGCTGCTCAAACGTGTCCGAGAAGACGACCACATCGTCAAGGTAGACAAGACACGATTGCCAATTTAGGCCAGAAAGAACCGTGTCCATCATTCTTTGAAAAGTAGCTGGTGCCGAGCACAAGCCGAATGGAAGGACCTTGAACTCGTAGAGTCCGTCGGGAGTAATGAAGGCAGTCTTTTCGCGGTCGCGCTCATCAACAGATATTTGCCAATAGCCGCTGCGTAGATCCATGGAAGAAAAGTAACGAGCATTGCGAATGCGGTCCAGCGAGTCGTCAATTCGTGGTAAAGGATACACGTCTTTCTTCGTGATCTTAATCAGCTTTCGGTAGTCGACGCAAAATCGGAGAGTACCATCTTTTTTCTTTACTAACACAACAGGGGACGCCCAGGGACTGGTCGATGGCTGGATGACATCGTCCTTGAGCATCTGCTGGACCTGTTGGCGTATAACGTAATGTTCTTTTTGCGAGACTCTGTAGGCATGCTGTCGAATGGGTCTCTCGGTAGGCTCGGTGATGATACGATGCTTGGCAAGCGGTGTTTGGTTAACTTTCGAAGTCGTAGCGAAGCAGTCCCGAAATGAGCCAAGTAGCTTCAAAAGACGTTCCCGTTGTGCAGACGGTAGACCCTGGTTTACGTCGAGATTGCTTGCAAATGTCATGGCGGAGTCATCGCACGACGAAAGAGCAGATAATGTTGAGGGACCAGGGACGTCGGCAATAGCCTCAAGGTATGCGATCGCAGTGTGTTTGGTAAGATGGCGATACTCGTCGCTGAAATTCGTGACTAATAGGCAAGCCTGCTTTCTACTGGGCTGAACAATACCTCGGGCAACGCAGATTTGTTGTGCAAAAAGTAGAGACAAATTTCCTTCTGCAATTACAGCATTGGGGACGTCTTGGTCACATTCAACGTTGATAAAAAGGCTGCTGCGGGGAGGCAGAGTAACAGATTCGGAGGATACACGTAGGGCAGCCTTCGATGAGCGGGCTTTTTCCGGTTCAGGATGAAACGGGTCCTCGAACGACACCTGCAAGTCTCGTAAGTCAATAATTGCGCCGTTTTCGCGAAGAAAGTCCAGCCCCAGGATGAGTGGATGGGAGCACACAGGTAATACGAGGAAAGACCCTGTGAACATCGAAGCACGGACTCGAACACGGGCTGTGCACATTCCAGTTGGCGTCACGAGGTGGCCCCCTGCCGTGCGCAACGGCGGTCCTTGCCAAGGCGTAGTTACCTTCTTCAGTTGGGATGCTAGGGCGCTGCTCATAACCGAATCATCGACGCCGGTGTCGACGAGGGCAGTAACGACGTGATTATCGACGTGTACGGTGATGTTGGCGGAAACAGTCTTGTGACTTTCGGAAACGACTGGAAAGTCAGAACGGTCTTCGTCGGGTCTTTGCGTCGAAGGAGGCTCTTTGACAGTTTGTTGGGACGCGGCTTCACACCCAGGAGCCGCGGTTTCTAGTTTCGCCTGTGGGGACTCGGTGACCGGCCTCTGAAAGGAGCATAGGATGACGAGGGAATGCTAGGTGACGTGGGGCGGCGAGGTGATGGAGATCGTGAATGGGGGCGTGGACCAAGGCGAGGAGCTTGCTGGCCCGTAAGGTACGCTTCGATGTCACGGGGACGCTCACCGTAACGCGGGCAACGAGCATCTGGGTGAAAGCCACGGAGACCAAGTTGCCGGTGCTGGCAGTTACGGTAGACGTGACCCGCTTCGCCACAGTGGCAGCAGAGTGGACAGTTATCGGACGTACGCCAAACGCTGGCCTTTGTGGCGTTCTGCCGCGATCCAGACGGACGATAAGTTGGTGCACTCTGAAACCTTGAAACGGGTGGTGGAGTCGAAGAGGTGCCCTGGAATCGATGGCTAGCCTGATCCATTCTCCCCATGGTGGGATCAGGGCCATGTGGTGCAGGGGATCGCAGAGCCGCCGCATAAGTCAGCACAGGGGCCTCAGGTCTTGTTGGCGCGAGTGTGGTGACCACGTGTCGGATCTCATTTCGGATTAAGTCTGCGAGATCACTTACGCGTGGTTGGGGTCCCGCTGCTCGGAGTTGGCGCAACCCGTCCCGCACGACGCTTCTTATGGACTCAGCGAGGGCTTGCCTCTCGCTGTCAGCCCCGATAAAGCATGCAGAAGGGGTCAGGTCGTGGCGTTCATACTGTGACAACCTATACTGGAGAGTACGCTCCATTGTGGTTGCCTCATTTATGAACTCTGCCACAGTCGTCGGTGGATTGCGCACGAGTCCGGCGAAGAGCTGCTCTTTTACCCCACGCATTAAATGCCGCACCTTCTTTTCCTCGGACATTGCAGGGTCAGCACGCTTGAAGAGTCGAAGCATGTCCTCGACAAACATCGAAACTCTCTCGTTGGGTCGTTGGTTCCGAGACGAGATAGCCTGCTCCGCTCTCTCTTTCCTTTCAGTGCTGCGGTACGCATCACGAAACTGTCGGCTGAACTCATGCCACGTCGCAAAGAAACTCTCGTGATTCTCGTACCACGTTTTGGCAGAGTCTTCTAAAGCAAAGTAAACTCTCCGCAGCTTGCGAGCTTCATCCCATTCGTTGATGTTGGCAACTCGATTGAAGTGGTCAAGCCAGTCGTCAACATCTTCATAAATGTCTCATTGAAATGAGCGTGGTGTTTGCGGCACATGAAAAACATGCGGGAGAAAAGAATAGGCGTCGTTGGTTTGACTCGCCTGGTTGTTAGTTGAAGTTGCCATCTCGTCTTGAGAGAGGGGACCGTAATCGGGAGATAGTCCTCGCAGGTGGCGACTGCTTCGTGCTGTGGGAGCTGTAGCTGTCTCCAAGTAGCTCGGTGTGTCGGCTGAAAATCTGCAGCCGAGGCGCATTTACCCCGCACCTCCACCAGTGCCATGAACGTAATAACAGACAGCGACGAAACGACGTCTTGCTTGCCCTCAGACCAGGACGCAAAAACCCTCTTTTTTCTTCACTTCCAAGGGATTCCCGCTACAGTTGATGGCTCATACCCATTACCTGTGACAACATGTAAACTAAAGAAGCGCATATCGTAATGGTTTCGCTGTCTGGTCGCTACTTTAAGGAAAATCGGTCAGAGCCCTCATGGGTGTTATTTACGTTTTCTAATTGTAAATTACTGACAATATAAAAGCTACAGTTACCATTGTCACACCCACGCCTGTGAACGTTAAAGTGAGCACATTTTCTTGGGATACGTATCGAAAGTAGTGACACAATAGATGTGTAAAAGTCTCATCTACTTGGCAGCACTCACAGTCTGGTCATTCCGCATGGTCGATAACGTTTACGTAGCGCGAAGTAAATGCCACGCGTATTCAAATCAAGCGTAGCAAACTGCATGGCGTGACTTCACTTTTTCTTTCGCTGACACGTGAAGAGTTATGCGAGGGTCTCTTTTCTGCGGTCAGCTTTACCAATGCTCTGGCTCATACCAGTGGGTTGTGCCTTCTCACACAAGTAATTGCATCAAAGTTTTCGCGTCACCTCGCTAGCAGAGAACATGTACGAAGTCATTCCTTCTTACTCAAGAAGAAAATATCGCCTATTGTATTCGCAAATCATAAATATACGGCAGATCAAACGAACGTTGGAAATCATTGTGATGCGAAGAATTCGTAAGAAAGGTGACTGCATTGTAGTTTTTTATTTGGAAATACACAAAAAATACCGCTAAATACATGTCCAGACGAACACGCAGACATATGCTTAACAATGGCATGTTTTGCTGTTGTGTAACAATGCCAACAGCAACGTGTGTATTAGGAACACCAGAGTGGGTAGCCATTATATAGTGCCCGTACCCGCAGTGATAGCGGCCCGGGACGCTGCTAGATAATTGAGTTTCAGTGACTTGCACTTCACTTAAGCTATCATTAACACGACAAGACGTCTGTCCGTTAGGAGTAAGTAAGCCTTGTTCGTAAGATGGAACAGCCAACAATGGAACCCCAATTGGCTTTTCGGTAACATTAGAGTCTACCTGAAAAGCAGTTTAGAGAACTGGCGTACCTTTGTGGTAGAATACTTGATTGCCACTCAGTATGCTGGGGTTGGATTCCTGCTGGGACCATAATATAAATTATTTGCGTCCGTGCTCTCCCCGCTGCTGGTGTCAGCTTTTGAGCGCAAAGTTTCTTTGAGCTGACCTACATGGCGTCCATCACGGCTCACAAAACCGAAACTCAACACATTGAAAATGAAACACGTGAAAATGTGTAGAAACTGAGTTAGTGTTGATGAACCGGCGCCAGCAGATGCGAGATCGGAACAGTTTTTTTACACGGGATACCTATTCCCTGGAGAGAGTTATTGCGTATTCCTCTAGTGCTGTGCGCCACTGAGCAGAACTAATTCATCACTGAGAAGGAATGCCTTGCGGTAAACACAAAAAATTGACCATATTTTTACTGACGCCACCTCACAGTCGTTACAGATTATCACGCCCTTGTTGACAACCTTAACTGAAAAACATGCCTGATCGTCAGGGTCATTTGGTACTGCGCAGGCAAAATAACGATTTCAACATAGTCTGCTAATCTGGCAAAAATCACCAAGACATTGACGCTCTTTCTCGCTGCCCTCTGCCACTATCACCATCGAGAACGTTTAAATAATCGTCGTCGCGTGATCCCGACGCTGCGTCACCCAATAATTTATCCCAACTACCAGTGGCTGATCTGCAGGTTTAGAATCACAAGGCTCAGTTCGCCTCTAGCCAGTGTTATGATTGACACTGCAAGCGCGTTATAGAACTCCTAAGTGGCAGATAAGCCCTCCTAAAGCTAAAGCGTGATGACAACTATGACAATTGAAGATCAAGAGCAATGTGGTATTTTGCTGCAATTACAATACGAATCAGCACCACCAGGCTTCAGTTTTTTCTCGTTTGCTTTGAAAACATGTACTCGATGGTTTTTACGATCACCCATGTTCAGGCCACTTGGGATTCAACAAAACTCCCGGCCACATCAAGCAACGTTTTTCATGACCAGGCCTCTCTACGTTTGTGGCCAAGTAAGTTGGATCTTGTCATGTATGTAAACAGTGCAAGTGACCAACTTTATGCCCAGCTGGCCAAATTTTTCTGTTTCGCGAGGTGCTTTCGCCACCATTTGGACAGAGATAGTCATATATCTCCCCATCATCCCAACAGATCATCGATGGATCACGACAACCGTTACTCCCCTGACAGGTTACGCAAAGACGGCCCCTTTACGTAACGGTTCTGCCTCAGATGTCACCAATTTCTTAAAGCCATTGTATGGTGTCATTGCGGACCTTGCGCGTCATTGAGCGATCGCGGCACGGTTTTCTCTCCACTGCCTGTGATGATCTACTCAGGACTTGTGGCGCAGTGCAAAAGATAACCTCAGGCTACCACCCTATAAAGGTTAGGTTGAATAAGAGATTTCTTATCACGCTAACAGACACGTTATTGATAAATATCGAACCACTCTTGACAACTGGCTAACAATTTTGCCTGTTGTGACGTGTGCCCATAACATCGCTGCCTAACAAACTACTGGTTGCTCTCCTTTCTGTCTCGTGTGTGGCCATTCACCATCATTCATCATTTAGGTCTCTTTTCCGAATATTCCCACTGATGCCTCGGCAACCTTATCCGTGCACTTTGTTTCCAGGCGTGACTAATGCCGGCAACGTGCTTACCTCAATACAGAAGCAAGATCGAAAACAACTCTGCGACAGCGCTCACTGCGATGTTTCTTTCACCCAGGGGATGAACTGCTGCTTTGGATGCCCATTCGTACTCCAGTTGTATGTGACAAATGTCAGTTATTGTTTATTGGTCCAAAAATATTCCTTCAGCAAACATCTGCAGGTAATTATCGCTTCGTTCCCACCGAGATTTCTCTGGACTCGCTACAATCGTGGTTCTGGGATTGTTCATGTTTAGTGTACGAAGCGATTCGTTTTACGTCCCGTTTCCGTCTAAGAGGCGGCCGGGCTGACTGCTCACACGCACGGGGGGATATTAGTGTAAACCTTATTCAGTCGTTCAATTTATTAATTTCTACATACTGGTCATCACCACGCTGGAAATGAGTCTGGAGATTGGTATCAGCGAATAAAGAAAGAGTGGTTCGTCCTCAACATTGCCTCACAGTACATATATAAAGTATACGACATCATCATTAGGGATCACTGCACCGTCTGTCTGCCCGTCTATCCATGTCCACCTGTTTTTACATCAATTGGTTTGTCCACACATCCACCTCTAGGTTCTTCCAATCGTTCATCGTTTGTATTAGGTGGCATCTTCAAAGTAGACGATTTGGACCTTAGGGCACATGGAGAACCAACTCTGGAGTTTCCGCGTACATGAAACACTGCCCTGTCGATTGCGGCTGCAAACATTCAGTTGTACTAACAAAAACTAACAATAACCATAACACCAAGCGCGATGTTCGGACGATAACAAAGAAGCATCGAGACTGCCGTTGTTTATCTATTCGTAAATGCCACATCCACAAAACGTTTGTAATAACATGAAAAAATATTTCATCGCATGCATAGTTTACTCCCTGCAGCATCGATTTCCACCAATGCACGTGGGTTGGTGCTCTGGAATTTATCACAAATTTTTTATTTAAAGCTTGCCTTAAAAACGTTCAAGAATACTTAGGTTGCGTAATAATCACGTCCAGTATAACACACATCGTATTTTTTCAATCGTAACACCACAGCTACTGGACCACGATCGGTGACATTTCATTGTGTCTAAGAAGAAAAAAAGTCCTAGCTTTGCCGCAAAGGCGAAGCAATCAACGTGATAGCAAAAAACTCGAAGGTCATGCGCAAAACGGCAAGGAGATTGAAACGTGCCCCATGTTTATCACGCACATATCACTACGTAAGCCTACTCACAGGTACAGGTGATTGCGAATAAGCGTCTCAGTTGTTAGTTCGCTGTGTGTGAAAAGCACCTCCTTTTTGTAAATGGAGACTGTACAACGATTGCAGCGACCATTGTGCTCCTGTAAACTACGAGAGAATGGTTCCGGTGAAAACCCAAGGCCAGCCAAGATGTATATCTTCCCAACCGCGAGATAAGGGCACGTGAATGATAATCGACCCCCTCCTATCTACGGGGCAAAGTACTCGAGGAATTCAGAGCATGCGCCACCCCGTCGCGACAATGTGGCAACGCCGGCTCACTGCGTTATCTTCCCGGTGAAGCTAAAAACACGAGCCCCCCCCCCCGCCCCCCTCTGAGATGCCCGTCATCAGCGGTAAGTGGTACATATAAACAGCTTGCCACTCGGACGTTGAAAGAGGTGCTACTTCGTGACTCAATGACTATAGCCTCACACTCCCGTTCGATTCCGCCCGCTTGAGTAATTTTCTAAATTATTTTTCATTTTTTATGTTTTTATAAAGGTGCGTAATACGGTAAGTGACGGTGCCGCCAACGTCCATGCCGACGCCGGCGGCAAAATCCAGACGAGAGTGTCTATATAATTGTTATCACAATAAAATGAATTTCAGTACTCAGTACTTGAGGGTCGACTTAAGCAGCAAAAATCTTAAGAAAAAAAACACTCGCGTCAGATTGGACTAAATACGATAATAAATCTGACTGTTACGTGCACAACTCTTGACCGTACTACTGCTGAAATCACGATGATAATCTACGCATGCTTTATAACTGATCACACACTGCATGCTAACCATGAAACCACCACTAAGCCAATCACCACCAGGTTGTTCAAAGGCATATCCTTCTTAGACGACGCCAATCACTATCTTAAGAATAGACTGTAGACGATGGCGAGTCTGCATTGTTAAAGCACGACCTCTTAATCTATGACACGGCCTCTTAATCTAACACCCTTAATTTATGATTTTGACAGACCTTTTGTGTGAAGGTTGCCTTATACATTCATTTGACGATTCACCCTCAGCCTCAAAATTGTTTGGCGGTGAAGCTCCCTATGCCGTGGGTTGTGTATCCGCGATGTATATATTTGTCGCAGTAGTAGGTAGCCACCTCCTCGGCAGGACAAGAGGAGCAGTACGCGCGCATTTTTTTTTCGTGTGAAGAGGAAAGCTGAGCAGGTTAAACATAGATAAAAATATAGTTGATTAGGAAGAAATAACTTAAAGAGACGAGCACTGCGGACTTGATCTCCAATAAAATTAGAGTTGAATTTTACGCTTACTAAAGAAACTACTATCAGATGGATTCACTTTTACCACTGTATATCTGACCAGAAAGTGTGTTCACGTAAAACTCGCTGGGCGCAACTTTCTTGGTTTTAGCAAGGCTTAGCGAACGTTTAGCGAGGGTGAAAGGTGAGAAGTAGGCAAAAAGCGCAGGTCGTAAGAAAGTGCGAGTGCCACCTCTCGTTTAGTCCTTGGAATGTTCAATGGATGATTTTGCCCCGCCGCGGTGGTCTAGTGGCTAAGGTAGTCGGCTGCAGACCCGCAGGGCGCGGGTTCGAATCCCGGCTGCGGCGGCTGCATTTCCGATGGAGGCGGAAATGTTATAGGCCCGTGTGCTCAGATTTGGGTGCACGTTAAAGAACCCCAGGTGGTCTAAATTTCCGGAGCCCTCCACTACGGCGTCTCTCATAATCATATAGTGGTTTTGGGACGTTAAACCCCACATATCAATCAAATCAATTCAATGGATGACGGTATTTTTATATGCTGAATATAGGATGAAAAAATGCGAGATGACAGTACTTGAAGTGTTCACTAGATGGACGGATGGATAGACACACGGACGAACGCTTTGCCCCACTCATCAACATGCACTTCGTGGATATGTTCTGTTTTTTTTAAGAATTCGATACGAGCAATTTGTGGCTTCACCTGAGCTTTTGAACACACTGTAAATGTAAGTGCGTTGCTTAAATGCTTCTGTAAGATGTAGTGCGACAGCTGTCACTACCATCTACGTAAGTTTGATGCTTTTGCTCGCAACAGCTGTCACTTGCGAGAATGTTACCTCAATACTGCCTGAGGCACAAAATTCACTTCAAAGCGGGCGCATAACGAGCATTCTGCACAAGTCGTCGAGTTCCGCAATCAAAATTTCAATGCATTTACCTGTAACAATAAGCTGTACGGTGCCTGGAACTTCGTCGAAAATCACACTAATTCTTGCACGTCGTAGACGTACTTCACACCGGACAGCGCTGCTAATTTCAACAGCACAGTCTCGCGAAAGTATCCGACCACACAAACCACATCGCTGAATCCTTAGCGGGGAGTAATTGCTTGAATCGCTGCTCTCCCACGAAGTTCCCAAATCTTCTCTGGTCGGATACGACGCGCATCGGGTAAAGCCAGTGATACTGATGCATGAAGCTCACGAGGGCACGTTTAAACGTGCTCGCAGTATATTTCGCGGCGGCTCTGTGCTACTAGATTGTTTTCAGTCAGCTCGCCAGGGTGATTGGTTGTTTAAACTTTAGGTGTACCATCTGGGCAGCACTTGTCCCCCAATGCTTCTCCAAGTTGTCGTCATCGGCTTCGTGGGAATGAATGCATTGATGTTTAATAACGCTCTCGAATTAGAATTACCCTTGTCTGTTCACACTGTTGCTTGGTTCGAGTAAACTGTTAATTAGTCGAGTGTATTGTGCCTAACTACAGTTGATCTTAACCCGACATGAATTCTGTGACGTAGAAGTACGTATGTAATGTTTGAAAATTTACATAGCCAGCACTACATCTCCGATGCACACTTCACGAACATTACGGTTCATTTGAAGTATTTGCGAGACCTGAAGTTGCTCTGTGATAGAATACTTCAATGTCACGCCGAGTTTTGGGTTTCGATTCCTCCAGGGACCATGACATGTTTTCTTCGAATTTGTCGGGTCAACGCTGCTGTTGTCAACTCTTTCCAAAGATCTATTGAAAGTACCCATTTCTGTACCCACCGTTTACGGGTTGATGTACACTGTCAATCATCTGTGGCACATAACCACCCTCGCGTATGTGCCACACATTTGGCGAAAAGTGTTTGACGAAGTATTCATGTCGTGATCACTGAGTCATATTCTTCAACCATCTTACCTTCACATGCTAATGTTGGTTTGCTGAAAGTTAAGGGGTGATCAGAATAGCACCCATACGCAGGTGGCTAGATAGATAGATAGATAGATAGATAGATAGATAGATAGATAGATAGATAGATAGATAGATAGATAGATAGATAGATAGATAGATAGATAGACAGACAGACAGACAGATAGATAGATAGATAGATAGATAGATAGATAGATAGACAGACAGACAGACAGACAGACAGACAGACAGACAGACAGACAGAAAGACAGATAGATAGATAGATAGATAGATAGATAGATAGATAGATAGATACTATAATTGCTTGCAATACGCAAGGAGATGCTTCGCATTAAAAAACGCCTGATGTGAAGCGACAAAATGTTCGCATGATAACCTTTCAATGAATAACTGTACTCTGGTTTGCCAGCCAACAGGTTAGCTAATGTTGTAGAAAAAATTTGTGGGTAGCGGTAGGGTCAGTAAAATCGGCGATAAACCGTAGGCGGCGCTAACCATACAACAGAGAGCAGTAGTCTTGTCAGTGTATTGGTCGATCCACTTACTATCTGATACGGCGAAAGCAGCAAGGCATTTAATTTGGTAATTGACCTGTGGGATTTATACGAGCAGCTTTCTGGCGTTTGTTTCCTTACTGGCTCATCTTTTCTTGACACAGCACACTCAATAATGGTCGCAATGAGGTTAAGGTTCTCCTGTGCCAATCTTGGAGTTTACATAGAACGTAGTGCAAAATCGAATAACGTTCTCAAATCCCGTGCTAAACACCGTCTCGCTGTGAAAACCAGTGCTACTCAGTCACCTGGCAACCCCATAAACAGGCAGAAAAATAGAACATTCATGGGTTGTAAGCAGGAAATGTAATGGTTAGTGCAGAAAAAAAAGCGATTAATAGAACGTCTGAAGAGAACCGTTGCTCAATATCAATGTTCATTGATTGTAAAAAAATTGAACAGGTGGCTAGTAGGGCATGAATTTCAAATAGTTCTGTAGCAAACTTCGAGTGAACTAGCTCTTCTTTGGGCAAATATATCCATAGTATGGTATGGTATGAAGAACTTTATTAAGATCCTGTGAATCAGTCCAGGTTTCATGCAGGACGCTTCCACGTCGATACAGAAAAGCCAAGCCCCTCTGCCACCACATGGGCCCTCTGGACAGCACTAAGTTCATCCGCTAGTGCGTCACTGTGCAGCATTTGCTGCCACCACTGTTTTCTGTGAGAAGCCGCACCTTCCATTACCGAGCAGCGCCGATGCAGGTGTTTGAAAGTGAGAAAGCCCCCACACTTACTAGAATAGATCGAAGCCCTGTAGTCCGTAATAACTTTATTTATGATGATAAGGTTTGAGTACAATCGCGTCTGTAGAATTCTTAATGCAACCTGGCCAGTTATATCTGGAATGTGGCAAGCGGAATTCCCTTTGCTCTAAGTATTAATGTTTGGTTATATCATTGTACGTTAACAGCTCGTCCCTGAACTCTGGAGCGGGAGATTGAGCCGCCTCAGGTATTGCACGGTACACTAATCTTCGTGCCTCCCTGTGCGCCATCTCGTTGAGGATACGTGGGGCTTCCTCCACTAACCCCATGTTCGCCGGAAACTAAGCAATGGCATGCGGAGTGGTGTCTTTACCCTGCAGCAGTCTGTAAGCCGGTTCGCGAATAACTCCCCTCAAGAAGGTTTTATTTCCAGAGCGAGAGTTACTAAAGGCTAAAACTCTTTCTGGACCAATCAGTGCTAGGGCAATAGCCACCCGCTCAGTGACCCTCAGATCTTTCGTATAAACGGATGCGGCGTTTCGAACGCTTCCTTTCCCATCTACCGCTACCACCAAGTAAGTAACTTTCCTGTTAATCCATGCTGCGTCAACAAACGCAGACTCTCCCTCCTGATCCATTGCCTCACGCAACAAAGCCATAGCTCTCGCCATTCACGTCCCTACATTATGCAAAAGCTGCACAAACATACTAACCATGATATCACCCCGTATAATCACGGTTAAGTCGCACAGGCACGCACCATCACAAGTTACCACCCATTCTCCGATTGGCTGTAAGATATGCCTACCAGCTGGCGTACCCAGCCACCACTCTTTCTGTGCTGTGCGCTGAGCCTCGGCACTTTCCTTAAGAGTAATATGCAAACTCAGCCACCACGAAACAACATTTCACGTACTCACAGGAAAACCGAGCGCCACCTTAACGGCTTCATATCCAAGGTTGGGTGCAATTCATTTAGTTGAAGTCCACCATGTTCTAGTAAAAAAACGCCGCAGTCGCCTTTCACGTTTTCAAGAGTTCGATGATGTTCGCATCGCTGAAACCTGTGATGCCCTGATAGAACTTATTTCAAAGTTTTTACGCACATTCGCTTAGCGAACACCTCTCGTGTCCCTCCAATATTTTTTATCACTCCGATGAGCTCACTTGCACATCTTACATATCATAATAAATTACCAACTTTGATAATCATAGTAGCAATTGAGTTTTTGAAGTAGTGCGTTTTGCCAGCGTGTCATAGTACGTAGATAAAAATCACTCCCTGTCAATGCCTGGAACGCACAACGTCGTGGTGAAATGCGAACAAAAAGGGGACGTGAAGATGCTAAAGTGGAGTTTAACGAGCAGTTAATTCCCTAGGGCACGTCTGCGGTGAAATGGTTTTAATTAAAGATGAGTCTTTGTGGTGGGCCCCTATCCAGACGTCATAGGCTAACAACGTCGGGAAGGTGTGGTAATTACACATACTTTTGGCCGCAAACGATTTTTGTGTGTCACAGTACTGACACAAACAAAGCCGGAGAAACTATCTACTCCCTTCAGCACAAGAGATTTGCAGTGCTGCATTGCTGCAGGGAATACGATTGAAGTAACGCATTGTTAACAGGATGCGTGCATTTTGGTGGATTTTTTATTTTTACCATTATTTCAATAGATTACTGTACTTAGACATTGAACTTCCGTGACATTTTTGCATTCGCATATTAGGGCTTAACGACATACAAATAAGCGAGAAGCTATAGCTTTAGCAGGATAGAGAATTATCGGCTGCTGATGCACGCCCAGGCGAAAATATTCCTCTTTCTCTGCAATGACGAAGCCCTTGGCAATACCAACAGGAAGAATTTTTACAGGAAAAAAAAAGGCAAGCAGCTAGATATTCTTATATCTAGCATGATGGCAGCAAAAAAAAAAAAACGCCTGCCGGAGGAAAGGCGACCGCAACAGCGGGCGAAGTGACTTTCATGCTGCCTGTTAAATTTGTTATGAGCTGTAAGCTGGTTGCTGTGTAAATAATGTCCGCGATAGTGAGCCGGTGCAAGCAGAGCTCCAGCCGCAGTGAACTGATATAGCGGCTTTACCACAAGATCAAACTTTTTGCGCCCGTTGTGTTAAAACCATTGACTTCAACGGCCAAATTTAGCGTTCGATAAGACATCTTAGATTTTGACTTTCAAAAAAACAATGATAGAGCACTATTTATACCATCACCATGAGCTTTCGATGGCGTAATACCTTCCTACAGGTGGGTTTATTTGAATGTAACTTTTGATGGTGATTCAATGTTCACATAAATCTTATGCAGGTTTACATTTAATCGTCCGGAAGTACAACGGTCTTTATAGACCACTTCACTGAATTTATCTTGCGCTTTTAGAGATCTCTGCTCTTTAGCTGAGATCTCCGCAAGTAGCAGCTCAAAAATATGACGCCAGGGCGAATGGCAGATGAATTACGTGGAATTCCGCGCGTGGGTTTCGTGCGAAACGATAGGCATCAGGCTTTAAAGTTTGGAAAAAGCGTACCGTCACTTTTTGAAGCTAGAAGGAAGGATAGCTAGAGAGGCCTATGTGGCCTTGTGATTATACAGAGGTACAGATTAGTCTAGAAAAACCGTGTTGATTCTCTACTTCAACATACCTTAATCACTTCCTGTATTTCCTTTTTCCTCGCTGTCTATTTCTGCGTCTCCTTTCCTCACTTTGTTTATCTGTCTTCTTATCTTTGTATTTCTCGATTTGTGTATGAATGGCCAAGTTGAGCTTTGTTAACGCCGAATGGAGCGAACAGGTGTAATCCACATAACATTCTCCCTTCCACGAGCCAACGGCTATGAACCGGACCCATCGTGCCCTCGGCCACGGACGCCATTTCTCATCTCTTCTCTTCTTCACATCTTTATCACCCTCTCACCCTTCCCCTGCAGCCACTGAGCCATGCTCCCAACTAGGGCTCGTCAAGTTTTGTCTTTTCTTATCCTCAACAATTTTTTCCTTTCGCAATGTGGAGCACACAGAGCACAAGCTGTTCGTTCTTGTCCTCGTTCATTTTCTGCTTCGCTCCCAGAACACGTGCACCGGTGTGGCGTGTGATGCCATAACTCTGATAACCGAGAAAAGGTGTACAGAGATATTTAAAAAAGATCGAAACAGAGCAAAAAACAGAACGAGAGGGTAACAAAAGGAAGAACGTAAGAGAAAACTAAAAAGCAAAAGGTCAATCCCAGAAAGAGGTAGAAAGAAACAAAAATAAAGAGCTGAAAGCTCAGAAGCAGATATAGTCAGTACTCAAGCGATGCATTCTCTCACACCAGAACAAGCGATATTTGTGATATAACATTTTTCTATGGGAATAGCGTAAGAGTAGCCACATTTTATAGAACGAAGTAACACTATGCTCCATTTCACACATCAGGTGCAACGCTGCGAAAGCTATGTAAGAAGTTCGTTCAGTGGATTGTAAACCTCCACGCGTCTCGTGGCCAATTTTGCTGTTTTAAATACTCATGCGAGCCCTATATTGACGCGTCGTGAGAGGCTGCGAAGTAAACAGAAAACAAAAAGACAACATACAGATGTAGCATTCCCTGAAGGTAATTAACTCATACATTTAGTGACAGAGAGGTGGATGTCGTTCATAATGTATTCTGCCTGTCTCAACCTGATCGTCTTCTTCATATTCGCTGTGCTCATGCCCCTTCGATGCTTAATGCATAGAGCACTTCACTCTCCCGGACTCATTATTCACACCTCCTGCCATGATATTTAGAGATGTTACTGATTGAGGCACGTTCTGCCTGCCTGGAGAGCCCCTGGTACCAGATGTTCCTCAATATGCCATGTTGCGAAGCCGTTTAAACAATTGAAAGGGCCCGTGAAAGTTGTCATTGGTTTTGCCTAGTTGTTTTCGTACTGGAACTTAGTCGCCTGGTTGTATGTCTGGTCTGTCACTGCTACGTCTGCTGTTGATGTTCTTCTTCATCCGTCTTTTGTAGGTCTCTTGCTGTTTCACAGTTTTCTTTCTCTCGGAAAGGACCAGGTTCTCAAGAAGGCCAAGCTCATGGTCTGCTGGAAGCACTGGTACATCCCTCAAGCTGCAAACAATGGACTGCGTCCGACAACACTTGTGCAGGAACGGTTGTGGTGTCTTACAGCAGCTTCAAGACAGCATTTTCAACCACCTCGAAAGTTCGGGTACACATTGATGTAATGCTTCACGTCTCGTATAGCACGCTCAGGGAGGCACGCTCAGCTGGATGGTAAGGGGAGCAAGACTTCATTTTCGTGCCATGATCCTTCACCCATTCTGAAAGATTTGTGCATTTGAAAGCCAGGCCATTGTCACACACCATTGTCTTTGTGTTTCGGAAATGTTCTGCCTTAAGTAGACTAATGACGCTGTTGACGTCTTCCTTTCTAGCTTTGGCTGTAGCCATCCTCATGCACTGATCGATAGCAAGCACGAACGCTTGCGTATTCCTGTCCCTTTCCATTTTCTTTTCGAGCTCTCCGAAGTCGAAAGGATCAACGTCGAATGAGAGATTAGAGTTCTCTGTTGTTATCATTATGTCCATGGGCTGCTTGAACTTGAGTTTGTTTGTTTCACAGTCATTACATGTGCGGATGTAGTTTCTCATGTCTTCTTTCATACCTGGCCACGTAAATTGTTTCAGAAGTTTGCCATACGTGCGCCAAAAACCATCAAGTCCACCTGATTCAGGAGTGTCATGGTAAAGATGTAGAATCTTAGCAATCATCGTTGATGGGACGTTGTATTTTTTATTGCTGAGTTTCAGTTCTTCGGTTCCTTTCCAGAGCTATGAGTGATTTATTTGAACAGGGTTGTCAACCGTTGTAGGTGTCAGAAGCCTGGACGGTGCGTCTGCATATGTCAATAGAAGACCTGGACGATGCGAAACGACCGAATCAATCTCTTGCAGGTAATTTACCAGTCTGGCGATTCGTCCTGTAGGTTGTGACACACCGTGGAGGTGAGACATTGCTAGGTAATTCGTAAAAGGGTAAATTTTGTACCTTCTATGTACGTCCGAAAGTACTGCACAGCTTTCAGTATGGCCAATGCTTCCTTTTCTGTTGTTGAGTGGTAACCTTCAACCGGCTTCAGTGTGTAACTGAAATATCTTGCTACATAATGCTAAGGACTACTCCAGTCGCATAGTGTGACTTATTTGTAGTTAGAACAAACGGTAAGGACACGTCTGGGATCTGTAGGATAGGGTCGAACGATATTATTTTCACAAGGTCAGAGTAAGCCCTTTCATATGGGCCATCCCACTGAAACGGCACACCTTTCTGTGTCCAGCGTGTGATACATAACGTTTTAGTTGCATAGTCTTTAATGAGTGACCAAAAGTGTCTAGCCAGTTCCAGGAAAACATGCAATAAATGTATGTCATTGGGCTTTACTCATTTTGAGATTCTCTCAACGGATTCTTGCTTTGTGCTTTTTGTGAAACCGTCAAGGACTCTTCCAAGGAACAGTACCTCTTCTTGAAAGAAAGCACTTTTTTCGAAGTTCCCTCTTAGCCTTGCAACACTTGATGCTCTCAAAACTAGTGACAGGTGCCTCCGATGTTCTTCATTTGTTTTTGAGTAAACTATTATATTGTCTACGTAAACATTGCGGAATGGGCCCAGATACAGCTTCAGAGTTTTGTTCATGATCTTTTGAAACGAGACAGGAGAATTCTTCCGCCCAAATTGTATTAAGTGGTTATATTATTATAGGTCAAATGGCGTTATAAACGCAGTCCACGTCTTTGTGTCTTTTGCCAGTGAAATTTGCCAGAAGCCTTTGCAAAGTTCTCATCTTGGAAAGCAATGGCAGCCGCCTGTCTCATCAATAATGTCATAAAGTCGTGCAATCTGAGGGTTTGGCCAAGGATTGAGTAGTTGTGATTGAGTTTGTTTTTTTATTTTTTTTCACAAGCGTTTCTGTAGTGTCCTATTTGATTAGCGAGTGCGTTTTCAGATAGTGAGACCAGACAGATGCCGTTTTCCTCACCAGGACTAGAGGCTTTCTTCTGATCTGCTTCTCTTCCTTCGCAAGAATTGCCAGTCGACTTGTGTTTACGCAATGGCACCTAATCCGTTCCTGTGGCATTGGTCTCAAGCAACGATGGTATCATACCAATGAAGAATCCAAAATTGATTCAGACTTCAGAGCCGCTACAACTCACTACCAAAGCATCACAAAGATCAGGCAGTTCGGCAAGGGCGGAATTCTGTGCTTCTCGTCTGACCAGCTCTGTGTTCGAGACCAACTAAAATGCTCGGTATTCGCTACCAACCCGGTGAGCGCATTCATTCCACCTCACCTAGCTTGTGTCAAAGGCCTAGTTAGGGGTGTTGATGTTAATTTGACTCCAACTGAGATATTAGATATGTTTTCAGAAGCAGGTATGAGAGCGATCTATAGATGTAGTCAAGTTGTGGACAAGAACAAGATCTAATTGAGTCCATGATTGCTACATTTGCCGGTTTCAATCGCCCAACCGGAATCAAAGCAAGGCCTTTAATATACAGAGTGGAGCTGCTATTACCTCGTCCCCTACAGTGTATTAGGTGTTGGCATTATGGGCACACAGTGAAAGGATGCAGGTCAGTACCTAGATGAAGAATTTGTGGTGAGAGGCACAACTCAAACGACTGTAAAAGTAATGAAAAAAGTGCTGTCTTTGCCATGAAGCACATTGTGCTGATAACACAAATTACTCAGCCAAGGCACGAGAAATACTAATTCATGAAATAGTAGAGAGAAGGCGATGCTCGCGAAAGGATGCCTTTGCTGAAATTCAGGATAGAACTTAGGGTACGCAGGAGCAGCTGCCCGCCATAACACAGCAATGGAAGCGTCATTTTCCCTATCAAATGCGGACATGGTCAAGAAGGCTGTGGATAAGGCTATGCAACGCCTTGCTACCACCCTGTCTGAGTCGCTGTCGCATATTATAAATAACCAAATTGCACAAGTCTGTAGAGCACAGATATATATATAAGTACGGCTGTAGAAAATGCTGAGTCTGCACACCCTACAAGTGAGGCAGAATCTGAGATAACTCCACCGGATCCACAGTCTTCAGAGCCCTCTGGAGAAGGCGATTCAAGATATGGACATGGATCTCAAATGTCTAAAGCGTTCCAGATCCCCTGTATCGAAAAAACCTGGCTCGCCAAATTGTGTAAAAAGCAAGAAATACCAGAAAGGCAACCTATCAAAAACCGACTTTCAAAAAGAAAGCATTTTAGATAATGTAGTTGCCGAAACCATTCTAACAAAATCATAGGGTCTCTTAAAATTATACATTGGAATTGCCCATCTTTTCACTCAGCCATAACAGATCTGTTTTACCTATCTTCCAAATTCGATCCAGCTATTACTGCATTATAATAAACTTGGCTTTCCACACATCACTTGTTTCACCTGCCCAACTTCCAATCCTTTCGTCTAGACCGTCCATCCAATGGCGGAGGTTTGGCGTTCTTTACAAACAATAAAATTAGTTTAAAAGTCAGAAACTCATACAAATGTATGTCTTATGAATGCGAAATTTTCGTGTTAAATATGACCTTGCCAGGATACTTGCCTTTCTCGCTAATAAACGTCTACATTCCTGTGGACGTTCAAGACATGAGATTGTTAGATATGGCTGCTAATTCAGGCTGTAAAGAAAAAAAAAGTTGGCGACTTCAATTCTTACCCTATATCCTGGGGTTAAAACCCCAGCATATATGGGGGCAGATCAGTGTGGACAACGCTTGTGGGACTGGTAGGTAGACAACAACTTATTGCGCCTTAACGCTAGAACTCCCACATTTATTCGAGGACATTTACGCTCAGCCTTAGATTTAAGAAGCTCGGCCATTGCTAGCACATCGTGGACAGCCCTTTATTGCGCCTCCAACAGTGACCACTTTTCAATAATCTTCGAGATCGCTTGCCCCGTCAAACCATCATGCTTCCAAGCCTGGACCTATATAAGTTATCCAAAATTTCAACACTACCGAAAAACTGCTTTAAACTCTCCCTCTCCTGA
The DNA here is from genome assembly GCA_013436015.1 of Rhipicephalus annulatus. Lineage (NCBI taxonomy): Eukaryota > Metazoa > Arthropoda > Arachnida > Ixodida > Ixodidae > Rhipicephalus > Rhipicephalus annulatus. Next base: position 568,536 of record WOVY01010300.1, on the reverse strand, counting down.
TGGAGATGACACTTGCGCTGTGAAATTAAGCGCAGTAATGAAAAGGCACAAAAAACGCTGAATTTGCTGTTCAATCGGAGAAGAGAGTACCCTCTAGCCCCTGGTGGAATATCAACTGTCCCCGAGATCACAGACGACGACAGGCAGCTTGGAAGAAGCTAATACATAATCAGTTCCCTAAGAACTGGTCAGATTATAAATTTCTTGCCACTGTATTTAAACACACGGTGGACCAAGCTAAAGAAGAATATGATTAAGGAAATTTTGGTTTTCTCTCGATACCTTAAAATAAGAAAGCTTTATTTCAATATATGCGATCTCACAAAATTCTGCCGTCTACAGTAAATGCTGATTATGAAAAACTATCACTGCAAGAAACGAAGAACTCTTTAGAGCCAATTGCAGAGGTCTATAAATTAGATTTTATTCGACTATGGCTTTTCACTGGCAAACGTATAGCATAAGCACTGACTTCAAAAACGTAACGTTGTCTGAAGCATACAAAGTAATTCGAGATCTACGCTCGTCAGCTCCTGGTCCAGATAAAATCACAGTTACTATGATTAAAGTTTTATTCAAGCTACCCCCCGCCAACGTCCTCAATCTTATAAACTACTCTTTAAAGAATGCCTGGATACCGTATGACTAGAAAATAGCTAAGGTAATCCCATTATAAAAAAGCAAGGATTAGGTTTTACCATAAAACATTCCAGACCCTCCTCACTAACTTCTAGCATGGTGAAACTCGTAGAGAGGGTCTTAAATGGCCAAATGAACTCCTGGATGACAAATAAGTTTATATTTAAGCCAAACCGAATTGGTTGTCGTAGTGAATGCTCGTGCGGATTTAGATAGTCAAATGCATGCAGCCTGCTTGTAAAAGGAAACAGTACGCCGCATTACTAACTCTCGACATAGCTAAAGCGTATGACAGTATCGAGCACTCTTTTCTACTGAACACCTTCCAAAGCCTAAAGTTTTCTCATTATATTACTGAGTGGATAGCAGAATTCTTAAAGTCGAGGGAATTGTATTGCGTTAAAGATGGCTGTTGTTTGCATAAATTCAAACAGAAACGTGGTGTTCCACAAGGGTCCGTCCTATCTCCAGCATTATTAAAAATACTGATGAGCTCCATTCCAATTGTTCTGGATGTCAGTGTCCACACTTATGCAGATGATGTCACGTCCTTCGCTGCTGAGAGCGACATTTACTCACTACATCAAAAGTTGCAAAGATATAATAATACTCTAGAAATTTGGTTGCAATTCACTTCGCTCTCATTGAACATCAGTAAAAGTGCACTCTCGGTGTTTCCCATAATAGATACAGTTTCAATTTCGGTATTATATAACCGGAAACCAATTCCACAAGTAGATTCAGTGAAGTACTTAGGAAGCTGAATTGGAGCCCACACATAGAATATATAACAGCAAAGTCACAATTTGCGTTTGGTTTATTACGTAGGCTAACAAATAGAAAATACGGGCTGCGCAGGGACACGATGTAATGATATATAAAATGTATGTGCGACCAATATTGGAATTTGGCTGTGTATTATTCTCGGGGGCCACTGGTTATAAAATTAGGCCGCAAGTAATGTTAGAGGGAGAAGCCGTGCGAATATGCCTGGGACTTCCCAGGTTCGTGGCGAATAATGTATTGTACCAAGAAGCGCGATTGCCAACACTCCTCTGTCGATTGCGCATTCTATCGGTTCAAACCTTCTTAAAGTTCCACAGTTTACCGGCGCGAAGATCAGAGTACGCATTTATCAGCGACCCTGACTCTTTATTTCTTGACCGTTGGCCTCGATTTCATACCCCTCAGATATATTTTGTTTAAAAGAAACTGGATTGGATAATTGTAGACATTAGCACGGTAACTGAAACTAATTACTCCACAATTGAGATTTCACAGAGTACGATGAAATCTTCTCCCCACAAGACAAGTGGCAATCTCTTAGACTTTTGACCACTACATTAAAAGATTGCAAGGTACATGCAGAAACAAAAAATGTAGTAGCTACAGATGCTTCTGTCAACTATGAAAAGGCAGGAGTACGAATTGCGTCTGATTTCCTCGGCTGGTCTTTTTCAGTAAGGCTTCCAGATTTCACTCCTATATTTGAAGCCGAGCTAGTAGATATTAATTTAGCTCTTCGTTAAATTCCTCCGACCGAGACCAGTGCAATCATTCTAACCGACTCACTTTCGGTGTGTGCAGCTCTGATAACCTCCGAACAATCTCGTACCCTAGCAGCGTTTCACACATTAGCCCCGCTGCATTTAAAACTCGTGAAATTAGTGTAGGTTCCAGATCACTGCGGATTACAATTAAATGAACTGGCAGATGCTTTGGCATGAGCACTACTTCATGAATCAGTAATTTTAGTACTTCCCGAGTTAATATACTTATCAGGGGTCAGATATAGGAAATTCGCTATTTTTACAGATAGTTTAGAAAATATCACACAATGAACCGATTATCGGCACCTCAAATTTCCATGGAAAGCCCAGTGGAGTACGTCAGAAAAACTTGAAGTTATCATCTTCAGATTCCGGTGCCGTGTGCCTCTATTAAATTTTTATTTACACCGAGCTGGTCTGACACTTTCCCCCCTTTGTCCGTTTTGCAAAGAATCAGAAACTATTGAAAATTATTTTGGCTCATGTCGGAACTATGCAGTAATCAGGAAAACACTTCTAGATATTCCAGTTGCGAAGCTAGGTTTATGTTTAACTGCAGAAAATGTTGAAAATGTTTGTGCCTCTGTTTCGGGAAATTGTCACAGAGACGCATTCGATGCGGTGTGCAATTTTATTCAAGACTCTAAACGTTTTTTATTACAAAGAGCACGGTAACAGATACAAAAAAATAGTGGGTCAAGAAGTAATTTTCAAGTGTGAATAAATTCGTGACATATGAAATTAATTGGGTTTGACAAAACCAGCTGTCTGGTCGGCTTCCAAAATCAAGGTATACCCATTAGTGTCTACTTTTTCGTTGATGTTTTTTCTCATCTAAATATTTGGTTTCTTTCTTTATTTAATATACTGTCTTCATTCCACTACTTACCCCCCTTTTTTGATGTAAGCAATAGCGTAGTTATCGTCCATATGAGACGATATGTTCTCTTGGCCAATTCATCAGAGTGGATATGAGCCATCGATTCTAGGCTAGAAACAAACTAAATCATCGATTCTTGGCCGATTCTCTTGAGAGGGTCTGAGCCATGACTGTGGAATCAGCAACATCATCGTCAACAAGACAGGCACTGACAGAGCTTGATAATATGCATTCGTATTTAAATGCTAAGAAATGAGCTTTACTGACATTCCCTTCAAAAGACCATATTACCATGACGCTATATCATTGTACCAAACGTCTGGCACTCCGGCAGCGCGCACGCCCCATCGCCTTTGTTTGTGCTGGAAGAGAAGCTTCCGGCGAGAGTTTTCGCTGCACCTGAACTGAAAGAAGGCACGTACGTGATCGGAAAATTACCCCAAGGAGGATGTGTAGTTCGCGAAGAGAATTGTACTGCTTCGGCAGTTGATGTCCGAAAAGCGAAGATCACGGCCATATCGGCACCGCTAGCCTTGCGTAGGGGGCGAATACGGAGTGTTCCTCGACACTTATTGAGACAGCTGCAAAACCGGGCACCTTCTTCGTCTACTGAGCTGGTGAGACCATAAGCGGCAAACCGTCGACTCTCTTATGTGAATCACGAGCCGGCCTGGTGAACTTTTATTGTAACTTTTTCTGATCCGTGTTTTTAGCATAGCCATGTTTAGATAATTGTATTTATTTGGACTGCGTGGCACATAGAAATTTAAAAGCGAGAGCACGCCGTTTCTGTAGTTTGTTCCTAATCTTCTTGCGTTTTTGTTGTATCCAGCGAATATAATAACAGTTCTGATTGAGGTTACTTGTACTTGTAGTATTTTTTCGAGCATAATTTGTTTTCTACCTGTCCTTCATATCGCATGAACTATCTTGTTTTTTCTCTTGGTCCAATTTTGTTACTTCCCCATTGCCCTTTTGTATTAAAATGCTTGTTAGATTTTCATGAAATCTCCATGTCTGCTACATGAGTACGTAAGCCACATCCGAACATTGCTGCACGTGAAACGCAGCACGGGTCGACCGGCCTGCAAATAAATTTGAAATGTTTCACTTGGAGGCTTTTCAGGGGTCGCAGGCTAAACGTAAACTGGAAACTTGAGAACCTGCCGTACGCTGCTACTATAGATGGGCGGGGCCTCACCGGAACTGTGTTGAAACTTTTAACTGAAAAGTATTCCAAAAGAGAATAATGTAAAGAGTGTTGGTGTGATACATGACCAATCTATTTCTTGGAAAAATTGCATTCAATATACCGCAGTAATGGGTAGTCTCGCGGTTTGATTACTAAGGCAACTGAGTTCTTGTCGGATAGGCATGCGCAGAAAAATGCTCCTTTTAATATATTCCACGTACGTTCACCCGCTTTCGGAGTTCGGGTGCATATCATACTCTGGGGGGCCTACTTATACGTTTCATCGTCTCGTAATGACCGAAAGACAAGCATTGTCGGCATATAAACTCTTCCTAAATTCGTAGGAATCAAAGTTTTGTACATGGAATCTCGGGTACACTCAATTGCTGCCAGGGTGAAGTTGTCAGAGGTGCAATCATTTATAAGCCTGCACAATTACACCGTATGACGTCCAGAAACTATTGCTTGTCCGGTTTTATTTTTTGGATCATACTCGCCGATATTTCACACGCCTGAAATTTCAGCCAAACAGGTTCTTCTTGTCATAATGTTCCAATTAGTGAAGTGACTTCAATTATTATTGACAGCAAATATGATAACATAGAATACAATTACTTTTTTTCAAGAAATGTTCAACTAATGTCTTAACAGTTTTAACTTCATTTTAAGAGATTACCTGGCCAATATAGAAAGTCATTGCAACGAATGCTTCTCATTGCGAAGAAATGTGTACAATTGGTATTTTCTCGTCTACTCCAGATTTATTTTCTTCCTTTCGCCTTACAGATTTTGTTTCATCTTTGTTGCAGAAAATGAAGCGATCATTCTACCACTCCGCCAATTAACAACATCAACAAGTTCTGCAGTAATTTTCGCAGACTCATTATCGGTGTGTTCTTCTCTCTCAGAAAATGGGGACTTGTATGTCGTGACTGTACTGAAGTCTTTCATCTCATTTCAATGCATGTTGTGAGTGCACTGAAGTTTGAATAAGTTGGTTTGGCTTCAGCGACATAAGGGCCTAATTTCGAATGAAATTGTGGATCATCTAGCAAAGGTATCCTGAAAGGCCCGGTTTTACGTTCATTTACAGCATCAAAATTTGTAATAGGTGTCTGAATAAGCACAAAATTAATGTTTAGAAAAGTTCCTACTCCATTATTAACAACCACAACCAAATTTCAGCACCACAGACTCTCTTGAAACAGTAAATTAGGTCCAACAAGACAACTTGAAGTTGTAGTCACTAGAATACGCTCAGTCTCCATATCTAAATTATTATTTAGGCAGAGATAGTCTGGCAGTTTCCCTTAAATGTTCTGTTTGCCGAGTACACGACACAATAATCATTCGCATAGTTTCTACAACTGGTACTCTATTTTGTGGAAACATACTTCAGGTGTCGTTTGCCGACTCCTTAAACTATAGAACTAAATGTACCAAATGTGCTTTTGCTCGGGGCTTTGTCACTTGGCCCCAGTGACGGGAAAGTTGCAACTGCCTTGGAGGAGTTTATTAAAGCTTCAAAGAGATTTAGATTGTGAAGCATACCGACGCTGCTGTTTTTTAAATAGCGTTATTTATATTCATAGTTATTATTTCTTCAATTACCAAGCTAGCTTACAGTTACTATTTATGTTTTTACTCTTCAATATCTTAGTACTCGTGGTTTGTTACGTTCGTTATTAGTTTTTTTATCTTTAACAAGATGAAATATATTCATTAATTACGAGTTTCTTTGGAAAACTATTCGGTTTTTAGCCAATCCCGTAGCGTGAGTGTGTGCCACTGTTCAAGGTTCCACTCTATGCTGACATGTGTGCTCGTGTGGGCAGTCTTCCAGGCCAGTACAGTTTTTTTTTGTACTTGAAAAACAGTGGAGCACATCCACTCGGCGGGACTGGCAGGCAGGCAGGCAGGCAAAACATTATCTGAATCCGGAGAGCCATACCAGCTTGCTGAACGTTCCTTTCTCATACGAACAATACTTTTCAAGCAATTGGATACCAATTTTAAAGTACCAGTCAAAAATTTCAAGCAGTCAAATGTTTGAATAGGTCACATCAAAAGTGATTATTCGATTAAGGGCTAGATCGGCAGCCGGTTAACAATAACTACACAAATCATTAAATCAACCAGCCCTACTTGGTAACACTTTCAGTTGAATGTTGTTGCTTCAAATGTATTAGCAAAAATAAATTATTACTAATTGAAAAGAAAACTCGGCGATAAAACCATCAGCTCAGTAGTATACAGCTATCCGCACATGTTGACCTTGTGTGCACCGCTCTTTGCCCTCGTATATAAGAGAGCCTATGTGTGATCCTCTTGTGGGAAATTCACATGAAAATTTGGAAGATTGATTGCTGCTAACGAGAGTCCACCCCTCTACAAGTTAACAAAGTGTCTTTTGTGTCAGCACGAACCTACACGTGTGCGCGTTCCTTGATCGAAACGTTTATTTTCGCCACATGACAGGATGACCTTTTGAGCTCGGATGGACGACTAAACACTTGTGCCGAAACATTTTCATAACCTAAACACAGATGAGGTCGCTAGCTTACCATTAGGATACACCTGAACTTTATTTGCATGGTGCAGCTGTTCCTGAGTGCCTACAGTCAATAAGGGCTTTTGAAAGTGTCTTAACGCTCTGTTCGAGTGAGCAAACTGAACATCAAATTGGTAAATTTCCTCATGAAGAAAATACTCATGGCAAGGCAGGCTTATAATCTTATAAGGAAAAGTAAGGAAGTAATTCCTTACCTTTCCTTTGTGCAAAAATTATATTTGTAATCAATATATATATATATTTGTTAATCAAAAACTCTATCCATGGTGTGGCTTAGAAAAGGGCATGGCTTTAACAAAACATAAAAAAGAATTTACTAGAATCTGTTTACACCACAACATTGTCACGTGTGTAGCCCAATCTGAAGTGCTTTTCATCGTATTTAGACTTTACATGCAGTCAATTTTCTGCAAACTACTCACACACATAAGTCAAGCGGCATACAATGCTTCGGAACAAATTTGATAAGAACAATTTGTACCAAAGCTTGTAATTTGCTTTTAGATTATGAACTGGTGCACAACCCTGATTATTGTATGAATATTAATTTCAGACAAGACACTATCAAGTATTTCCGGCTAATGGTGCACTCAAAAGAGACCTAAAAGTGCCATCTGCCCGCATTAGGTAAGCGTTTCAACAATGTGTCTGAATTGTACAAAGTAAAAACCTCAAAGATATCTGTTTAACACTACCCCCTCCCCGCAGGTCAGATGGAGGTCTGTGTTTCACCGTGAACATTGGTGAAAAAAGGTGTTTTCCAAGTTCTTCAAAGGGTGCCTCCATTTATCCTCGAACAAAATTCCTGGCTATGGGGCTGCTCAGATGTTTATTTTCACTTCAAGGCACTGCTTTCAAGAGCTGGCTTCTACAGTACAAAGAGGCGACTGCTGCAAACATCATGCGCTTCATCTTTTAAAGGGAAAGGTCAGTTATTAAGGAGTGGTAACATGGTCTTACAAAGAATGTCATTTCCACTGCGCACCAGGAGGAAAAATAAAAAAACGCCGAAGCGGTGTTGGCGCAGTGCATAGTAGTAAAACTTAATTGGCAGAACAACATATCTTCGGTGCAAGGACAGGCATACACACACATAAAACGAATCCACATACCTCGACAGCAAGAAACAGTATGAGGAGACGTTTTTCAAGTACACAAAATTTCTATATCAAAGCTACATATCAGGCCGATACCTAAGCTTCACGTCCACACAGTTATGTGACATCCCAGACTGCAAAATCTGTCTATAGAGGCTGAGAGGAATGAACGGCTGCAAAAGCTTTTGTGCAGAGCACACTCATCACCAGCGAAATCCTGTGATTCCATAGTCCCCCATAATCTGCGTTGTTCGGGAAAAATTTTGGACAAAGTTTTGCTCTCCCTTCACGATTCAAATCAAGTTCGTACACATAAGGCAAACTAAGTTTTAAGAGTAAAGCTGCATCTGGACATATGGAGTTTTGAACGACCAGCAATCGTCCTGCTTTCGAGTGTCGCTGCAGAAGTGCGCGTTCGATAAATGGTGCCGTCGGCTCGAAAAACTCTGCACAAGGAGTGCACCGAGTGAAAGGATTATAAGCCTGCCTATCCTAGTCGTAAGCGGACTCATTTCCGGATATAGGGCCTTATAGAGTGGGGAGCCACTCGAGCAAGAGAACACGCACGAGAGTCGGCATTCGAGGGGCGAGATTATACGCGCGTGAATCTGAACAATTTGTGAGGCGTGCTGGCTGCTAATTATTTGGGTGTCAGGTCGCAATAACTGGAGCGACCATTGTGACTCAATAGGATTAGGCTTGAAACTGTCTCATGGGGGGTCAGCTTATTATGTTTTGGCTAACTGCACAAAGCATCGCTGAAAAAGCACTACTGTAAGCGAAGGCGTAAGTTCAACGCAGTGTAGGCAGCAGCCGTTAAGATTATGGTCTGCCTGACCCAATAAGTTGTCTAGGATATCATTTCGCAGCATTATTCATTGTCTCTAGTAGCGGCTTCTAGCTGCCTTAAAAACAAATGGCTGAAACTGAAACAGGCTATTTTTACTCTGAGAATCACGCAAGAAAAACACACATTGCGAGCTAGATGTTATAGATACTAACCTATTGCAATGCACATGAAATATAGCAGTGTTCACCTTACTTTAGCTCTCAATATCTTATAAAGGACTTGCATACTGCGTGATATTTTAGCCGGAACGAGACAGTATTATAGTGAATTAGACATTGCCTTGAGTTCACAGTTGTATTCAGAGAACGTTGCTTCAATAAGCTGCGAAATACGTATATGACGAAAATTGTTATGCAAGCTTGCAATAGATAGATAGATAGATAGATAGATAGATAGATAGATAGATAGATAGATAGATAGATAGATAGATAGATAGATAGATAGATAGACATTGCAGAGATAGTACGAGTTCATTGATCAATAACACCAATAAAGGAGGAGGGGCGAACAGATGATGAAGACCACGCCATCGTACTATTTGGCCTACTGTTTGCACCAGTTTCTCCTAGTACGTAATATATGCGCGTTATTTTTTTCATCAGTATGTACCCACGCGTTTCGTTCTCGTAAGGATTCCGGACAGATATTTAAAATAAATAGGTTTTGGGGTTTTATAGTTGACGAATAAAACACATATATTTTCATTTCAGGAATTGTTTTGTTCGGCTATGAGCAACTACAAATAAACCTTCATTGAATCAACACCAAATTTTTGCTGAAAAATTAAACTCCCGAATAAATCGAAAGCTTTACAACTTCACCAAAAAATTCTCCATAAATGGACGCAATTTGCTTCAGTACAAGTTTGGAATAGAAGGAACGTATAATCCTTGAAGATATATATGGATGACACACACAGACAAACTCACATACATGTATAGATAAATGAACAGAGTGCCAGCATGCGTGCATTCTTCGCCATTGTCCGTGTCTGCTTCACGCTTTTTGACATGGGCTTTAATAGCGACAGGGTACTGCAGGCGTGATGATACCCCTATTCTAATTACGACGGTCTTTGCATTTTTTCTTGTCTTCTTTTAACGGTCCTAAAACTTCAAAGGTTGCGCCTGGAGATATTTTACATCCGGAAAATGCTACGAGTGCGGCGGACGTGTGGCAGAGAAAGAGTTGCCGGTGAAACAATAAAAGCGCAACTTCAAAGGGGAGCTCCCTGGTCCAGACATTGAAACAGAGACTAAGAGAGCCCTAGGCTTAGTGAGCGGCGGGCGTGGCACGAATTATGCGTCGAGCGTGATAAAGTCTTCCAGCAAGTGCGTGCCATATTCTCCCATTCAAAAGAAGAGCGGCATCAACAAAGACGGACAATTTGTCAGTACTTTGCTCTATGCAGCACCATTACCCGCTTTATCCTTCTTGAACAGAATGTTTTTTTCAGCCAATTTAGAACACCACGAAGCCACGGATGCTCGGCAACGGCTCTCATTCTTTGGCGTATATTCCCTTTTGGTGCCCGGCTGTACTTCGCTCAGAAAGCTTGGTGCATGAGCAAAAGTAATTTAACTCTTTCGCATACTTTATTCCATGGCTTCCGAAATTGCAGGCACGTGGCGTTGTTCTCTCCAGCCGTCCCAATCGCCGGGCTCCCCAGCAAAACCACCGAGTCTCACCTCACGCGCTCGGCTACCGCTAGAGAATGGATTTAATGTGGGTTCCAATTCAGATTCAGTAAGGAAAAATCAGCAGTCATGATTTTTAATGACAATGAAGGTAGTGAGCTTAAAATACAGGAGATCATGCTAGAGATAACAGATAAAAACAAATATCTGGGCGTATGGATAAGCAATGGGGCCGAGTACCTAAGGGAACACGAAATACACGTGCTGACTAAAGGTAACAAGAACGCAGCGGTAATAAAAAACAGGGCACTGTGGAATTACATTAAATATGATGTGAGAGGAATATCGAAAAGGGTCATGGTTCTTGGACTGACGTTTGGCAATGCGGGCTTGGGCATGAGATCAGAAGTTCAAGCAAGAATAGAAATTTAGCAACGTGGAATAGGTAGGCTTGCCTTAGGAGCTCACGGGAATACACCAAATCAGGGAGTACAAAGTGATATGGGATGGACATCATTTGAGGGCAGGGAAGCTAGCAGCAAGGTAAAATTTGAGAAGCGACTGAGAGAAATGGGGGAGGAGCGTTGGCCTAGAAAGGTATTCAGCAACTTCTACATGTAGAATGTCGATACAAAATAGAGGAAGCGAACCAGAAAATTGACTGGTAAATACTTAGAAAACAGCAGGGGGCCAAACCAAAAATAATTGTTGGTTGAGGAGAAGGTGAAGGAAGCTGAGACCGATATGCGGAGAATTGGCATGATTAAGAAGTCGGCACTAGAGATCTATTGAACATTTAAGCGGGAAATTGCCAAGGAAAGGATCTATGATAAAAACTCGGGGTAGTTCTGTACTGTATAAGGCCAGCATGGGAGTATTGCGAACCAAGGCATATCGGGACAAATACGAAGGGGTAGACACGGTATGCACTGCGTGTGTAGAGAAAGAAGAAACTGCCGAACACTTGATAATGTTCTGTAAACGGCTTCACCATATAGTTAAGGATGATGGCGCAGAGTTTTTCAAAGCACTGGTGTTTAGGGACCGGGAGGGCAAAATAGACTTTAGGCGGGTAGAATTAACTAGACGGAGGTTATCTGATTGGTGGCTAAAATCAAGGCACGAGTGAAAATTAAACCGCTCACCACAACGTACGAATCCTCAACCTCACTATTTAAAGGAAAACAATCTAGTTTTTGGTTGATTAAGTATTACAGCTTGGTGGCGCTAGCCACCACCCGATCTAAAGGGTACAGCCATATCCATTCATCCATCCTTGAGCGGTGGAAACTACGGCAGAAAGTAGAGCGCGCGGAATTACACCGTGCGTATCTTTTGAATGGGAAGCATTTCTTAGCGAACTTCGGCGACTTTGAGCGTTTATATCTATCTATCTATCTATCTATCTATCTATCTATCTATCTATCTATCTATCTATCTATCTATCTATCTATCTATCTATCTATCTATCTAACTGCCTAGGATTTTTCGCTGTCCTGGCCATTTCAATCATTGTAATGATACCAAACTTGATAGGACATAACATGAGTATATGGAGCACATATATAACTAGTCGCAACATGAAAATAAGGACATGTGTAACATGCGTATTGTGATTTGGCCTACATCACATGGTCCTACAGCAGTGGTTTTGTTCACATGGCATGTTGCAAAAACTGGTATGGTACGGCATGTTTGCATGGCGAACACAAGCGACAGACCCTAACAAAAAAAGCATGACATGTGTACCATGTAACAACATGACTAAATGCCACGCTCTTGATGTGCTCATGGCCATTTTGCTACAGTCGCATATACTAAAGTAGGTATTACAGTACTTGAACGAATGACGAAGGTATGTGACTGGTGTAAACATGATAATCATAAAATGCGTGTCATGTAACAACATGACTACATGCCACGCTCATGATGCGCTGGCGGCCATTTCGCTCGCTTCACTTATGCCAAATTTGGTATTGCAGGACGTGAATGAATGACGAAGGTATAATACTGGTGCAAACATGATAAACATGACATGCGTGTCATGTAACAACATGACTACATGCTACATTCATGATGCGCTCACAGCTGTTTCGTTAGCTTCACATGTACCAAGCTTGGTATTACGTGACGCAAGGGTTTGACGAAGGTATGTGACTACTGCAAACATGCTATTGATGAGATGCATGTCATGTGAGAACATGACTACTTGCCACAGTCAAGACGCCAATACATTTCGAAATGACATAGTGTGCGTGCTCACCGGCGTTCACTTCGTCGGGTCATGCCAGTTTTGCCACCCCAGGCACCAGTCCTGCCATAAACTCGCATGTGCCCATCGCGCCGTGTTGCTTAGACGCATGCGCATGTCAGTGCGTCAAGCGTCCCTCCATCACGAAAAGAGGGGGACGAAGTGTTGCCTGGGTAAAGCATCGGCGCGAAATGCAGCATGTCGCATTTCGCGCCGGTTGCCGTCGGGCCGCGCAGACGGACACTGGCAGCGCCGGTCGTGCCTGGCGTCAGGCTATAAAGTGCTGGCGTTTTGCTAACGTAGCGTCGTTGTGCCCAGCGTGTGCGCGCGTCAACGCTACATTGGAGTATATTGCGCCCTTCTTGATGTGATTGCGGCCATTTTGTTTGCTTGACACATATGAAATTTGGTGTTACGTGTCGCCAATGAACGACGAAAGTATATGACTTGAGCAAACATGATAATCCTGATATGCGTGTCATATAAGAACATGACAATACACCACGCTCACAACGTGCTCGCGGTCGTTTTGCTAGGTCTACATATACTAAATTTGGTTTATATATGACGAAGGTTAATAGATGACGAAAAGGTTAATAGATGACGTAACGGTTGATAGTCGTTATTAGATGACGAAGGTAAACGACACACCCAAACATGAAAATCATGACCCAGAAGTCATGTACGGCATCATTAACCTCCACCTCGTAACGTGGTGCTGATTTCAAGTGATATATCAGTTTCTCATTTGTGCTTCGCATATCATCGATTCCCACTGTAGGTGGATTCTGCCATTTTTTTTCTTCTCACGTGCAAACGAAAATCACCAACAAATCTTCTGGGTGCACTGAAGGCAAGTATTCTTTTCTGTTAGGGCTTGTATTTTGGCCCAATTAGCGAATAAAAGCATGGCAACTCTTGATTTTTTCTTATATGTATCATTGCAAGGAGGTAATATTTTAACAGAAGCATTCTAGCATTCCCTCTTATGGAAACGCGTATATGGGTGAAGACTTTGCTAACTATAGCCGCTGAATTACATTGCCCTCTTATTGGTAAAGATTGTTTTACTGTTTTATCGTGCACCAATATTTAACAGGTTGTCAACCGAATTCTACTGACGCTCTAGAAATTAGGTGCCGTAATCGTACCCCTTATTCCACCTATATTGTGATAACTGTCTTTGCCGGAATTAGTGAAAAGCTATGATTAGCTGACTTGCATTGGCCCGTACGTTCTTCTCAGTGAAAGCGCTTTTTTATCGTCATCTATATTTTGAATATATTTCGGTAGCACAATGACAATATCAGTAGTGTGTTAATTTACAGTAATCTCGACCACTTCAAATCAAATGGTCGCACACGCGGCGTAATGGCGTCTTTCAGAAAATCAAGTATTCGTCGAGGTACACAACTGAGCAATAAAAAGTGTGTGGGTTGCTCTAAATCGAAAGAAAAGAACAGTGAGCCCACTCATTGTCTCTAAGGTGGAGGCAACCTCAACAGTAGCTTACGAATAATGGGGGTAAAGGAGGGATTAAAAGGATAGTATTAAAAGGTAAAGAGATAGACAGGAAGGAGAGAGCGAGGCGCAGGGAGAATGAACGACAGAAAAAATTGGCAGCATATCCACAGAGTGAATGATGAAGAGTGGGGCGAAGTATTCGTCCGTCCATTCGTTCTTGCTTGCGTCCGTCCATGCGTCCGTTTGTGTGACCGTCAATGCATCCATCCGCCCGTCTGTGCGTGCGTCTGTTCGTGCGTCTGTTCCTGCGTTAGTCCATGCATCCACAACTGCGTCCGTTCATGCGTCCATCCATGCATCTGTCTGTGCGTCCGTTTGTGCATGTATTCATAACTCCAAGTACCACCATCTCGCATTTTTACATCAGATATTCCTCATATAGAAGCACCGCCATCCAGCGGACATTCCAAGGACTAAACGAGAGGGGGCTCACGCAGACTTTCTTACGGCTTGCGCTTCTTGTCTACTTCCCACCTTTAACCACCTCGAGTTCATAGTATATACTAGTTCACTGTATTCATGGCACTGCGGCCCAACGCTCGCTAAACCTTTCTAAAACGAAGGACTTTCGGCCCAGTGAGTATAACGTAGCGACCTTTTCCTGTCAGTTAGTGCTCAAAGTACATGGCAATGGCTGCTAATGCGAAATGAGAGACAAAAGAATTCGGCTTTTACTTTCTTATGGCTAGTGCTTTGTATCTGCTTCCCACCTTTGACCACCTCGAGTTCATTCGTGGAATATACTATACTCGGCGACCGCTTTTCTTGACATTGGAGTGAAGGCTATGGAGGCGTGGCATCCGCACATTTGTGTTACTACGCAAGTAGTCCGGCAGCTTGCAGCCGATTTCGGTTGCAGTTTCAGTTTTCGCTTGCTTGCTGCGCTAGTGTGTTTAGCAAAATGTATGCATGCAAAATGGGAACTTCAGAGTTGAACTTTGATGAGAGTGCATACATGCAGGTAGTTACTGTGCTGTTTATATACTGGTACATATAAAATTTCCCGTTGTTCAGAACGTTTTCCCAGCATTATTCAACGTTTATAACAGTGAAGTTTAGGTTCCGAGTTCAGCCCAGTGTATACGGGTACGCGCCACACGTGATCGAATGTTAACGTTTACGGTATTGAGCCCTGGTACAGGCGAAATGGAAGGGCGGTTGCGGCACGATCTGGCCACGGGCCTGTCTTGTTTCAGTTTTGCTGTATTCGTTTTACGCCCTCAAAGGCTGTCAGCAGTGATCGGCACAGACTGCACTTCAGTGTTCGAGAAGCCTCACAATTGTTGTAGATCGTTGTTAAGATTGTGCGCAAGATGCGAACAGTGAAGCTTATTTCAGAGCTTGCGCGGCCACCAGTAATAAGTCTGGAAAGTTCGATGCGTGATGTATAAAAGACGGCGCGTCCCAACGATGAGCAGCCTTTCCACGGCCGATGCTGTGCTCGCCGCTGCAAGAGCAAGCAGCAGACGCCGCCGCGTGCGGAAAACGTGGTACCGTCTAAGAAATAAAAAAGAAAAAAAAACTAGAGTGCATTATAACTTCTTTTCCATGAACAGCGTCCCACACTTGTTCTATCCTTATAATAAAGAAAGTTTTATTTATTCGGGCCAAGAAGCTGTTAAAATCAGAAAATAAAATAGGTACTATTTCCTGGTGCGCGCGCATGCAGGCGATTCGGCTCTACAGCTTCCACAGTGCTGTCAAGAAAAGCTGTCGCCCAGTATAGTTAATTGTATTCATGGCACTGTGGCTCAACGCTCGCTAATCTTTCTAAAGCTAAGGAGGTTACGCCCAGCGAGTATAACGTAGCAACCTTTTCTTGTCAGATGGTGCTCAATGTACATGCCAATGGCTACTAATAGGGATTGCAGCGTGCTCGTTAACTAAAAGCCGAATGCTCCTGTCTCTCATTCCCCGTTAGCAGCCATTGGCATGTACATTGAGCACTATTTTGTATTGTTGAACAACACACAGAAGAAATATCTCACCGGCACTACCTTGGAGATCAAAATGTTATATTTGTTACGTACTACAACGGCTACGAGGGAAGAAAGGGTGCCGCTATAAAGAGCCTCGCCCCTAGAAAACGTGGGCACGAGACGCTAGCTTGTGCATTGAAGTGAGGTCCCTAGATGAAACAAGGTAGCGTCACTCATTGTTCTCGAGCCGTCCTCCTCACTCTCTCGATTACTCCTCTTTTTCTCTGCCATCCGCGTCTGTAATTGGTGCATCACTTGCACGTGATCTTGCAAATGGCTGGTGGTGTTATTTATTATTATGCAAAAGGTTCAAAACGAGTACGCATGCGCATATGGCTCCCGCCGGATTCTCGCCGTGACCATAGATAAAATCGTAGCCAGAACATAAACTGAAGAGGAGAAGCGTTTCGGTGTGCGCTAAGTCGACCAAGATTGTTTCGCCATGCTCGTTCAATGCAACATCTGCTTTTTTCAGCAATGCTGCGTTGCCGTAAACAACAGAAATTGGTTTCGCTCTCCTCAACTTACGTCGTGCTTTCTGAGATGAAGCGCACCATGAAGTGCTACTTTGAACCATTTCACGTGAATGCTTTCGTGCAACTCCGTCAACGTATGTCGACGCGGATCTGCGAAGCGAGTTCACTTGTCGGGTTTTATTGAAACGCCAGGCGAGCGTCTAATGCGTGTCTAGTGCATGCCAGTTGGTACAAATACATGTGGGTATGCACGTATACAGAGCAGCTGTAGGTTGTAATCAACGCACCTTCAGAAACATTTCACTCTTGACCAGTTCCCGCTTGAGCCGAAACGCGCTGCTTCGAGACACCTCACCAGTAGAACTCTCACTTTTCAGGAAGTTTCCAGCACCGCATCAGAATCACTTGGCATCACGATTGTCCAAATGGGCACATTTAAAAAAAAACGTCATCGCAGTGCTGCTGGACAAGTGTTCGTACCAGTCTTGTCGTAGTTTTTTTCTTGCGTGTGCACAAGCTGGTTGTAATCAATCGTCACAACGTCACGCCCTGTGGCCACTTACAGGATCCAGCAAGAAGCATGTTCACTGTGTCACAGCACGAACAAAACACAATCGGAGAAGTGGACTAGTTAGAACTGGACGAAATACCGCGGCCGTGCAACTAAAATGTACTACGCGAGACGCCATGGCTAGTGGTGTAAAGAATAGAACTGCGCAACGTTGCCGGTTGAGTAACGCACATCCCGCTTGCTCTTGTGTTGTGCCGTTTATGTTCATAAAGGTAACTGTTTATTCTACGTCTTATTTTGTTCCAATTTCTTTTATTTACATCTATTCACCGTAGCAACGGAACTCAAACATTCGATTTTGGATGAATATTTTAAACCTTCTAGGGGGCGCTTCAGGAACATAGGCGAAGAGGAAAGGGAAAGGTGTCGCTACCTTGGAAACTTGTTTCGTCTAGGGACTTTACATTGAAGATGTCAACGGCGCCACCAACGCCGGATTTTCGAGTAGGTGCGATTATAAAACTCTCGACAATCATAAATACAGACAGCCCAATCCACAAGCGAAATCAGAGTGCCGCATTCTGCACTCACGGGGGACATGCAAATATATGGGTTACTTTCTTGTTCATTTCGTGAAACTACTCGTGATTTAGATTGGACGCTGTCTAGAGACTTATTACAGGCGCTCTAACCTAATCACAGCTGCGACGCATAGCGCGACGTGGTTTTATTGCTTTTATGGAACAAGCTTTTCATAGCTCACTTGGTAGGTCTTCCGTTTATCCAGTGTAGCTAGCATATCCACGGAGTGAACTATATGAAGAGTGGGGCAAGCGTCCGTCCATCCATCCTATGCGTGCTTTACTGTGATAGGAGTCGATGAACGCATGGACGAACAAGTGCACAGATGGATGAACGAACGCTTCGCCCCACTAATAATTCACTCCATGCATATGCTTTGATTTTCTTTATTTATCCCTCGCCTACCGAGCAGAGTTTTACTTGTCGTTCAGAAGTCCTACCGAACGTGCATCATCTATAAGGAAGACCTGTTGTGGCGAGCACGGCTTGACGGCCAGCGTTCAAGCCTAAGAAGCGAAGAACGCTTCTAAGAGTCACTAACACCACATCGTAGCGCAGCTGTGATTACATTAGAGCATCGGCAGGAATTCTAGCGGCCGCGTTATAATGAAAAGCAGTGATAGTTCAATGAAAACAAGAAGAATTCCTCCAATCAAGTGGGAAAGGAGATCCATGGACGTAAAACGCTGCAGTCTGCTCACCTTATTGCGGATTGTGCTGCCATTTTTCCTCTACTTCGCCGGTGCCCCGCCCTTCTTTATACGCAGCCCAAAAACTTCGAAGTTTCACGCACATGCGGATCTCTTACGAAGACATCGCAATTTCTACTGGTCTAATATGGGCGGCGCCAATCTACAGCAAAATAAAAAAGCCATTTGAAAATGAAACGCTTCAGAATTGACTTTGCCTCTTGTTCTCCATGACCCTACATTTGCAAACGAACACAAAATTATATAAAAATGCAATACCATTTTTTACTGCCACACAGTTGGCAGCCTTTTAGACAAAAGAAAGAGTGCCGCGGTGTGGAGAAAAGAGCGAGCCACGCCCATCTCCGGAAACACGCACTCCCCGTGCGATTGGGACGGCTGGAGAGAAACCCGCCGTGCACCCGTAATCTCAGTGGCCATGTTTATTCACGTGCACTTTTCTGTCTCTCTGCGCACGTGAACGCAACCTGTGGTGCTGGTTTATTCAAACACAGCTCCTCAGGGCCCTAGAAAAGTATTTGCCCGCCTGTAATGCGAAAATATACCAGCCAGTGTCTTCCTAATGTTCCATATCCGAGAACTGTTTACGCGAAAAATAAATTATTTAGGCAGTGATTGCATTGATAGAAACACAACTGAAGCACTATGGTAGCAGTTGATCCCCTGTAGATTTCTTCGGGATGTTTATATATGCTTCATCGATGCCCTGATTCCGCAGTGTCTGCATGACTGCTGGTATTTCTATTGAATCAAACTCCTTCTCACAATCTATGAACGCTATTGATAGTGGTTGGCTATACTCTGAGCATTGCTCCGTTACCTGATTGGTAGTATGAATGTGGTCAATTGTTGAGAGATTGCTTAGGAGATTGTTGAGAAGAAGGGTGTAAAGCAAGATGACACACTCTCTCCAGTGCAATTACCACATTACTGGTGGCTTCATAGGCCTTGAATGAAAACAGTTAGGGGTAAGAGTTAATTAAGTGTACCTTAGTAACCTGCGCAGAGCCGATGACATTGCATGGCTTAGTAACACAGGGGACGAATTCCCACTCATGAATATGAAGTTAGACAAGGAGAGCAGAGAGGTAGGTCTTACATTGATCTGCAGAAAACGATAGTAATGAAAAACAACTTCGGAAAAGAGCAGCGCTTCGAAATATGTAATAGTGTAGTTGAAATTGTAAAAGACTATGTGTACTTAGGACACGTAATAACCGCGAGCTGAACCATGACATTGAAGTAACTCGAAGAATAAGAATGGGGTGGAGCACATTTTGCAAGCACTTTAAAATCATAAGAGGTAGAGTGCCACTATCCCTCAAGAGTAAGGTATATATTAGCTGCATCTTGCCGGTACTTACCTACGGAGCAGAAACGTGGAGACTTACAAAAAGGGTTTTTCAGCTTAATTTGGGGACGACGCAGCGAGCAATGTAAAGCACAGTGGTACGTGTAACCTTAGGAGACAAGAAGAGAGCAGAGTGGATTGGCACGTTCAGTGTTTTTTTTCTATTTGTTCGTCCACTCTCGAGCTGATGAATCAATCTGTGCCCACACGCGCGAGGAACAGTAAGTTTGAGGGCCTTTATTTCCAAGGCTAACATAAACAGTAGAGTGACTTTTAGTGATAACCTACGTTAAGCTCTTTGAGGGCACACCACAATTACCACGTCTTTATGCTAAAAATAAGAGGTGTGCAACCTATTGAAAAAGAGGTGCAGAGAGCTAAGAACAATCTAATTTACCTAAAGTGCCGTCACTTTTGCGGGAAAGCTGCGGTGAGATCACTACACCCGATTCCGCTGGTTTAGTACTCATCATCGCTACCAGTGCCTGTATCTGTAGTCGCGCACAATCGGAAAGAAATGTCCACACTGAGCGGTATTCTGCCCCAGATGCTCATATATGGCATCCGAGCATTCTACTGTATAGCCAGGCTGGCAGATCTTTTTTTAATGCGCAAAGTTGATACGTTCCCCCATCATGACATAAATACCAGGGAGATTGCTGAAGCCCTATTTCACGAAAAACATGATCGAAATGGTGTCAGGTAGCCGTCTATCTTGCTTTTAGATAGTAAAATCTCGTTTCTCAATGACACATGCCTACGGTGGACCCTTCCCTACTGTGTATCCCTCTCCATTCATGTTTGTTCGGTACATAATGCGTTGTGTGAATAAATTCAAGTTTCAGTCTCCTCTTGTTGTGGCCTCTTTCTGTGCCCCGTGTGTTTGGGATGGCAATATGTTAGTGTGAATGATTACGTCGTTAAGTTTTTATGAAGATACACTGTTTCCAAGATATAGTCATCAAATGTTTTCATTAGGTCTGCATCATTCATTAAAAAACTCCTTAGCGCTCTCTAGTGCTAGAATTCAGCCCTAACTCTAAGTTTTCTTTAACTGATGCTATTGTCAGTGTGCAATCAGATGCCCTCTTACAACAACTATTGAGGCATATATACTAAAGTGCCTCAATAGTTGTCGTGTTTCTCGGCCTGCATTAACACTTGTGCCCGGCCAAAAAATGCGTATATCTCCAAGAACACTCTAACTGATAGAAAGACTGGCTTTCTCAGCATACTATCTAAGTGAGTACACTGCTACCCTAGGCATCAGCCACTTTATCCTCTGTGAGTTGGCTCTGCCATACCAAAGCCACAGCTAGCGGAAAGATAAAAAATGGGTGAGTGGGTGAATAGGTGTGTGGGTGGGTGGGTGGGGAGAGACGTGTTCAAACATGGAACTTCTTGAAGTATAACAAGTGGGTTCCTATCTGGAAGTACTTCACTATGCACGGTTGTATAATGTGCTACATTTCTGCAGACCCCATAATCACTATCGGTGTAGCTAGGCTGATGAATTCAAGCTACGTAGCACACCATCGCAAAAACATTGTCAGTAGGGCCCAGGCCCAGATGTTCAATTCACAAATTTATTTACAGTACATCAAGCGTCATGTACTCATCATATCCGTAAATGTCTTTTGCTTCCTTTCTCCTTATATTTATTTGTTTACCTTTCGGTGCCTGATTACACTTTCCCCTGTGCTCGGTAGCGAAATCGAAAATTGTTCAGGTAACGTCCCCTCCTTTCACGTAACCTTTCTCCCTAATCAACCTTAACATGTGCACTAAATTCTGTTCATATTTCCGCAAGAAGGTAACAGCAGGATGATGCTGAGGTAAACCTCTGCTTTCAGAAAGCAAGATCTCAGAGAAAATGTACCTTAACTCATCCGTATTCACCATCCCCTTAAAGGTAACACTAAAACAACGAAAATAAAAAGATTCAAAAATGTGAAAAAAGCTAGCGAATGTTGAATAGCAAAAGTGAATAACAGCTACCAATTCAGACAACCCTCTTAACGTTCCTGTTTCGATGCGGAGATTTTCCGTGTATCCCTGCGTCGATGTAAGGAAGGTTTATGGAAGCACAGCCACACCATGGCAGCGATCATGGTGGTCGTAAAGCAACGACCACAAAAGAATACGTAAAAAGTTATGAAGCAAACGACACAAAAATAGCAATGTTTATCGACAGACACGGCTGCGAACATGTCGTGCTTATTTTGTACGCTGTTGAATTGTTAGTTTTGCACTCTGTTGCCGGCTACACGACATAAAAAGATCTAAGAACGCCACTTCCGTCCAATATGTCTCATATCGCGAGTTTCATTCCGCTTCAAAATTTTCAAAAAAAATTACTTCCAGCTTTTACATGGCAATTTTCTTGATGGGTGCAGTTTTTATGTACTTTTTCATATTCTACGGTGTCCCAAACATCACCGATATGTCCTGAATATAGGCCAGGTTTTAAGGCAATAGCTTTAAAGAGCTCGTGTCACAGGACACCTGCTACCCTTGGCGTCAGCTTCGTTGGTTTTGAGCGAAAACTCGTCTGTGCGTCTGTGGCTAGAAAATCAAGTTACTGAGATAACCGCAGCAGGCCAATACTTCTTAACTTGTGCGCGCGCAATCACACAGATGAAGCCGTGCATTAGAAGAAAACGAAAACGCTCAAAGTCACGAGGCGCGGTAGTTTTTTTACCCTGCCATCTCTCCCTGCTTAGCTTCCAGCGCTTTTGTCGGTACGAGAGAAGAGATAATGCATTTGCGGTATGCTACAAACCTTTGTAACTCCACTCGCACTGGACGGATTCTTAAATATTTTGCAATGTTGAATTCGCGAGGCAATAAGCCCTTCTAGTGAATTCATCCCATGATTACTTGAAAGTGTTTCAGGGACCCTTTAACGCATTTTGTTTGACAGGCGTCACAAAGAAAATGAGCCTATTCGGCGATAATAGCGCGCGCTGGTCCAATCTACTGTGTGCGTGTTTGTGTGCGTTCGTCTGTAAGAAAACATGTGAATAAGTATGCACTTAGGTGTTTAAGGGTACCAGATGTTTAAGGCCAGATTTTGCTATCACATTGAAGTCTTAAAGCCGAATCTTAAGGGTCTCCCAATTTTTGCATGAGTTTCTAAACGTCCTAATAGCAAATTATTTGGAACTCTTCACATAATGTTTTTCGAACAATTTACTCCCAGATTTTATAAAACAAACCATCTGCTAAGCTCTTTTTTTCTAATTCAATATGTTTTCACTCCAAAACAAAGCTGCTTCTTATGGATATCACCCAAAAGTTATAAAGTATTGCACCTTGTGACTCGTATCCCATCGTGGAAACTGACATACCACACAAAAAGGGTGGGTTTGTGCATCGAAAACAAATATCTCCTTGAAAGCCACTTTTGCTAAGCAGTCTTTGTACGATTTGATCAAATACAGACACTAATCTCGACACCTAGTAGTTGTAAAATATAATAAATGACACATAATATGCACAAATTTTGTAATCCTGACATGAGTGGTTTCTGATGCACCCTGTACTGATGCACGTGCGCGAAAGGCCATTTATCTGCGTTAAAAATATTTCTGACTAGTAAACCTTTATTTGTGAGAGCAAGCGCTGTCTTTGTCAGCCTCTTCTGTTCGTCTGTTTTTAGTGCGCTTACACAAAGTTTTCAATCAAGAAAAAGCAACATTTCAAAAAAGTTACATCCCCCCCTTTCCCGAAGAAAAAATTTTTTATGGCCCTGGACCCGTCTTACTGCTGTTCGTTTTCCCTCTGTTTTTTCACGGGTCCTTGCCTACACCCATAGCTTAGGTTCGACTTACAGTTCAGCCAGATTTGTCCGAATGCAGCTACCTCGTGGTGATAAAACTCTTTTCCTTCTAGAGTTTGATTAACTCACTTGGTGGCATGCGTGGCGAGGCGACAATAACGTGTATAGTATTTAAAGTTGTATTCATTTACCCAGCTGAGAAATATGCAAGAAGCAAGCAGATTTAACTGCTGGCGCTACCTTTAATTGTTGCACGTGGTCCTGGCTTGTTTTGTGGATTATTCACGAGCCCCCTTCCCCTCTTTTTAGGGGCGAAGCTCCTTATGGCGTGGCTTGTGCGTCCCTTGTAGTACGTAACCACCAGTGGCACATACCGGAAATAGCGGTCCTTACAATTTTGACCTCCAAGGTGGTTCCAGTGAGAGATTTCTTCTGTGCGTTGTTGAACAATAAAAGATAGTGCTCAATGCACATTTTAATGGCTGCTAAAGAGGAATGAGAGACAGGAGCATTAGGCCTTTAGGTAACGCGCACGCTGCGATCCCCATCAGCAGCTATTGGCATGTACATTGAGCACGATCTGACAAGAAAGGGTTGCTACGTTATACTCGCTGGGTGTAACCTCCTTGGTTTTAGAAAGCTTTAGCGTGCGTTGGGCCGCATAGCCACGAATACAGTGAACTAGTATATACCATGAACTCGAGGTGGTTAAAGGTGGGAAGTAAACCCGAAGCGCAAGCCGCAAGAAAGTGTGCATGTGCCACCTTCCGTTTAGTCCTTGAAATGTCCGCTGGATGGCGGTGCTTCTATATGGAGAATATATGATGAAAAGATGCGAGATGGCTGATTAGATGGACGAACGGACACACAGACAGATGCATGGATGGACGCATGAACGGACGCAGGCGCGGATGCATGGACGAACGCAGGGATGGACGCACGAACAGACGCACGCCAGGACGGGTGGATAGACGCATGGACGGTTACACAGACGTACGCAGGAACGGACGGAAGCAAGAACAAATGGACGGACGAATGCTTCTCCCCACTCCCCATCATTCACTCCGTGGATATGCTGCCATTTTTTTAAGAATGTCGAGCAACGCACAAATCGATGTTAACATCTGGAAAAGCGAGCTCTAACTTGGCGTCTACATTAACTGTCAGGCCTTGGCATTAGTATTTTCAGCGTTTATCATCACACAGTTCATTCTCGCATGCATCGCCATGTATACACGCGGGTTCGTTAAAAGTGAGCTTCTATTATGACATATTTCTCGATACGAAGTGTTGTTCAGAGAGATGTTAAAGACAGAATAGTATTCTAGTAAATAGTCATGTTTATGCATTCCAGGAGTAAAGCAAAAGTACATAAACTAGGAGATCAACATTGAATACGAAAAATTTTGAGCTCTGTAATAAAAAAATACATACAATAATAGAAAAGTGCAATTTTTCCTGGCTAGTGGCATAGCGTCCGTCCATCTATGTTGTAGAAAAGTAGAGAAAATAAAAAATAAAAGAAACTAGGAAACGCTCCACATCGTCAGGTCACCCCATAGTTTGGCATAGAACTTTAGAAAGCAACGTACGAGAAGTTTCGGTGGATACGACATCGATTTATGTATCTCATTGGAGCATCTAAAAAAATGTCACCACGTGATCAGCAAAAACGATAAGCGGAAATTAATGCCATCAACCGATTTTTGCGAGTGGTGGTATAGGTTGGGTTTGCTAGTTTTCAAGTAATTCGTGTCTGCACGAATCAACCTATATAATGGCAAATAAGAGAAAAAGACAGCAATACTAAATCTAGGCGACGAGCTCAGAATACAGGTTAACTTCATGCTAGGAGAGACTTGTTGAAAATGCTTCATCAGAACACCGTTTTTATATGTCCGAATCTGCACATGAACCAAGTGACAAAATCTCTAATTTCAAATAGACTGCAACAAGCTTTCAGATGGCGTACCTGTGGCCACTTATTTAGAGTTAAATAATATTCGGTACTTCACAAAATTGATAGATATTTGAGGTTTACAGTCCCGAAACTACCATATGATAATGAGAGACGCTGTGGTGAAGGGCTCCAGAAATTTGGACCACCTGGGACTCTTTAACGTGGACTCGAATCAGAGCACACGGGCCTTAGTCACTAGTCGAGTACCTTAGCCACAAGTCTACGGCAGCAGGAGGTACATCATAGAAAGTTTTACCTTTTATAATAGGAGAAAAAAAGAAACACTGAACGAAAAAAAGCTAGCTTCAAAGTTTTTCACCGAGCCATCATACAATGGAATATAACCATAAAATCAAAGCCGATACGAAAACGGTGCATCATGCACAAGTGCTGCCTTCTAGTGTAAAAAAAGCACAGTTATGATCAAAATATATGTTATTGGCTTCATGTGCGACCGATTTTTTCAATAAATAGCATAGTCATTATTTGTAAAAAAATCATGGCGGCTGTACTGGTCAACGGGAGCGAAATGGTCAAAGTGAATATGCCACATTTGCACATGCACGCACTCACACATACAAGCAATGGAATACCTGCGTTCTTTTTCGTTCATTTGACATTGAATGAAGCCGTGGACAAGTAAAATGACAACTTCCACACTAACCAACAGGACCTCGCAATATAGACTCCACTTCCCACAGCTTGCAAACTAGAAGGTTGGAATAATAACGTCTTTTTTTAAAGGAAGCATTTCTCTGTGAATTTCGGTGACTTCAACCTTTATCTATCTATCTATCTATCTATCTATCTATCTATCTATCTATCTATCTATCTATCCACCTAAGACATTTAGCTCTCTTGCCGTTTAGATAATTGGATCTATACGAAAATTGGTATGGCATAACAAGACTATATGACAAGCATAAGGGACCAGTCATAACATGAATATGATGACACGTATGTGATGAATATTATGAGTAACATGCCGTTGTCTTTCTGCTTTTGCGGTGGTTTCTTCCACATTAGATATGTGGAAGAAACTGGTATGGTATGGCACGACTGCATGGCGAACACAAGTGACAGGCCCTTTTATGGAAATCATGACATGCACGTGATGTAATCCATGGCTGCACGCCACGCTGATGGTGCGCTCAAGATCGTTTCTCTAGCTTCACATATAATAAATTTGCTATCAAGAGACATGAATGAATGACGAAGGTACATGACTGGCACAAAAAAGATAATTTGAACAGACATGCCATATAAGAACATGACGATATCCAACGCTCATGCTCCACACGCGGTCGCTTCACATATACCAAATTTGACATTGCGTGACGTCGATGGGCGACGAAGGTAAATTACACGTCCAAGTATGATAATCATAACATGCGTGTCTTGTAAAGTAAGAATACATGTTACGCTCATAGTGCACTAATGGCCGTTTTGCTAGCTTTCAATATACCAATATGGTATTACCAGACGTGAATGGATGACGAACGCAAACGCCAGGTGCAAACTTGATAATTACGACGTGAAAGTCATGTGCGACATGATATATATGCCTACCATTTAAGTTGCTGGTACTGAAAACTTTAGTGGTGTCATCGTTACACAACTATAAGCAACGTATAATTGCATTTTATCTAGGTACGTGGGCACGCATAACAATTATAATCGTGCTTGTTGTGTACTACACCTTTACGCATCGCAACGTCGTGCTGATCTTTAAGTGAAATGTAAACCCCTCTCATTTTTGCTTCGCATATCATTGATTTCAACTGTATGCGCAATCTGCCCATTGTTTTATCTACGTACCTAATAATGCCAGTCGAACTCGACCCCTGTGTTGCCCCCCTCTCAAAACTAATTCTTTCGCAAAATCATTGCACATCTTTCTGGTCATTATACTACAGCCCGAAGAAATGTGAAAGTCAAGCTAACCCCTGCACTACAAACACAAAATGTCAGGACAGAAATTGGCCACTTAAATTCCTCTTATCAGCTATCAGCTGGTAATTTCAATCTGGAGTAAATGCTGTACCTGCTTTCATCTGATATAAACGCTATTCGCACCAATTTCTGTGAGGACTTCTTGAGCTATACCTCACGAGTTGATGTGTATTATTCTTATTTTCTTGTTCGCACAATAACTGAATGAAATAGCCTTTCTAAGGAAGTTTTCAGCAGCTTCGATAGCATGGCACATCCTCACCATACAAATCCATGGTGACCTCTTTCCCTGCTGTTGTACGTGTGGTACGTGGTGTTTTGGCCTTCTTAGCTGACTCATCCCATGATATTTGCCTCACCGCATGGTAGTTGTGCTAATGTATGATGTATGTGGAGGTATATCAATTGTTATTATTGTTAACGAAGGTTTATCGTCTGCTTACAGAAAGCATCCACATTGAACGATGGTCCATAGTACTTCGTCAAGCTTAAGAGACATTTTTCAAAGGTTTGTACTAACGGTCAGGACATTTTACTGATTCCAAGACAACAATTGTAAGATAAATAAATACCACCTTATCGAGTTTATATGCACAATATCACAAGAAAATTTATATCAACGAAGCTCGCTCAAAGCGATACAGCGAGCACATTTCCCAAAGAAATATTTCATACATTCCACGTAAAAGCAATACTTTTGTTTGCACCTTATTTTTTCAATAATTTAATGTTTTCTAACGTTGGACAGTTTTCATCATAAGGATGAGCACACGTTGAAACAGTGCAAATCTTTTTTTATTCAATTTAAGAGAATTATGAGTCGTATTCACTATTCACAAACAATCACAGAGCCCGGCAATGTATAGCACAATCCTCATGACAGTTTTCACGCACATCGTAGTTTGCAAGCAGGAACATGTGCCCCACAGACTTACAAAAGTGAAGCTTACGAATGTCATAACATTGCTTTAAGGGGTCCTGCGACACTTTTGGCAACGCCTTAGTTAGCACCGGATTGCGTATAGCGATGATACTGAGACGAATGCTACAAAAACTATGTAAATTGGCGCGCGGAAAGTGAACCCATGAGTCCGCAAAATTCAGAACTCGAGACGATGATGACGAGAAACGTTCTCTTTCACATTTCACTCGCCTGCTCACGTGAAAGACTGCTTCCAATCACACCACGCGTTTCATAAAAACATTCCGGAAAAGACCACTCTTTGTGACGGCCTCGTTGGCATTGTTACTACGAACCACATGCGTCTGGTAGCAGACGCTCCCACAGTCACACTGTGCGAGATACGCACATACACTTTAGATGGTGTCGCTTCTCGGTTTGCATGCAAGGTGCATTCTGTGGCGATGCCGGCGCCCACCGTCTGTCGCATATTCGGCTCGATAAAAACGCGGCATGCTTTTCCACATATAGTTGCTAGCGTATCGTAGCCTCAATAGCAGGCTATAAGTGTTGTGTTCGTTGTTCTGAAAATACATCATTCAGAAGCAAGAATTATTTTTTGAAAAAGTGTAAAAAAGGATCTTTGCTGTTTTTAGCATTCACTTGTGTGGCCTAGCTACCTCAATGGGAATATCAGACGCTACTGATCGCGTCAAGCCAATCAAAAGCGAACTGTTTGTCGTCACACCACCTGACACGACGTCACTTTCCATAACAAAAGCAGCCGATGTGTGTCGCCATAGTCTGAAATCAAGGTATTTTGTCCCGGGAAATAAAATTATTGCAGGGTTGATTTTGGCGTTCCCATGTGCACAACGATAACGGAGCCTTCCACAGCACCAGAAGAACCGATGAAAAATACATGCTAAATTAGTGTCGCAGGGCCCCTTTAAGCGATCTGTTTGATTACAGTAGATCTGTTAGGGTGGAGGTTTGTCATGGGTCGTATACAAGGAATGGTCTTCATGAAAGACCAGCGCATAAAGAGGAGGAGAAGGAGGTGCAGCAGTAGTAGTATTGTTGTAGATGAAGTTCTTATTATTATTAATATTAGTAATAGTTGTAGTAGTAGTTGTAGTAGTAGTTGTTGTATATGGCAGCAATGTCATTTACGGCTGAAGAAAAGCTTCCGCTAGAGTTTTCGGAAGCTTACTTGAAAACAGTTAGGTTATTAAAAATGCAAACGATGAACCACACAGGGTGATTTTTCAGCACGAAGCAGGAAGATCGAAGCACCAATTTCGTAAGAAGAAAAGAAGTGTGGTTATGTTTGTGCCGCATCAGCAGTTCGTTGCATTGTTTCTTGAACGCAACATAATACATTGCGTGCGTTGTGGTTCATTAGGCCTTCATTATATGTGCGGCATCGGTCCCTGTTTTTTAACTAGAGGCCTTTTCCTCTTCTGAAATTAGCGTTCTTCTATCACACCCATTAACTAGATTCGCTGCAGAGCTTGTGGGTTAGGTTTTTCTTCTACTGTCACTGTGAACACGCAGTAAGTCCTGACTAGTGCATTAAAGTGCGAATGAATGGACGCCGCACCGACTTCCCATTAAAGTATTAAGAGTTTTGCAGTTGCTTAGGTAGTGTAGTTAATCAGAGTAAAACTATATAACGCCAATCCACGCTGTGCGGTGTTTGTATTCGAGAAATCGTGCTCAAGGGCTATAGTTGAACATTTACATACAATTGTCGAGGCTTAAAATTGTGCAGTCTGCCGAAACTTGAGGTGTTGTGGTCACAAGCCATTTCTTTTACTATCAGTGGCATATTATGAAACCAAGTTACAAAAACGAGCTTCGTGGACATTAACCTTGCGGACATTCATTTGTTGTCATCTTTCGTAAAACTTGGTTTAGTATTATGACAACGATACAAAGAAAAATCTGCTACTCATGCGCCATAGCTAAAATTTGGCCGGTTGTACTATTTGGGCGTCTCCCGTGCTCGGCTTAAAAATTTCGAACACTGAAAGAAAGTGCTTTGTGCTTAACGCAGTACAGCCTTTAGTTAAATACGTTACTTTGTATAAATGCCTGCAGGAGTCTTCTGTTTTAGTTATCACAACTTTGCACACACAATATGCTCTCTAGGAGATGTAGTCTGTGGCACCCGGTTCATGTGTTGTACCCAGAGAAGGCTAATAGGGGCGAAGCTTCTCTTAGTCTAACCTTGCCACGCCTCACGCGTAACCGAGAGAAGAAGAGATGAGAAAGAAAAGAAGGCAGTATTTAACGAACAGTATAATAAATGGCGCTGTCTCATGAAAAAATACAAACTGCAGTTAAGTGAGGGCATTTTAAATAGCGTTGTACCACTATTTTCAGATCGGCTGTTGTGCGGGCTGTGCTTGGGTACGTGGAGACCGAGTTTCTCTTTAGGTCTCCTAGATAGTAGATGTACGTGACGGATCGTTGGTGGGGCATGGAAGGAGCTGAGTGGCGGGAGCGTTTAAGACGCTTGCGCTCGGCTTTCTTGGCTCACGTCTCGTCGCTGTTACTAATGCGCCGTCTACATTCACGAACGTGATTGGACGCAATAACACATGTACGGACGGATGGACACATGAACAGATGGATGGACGTGAGCTTCAACCCACACATGATAAGTCGCTCCTTGTACCCATATTGTACCCAGATTGTACCCAGATTCTCATTTATTGCTCTCTCGAGGGTGTTAAATCGGTGGATGAGGTATGGCTCGCGTTTTTCACGTTCTCGGTTTCATTTAAACCCCGTTTGTAAAAGTGTTACTGATAGTTTGCCGAATGCATGGTCGGAAAGGTTGAGATATTTTGATAGAGGTAGACTTAGGGCTGATTTCGCATGGGCTCTGTGATAATTGAAATGATTCCTAAATGGTGTTTCTGTTTGCCAAATGTAGTGCATTCTGCGCATGTTGCATTCGAGTAGGTATACCACATTAGAGGAATGACCATTAGGTTCGCCCGTATGGTATTCGAAAGCTTGGATTGTGTGCTGGCTGCTTCGTCTGTTTCTTGCATCGCTTTACATACAAGATATCTTAATTTTAGGCAATGTCGGCATTATTTATTAGGGGTGAAGTATTGATTTGAGAGTAGACAAGTGTGTCTTTAGGGTTGCGTGGTCGTCGGTAAACGACTCCAAATGCTCACGAGAATGCGCGTTTCAGATAATCACTTTATTCACGAATGTGGTAATGTCGTTTAAGAATTTTGTTGGAGAACTAGGAAAGTTCGTGCTGTCAGTTAGGCAGCGGTTTGTTCGTTGCGGGCCTTCTTGTGGTGGTCACTTGATAAGTAAGTCATCACACTTCAATTTTCTTGCTTTCTGAACGGCATCATACGCTAAATGTGGCGGGTATTTTCGTTTATCAAGCACAAGCTTTAGCATCTGTGAGCTCGTGCCAAAATCAGGGTCTCCTGACGAGATTCGCTTAAACTGGTGAGCCCAGCTCTATGGAATACTGCTGTTACAGTGGCGCGAGATATCGCCTCGGTAATGAAGGTATTGTTGTCGATTCATTGGTTTGCGACATAGAGTTGTAGAAACCTTTTCTATTTCTGTCGTTATGGTAACATCAAGAAAGTTTATGGTTTTTTGTGAGTAGGTGTGTGCGTGAAGGGCATGTTTCGATGCACAGCGTTGTAAGCGTCGATAAAGCTGTGAAGTTCATCCTAACTGCGGGTTCAAATAACAAGATGCCGTCTGCGTGTCTTCTGTATAAAAGTATTTTCAAGAAACTTTGGGTAGGAAATTCGGATTCTTGCTTTCGCATAACTATGTTGGCATAATTGGGTGCCATTTTGCTGCCCATAGCGGTCCCGCTAATTTGTGGAAAATACTGTTGATTGAATTCAAATGAATTTAATTCTAGGACCATTCTCGTCAGACTTGCGATGGCAGAGAAATCTGGTGTGTCAGGTTGTCTATAGTCTGTCTACATGTTTTTTAATGCAGCTATACGATACGTTTGTATTCGTATGTCAATCCGACATACGATACGTTTGTATTCGTGTGTCGGATCACCTGCGAGGCGTTCGTAAAAATTTGAGTCGTCTAGTTGGCGGTAAGCTTCTTGTAAGTAATTGGTTTTATTAGGAATACAAGTTCTCCTCCTTTGTCAGTGGTTTTTATTGCCATGTCTGTCCTAGATGCCATATTTCTCATACTCAACTTTTTTAGATTTTGTCAAGTTTCTTGCTTTCTGTCTGTGGTATTCGTGTACTATATTTTTCTGTACTGCGCTAATATAAAGGTACAGACAGTTGTCTCGATTACTGTTCGGTGTCCAATCACTTGTTCTATTACGGTGAAATTTTTCGTAGTTAGAAGGCCTGTGCAAGAAATATTCATGCAACCTGAAGTTTCTAGCGAAGTTGTCGAGTTCACGGAGCAAGTAGAATTCGTGAAAAAATTTGTGTCGCGCGAAAGCTTGTATACATATATAAATATATATATATATATATGTAACGTAAGAAGGTAGCGACGGTTAGGAGTTAGTAGTAGAGGCAGAGAAGGAAGAAGTCAGAGAATGGAATAAACATGGCGTATGAGCCAGGCCACGTCTCCCGCATCTAGCGTCACACGAGTCGACAGGATGGAGACCTGCCTGCCCCTTCATCAGTCACTCATCATCGACGCAGTTCCCCAGAAGACGCCCTGACCGTACATTGCCTACCGAATCATCGCCTAGGAGGACAACGACCAGCACCATGACAGAACCGTCGGCTGATCTCGACATCCCCAAGTACACCGGATCAGCGGACGACGGACCCATACAGGACTGGTTCAACCTGTTCGAACTCCACGCTGCCGCTGCATCTTGGTCGGAACGGGAGATGGTTACGAACTTCAGCGACTACGTCACCGGTGAGGCATTCAAATTTTACCTAATTCACATATTCGAGAACGATGAGACATGGCAAAAAATCAAAGACGAGATGATTACCCATTTTAATGACTATGGCCAAGACTTCCTCATTACCGACCATCTGCATACAACCACACTCGGCCGTCACAGTCCACGCTTATTTCTCAAGAAACGTGGCGTTCCACCAGGTTTCTCTTCAGGAAAGTCGGCATTTTCAAAGTCGTGGCACCAACATACGACACGAGACGTCGCTCACCCTACTGATGCCTTTCATGCTTCGTCTCGCTTACATGGTCCACCACCTGGTTTTCTACGACGCAGCTCTTCAAAGGCTCCTAACGGTCACTATTGTGGACGCCTTGTTCATGGTAGACCAGCTGACACATGAGGAAAATGCCGAACAACGCCATGACGACTCAAAGAGTGAAAATCAGTCTTCACACATTGGATCAGCTTATTTTCCATCTAGCACAATTGGGCTACCTCCTGGTTTTCCGCCACTTGGCTCTTTCGTCGCTCACAACGCCCACCTCACATCTAGCACGCTCACAATGGTCGGGATAGAGCTGCGGAGCTCGGAGAATCCTCAGCCAAGCCCTGAACCTACCATCCAGATTCAGGCGCAAGAACCACTCGCAGCGAACAGCGAAGAAGAAGCCCCTGATGATGTATCTATCAACTCTGAAGCATTACCTTCATTACCCGAAATGCAGCACAACAGCCTAGAGACTACTACCTGCCCACTCGACACCACATTCAGTTGCCCAGAAAGTCAGTGTCATCATCAAAAAGGGCGGCCACCTCAGCTCTTTTCGCAGCAACATCATCAATGCCAGCAAGTCCAAGAACAACAGAGATTCCAAGGGCTATACGAACAAGGACGACGACGAATGGAATCATCTTCGGAAGGACACACGCGGTTTATGGAAAGCCGTTTACAAACGTGTCAACCCAAGCAACGACATGTTCAAGATTTCTCGCTCGAAACAAAGAAAGCATCGAATCCAGGATATTTTACCAAGGGACGTCGAGTAAGCTTCCTCCAGTCGAGATCAAGACTCAGGCAACACGACATACAACGTCGAGAAAGGCGCCAAACCATACCCTGTATTCCGCAAGGACGCAGAAATCACCGCACCTGCCTC
Organism: Rhipicephalus annulatus; assembly: GCA_013436015.1. Classification (NCBI taxonomy): domain Eukaryota; kingdom Metazoa; phylum Arthropoda; class Arachnida; order Ixodida; family Ixodidae; genus Rhipicephalus; species Rhipicephalus annulatus. The sequence continues at coordinate 534,080 of WOVY01010300.1, read as the reverse complement.
GGTCAACAAGCACGCAAACGGGTGGCGACGCATGGGTTTCAATCAAGACAAATAGCACGACACCTGCGCAAATCATCCAGCCAATGCTTCAAGGCCATCACACCGCGTTCATTCATCGCAAAAACACCGGCTGTGTTTCCATTTGATTTTGCGCTCAAAGCATGCTTATGTTGTCCAGAGCGCAACAGCCAGCCTCGCCCTCCAGAGCTGCACTTGATACCCCGGATTGCTGTCCTCTTCCGGGAAGCTATAGTGTGTTAACGAAAACTTCCTCGGACTCGGAATGATCTTCTCTTTTTGACAGTGTTCAGTTCTAAGCCGTGCATGTTCAGTTTTAATTTATGTTCGTCTGACGCGACTTCTTTCGGGGGGAGGGGGAATCCTGTAACGTAAGAAGGTAGCGACGGTTAGGAGTTAGTAGTAGAGGCAGAGAAGGAAGAAGTCAGAGAATGGAATAAACATGGCGTATGAGCCAGGCCACGTCTCCCGCATCTAGCGTCACATATACATATATATATTATAATAGGTATGAAAAAAGGCAGGGACGTCAACCGGTAAGCAAGTATCTGGTTCTCTACCCTGCATTGAGGAAGAGGAGGGCAAGAAAAAAAGTAAGAAAAAGGAAATAAGAGAGAATGAGGGGAGCTATGCGAAGACTCACACACACACTGGAAAGTCACAATCGTTCGAAGAGGCGGGCCACTAGCAGAAAATAAAAGCACCTTTTCAACTTCTTGACATAAAGCAAGATCTTTCTGGCACTGAAAAATTCATTTACAAGAGGTTAATGTTTATTCATGGTTCCACTAACATCATTTGGTCTCAATACTAGACTTTGGCTAACATCCTGTGCAATGCTTGCACGTGTTTACGTTGGTTTTTATGAAAATAAAGCCAAGCTGAAATATGTTAGGCAGTAGTTATTTTGCTGGTGCAAGCTAAACTACTATGCTACTAATGATGGTTTTAAAAATAAAGATGACAAGCTAGAAGAAAAAAAATCATCAATAAATTCAGTTTTTGCTTCGTCGTTTTGCATGTTATAGGAGTTAGAACCTCTGGCAAAGATTGCAGGTTGATTGTACAACAAATCAAATTTACGGACACTTATTAACTTTTACCATGAGCCAATGGAATGAACCTGCCCACAAAATTACTGAACGCCCAGCTTGTCTTACTTAGCTCTTCACTGTAGTATAGCTTTGTACGCACTCCTTTGTTACTGCCAATTACGTTGCGCGTACGTTCTTTTTTTGTCTTCGTTTTTTTGCAAAAACGCAATTTATTTTCTTGTCTTTCACTGTTGTCTCCAGCTAATCCAATATCTAAGCCACTGTCCTGAACATATATTAGCTTCGTCTTAACAGTATTTTCTGACAGTAAGTAGATCTAAGAGAAGCAGAAACTCAGTAATATAAAGCACACTGTGCAAGTTATCCGTGTAAGATCTTAAGCTATTAAGAAACACTTTTTCTGATATCACGCTCCTGATACTTTCTATGCAAAATAACTACTATAACACAGTGTGTCAAAGTGCCTAGGTCATGGAGTCGATGTGCTGACGTTACATCGCGTGCTCTATACACACCTAAAGTGGTGCCATGTATCAGCAATCTATATACATTTTTAATACTTTTCTTCTGCTCTTTCACTGTTTTGATGGGTGCCACTGGTGTAGTTCAATTTAGCGCCATTTCTGTGTTTTAAAGTTTTCAATGAAATACCAAATGAAAAAGTTTGATAAGACTTGCACTCGGCGTCAAGACTTCCGAGCCAGAAATCCTATTACCTTTAGGTCATGTGTAAGGCTCTGCTCGGCCGCGTATACGTATCGCGTTTCCACCACGCGGTACGAAATGAGATCTAGAAGGTTCCTCGGTAACGCGGTGTATTCCAAGACAAACAAGGAAGGCTTTTCTGTTTCAAGGAACGCAGGAGCGAGCGCAAACAAGAGGGCTTCTGACGTTTACTTTCGTTGCGGATTATAATGAAAATATTTCTCGAGTAAGGAGTTGGCTCTGCGCTTATTTTCCTGAAGGATTCTATTTCAATGATGCTGTATACCCCTGAACAAAGTATACGAACAATTTGGTAGCTAGAGTGAGGTGTTTCACTGAGAAGGATATACAACAGCCGTTTGCAGTGTACAATGCCGTGTACACTCCTGTGTACTCTTTATATTACGGCAAGGAAGGAAGGAAAATAGAAGAAGAGAACTTAACCAGTCTACAGGCAGCCGGTTTGCTACCCTGCGCATGGGAGGGAGATGGGCGAGATGAAAGATAGAGAGCAGAGAAGGAAGAGAGATAAACACAGCACACTCGGCAGCACACTCAGTCATAGTCCAGTCTTGTCTTTCGCGGTGTGTGACATTGCTGGTACAGCCGCTTGTTCAAGTCCGTGTGGCGTAGGATTTTCAAAAGAGCTTTTGTCGCCTTTTGGTGCAATGTCTTACATTACGGTAAACTTGGTGTTGCCCATTGAGGGATCCACTGGAACATAGCGTCGTGCAGCGCACTCTAAGACAGCTCTCATTCAAAGAAATATTGATACGAATTGTAAATATTTTCAGGTTGCTTCTTTAAATTAAAAAGCCGGGTTTTCAAGAATCTTGAAAAAGTGGTGTGGAGGCTCTTGAAGTCACTGAAAGTATCTTTATTACCTCTACCATTAAAGAAGAGTTTTGGTTTCGGTATCGAGAAGGTGGCTTCGTAGCAGTATGTCAAGAGAGGTGTGCGACGAGAAGACTGCGACTCGCGACATATATGGTAAAAACAGCAGCCAGCCAGTTTGTGGTCAGCAGCACGTGGTTCACGTAAAAAATGATGAGTGAATTGCAGTCCAGATAGACTGACAGCTAATTTTTCGATTGAGGCTACAAGCACAACTGAAATTTCTGAAACTCAGTGAACTGTGTTGAGATGTATTAGCGTACAATGTGGTGGTTATGGCTTGACATTGCTCAATAATAAATTTTAGGATAAAGGTAAAATATTTTCATCGTGTTGTCATGTTCCGGTGTATAGAGAACGTTGAGATTGTACACTAGAACAACAAAAAATGTTCCGTTTTTGGTTGCCTCAAAATTATGTCAACATTCCTTCCTTAAAAGCACATTTGAGAAGCTAAGCTAGAAGTGATACCTGCAATCGGTGTAGCCGCTCTGTTAAGTAATACAGACGATCATAAATATCGAGTAGTTCACCGACCGACCGACCGACCGACCGACCAACCAAGCAACCAACCCAAAATGGAGACGTCGCTCCAGGTGCTTGCAGGCCAGCTGTGCACTGTGTGACGTCACTGCTCCTTGCGCGTGCTTAGCATGGCTCTTGTACGTGCAGGCGAAACCGCTCTGGCTCGGCCAGTGTAGGTAACGATAAAAAAACGTTGCACCGCTGTCAATTTCCTCCTGCATGCTTCGCATAACATCGACCCCCTGAGAATGCAGTATCAGTTCATTTTTTTTTGTCAATGGAAATAGTCCAGTCATTGCAATATTGCCTCTAATATTATTCTACTTTTTTATACTTCATGACAGTTTCCAAAGTAAGTCGCAATGCAGCAAAACTTTCCTATTCACTGTGTACTTAGCGTCGAATGTTCTAGAGCATGCGCTGCCAGATTTCTAACGAGTTTTTGTCACGAAAACAACTCATCAGGCACTTGGAACGGCAACACACCACCACTCAGCTCACGTTTCATGTTTGTGATAGCACTGTAGGGCACGCATATAAAGACGCACTAAAACTACAACTAGAAATTTTGTGCCAGTATATTTCAACAGCCAATTTTTCTAACAATGTGGGATGTACTTTAGAAAGAAATATAGCGACAAACAATGTTTCTGTGGTAAATAGCACCTGATATACGACTGAACTTAACATTACCAACCTTAAAACGTAAGTGGTGCGTTATAATTTATCTTCTTAGTGTGAGATGAGGCCGTTAGGAAGAGTCTATCATTCCAAAACCTAAGTGAATTCTTTGCAGCATTCATTGTTTTATGATATGAGGCACACAGGTCCGGTTTGTCAAAACTTAGTAAATTTGGGAGTTAGTAGCCCTCCTTATTAAGATAACAATTACACGCATCTTGTACATGACAAGGATAACTGTGAAAAATCGTTCAACTTACATAAAGAGGAGTTTTTTGAGTGCTTGTGGCGTGAATGCACCCAGCTCGAATCAACTTTCCCTACCTTCCGGTTGGGATTAGTCACACCTAATGCCCCATTTCTGCACATCTTCATAAGTTTATGCCAAAGTGTAATCTAAAAAAAGCATTCGAGCAATGAACAATGCGAACGTTGGTGAAGCAGAATTGCTTCCCGATCATCATGCTACATTTCTTCATTGTTAGAGACATCGATTCTTGGTCGTGACCTTACGATCATACTAAAGCACGAAACTCGTTTCTTTTTCTGCGGCTAAGGTGTTTTCATGAACAACAGGAAACAATAATTATAATATTACCATAGCTCGGATACTTTGCGAAATAATATTCGTAAGTACTCACTACGAAAAAGGGAATGCGTTATGCACGAAGTATGTATAGCATTATTCTTTGCTCGATTCCTCAGAGTTGCCCTTATTTAGAAAAAGATTGTCATTCATTTCTGAATTTAGTTGTCCTTCAACTTTTTATCAGGTATTGGCCGCGAAATTGAGCAGAGTGTCCGCCTGGCGGCAACTGGCCGAACAGGCGAAGTTCAAATTGCTCCCTGCATCGTCTGCTAGCCACGTCACGTTGCTAAGTACACGTACTTCATGCACATTCTCAAGGTGTGGTTTGTCCGTTCATGTCAGCGCTTGTGTAACTTTTTCTACGTGTGCCTGAAACGACGTAGGAAATCATTTATACGCGTTTGCCTACTAATGCATAGTAATAGAAATGGCTACTGCAACTTTTTAGAGGGCTCTTTATTGTCAGTGTACCCTTTTTTTATCAGAATTATTTCAGAGTGGATGCCACTTTCTGTTTCAAGTACATCACGAAATGCTTTTGGCATCCTTCCTAACAACACAATCATTAAATGGTAGGTTGATGCAGCATTTTACAGCGACTCAGTTGTAAAAAAACACAGGCTCTAGGCAATGCACCTGCACGTGGTTGGTGGGTGTACAACTAGGGTACTGTAGTACATCGATCATGCGAGGAGCCTTAAGCCCATTTGCGTTTATCTGGCCATGGTAGCACTGGCCAAGGTAGAAATATTACTATCGCATAAACTGTGACACATCGGCATTGAAACTGTACTTAAAACATTGTTACCGTGGGCAACCGTGTGCTTATTTATAAGTAAGCTTTATATTTGATTGATATGTGGGGTTTAACGTCCCAAAACCACTATATGATTATGGGAGACGCCGTAGTGGAGGGCTCCGGAAATTTAGACCACCTTGGGTCCTTTATCGTGCAACCAAATCTGAGCACACGGGGATGGAAGCTTTATAGAGCCCACATGTTGAAAATAATTCAGACGGTATGCTTTACATATAATGTCTTATGATTTCACTAAAAATTGCAACTTTTTGACGTTCTTTCCAGCGTTTCTGGGGCACTGTTGGTGACCACTGTTTTCAACGTTTGTTTGGCGCTGTTAGTGACTGACGGAAAGCAGTGGTGATTTTTTGTCTGAAAAAACAACAAACATGCTTGTCCCATTAACCAAGCCTTTGTTGTTGCACCATCATACACATTTCCTCAATTAAAGCTTTCTGCTCAAGTCTTATATAAGATTTTTCCTGGTGCAACAAAATGTGCGTACACGTGGTAAGCGCAGTGTCGCGCGAAGCGCCTTCATCCACTAAGCTTTTCGAAAAGACTTATCGAATGTCCTACATATCATGGGGAACAGAATTAAAGAAAAAATCAAATGCGTATAAGTTGCGAACGGTGGTAGTGAACTAATCGAACAGATATGTGGGCTTTCTACGATCTTTGTCTCTTTTTCGTAGTATGCAGATAACGAAGATTTTAAAGTCACGCTACAGCTATGCGCAGCAGGTGGAACGCAAGCTAACCACGTTCAAACAACACAGCAAAGGTGTGATTCAGCGTGAAAGCGTGAAGAGAGACACCCAGGGCGAGCATCCCTATGAAAGGCGGCGTTCGCTTAACTCGCGGGTAATGTTAACGTTGCATAAGCGTCGTGCACCAATTCAGTAGAGAAGAGCGTAGATATTAGCAGTAGACTGTAGTCAACCAATTTCATCCGCCCACGATCGGGTCAGACCACACGCAACGAAGCGCCGCTGCTTGTGTTTGTATAAGCGCAGTGGCTTCCCTCCTAAATGGCGGGTCATGTGAATGCCACGGCCCAACAAAGGACTTTAACCCCAGTAATATAGAACGCACCTTCACTCAACGCTGTACCTTCACTTGAGAAAGCGGATTGGAGCCCATTTCTAGGCAGGGAAAGTGACTGCATATCACTGATAATTTTCTGCTATTCTTGAGTAGCGCAGTGTCATTTTTAGCCGAGCAGCGGCGCAGTGCGCAACTATGACAATTGAAGGGTGAAAGTCAAGTCGAGGAGCGTTTGTGAATACGGGGGTAAGACTTGCAAAAAGTATCAGGTGATACGAATGGGTTCACATCTCTGTTGAAATGCAGTTCTCCACAAAACCTAAATTTTGCGCGAATTGCCTTAGTTGTTACGGAATGGCCTTGCGAACATAAACCAGCAGTGGCCGAGTTGCTACAACATACATATCATATCGTTGACTCCCCCAGTGAAGAGAACAAACAAAAAAGTCACAGCTTTGCCGCAAAGGTGAAGCAACGAACGCGATAGCAACAAATTGGAAGGTTGCGCGCAGAATGGGTAGCAGATTAAAACGTGCTCTGCGATTCTCACGCATAAATAACGCACGAAACTTACTCACAGGTAAAGGTGCACGTGAATAAGCGTCCCAGTTGTCACTTCGTTGTGACTGAAAAGCGCGGCATTTTCGCAAACGAAGGCTGTGCCGTGTTGATTGCAGTGACTATTGCGCACCTTGTAACTACAACAGGATTGTTCCAATGCAAGCCGAACGCCAACGAATACGTATGATTCTCCCCACCGGGAGATAAGGGCGTGCGAGAGATTGTCCACTCCCCTCCTCTCCGCGGGTCAAACTACGACCGAGAAACGAAAGCCGCCGTGAGCTCTTTGCGCTATCTTGTTGAGAACCTAAACAAGATAGTCCCCCCCCTAGATGCCCGCCGACAGTGGTAAATGGTAGATATAAATAGCTTGCAGTTTGAACGTCGAATGAGGTGCTCCTCGGAATCTCGATGGTAACGCCTCCCATTCATGACGCGGAGGTCCCACGTTCGATTCCGCGCACCGGAGCCTTTTCTAGGTTTTTTTCTGGCGTTTTTATATATCTAAATACGTGTACATATACGGTGAGTGACGCCGACACCGGCTGCAAAATTGAGCCAAGAGTGTTCATAGAACTTCTATCGCAATAAAAAGCGTAGCTTGTACTAGTAGCGGAAAGCCGAACGCTATAGCAAAGGTAGTGTTCGACATAATCATTTGTATAATGGAAAACTGTTAGCAGAGACGGTAAGCTCGTGCTAATAGTACGAAGCATAGCTATACTTGGCAAGACATATATCGTGACGAGCTGTTAAGCTGTGTGGCGTGACTTTAGTGACGTGACTAAATGGTACATGATTTTCTCATGGAAACAGATGTTGCGGGATGTCACATGATTCCGAGCCACGTGAGAGGTTACGTGATAATACATTGTTCTAGCCAGCTATATGATGTTCCGTAATTTTTGGTCTTGTGAGTGTAATATGCTTTTTGGTCTCATAACATACTTGTCCATCCTAGTCTTAATGTTCCAGAGTGAAAAAAATGGCGCATGTGGTCTGGATGTTAAACAGAGTTCACAAAGACCAAACGAGCACGTACTGGTTTATGATGATGCTAAATACTGTTCGAACTACCCAACATAATCAAAAGCCTAAAACCTCCACTCCTAAAGAAATCTACACTATTCATAGGTGCAAGACAAAAGTTCAGTAAATCCTGAATGAAATCTTTTTTCGTGAACTCCAACTTTCTCTATGACATCATTGACCCGGGCCAATTTTTACGGATGACGTCAAACAAGCACAACAAACAAAAAAAGGCACAACTTGGATATTCACCCACGCCTTTTGTCGAAAAATATTCCTTCTAATGCCCGGCCACGCACGTTTGATGAATACTTTACGCTCTAAGGAAGGCTTACTGCTCTTGGCTCCACAGGGAACGCGTGTTTTATTCTTATTGTGTACTCTGGCTGGCGTTGTGCTCATCAAGCATTCAAGTCACTTCGGGCAATCGAGGAGCCGTAGGAGTCCATAGAGAGTTGCTGTATGGCTTCCAATCTTGTCCAACTGCCCACGTTTCATGTACGAAAATCGGGGACGAAAATTGTTTTTTCTTTCTTAAGAGCGTGCTTAGCAATTTTATCCGTTGAGCGCCAAGTCAAAAACAAGACTATGTGGCTCTTGAGACAATATTGAGTGAATAGGATCGCAATGAAGGCACGCAACCCTTACTAGACGACGATTTCGCAAAGGTGTAATTTCTTTGTCCAGCCCTGTATGGTTTTCAGATACTTGCCTGTTGCCCTTACCTCATACAATGACAGAGCAAACCGAAAATCTTTGAACATGTCTCTATCCTACCTCCAGTGATCATTCGTGTTGTTCTCACCAAACGACAAATGAACGAATAATAAATAATGTGTCTTGTGTTTGGAGCACACTATATAAAGTGAATTCGGAAGGCTACGGACCTCATGGCATCAGTTCTCTATTATTCTTTTGCTCACCCTTCAAAGAAAAAAGTTTACGGTCTCACTTAATAATGACCAAGGCTTGGAATTTTTTGTGATATAAGCTAAGTAACAATATAACTTTGGCAAAGAGAAACTATGCCAAAATTTCTGTTTGAAACACACTTTAGTGGTAAAAAGTTTTTTTTGTGGATGCAAGGACCATCCAATATATTTCGAAGTACCAACGCGAAGGCCTCACCTTCAGAATAATCCACACATCCTATGTGGTTATTATTTCAGCTGTAAGCTGAAAGTTAGGTGTAGCAGTTCAAGCGACATTTAATTCCTCTCTTTCACTGCCGACTAGCACGGCTAAAGCATTAGAGTATCTGAACGCTTGTTGAAGAGGCAAGCACCGTGTAGGCCGGTTTTCGAGCATGTATAAAGTGCGCTTCCATTGTTGGCGTTACTGGGTACAATTATCAGTGCTGCCGAGCACCCACCACTTTTAAGAGAGAAATAACTCCAGCTTGGCACTCGATGTTCCACGCACTCATTAAGTTTTTTTATAAATAAACTAGAGGGAACTCTGGCACTAGTGTCTAGGGGAGGGGGAGCACAGAATTCTTAAGCGAATGGAGTAAGCGCAACTTCAACACGAAGCCTCTGAAACGTAACCTCCTCTCGGTGGGTTGACCAGCAGTGAGGTCTAATTCACACAGAGATATAAAAGCTTGTGTGATACGCCGGAGGCTTTCTTTTAGGAACCGTGCTCTTAAAGCCGCGGGTCTGTACATGCATGTTTCCCTTGGAACGTGATTGCTAAGTTCAATGACTCACTCAGCAGGTGCGGACGGGTGCGCATACTAAAAGACGGATGAACAGACAGTCAAAAAGACGCACAGACGGACAGACAGCCATCCAGAAAGACGGAGGCATGGATGAATGGACGGAAGGACAGAAAACACCCAGACAGACGGACGGATAGACGCAAGGACGGGCGCATGGATGCACAAACTGACTGACTGACTGACTGAAGGACAGGCGGACGGGCCGACAAACAGAACTGACATGCAAACAGACACACGAACAGATGGACGAACAGACAGACAGACACATGAAGAGAGAGACAAATAGACGGACGGACAGGTGGACGGACAATTCACGTTTCACCAATAAAGCCCTCCAAAACTTCGCCCCGCTCATCATCATTCATTCAATCGATATGCTGCAATGTTTTATGCTGAAGACATTATCGAGTCCTACCAGCCCCTCACGACGCTGAAGGCAGCGCAGTAGCTCAGCCGCAGGGCCCTACGCGAGTGTTCACTCTACACTTAAGTATGTTTTTTGTATGGTCAAGCTAGATACTTCCTTTCATCGCAGCGCTTTCCTTTTGTGTGGTCGATCGAAGGGGGAACATGTTAATGAAATAATTCTTCAAAGTATTTATTACAGCACTGTTTGCGCTTGTCGATTCACAAAACATACTTTTACTGAACAAAAGCCTGTCATGAAAGCTTCTTCAAGAGCAGCTGCCACCAGGGCTGCTTTGTTTTTAACGGTGGTCTATAATATAATGAAAAAATCCTATGACTGGGTTTGAATAGGTTTCAATAAAATGTGCTCCGTCAATGACTGCAATTTGAGGCGTTTGGCACTTGAAGATATTTCATCGTAGAGGCTTTTGTGTAATGGCCAAGAAATTGTGAATTTGGTTTTGTTTATTCATTCATCATTCTTTATTGATACAGGACGTGAATGTGTGGTGAACATGCATGGTTTAGCCCCTCGCTGCACAGAAGAAATAAAGCGTAGAAAACGTGCTCTAAGTGCTTTCCTTCGGAAACATCACTATTTGTGCACGACGCTCTACATTACGCACAGACCATAACAACAAAGCTTTCAGCAAATTGAGATTCACTGCTCCTAATATAGGCTTAAGTACGATAATAGCGGGCTCCGATCAGTGTAACTACCTTTTAACTCACCCTCCGAGGGAGAAAAAGTCGACGGCACATATAACTGGCGAAGTTGCTGGCCAAGCGATTGGACCACCTCCTCGCCACTGGTTAGGAAACTTCTTGTTTAGAAATCGAATGGCACTAGAAGATTCGTGTAGCGGCGCTCTGTCTCGTTAAAACCACTATATCACAAGCCTGTTCACAAGCAGGTCAACCACAAACTCGGGCACAACACGGCTTAGTGTGTGGTCGTTGTAATTTTTACCAGTCATGGTTCCTTCAACAATGCCTGGGCCTACTATACGGCCTTGAATAGGTCCACACCATGCGTTTGTTGCCCATCAAACTTGATGTTTGTGTTCTCACCAATAATGTGAATTCCTGCCGCCCAATTTTTCGGCATTGCGCAAGTTGACAACAATTTCGACAGAATCGCTCTTCATCTGTCCAAAGAACTTTGGGATCTATCTATCTATCTATCTATCTATCTATCTATCTATCTATCTATCTATCTATCTATCTATCTATCTATCTTTCTATCTATTGCCACGGACTACTGTGTGCTCTAGTGTTCACTCCCTAATCATGAGTTAAATCAAAGAATGAAAGCGATGGCAAGATGGTTTGACGAATATGTCTCAATCCCTCTACGTACGTTGTCAAACCCCTTCCGCCAAACGTGTCGAACATGACCGTGACCAGGTATGTTCCACAGGTGATATACAGTTTATATCAAACCACCAACGGTGAGCACATAAATGGGTACCTTTACTATCTTAATAACATTCCTTTGCATGCTGTCAACTGTTGTAGAGAATTCTGTTGTCCGCCTAACAAATATTCTCAGCTGGTCACCTCATATTGAATACATCCATAAAATGCTAACCGCATGTCTGACTACATACGACGTAACGTTTTTAACAGTCTATCTGGCTTAAACAGCAGCTTTATAAAAATCTAATACGCTCTAATTTGGAATATGCTACAGTCAAGTGTAACCCCACCTATAATAAGGTTGTAACTTTCCTTGAACTGGTTCAGAATAACTCCATTTGTTTTATAATGCCTAATATTAACAGAACCATGAGCATTTCAACGGTGAAAACTTTCCTTGCACTCGCTTCCTTTACATTGCAAGAAGAGTCTTCCTCCTAACAATATTTCAAAAGATGTGCCATCATCTCTTTTTGCGTGATCAACTACTTCTTCGCCTTGAGCACATATACCGGTTCATTGCCAACCATCACAAAGTAGGCATCTCTCCAGGCAACGCACAAACTACCTCCATTTCATTTTCGCCACGTAAATCAAATGAGTGGGACAGACATCCTTATGAAATTTTTCTATTAATGATAACAACTTGTTTCGTAATTCATTAGCTAACATTGTCTATTATGTTTTGTTACAAAAGTTACATTGTAAAAATGGTTCTTTTTTGTAGTCGCTAACAAGTATTATTACATAGGAGTATCACTAAACATTGTGGTTAAAAGAGATTCATTTCTACATCTAACCATATTCACTGCTTTTTGTTAATTTACATCTGTTTTGTACTAATCCACCCCTCTCTGTAACGTCATTTTAATATGATGGCTAGATAAATAAACACATGAGCGTTAAGAAAGGCTGATGTCATGAGCGTTGACTTGAAAAATACAAAAGAAAAAGAGGACAGATGTCACTGGTCCCGTTAATTAGGGAGGCGATCGCCGGGCTAATTCCAAGTGCCGAAATATCGGCCCCCCGAACTGCACCACGAAAGCGTGGACAATTTAGAAGTGGTCCTTTTTGGCGCGCCAGCGGACGCTGGCTTTGGCCCAAAGAACACGTCAGAGCCGAGAGTTGATAAACAAAACAAAATTATATTCTCAATAATGGCAGATCAAAGACAATACACAAGTATGCACACTCAACAATAGTTGAATACAATATGTCACCAATCAAACAGCCTACTACACACTACAATCAGCCAGACTCGAAACAACGGACACAGACAACAATACGCACTACAATGCAGTCGCATGCATTGAATCACCAGGACACTTAAAGACTAAAGAGTTAGAAAACTTATTCAGTCCAAAGTTCTTGGAACAAAAGTCTGGATGATACTCTTCCGAGAATCACGCACACAAAGTCCAGCGTTGTTGTCGTTCCGCTGCCCCGGAAGTTTCTCTTCCAGGAAACCTCGCCGAAGTTTCTCTTCCTGGAAACCTCGCGTCTTCAATTGGCCACTCTCCAAGCTTCAAACTTCTTCGCCGGAAACACGTCGGCTTCCCACACGCAGCTGTTGCCACGCGTCTTCGCTCAATAGCGGTTAACACACACTCTTGCCTGTAGCTCGAGTCGTCACCCCTCAGGTGGAAATCATCTTCTTCTCCTGCTTTGTCTCTACGGACAAAACCTTCGCCGACTACACGGCGGAATCCCTACGTGCTCTGGCGCTAACTTCCGTCTTCTCCTGATCTCTCATCTCCGCTGCTCGGTTAAATACCTTCTGCGCGACATTCAAGAATGTTCTCATCATTTCGTCGGCGCGATGCGCAGCGGAGGCTGGGAGAAGGTGCGAGTCTGTACGAGGGCCGTCCCCGACAGATGACTCAACCCGGCATAACACGCCCCTTTCCTTCTAGAAATTTCCAGTGCTTGCTCGGCCGCCGTTGTGGGGTGAGGAGGTTCATCGGCGAAGCCACGCTTTCGAGGGGAGAGCGTCACGCGCCCGTGGAGCCTTGGATGCTTGTTTTCTCTTTTCTTTTTTTTCGTTGACCTCGCCGTGTCTCTCTCGCGCGTTATCGCAACAAGTTGGCGGCGCGACCATTTTGAGCGCTCGTTCTTTGACAACAGAGTACCAGAAGGAATGGAACCCGAGCAATATGCGTGGCATGAAGTATTCTATCACAGAGCCACGCCAGGTCTGAGAACTGCTTTTAAACTGTACTGTTCGTGAAGCGCCATCTGGGGATGCAGTGCTGATGTTCCAATTTTATAACAGTTACATATGTGCTCCTACAATACAGTCGTAACATTGGGTTAGGAGCAACTGTAGTTAAGCGCTTTGTACTGACATTTTATATTAAAAAGAAACGGCCAAACAGACATTGACCATTTTAATTTGAGAGCGTTAAAAGATAATGCATCTCGACGAATTCAAGAATTCAATGGTGATGAGGGGGTGAAGGTATAGTCCCTAAGGTAGGGGTCTTTGAAAACTCGTGCCCAGTATTCTCAGGCGAAGTTTTTGTTCACATTGCTCGAGCACCCCGGATAGATGCCTCCAGTCCTCGAGATCTGCAAAATCATAGTCGTCGGGTCATTTAGCGCAGCAGATTCGCAGTCCATGGCAAGCACGTGACGCCACAAATTAGAACCCCAAACTTGTTCTCTAGACGCTCGTTGATGCCGCTGTTAGAGTGCGCCGTAATTGCTTGTGCCCACTGCACGGTCGTACGAACTGATGATGAAGATGTTCCGGCACACACCACTATGCGTTTCCGAAGGCACGCTTCCAGGAAAACACCACCGAAGCTAATATATATAACTACCGATCCCCGGCATTCATCAGCAGCTCACTTCAGGGGCGAAGCTCCTAAAGCCGTGGATCTGTCCTCGCATGTCTTTTGTGATTGGTTCATAACCACCTATTTGTATGACTCACTCAGCAGGTGGCGCTAGTGTGAGTGACAGACAGAGAAACAGAAGACAAACGAACAAACAGACAGACGCACAAAGAGACGGACTGACGGATGGAAGCACAGATGAACGGGGCGAAGCGCAGATAAAAGCATGGAGGGACAACGGATTTACGTAAGCACAGACTGACAGACTGAGCGATGGACGCACATACAGATGTACAAAAGAATGGACGGACGCCTGGATGAACGAATGGAAGCATGCGCGGACAGACAGACGAATGCACTGGTGGTCGGATGGACGGACTTAAGGACGGGCGGGTGCACGGAAAAAAGCATAGACGGACGGATGGACGAAAGCGTGGACGGACAGACAGGCGGACGACGCATGGCCGGACTCACACACGAACCAACCGAAGCACGGACACACGGATAAACGGATGGTGGCTTCGCCCTCCTCATGTTCAATCCCTCCGCTGTGATTTTTTTGTTGATGTGAGTCACAGACGCCACCTCACTCCACCCGACCCAACGCTCATAATGTCACTGCCCAAAGGAATTCACGTGAGTGATGTCAGGCGCGTTTGCAAACGGGCGTTTTATCTACAGCCATAGTAGCGCAGAAGGAAAAGCACATGGTTTCAATTCTCGTGGAGTGATTAGTGGTGGCTTACAATCTCTGGTCATAGGAATGAACAAAATTTCTTCTTCTTTTTGTTGTCTAATCATGTGCCTTGTACCGACTTCGAAACAGTGACATAAATGTTGCAAACGTCTTTGTGAACCATTGCATCAGCATTTTCGCGTTAAAACAAGGCAATTGAGTCGTTATATTGAAAAAATGAAGCTTTGTACTACATGCGTATTTTGATAACTAAGTGACTTTCGAGGAAAGTTCCAGCTGCTTCGGTGAAAAGTTTTGCTTAAACTTCAAAGGCATCTTCTTTTGTACGTGCAAGGTTGCGTTATGAGTGTCTTTCAGTGTTATTTTTGTGCAAATATAGAACATCCAAAGCTGCTTGCACGAAATATAACAATGCTTTTTCTCGCAGTGATATTGCAGCAAACCTTCTCGCATCAGTGATGGCACAGTCGCAAACATGTTGCTAATGAAAAGCATCGGCGATTTGTAATTTTGACGCGATATTGTGATGGAAAAATTGAATTTTGAAAGTTTTCGTATATAAGTGGGGTTCAAACCCAGGCTGTCTGTGCGGAAAAAATCTGTTCCACCACACAGCAAAGGCTTCGTATTTTTTCCCTTGTAAGGTTTCTTAGAACTGCTGTGAAACAAAAAACACAAATTTTGAAGGTTATTTGCATTGGAAGGAGTCTCTACTGCGCCATGTATTACATCGAAGAAGCGCAGTGTCACACAAATCATCGAAACATGTCTAATGTGCAACAAGTGGTGTTTAATGTCTATTCATTACATATCGCTCAGACATATTTGAGCAGCAGCAACAGAAGTAGCAGCAGCGTCAACAAAGCGAACAGCGTATGTTCGCTTGCCCTACAGTGATGTACTGGGCCCTTCGCTGATTCACAAAAGAAATTATAGCGTAGGGGGCCTTTAACCACTTTGTTTGAAGTAGATATCCAGTGATACCTTATAACCACCAATGTCATGCGAACAGTCGTCCGCTTCTTTACGGCTCGGTTGATGCATTCACCATAAACCGAATTTGGCTAGCAGCTGATAAGTCCATGCCAACGAGACCCGATGACGCTATCGAGTGCTGTTCTTGGAGGCGAAGCTGAAGCGCCCTCCAAGCTTTTGAATTTGACCTCATAGTACAACTTTCCAGCTGTGCGTCAGTCCTCGCAGCGTATAGTAGCGCCAGTCACCATCATCCTCATCACTTGAGAATACAATCTTCATTACGTCGAATGAAGGCAATGCTAATGTGCTACTCAAGACGATAGGTGTTTGAGGTGTTGATTGCAGGTTTCCAAAGTATAACAAAACACATAGAAGACCCTACCGAACCACAGAAATAAACATAGGAACAGAGTACTCCAATTGAAGTGTTCCTCATCTGGCTTTCAAAATGGTTGTCCTGGTTATTTCTCGATGCAGAGGTAAGCCCTACTTTCCATGA
This sequence comes from Rhipicephalus annulatus, assembly GCA_013436015.1. NCBI lineage: Eukaryota > Metazoa > Arthropoda > Arachnida > Ixodida > Ixodidae > Rhipicephalus > Rhipicephalus annulatus. The sequence goes on along the minus strand of WOVY01010300.1, from coordinate 517,616 downwards.
TTGTTTTTAAAAAAAGCATACATTATTACACACTGAAGAAAACAGTGATCTCTTTGATGAAAATGAGGAACCAGACTTTTTTATCAGCCAGGTTATTGTCATTTGCTGTCTTATAACCTGTCCGTAGCGTAAATGATAAAGTTGTATGTGTGTCTAGCGACTGTACGCTACATTTAAAGCCGCGAAATTTTCACTTTCTTGTGTTCGTGAAGTAACGCACTTTTACTTTTCGAGTTATTACAACGCTGATTGTTCCTTTTTACCTGACTTTTACTATTGCTTGCAGCACGCTGTATGATGTCAATATCACCAAAATGTTTTCAGTGATTGACTACCTCAAGAAAGACTATAAGTTTCCGGGTGTGTGTGCCCAGATGCTAGGCCCACCGTTGCCTAAAGAATAGAGTTCTGAGATTGCCCTGCTTGCACAATATTTTCGATGCACACTTTAAGTACGGAGAATACCATACCTTTATCTGCTACACGTAATGAACACTATACTCTACTTGTATTTGCGTTGTTGAACTACATGGCGTGCATCGAGTATTTAAGGCACTGAATGTGATCGAACAGCCATTGCTGGCAGTGCAGCGTTGTTTTCTGACTGTTATTTGCTCTTGGATTTTCGTCTCTTCAAAAAATAATATGCGTGCGTGTACAGAAATTATTGCACCAGATTACAGTCCAAGTGAAGACATCAGACTTATGGTAGCAATTAACAGAATGCCTAAGTATAGTATACACCAGACATGGTATAAACACAGGCCTCGTGCAGTTTCTGAGCTGCACTCAGCATGGGAGTCCACAATGAAGACACACGATCCGTGTCTTGTAGAAGATTGAGCGCAAAATGTGTTTTCTTTGCCCAACTATATGGCGGAGTTCCAATTATTTGCAACTGCTCTTCTAGTCATATAAAATGAAGTCGCTTTTTGGGAGTCTACTGAAAGTTGTTTGACCGAAACCAAATGATCTCTTTAAAGTTCTAAGAAGGTTAAGCCCTAATGCTAGAACAGTGCATAAATGACAACAGAACTTGCCATGGTACCCATCTCACCTTTATTATAGAGGGTGCTTCAAGTAATGTGTCCATTATTATTTAAAACTTAAAGACAGAAGATATCTGCCTGTTAGAGCTGCAGGTTTCCCTTTGTTCGACGAAACGCTACTTCAAATGTCTACAAACAATAATTAGTGTGGTGAATATAAAATTAGAAGAAATAACTTTTCAACTAGTGGAAAGCATCGATCGACTCCAAAGGGCGTATTGACGTCCTTCCTACAAATGCTCCGTAGCCACTATATCCAGCAGCACACTGAACAGCCCACTTCCTACTGCATAAGTGAAAGGGGCTCGCTTTCTTTAGGCGCAGTAAGTGCTGCCAAAATGCCTTGTGATGTGGCCACCATCCGCTGTTCCACAGGTTCTTCGCGCTAAGATGATGGATGGCAGCGTCTTTTCGGGGTAGCGCCTGCACTGCCACCATAAGAAAATCAACTATCTCGTACATCCATCGACCTGCTTTGCACTTATGGCCATAGTTCCCATCTCCTTAGGTTTTTATGTCATGCACTTCGCAAGGAAATGCCCCATAACTTCTTTTAGGGTGTTAGCTTGTTCTCAATACCCTGTAGTTGATTTCGCAATTCCTAGTGTAGCTTCCAAAAAATATTCGGTATTCCCAATTCAGGAGACTGGATTGCTTATGCATGGTACTTGAATGTATGGTTACTGATATACTTAATAAATGTTGTGAAAACCATTTACGTTCAGGGAAGGTCACCAGGCAAACCAATACGTGCTTGAAGTTATCGTCATGGGAATCAGTATAACGTGACCGTGAGTCTCGTCTTCACAAGAATATAGTTTTTTGTATATTCTACATTGATATACGTTAGCTTGTCCAATTCTATTGAAATTTTTTCTGGCGCACTGGGTGTACAGCGTGTGACACTTGTCGCTAGCCGGGAAGGCGAGGCTCCGATTCCAAAAGCATTCAAACTAACGACGCGCTATTTCTTTGTTTCCTTTTTATCATCTGGCCATGTACCTCTACGGACGTCACTTCTGTGACGAAACCAGAAGTTTTGAGTAGTCCGCTCTTTTGTTCCTAACAAGATCCCTGTATTTTGCACAAATTAAGTTAAACAGAGGCACTTCAGCAACGAGTTTTATCCGCGAGAGTATCTGTTATATCAGTTCAGAGGCGTATGAACGTGGCCCCGCACAAGTGCTGTGGGCAACGTAGCCTTCCTTTACACGCAACTGTCCACACAAAAAAAGACTACCAGCCTATCGTTTCGCTCACTACACGCAATGGCATCAGATAGAGTTTGGTGGTGATGGTCAAATGGACAGACGCGTGGAAACTCTGTTAGTCTTGAAGTTCACTACTCAACGCTCAACGGGCCACATAAAAAAAGTTTACAATGCCGTTTGTTGCATAATATGCTCGTTTAATTTCCGGCAAACACTGTTTAAACTAGACTGTTTAGCCCTGGTCTCCACTGGTGGCTGCCTTCATTATCAAATAAATATAGCAGACACGTGTCATCCGGTTTAGAAACGAGCCTGACAGCACTAGAAAGGAGAGCGAGAGCAGAATTTTGCTCGGCTGACCGCTTGGATGCAACGCTGCCTCCTCTTTCTATGTTTTCCCTTTCCTCTATACGTCCTCCTTTTTACATACTATTCGCTTCAATGCGCAGCAGTACCGCCAGTGCCCTTTGTTTTTTTTTGAAAGAAACTTATTTCTTGAGTGCACAGGGAACGTTTCAGAAGGAAGATATAGAATTGATTGATATGTGGGCTTTAACGTACCAAAACCACCGTATGATTGTTGGATACGCCGTAGTGGAGGGCTCAAGAAATTTCGACCACCTGAGGTTCTTTAACGTGCACCCAAATATGAGCACACGGGCCTACACCATTTCTGCCTCTATCAAAAAGGAAGATATAGCAGAGAGATAAGACAGAGCGCGCACTTACAGCCAATGTTATTGCACAGATGGCGGGAATATGTATACGGTAAAAAGGGTGAGGAGATCACGAACAGAAGAAAGGACAAATGATGGCGCAAGCACCAAACCACCTTATTGCAGTCTTGAAATGACAACTTAACTAAAAAGATACCTGTATTCATTATCCGACGGATTTACAGGTATCTTTTCAGTTAAGTTGTCATTTCAAGACTGCAATAAGGTGGTCTGGCGCATGCGCCATCATTTGTCCTTTCTTCTGTGTGTCATCTCCTCACCCTCTTGGCTGTGTATGTCTTCCCACCATCTGTGCAATAAAATTGGTTGAGTGCGCTCTGTCTTATTTCTTTGCTATATCTTTCATCTGAAACATTCTCTGCACACTACGGAAGTATATTTATCTAAGAAATGCAATACCAACCAGCCCAAATAGCCACTCCTTTCGTTTTGTTACGGCAATGCGCGCACGCACCATCTCTACCGGCCGCCACTCTCGGCTGCGGGAGCATCTGAGAAGTGCGCGCTCTCACCGACAGGGCAGCCGTGGAAACTCCAGGGCTGGTTCCCTATACTAGCAACAATTAGGATTGAATAATGCAGGTTCCGGAGAAAAAACCTTCAAAAAGAATAACTTCAACGCAGCAAACTTTGAACCACCCATTTACATGAAATGAGCGATGGAAGTCAAACCTAATAGACACATCATCAGCACTATGGGGAGGCCCCTAAAGAACTGGAGATGGCCGGACTGTCAAGACGCAATTTCGTACTCAATAAAATCCACAAGGCAAACAGGTATCCTTGAGGTAAAACATCTTGATTGAGGTGGTGCATGTATGAATAATTTTTCATACAATTGTGAGGTTGCTAAAACAAAAATCAGTTGTAGATAACTCAAATGAACTTTTGGTTGTGTATTTTTGTGCTAGCCTTTTTTCCCAATCATATTCAGCCGTCCGATCACCGTCCGATCACCGAAGCTAAGCAACATTGGGCTCGGTCAGTACTTGAGAGGGAGACCACCTGGGAACACCGAGTGCTGATGGCACCTTCTTTTACTTTTCAAAAATTTCGCTCTTTTTTAATGCTTAGAAGAAACTTCGGGGGAAGGAGAGTGTTGTTTAATTTTGCGACGTCATTGGTTTCCCGTATCAAACGCGCGCATGACCATACGTATATAGTCAATCAAAATTTGATGCGTGCGCACATGTGTTTAAATGTGGCACCCAGTGCGCGTGACATACTCTATCTATTCAACTTTTTCAACCTTCCTTCATATTTTATTTTATTTTTGTTCAAAGAAGGAGCAGGGCGGGGGGTGGGGGGGGCGTGACTTGCGGGTCAGCATCCGAGTGCCTTAGCCACGAGACCACCGTGGCAGGTTACAATAGCATTATTGGGCATTCAAATATTCCTGCTTTATGTCGGTCCCTCGTGTGCCACTCAGTTATAAAAGCCGACGCAACAGACGTTTATTAAGTTACAGAAAATGACTTACGGGCATGGCCGGTGGCGGCGGCCCGCAATTGCTCACACAGCTGTGCGTGAACGTTGGTGCGCCCGTGCTGGTGCGCCCCAGCGAAGGAACAGAGCAAGCTCTCGGACGGAGAACAACACACATTATTGTCACGTACCTTCGAAGTTTTCTACCAGGATATTATAACACGCTGCATAAACCGTTAACTGTAACTTGGAAAGATAGAAATTGCCTGTAGTTTGTTATAGGTTGTGTTGTGGAGCGACAGATTTTCGCCATCGGATATACCATGCTGAATGCGCCGGTTCTCGTCCGATCACCGAAGCTAAGCAGCATTGGGCTCGGTCAGTACTTGAGAGGGAGACCACCTGGGAACACCGAGTGCTGATGGCACCTTCTTTTACTTTTCAAAAATTTCTCTCTTATTTAATGCTTAGAAGAAACTTCGGGGGAAGGAGAGTGTTGTTTAATTTTGCGACGTCATTGGTTTCCCGTATCAAACGCGCGCATGACCATACGTATATAGTCAATCAAAATTTGATGCGTGCGCACATGTGTTTAAATGTGGCACCCAGTGCGCGTGACATACTCTATCTATTCAACTTTTTCAACCTTCCTTTATCTTTTATTTTATTTTTGTTCAAAGAAGGAACAGGGCGGGGGGTGGGGGGGGGGGGCGTGACTTGCGGGTCAGCATCCGAGTGCCTTAGCCACGAGACCACCGTGGCAGGTTACAATAGCAATAATGGGCATTCCAATATTCCTGCTTTATGTCGGTCCCTCGTGTGCCACTCAGTTATAAAGGCCGACGCAACAGAGGTTTGTTAAGTTACAGAAAATGACTTACGAGCATGGCCGGTGGCGGCGGCCCGCAATTGCACACACAGCTGTGCGTGAACGTTGGTGCGCCCGTGCTGGTGCGCCCCAGCGAAGGACCAGAGCAAGCTCTCTGCCGGAGAACAACAGACATTATTGTCACGTACCTTCGAAATTTTCTACCAGGATATTATAACACGCTGCATAAACCGTAAACTGTAACTTGGAAAGATAGAAATTGCCTGTAGTTTGTTATAGGTTGTGTTGTGGAGTGACAGATTTTCGCCATCAGCCATACCATGCTGAATGCGCCGGTTCTCGTCCGATCACCGAAGCTAAGCAGCATTGGGCTCGGTCAGTACTTGAGAGGAAGACCTCCTGGGAACACCGAGTGCTGATGGCACCTTCTTTTACTTTTCAAAAATTTCTCTCTTTTTTATTGCTGAGAAGGAACTTCGGGGGAAGGAGAGTGCTGTTTAATTTTGCGACGTCATTGGTTGCCCGTATCAAACGCGCGCATGACCATACGTATATAGTCAATCAAAATTTGATGCGTGCGCACATGTGTTTAAATGTGGCACCCAGTGCTCGTGACATACTCTATCTATTTATTTTTTTCAATCTGCCTTCATCTTTTATTTTATTTTTGTTCAAAGAAGGAACAGGGCGGGGGGAGGGGCGTAACTTGCGGGTCAGCATCCGAGTGCCTTAGCCACGAAACCACCGTGGCAGGTTACTTTAGCATTAATGGGCATTCTACCGCAGGGGCGCCTGCGCAAGTAGGCGTTTGGTGTGTTGCGACACCACGAACCCGAGCTAACGGGGGAGTTTCGACTCCCTCCCACGCCTCGCCGTGCGTGGCTTTGCCGTGTCCGAGGAAAAGGGGATCCTGGGGGTTGAGCCGACGCTGGGTGATTGGACCGTTAAGGCCCCCCGGCAGAGGCAACACACCCCTTTGGCCCCGGCTTCACGTAGACGGCACCCCTGAGCTGACCCACCCAGGGGAATCGGCAGTCGCCTTTTCCTATCTCTCTCTCCCTACATCTTCGTCTTTATCTCTTACTATCTATCTGTCCTGTCTTCTACTCTCTTCCGTTTACTTCCAAACTTCCTGGCGGCTAGGGTTAACCCTGCGCAAATAGCCTACCTTGGTCTAGGCGCATTGGGTTATAGTGGCATTGTACGGCTGGCGTCTGCAGGTTTCAGCATTTGTAACCTTGTAGCGTCCCCTCGTTGGGCTCCGTGGTGGGTGGCCGCCAACGCTGCTGAACAACAATAAGGAAGACATGCATGGAGCATTCCCACTACTGTCTGATCGTACCGGCTTAGAGCCGGTACGCACCGATGATCTCACCAGAGAAGGATTGGCCACCCTGGTGCAGTATCTGGCCACCCCCTCCCGTAGGCATTCGTCAATTAACTCACGGCCCTCAGTCCCCACCAGCTGCGGAGCAACTGACCACGGCGGCGGTCAGATCTGCAAAGCAGCAGAGGGTGCTAGGAATCTCTGGATACAGACAGGCCACCATTGGAACTTGAACTTAGCAACGTTTAACGTTAGAACGTTATCTAGTGAGGGAAGTCTAGCTGTATTATTCGAGGAGCTAGAAGGCTATAAATGGGATATAATAGGGCTGAGTGAAGTTAGGAGGACAGATGAGGCCTATACTGTGCTACAGAATGGGCACGTTAATTGCTATCGGGGCTTGGCAGACAGAAGAGAACTGGGAGTAGGGTTCCTAATTCACAGAAACATAGCTGGCAAGATAGAGGATTACTATAGCATTAATGAAAGGGTGGTAGGCATTGTAATTAAACTGAATAAAAGATACAAAATGAAGGTAGTACAGGCTTACGCGCCTACATCCAGCCATGATGACGCTTCAGTTGAAAGCTTCTATGAAGACGTGGAATCGGCAATGAGTAAGGTGAAAACACAGTATACTATAGTAATGGGCGACTTTAATGCAAAGGTAGGGAAGAAGCAGGCTGGAGACCAGGCAGTAGGAGATTATGGCATCGGCACTAGAAACGCCAGAAGAGAGCTACTAGTAGAATTCGCAGAACGCAATAATCTGCGTATTTTGAATACCTTCTACCGAAAACGAGAAAACCGCAAGTGGACATGGAGGAGCCCTAATGGCGTAAATAAGAACGAAATAGACTTTATAATGACTGCACACGCAGGAGTCGTGCAGGATGTGGAAGTGGTTGGCAAGGTAAGATGCAGTGACCATAGAATGGTACGGGCTCGAATCCGCCTAGACTTGAAGAAGGAACGACAGAAACTGATACGCAAGAAGCAAATCAATGAGCTAGCACTGAGAGGGAAAGTACAGGAATTCAGAGTGTCACTGCAGAACAGGTACTCTGCTCTTATCGAGGAAACCAACCTTAGCGTAGATACAATGAATGATAATCTGACGAGTATCATCACGGAGTGTGCAGTGGAAGTTGGAGGCAGGGTAGCTAGACAGGACACCGGCAAGCTTTCCCAGGAAACGAAGAACCTAATTAAGAAGCGTCAAATCATGAAAGTGTCAAGTACAACAGACAAAATAGAACTGGCAGAGCTTTCGAAGCTGATTAATAGACGTAAAGTATGTAAGAAGGTATAACACGGAGAGAATTGAGCACGCTCTGAAAAACGGAGGAAGCGTCAAAGCAGTGAAGAGGAAACTTGGGATAGGCAAAAGGCGGATGTATGCACTAAGGGACAAAGAAGGCAAATTAACTACCAATATGGATAGGATAGTTAAAATAGCGGAGGAGTTTTACAGAGATCTGTACAGTAGCCGAGACAACCACGACCTTAATACTATAAGAACTAGCAGTAACCCAGACGACACCCCACCGGTAATGATAGAAGAAGTCAGAAAAGCTTTGGAGAGCATGCACAGAGGCAAAACTGCTGGTGAGGATCAAGTAACATCAGATCTGCTGAAAGATGGAGGACAGATTGTGTTAGAAAAACTAGCCACTCTATTTACGAGGTGTCTCCTGACGGGAAAAGTACCAGAGTCTTGGAAGAACGCTAACATCATCTTAATACATAAGAAAGGAGATGACAAGGACTTGAAGAATCACAGGCCGATCAGCTTGCTCTCTGTAGTATACAAGCTATTTACAAAGGTAACTGCTAGCAGAGTAAAGAAAACATTAGAATTCAATCAACAAAAGGAACAAGCAGGATTTAGAACAGGCTACTCAACAATTGACCACATTCATACTATCAATCAGGTAATAGAGAAATGCTCAGAGTATAACCAACCACTATACATAGCCTTCATAGATTATGAGAAGGCGTTTGATTCAGTAGAAATATCAGCCGTCATGCAGACACTGCGGAATCAGGGCGTAGATGAAATATATATAAACATTCTGGAAGAAATCTACAGGGGATGAACTGCTACCATAGTGCTTCATAAAAAAAGCGACAGAATACCAATAAAGAAGGGTGTAAGGCAGGGGGACACAATCTCCCCAATGCTATTCACTGCGTGCTTACAGGACGTTTACAGAAGCCTAGAATGGGAACAGTTAGGGATAAGAGTTAATGGAGAGTACCTCAGTAACCTGCGCTTCGCCGATGACATTGCATTGCTGAGTAACTCAGGGGACGAATTGCAACTCATGATTACGGAGTTAGACAAGGAGAGCAGAAAGGTGGGTCTTAAAATTAATCTGCAGAAAACGAAAGTAATGTACAACAACCTCGGAAAAGAGCAGCGCTTTGCGATAGGTAATAGTGCACTTGAAGTAAAAGACTATGTCTACTTAGGGCAGGTAATAACCGCAGAGCCTAACCACGAGATTGAAGTAACTAGAAGAATAAGAATGGGGTGGAGCACATTCGGCAGGCACTCTCAAATTATGACAAGTAGATTGCCACTGTCCCTCAAGAGGAAGGTATATAACAGCTGTATCTTGCCAGTACTTAGCTACGGAGCAGAAACCTGGAGACTCACAAAGAGGGTTCAACTTAAATTGAGGACGACGCAGCGCGCAATGGAAAGAAAAATGGTAGGTGTAACCTTAAGAAACAAGAAGAGAGCAGAGTAGATTAGGGGACAAACGGGAGTTAAGGATATCATAGCTGCAATAAAGAAGAGGAAATGGACATGGGCCGGGCATGTAGCACGTAGACAGGATAACCGCTGGTCATTAAGGGTCACCAACTGGATTCCCAGAGAAGGGAAGCGGGGTAGGGGGAGACAGAAGGTTAGGTGGGCAGATGAGATTAAGAAGTTTGCGGGTATAAATTGGAAACAGCAAGCACAGGACCGGGTTAACTGGCGCAACATGGGAGAGGCCTTTGTCCTGCAGTGGACGTAGACAGGCTGATGATGATGATGATATTCAGCCAAAAACAACTTTGTCACAAATCTGCCCCACATTATGTAGAGTCATTCGCCCCACCTCACCTCCCCATCGCAATAGAGCCATTTGTATTAAAAATGCGGATCAATAGAACGCTCTGTAGTGCGAGGGAAGGTTTTATAAACCATCTGCCATTATTCATTTGCCTTTATGCTGTAGATTCTCCAACAAGGGGACTAAACAGAAAAAATCTGTCACAATGTAACCCCATTTCACAGTAGTACAGGTCTTCGACATCTAAGCTGCATGTCTGCATGTCTTCGGATCATTCTGTTCCAAAAACATCACAATAGTCTCTGAATCGGGCACAAGAAAGAGATCATAATAACACTACGCTATGCCCCTAAAAGAAATCATGACTGCTGTTAAGGCGCTACAACACGAGGTCACCGACAGGGCCAAGTTCAACGAAGTGATAGGACTTAAATGTCAGTGAACCTTTGATGATTACCTTGAATAAAATCAAATATTGCTTCAAGGCAATGTTTGCAGTGACTGGTGTTGCACCATTAGTTGGCAATATTTTCTTAAAGGTACACTTAAGAGAACCAATGTTTCAGTTTAGACTGACATGCTGCACACCGAGACCTCTCATGTCACAAGTTCATTATCAGTGGAGAAATGTAGGGTTGAAGTTCATTTTTAATTTTGTCATGCTCAAATTTTGAAAACGTATTGTATTTTCACAACATCGGCTTGATGAATACTTCGGAAACTTCGTATCTTAGGTCCATCACACCGACAGATTACAGTGTACTTAGTTTTGATGAATTAATATTTACGTAAGACAAAGTACACGCGTTTGAATTTCATGATGTCGCGTGGTTTCGTGTGAAAAGATCAAAGCGGCATTTCCACCCACATTTTTTTCTCGTGCGTTTCCTCACTTAACAATCATCATTTCGTGGTATAAAGTGGCATTTCCTGGATTCAGAAATTGTACTTGACTAATACGTGAAAAACATTTTTGGTTTTAGTGTCTTTTAGAGGTGTACCGAGACAATTTTGAGACATCGCAAGAGGGACATTTTTACCTTCTCCTGTACACAAGTAGTATTACCACTCAGCACAAAATAGTCCGCCAGCATGCATAAGATAGTTACTCTGATTTTAAAGTTTTCGTTGCAGAGTATTGGCAAGCAATGAAGTGGACATTATCATGACGAGTCAGCAAGGTTCCGCCATGTTTTCAAACGGAGTTTCCGTGCAGCCTAAATCACAGAAATCACTGTCACGGTCAATAGGGACAATGCACGCATCTTTTATATGTACCACCAGCAGATCGCTTATCTGCCATTAGTACATAGCGAATTGCCAAGTTCCTGCAACGTCACTTCCTCGGCATGTTACGTAGAACCACCCTCTTAATATCGAAAGCGAAAGTGTCTTTTAGAAGTAGAGGTAATAAAAATATATGCGATGCTTTCCCCGGCAACACAGAACTCTGTTCTTGAACCCAATCATCTTCTATAAAACATTAATTCCTAAATATTCACAATTCGTCTCAGTACTTCTTTAGGTGATGCCAACAAGATGAATCGGGACAGTAATATCAGATGGTTCGGTAGTATGTACTTCGGTATATGCACGATTACCTGATCAATTGTGAAGGGAACAATATTAACGAATATAAGGAAGATCACAGCCGGTCTGTAGGTGCTCGCTCGCTCCGTGCTTTTTTGGCCTAAGCAGCCACCGCGAGTAAAATATAGTTGTTTTTATACAGCGTCAGCGCACTCCGCATGAGGACGTCGAGAGTCAACTCTTCAGAACGCTTTTGCCGCATACGCATTGCATTGCAAATCAGCTGTACCTAGCCAATTTCTCGTGACAATTACTTTTACAATTGTAGGAAGCAGTGAGAGTAGTAGAGGTGTTTGTGGGCACAGCCTGCAATTTTTGGCACTCATGCATTGGGTAATGAATGCGCACACGCAACAGCACAAAGACCTTTTTTTAAAGGCTTGAACACAATCTATTCGCTCAATTCAAAAATGCTCGAGGCTTGTGTGGTTGTATTTTTCATTTAGTTGTACGTTCAAGAACTCCACATGGTGAAAATTCCCAAAGCCTTCCACTATGGCATCCTTCAAAAACATATCAGTGAGATAACTTCCTCGAACAAAAATCCTTGACAATCGCTGTTGACTCCTGAGCCATACATTGAAGATTTTCTGCTACTGGCCTGTCTGGAAAGTGTGGACAAGAGTCACGCAGAAGGGTTGGCGCTAATTCTGAAAAGTTTCTCCGGATCCTTCTAGTTAACTTTATAAATGTCAATGGATCAAAATGACATGCCATCTGGCTTTGCTTACAAGAGCCCATGCAAAAGCATTTCTGGTAAGAAACAATCACGCTACTTCAGCTAAAAGCATCACAATAGAGATTTGCCAACAGCGCTTTTTTGTGTTAAGGCGCTTTGAAAATATATTAGTTTTACTTGGAACATTTTCTGATTCTCTGAAATTGTATTGTTCCCCTGCGTCTCTGGCGAGCCATATTGCATATCAAAATGTTTCACACTCTTTCGTAGGCACTGAAGATTGCATCTAGGATTGTGTGGGCTTGGGGTAGTTTTTTTTCTTCATTACTACAACGGCTTTCTAAAACTGTATCACTACTGCTCTTTGATGTTTCTAACTTTTGTGTTTTGATTTTGAACAATTATTTTCATTGACATTCTTATTACTATTACTATTACTCCTGCTATTGCGAGTGCTATTCACACCTACTTGGGAAAAATAGTGACCACCCCCATTATGCTTTTACTTTCACCTTTTTGAAGTACTTATTTCAATAAACACGAATTGTGATACCTTGAACAAAAATCAGCAAAATTTATCATTTTTATGGGCACTGGCTGCCGGCATGTGGATCCGAAGTAAGCGTTCCCAAAACTATTTTTCGCAGAAAAAAAAAAGATTACGTTGTCTGTCACTTCGTCTGCCAGTTATTGACGGATCATGTGGCCGAGCCTTCTGAACGCGACGCACAATGGTACATGCGTGCAGAATGGAATATTTATCAATTCACTCCTGTCTTGAAGTATCAGAAAGAGTTGTCCTATTTGCTTCCTACCATGTTTTTATTGCATCGGTACTACCAGGAAGTGCGACAGTAGAAATGAACGTGAGCATTATTTGTTTGCGCTAGGCCTTTTTTTCCAATGGATGGCAGCGAGTTCGTTTGGAAGGAGATTGCAGTGATAGGTAGAAGCACAGCCTCCTTCCTATACACAGGCCGTAAAAAAGCGAGCGTGCGTCTCCAGATTGGCTGCAGGTAAATATACTCGGGACAATAAAGAGAAACAATGAATTGACTTAGATTAACAAACTGTGGTCTGAGAACTCTGTTGCTACAAGTTTTACTGTCATCACTTCTTTAATAATGAATAAAAATCAAGGTCAAAATTACAATGTTAAATTTCGTGCTGAAACAATTTCCAGGGGTGCAACAGCCGAACTAGAGTTTGGAGCAACTTTTGGAGCAGCAAAATGTTACTTTTGGAGCACTAAAACTCAAATTTGGAGCAGGGTACAACAAAAAACATTCATTTTCTTCACCACGAAAGACCAAATTTCGAGCAGCTTGAGAAAGAAGGCTTAGATATAAATAATTATATGTGACGCTACGATCACTGGGAGACGTGGCCTCGCTCATACGCCATGTTTATTCTATTTTCACTACTTTCTTCTCTGCCTCTACTAACCATCGCTTCATACGTCGCACAAATCTCCCTCCCCCCGAAAAAATGCACGTGTTACAATCAACATAACAACAAAAAGCATAAAGTGAAGAATGTCAAAATGCACAGTAGTTTGATTTCAGAAGGAACTTTATCAACTCGCACAAAAGCTTCACAGCAGAGGGCAGCGGTCCGGTCATATCTAGGGTAGCTCTGGTGGACGAGGCTGGCTGTTGCGCCCGGGAAAGCATAACCCCACCTTGCACATCTGCACTGATGATAACACGACTTGAGGTCTTGTGAAGAACGAACAAGGTTTGAAATCTATGTAGAACTGGAATAACGGATGTCTTTGGCATCGGTTCCAGCGCTGTCGTGGCAACACACGCTTTGCTTCTAGTCGGCGTGTGTGAGAACCAAGGCTAATGGGACGATGTCTTTTTTCTCTGTTGTATACGTGGTAGCTTCATGTCTCTTTCGTAACTTTCTGTGGCGTTCTCTCAGTTTGTTGGATCGCAGACACGGTCTTGAGAACTGGGGAAGAAAATTTTGTCGACGTTGCTTTCTGCGAAGGTGGCTTAGGCATTGACTTTGTCTTTGCTTCTTTATTTGCTGTTGCGTCTAATGTTTTTTAAGCCACAACTGTACTTGTGAGAAGGTTTCACTTGATGGTTGTTCTTGTTCGAGCAGCTGTTGTAGTTTCTGGAGTTCGTGGAGTCGCCTTTGTTGAAATTGCTCGTTTTGTGGCGAAAATTGGTCAGATGTACATCTTGCACGAACATGAGCCTGCTTTTGTTGCATGGTGAGGTGATCAGTAGATAGTCGGTTGTCGATACTGTACTGCTGGGCTTGTCTTTCGATGAAAGCAGCGTGAAAGACTGAAGAGAATTCTCCCAAGATAGTTGTGAGTTATCATTGATTGCAAATGCTTCTGTCGATTGACAATGCGCCGGCGTCGGTGGATTCGAAATTCCAGCAGTGCTTTCACTCACATGTGTATTATCACTTGACGATGAGAGCACAACAGACAAGGCTTCGTTCGGCTCTGATGGCGTATGTTTTTCTTTTTGCGGCGTGATGAGGCCGTAAATGTCTGTCGAATGACCCTGGTCCAGAACATCTGTGTGTGGGCTGATATTGTGACGATTCACCAGCTTGTTACGCGTTAATTCCGTCGTACGTTTGAAACCGTCTGGGCCTTGTGTGTGACACAAAGCATCAAGAGATTCAGGTGGTTCAGCAAAATATGAAGTGCTGCGGTGCAGTGAACACGTTGAAAATGCCGTTTTCATTGCTCTTGGAAAAGCGGCTTTAGGTTCAGTCTTTTGGTGAAATTGTCTAGATTCCTTTCGGTATACGGAGGCTTTACTTTTCCTGTTGCGACGTGCAAATTACCAGTAGGTATTCGAATGCATAACGTTTTTTCTGAAGAGTCATATGATGGTACAATGGTGGTAGATTTTCTCTGAGGTCTCGTTTGGAAAATAGGCTTACTGCGAGAGTACTTCACGTAACTGTAACGGATGAGTTGAAAAATCTTCCACTGATGAGGTATCGACAAGTCTTCATCATATTTATTGAAACGGGTGATCATTTCTTTTGTGATCTTTTTCCAAGACTCATCGTTCTCAAAGATGTGGGTGAGGTAAAATTTGAATGCCTCACCAGAAATGCAGTCTGTGAAGTTCGTGATCATCTCCCGTTCCGACCACGATCCAGCGGTAGCGTGGAGCTCGAACAGGTCGAACCAGTTCTGTACAGGACCATTGTCCGCTGATCCGGTGTACTTGGGAATGTCAAGGTCAGCTGATGGTGATTCCATGATGCTGGTCATAGTGTAGAGATGGGATGCACTTGTGTGGTCCAAGTTCTGTCACCGAGTCTTGCTGATGAGTTCGATGATGATGGCTGGTTGATGAAGTGGCTGCCAGGTCTTCATCCTGTTGACTCGTGTGACGCTATGATGACTGGGAGACGTGGCCTGGCTTATACGCCATGTTTATTTCATTCTCAATTCTTCCTTTTCTGCCTCTACCAACCATCGCTTCATACGTCATATATATATTGCCACGTTCCATTTCCCAAGTTTTTGTTATTGTCCCAAAACACCACACGATTCTCAGCGCGAACCGCGAATGCAGTTTTCGAGAAGGTTCCGGACTGTAGTAGATCAGTTCAATAATATCACGCCCACTGTGCAAACGGTACAGATTGTTCTGGAACCTACGCCTCCGCCATCGATAACGCTAGAACATTCGACAGCAAGAGTATAAATGCCGACGCGCTTCGCCGCTTGTCAGTGGTTGATCGAAGGCCGACGCTCCATTCGCCGCTATCAGTCCGAGACTGCTATCTGTGCAAGACTACTGTTGTAATTGGACTTTCCGTTTACCGGGCACAGGTTCGCCCAAAGAAACAGTTATGTGCCGACACGACGTCTCCTGTCTTCGGCCACGTCACGACCCCGTGACAACTGGTGGAGGTGCTGCTTCGTTCATGTACCGGACGCCCCCGTCAAGCCGTGAACCCAGTCCACGTCGCGGAGAAGACACCGACGCCAACCAAGAGCAGCGAACAAGCCGCCGATAGCAAGGTCTCCCACCGGAGTACGGGCTTCTACAAGACAAGGCGCGGAAGGCCAAGGCCATGACCTCTACTGCAGCAACAATGACAACCGGAGCGTTCCAGCCCGCGATCGTCATTCATCAGCCCAGGGAACCACCAATGTTTTATGGGTCATCGTTTGAAGACCCGGAAACCTGGCTAGAAACATACGACCGTGTGGCCGCCCTCAACCTCTGGGACAACGAAGAAAAGCTCCGTCGTGTGTACTTCTACCTGGAAGACACCGCACGGACCTGGCTAGAGAATCACGAATCCACGCTCCGAAGTGGGATGTCTTCTGCGGCGCATTTCTGCAAACGTTCGCGAGCGTCGCTCGCAAAGAGAGGGCCGCTGCTCTACTAGACACCCGGGTTCAGCTACTAAATGAGAAGGTTGGAATTTTCACAGAGGAGATGACCCGCCTATTTCGTCACGCTGACCCAGACATGCCTGAGGAGAAGAAAGTTCGTTTCCTCATGCGAGGGGTCAAACAGGAGCTCTTCGCGGGACTAATGAGGAATCCACTGAACACCGTCCAAGAATTTGTATCCGAGGCGACCATCATCGAAAAAACCCTTGACATGCGCGACAGACAGTATAATCGTCGCCTGACTCCAGAATGCGCTGCTGCTCAAACCAGTGACTCCGAAAACCTGCGTGAAACGATCCGAGCGATCGTGCGGGAAGAGCTGCGCAAATTGTTGCCTTCGGCGCACCCTCAAGTGGATTTGATCGCCGACATTGTGCGAGAAGATGTTCGCCAATCACTTCGAATTCCCCAAACACCGCTGCCCGAGCCAGAAACTGAGCTACGCCGCTGCAGTGCGCCACAACGCTCCTCCCCGTCCACGCCAAAACGCCGCCCCGTCGCACTTCCGTCGCCAGACAACACCGCCGCCACCACCACCACCGACGACCTACCGTTCACCAGCGGGCCAGCGCAGTGCGCCGAGGAAAACCGACGTTTGGCGCACCCCTGACCACCGCCCGCTGTGCTATCACTGCGGCGAGGCCGGGCACACTTACCGCCATTGCCAGTACCGAAAGCTGGGACTGCGTGGCTTCGCCGTCGATGCACCACGTCCGCAACCAGGGGAACGGCCACGTGACATCGCCGACTACCTGACAGGAACTCAATGGACACCCCGAAGTCCTTCCCGTTCGCTGTCGCCCAGCCGCCGCATGTCACCGCACCCCCGGCAGTACTCCGGCCCAACGCGGGGCCGGTCTCCTAGCCCGTATCCGGGAAACTAAGGGCAGCAACCGGTGGAGGTGCGGTTGCTGTGCGACGAACTACCGAAGATCCTCCGACGACGACGACGCCGCGACGAAACTTTCCGAACACAATGCCTACCAGGCAAAGCCCTGGCGGTGAAAGCTCACTTACCGGAGGTGGCCTGACGACGCAACATGGAAGCAGCGGATCAAGCCGACGTATCGTGACCCGACGCCAAGCCCTAACTGTAATGCGAGACGGCGAACTAGCGACATCCACGTTCTTATCGACAGCACAGTGTGACCGCTCTCGTCGATCGATACTGGAGTCGACTATTCTGTCATCAGCGGGTCGTTCGCCGCGAAGTTAAAGAAAGTTAGGACAGCTTGGAAAGGCCCTGAAATCCGCACAGCCGGAAGTCATCTCGTAACGCCTGCAGGAATCTGCACAGCGAGAGTCCCCATTAACGGCCGTATTTATCCTACAGACTTCGTAGTCCTACAGCGTTGCTCGAGAGATGTCATCCTTGGAATGAACTTCTTATGCCTCCATGGTGCTGTCATCAACCTAAAAACAAAGTCGATAACGTTATCCACAGAAGAAGCACTACCACCACGCACGCCGTCGAAACACCATGCCTTGAATGTGCTGGAAGAACAAGTCACCATTCCGCCTCGCTCAAGCGACATCATTTCAGTCGGCGCTCCTGAATCACCTGACTTGGAAGGCGTCGTTGAAGGCAGTCAGCATCTGTTGGTCACACGAAATATTTGCGTCGCAAGAGGAATTGCAGAGCTGCGGGGAGGCAAAGCAACGGTTATGCTCACAAATTTCAGCAATGAGTACAAACATGTGAACAAAAGAACAACCGTCGCATACATCGAAGAATTTGTCGAAGCCACCAGTGCTTTCGCCCTCGCCGATTCTGCGGAACCTGCTCAGAGGAACCAAGCCCCTCCCATAGCTTTCGACGTCAATCCTAGACTTCCGAACGATAAGCAAGAACAGCTCAAGGCCCTGCTCCTGCAATACGAAGATTGCTTTTCGTCGTCATCGAAAATTCGGCAGACCCAAATCACGAAACATCGCATCATAACCGAAGAAAATGCCAGACCACTCCGTCAGAGTCCGTACAGGGTTTCGACGCGAGAACGTGAGGCCATGAAGAGACAAGTTGAAGAAATGCTGCGGGATGACATTATCCAGCCGTCCAAAAGCCCATGGGCATCCCCCATGGTGTTAGTGAAGAAAAAGGGTGGGACCCTACGTTTCTGCGTCGATTATCGCCGCCTGAACAAAATCACAAGAAAGGACATGTATTCTCTCCCACGAATAGACGACGCACTTGATCGGCTCCATAACGCCAAGTACTTTTCGTCAATGGACCTCAAGACTGGCTATGGCGTTATGGATACAGTACTGGCAGGATTGAAGTGGCAGACTTGTCTTGTGTACTTGGACGACGTCGTCGTGTTTTCCTCAAGTTTCGACGAGCACCTTCGGCGCCTTGAAGCTGTACTTCAAGCCATCAAGACGTGCAGACTCACACTGAAGCCAGAAAAGGGCAGATTTGCGTATGAGGAGCTTTTGTTTCTGGGGCACGTTATCAGCAAGTCTGGAGTTCGTCCCGATCCACGGAAAACAGCCGCCATCGCCGACTTCCCGCTGCCCACTGACAAGAAGGCCGTGCGCCGATTTCTGGGCCTGTGCGCCTATTATAGGCGGTTCGTGAAAAACTTCGCCCGCATCGCCGGTCCTCTCACTAACCTTACCAAGGCCGACGTGTAGTTCAAGTGGGAAACGCAACAGGAACACGCTTTCCAGGAACTTAAACATCGCCTCCAGACGCCTCCGTTACTTGCCCATTTCGACGAATTCGCCGAGACAGAAATACATACTGACGCAAGGAGCGTAGGTCTTCGCGCCGTTCTTGTGCAGAGGGCTGACGGACTTGAAAGGGTTATTAGTTACGCCAGCCGATCTCTATCCAAAGCAGAAGCAAACTATTCCAACACAGAAAAGGAGTGCCTCGCCATCATCTGGGCCACGTCAAAATTTCGCCCCTACCTCTACGGCAGGCCCTTCAATGTTGTGAGTGACCACCACGCCTTGTGTTGGCTAGCCACCATGAAGGACCCTTCAACTCGCCTCGCATGATGGAGCCTGAGACTTCAAGAGTATGACATTACTGTTATTTACAAGTCCGGCAAAAAACACTCCGACGCTGACTGTCTCTCTCGTGCGCCTGTCGACCAACCGCTACCCGACGACCCGGATGACGAGTACTTCTTGGGAACGATAACTACCGACGACTTCGCTGAACGACAGCGGGCCGACCCGGAAGTAAAGGCCCTAATAGAATACCTCGAAGGCAGGACCGCCGAAGTCCCGAACGTATTCAAGCGCGCACTTGCGTCGTTCTTTCTACGAAACGGTCTTCTACAAAAGAAAAACTTTTCACCGCTTCGAGCTAAGTACCTCCTTGTAGTGCCTCCAGCTCTGCGACCAGAACTCCTGCAGGCCCTGCGCGACGATCCGACGGCAGGGCACCTCGGTGTTTCTCGCACGCTCGCGAGGATACAAGAAAGCTACTACTGGCCACGTCTTACCACCGACGTCACTCGTTATGTGAGGACATGCCGGGACTGTCAGCGACGCAAGACACCGCCGACAAGGCCAGCGGGACTTCTGCAGCCAATTGATTCACCTTGCCGACCTTTCCAGCAGATTGGTATGGACCTACTGGGGCCGTTGCCGACGTCGGCTTTCGGAAACAAGTGGATCGTGGTAGCTACCGACTACCTCACCCGCTACGCCGAGACAAAAGCCCTGCCAAAAGGCAGTGCATCCGAGGTAGCTAAGTTCTTCGACGAAAATATCGTCCTACGTCACGGCGCCCTGGAGGTCCTTATCACCGACAGAGAAACGGCATTCACTGCCGACTTAACTCAAGCGATCTTGGCATACAGCCCAACAAACCACCGCCGGACGACAGCGTACCACCCACAGACGAACGGCCTCACCAAGCGCCTTAACAAGACGATCGCCAACATGCTGTCAATCTACGTCGATGTCGAACACAAGACGTGGGACGCCATTTTTCAGTATGTGACCTTCGCATACAACACGGCGGTGAAGGAGACGACGCAGAGATCTCCATACAAATTGGTCTACAGAAGGAGCCCGGCAACGACGCTCGATGCCATGTTACCCAACGTCACCGACGAAGAAAACCTCGATGTGAGCGAGTACCTTCAACGCGCCGAAAAAGCCCGACAACTTGCGCGTCTCTGTATCAAGAATCAACAGACAACCGACAGCAACCGTTACAACCTTCGACGACGCTTCGTGAAATACCAGCCTGGTGAACGTGTTTTGGTGTGGACGCTGATACGCCGACGTGGACTAAGTGAAAAGCTTCTGCGACGGTACTTCGGACCATACAGGGTGGTTCGACGTCTTGGCCCACTTGATTACGAGGTTGTCCCCGACGGCATCACGAACTCTCAACGACGCCGATCGCGACCTGAAGTCGTACATGTCGCGCGCCTCAAGCCGTTTCGTACGCGTTAACAAACTGACACAGTGTTTTTTGTAATATAGTTGTATCGTAATTTATTCATTGTACTTTTTTGCATTATTATTGTACCTTCATCTTTAGTTAAAGCATCGGGATGATGCCTTTTTTCAGAGGGGGGAAATGCCACGTTCCATTTCCCAAGTTTTTGTTATCGTCCCAAAACACCATACGATTCTCAGCGCGAACCACGCCTGCAGTTTTCGAGAAGGTTCCGGACTGTAGTAGATCATTTCGATAAGATCACGCCCACTGTGCGAACGGTACAGATTGTTCTGGAACCTACGCCACCGCCAGCGATAACGCTAGAACATTCGACAGCAAGAGTATAAATGCCGACGCGCTCCGCCGCTTGTCAGTCGTTGATCGAAGGCCGACGCTCCGTTCGCCGCTATCAGTCCGAGACTGCTATCTGTGCAAGACTGCTGTTGTAATTGGACTTTCCGTTTACCGGGCACAGGTTCGCCCAAATAAACAGTTAAATCCCAACACGAAGTCTCCTGGCCACGACATGACCCCGTGACAATATATATATATATATATATATATATATATATATATATATATATATATATATATATATATATATATATATATATATATATATATAAGGAAGCCATTCACCATTCCCTAAATCATACACAGTGAATATGAGCACTGCTATTTCAACAAAGCAGTATTTTCTTTAATCACCCCACTCAGCAAACAATGATGAGGTCCACATTAGAAGTCACCAGGCCTGTCGAATTATTTGAGAATTCAAATGTGGTTTTCCCAAGATTGTGATCATGAAATTCGTAAAACTGAAAAAAACTTACTTTTTACAGCTGCAGAGATGTCATACTGTACTCCAAATAATTTTGCAAGTAACTTCTTTAGACATCAGCGAGCATATTAGTTCTGACAAATATGTGGCATATACATATATCAGTCATTGAACAAACTGTGCAGTGTCTAGAGACAACAACTGTAAGCCCCTTCTAAATATCGTAACGCTTTCTCGCAGGCAACCCATCTACTATGGCGAAGATGGCTAAAGCGGTGTTTCTGCACAGGTTAGAACAAGACCAAGAAATTTACAAACCACACCGCCCCCCTCCATTTTTTTCCATGAAAGGGTTAGGTTTAGGGCACACCTTTTTGATTTGTTTGCAAGGCTCGTTTGACAAGATAAAGTAATAATGGCACGCGCCAGTTGGCCTCGCAATGGCACCGAATATCTATTGCATGTGGTGTTGCTATGGAAACTGACGTGGT
Organism: Rhipicephalus annulatus; assembly: GCA_013436015.1. Taxonomy (NCBI): domain Eukaryota; kingdom Metazoa; phylum Arthropoda; class Arachnida; order Ixodida; family Ixodidae; genus Rhipicephalus; species Rhipicephalus annulatus. Next base: position 495,625 of record WOVY01010300.1, on the reverse strand, counting down.
CACGGCATGAACTAAAGCAGGTAGTGTGCCAGCTAGATTTGCTGAGAGTTTGTACACTTCCAGTTTTAGTGTATAATGATTCCTAACATGCCATGGCCACACTGGCTGACAAGAAAATTCATATTTTCAACATAGTGATGCTGGCTACGGCAACACATCTTGTGTGTTGTAGTTGCGTCGTCCCGCCGGTAAATATCTGCTACGGTCAGCAGACCGACAGGCACGCGGCGTTGTTACTTAATCTGGTCGATCGTGTTTCGCGAGTGTCTTAACCTAATGACGAGCGATCTTACACGGCGGTTTAGGGTTAGGGTCCGCCCGCATAGATTGATGATGCAAACTACAAGTGGCGAAAGTGGTCTCCATTTCTCGCTCAAATTAGGGCAAATGAGAAATCTTTGAGGCTGGCCGGGCATTTTGGCGCAGCCTTGCGCAATTCCGGCCAATTTCATGGTTTCCGCACAGCTTCACGCACAAATGAGGAACTTCATCATTTTAATTGGCGCAATCAGCGCAGCTGTTGCACCCCTGCATTTGAGCATTACGTTTCAAATTTCAAAATGTCTTTTTCGTATTTTCCGGACATTGGCTCAATGAACTTTTTCAACCATCGTATGCTAGGCCTAGCAGCCACTGAACACAATGTACTTGACGTTTATTGAGTAGAAGCTATGTGGGACTCTCCCAGTAGACGCCTTCATTATTTAGCACGTCATTGTGTTTGGCACGGCAATCTCAGTGTAATCTCTACCCAAATTTTCTTCTTGCATGTTTTCTCCGTTGCCGAGCAACATGTCGTGGCAAAAGAGGTGTTTTGGGGATAGTGAAACTACAGTTACTAATATGCAAAAAATTGTTTTCCTCTTTAGTGTCTCTTTAAAGAGAATGGAAGCGTGCTTCCCTTTAGGACAGAACTATTGCAGGAATTAAACCTTCAGTTTTTAGACCTAAGGCTAACGTCTTACTCAAATTGTGGTGAAACGGCTGAAACTAAATTGTGAGCAGTTTTTGGAGCAGTGAAATTTCAATTCTGGAGCAGTTAGCAGCCTTTACTAAGTTGTCCTGGGAGCTTAAAAATACCAATGTTTAGCAACATGGGGGCACTGGTGCATATTTTAATTGGCTTATAATACACATTTCACACAAGAACAGGTTTTGAAGTAAGTTTTTGAACAGATTATCGCTAGGATTGAACTGCACTACTTTTTTACATACCACACACGTGACCTATCTAACCCTCGTAACACGTGAAGTATTATCTAAAAAAAGGTTTTGTTGAAACTGTCAGGGGGCTCCCATACATGATAACGGGAAAAGAAACAAAACATACAACATTCAGTTGTTACGGTATCTTCAGTGGGGAAAAAAAGCACAGCGCGAAAAAACGAAAGTAGAATATACTTGTATGTGTAGCAAAGCAGAAAAAGAAAATTTTGGAGAACAAACAAGTGAAAGTTTTAATACAAAACGTAAAGACAATATAACATGTTGCAATTGTTATCGCTACATTAAAAAGCAGTTGCTAAGATGAAGACAACTGTTGCAAAAAACATTTCTTTACTTGGTTTTTGAATTGATGTTCTGTGGTTGTTGATTTTATTACGTAAAGAGGGGAATTTCAGAGCTTGATTACCCTAAATGTGGTAGTGAACTTGCCGTAGTTTGTGCAAACTTGAGGCAGAAGACGCTTATCAAGCTCAGAAAATCTAGTAATCTTACTCTTTACAACACTTTCTACGACAATGTGATCTATATGCACATTACCGCGAAAAAGCTTATACATGACAACTGATAAATTAAGCCGAAAGAGGTGATAAAGAGGGCGTATATTTAAATTCTGATAAATTGGCGTTTCATTGGCTAAGAAATGGCTGAAAGTCATTAGTCGAAGTGCTTGATTCTGTAGGCGTTGTAGTTGGTTGAGGTGGGTCAAATATGTGACACCCCAGGCTGATATGCAATAAAATAAATGGCTGCGAACATGTGCGTGATAAAAAGAGTGGATTATGTGTGGCTAAAATATGAACGAGCTTTGATTATGGCGCGTATTCCAAAGGTTATCTTGCGAATGAGTGACTGCGCATGAAAATTGAATTTCATATGCCGGTCAAGAACTACACCGAGAAGCGTACTGTCGAACATGGGAAGTAAATTATCGTCCAGACGCACAGAGATAGATTTCGAAAGTACAGTCTGGAAAGAATGAAAAACAATAAAAACCGTTTTTGATGGATTAATTCCTAACATGTTCATTCAACGCTAGGAAATTTATATATTGTAGATCCAAGTTAACGTTTGTTTTAGCTCATTAACATTTTTAGCATAAGTAAAAATGGTCGCGTCTACTGCATGTAAGATACAGTCTGTAGCGGGCAAAACATTAGGTAGATCATTATTAAATAGAAAAAAAAGCAGCGGGCTAAGGATCGAGCCCTAAAGAACACCTTGATTTACTTTTTTAGCTGCTGAATTTCTACCGTCAATCTGAAGAACTTGAGTGCGATTGCACAGATAATTAGACAAAAAGTGAAGTGCAGGGCCAATTATGCCATACGATTCAAGTTAATGTATAAGAATTTTGTGATTAATTGTGTCAAAAGCTCACGTTAAACCTAAGAATACGCCACCAACTATGAAGCCTTGGTCGATTGCCCCTTTTATTTTATCGGTCAGGGTTAGAAGCACACGATCAGTGAAATAGCCAGGCCGAAAGCCATACTGTTTAGATGTCAACAGATTAAACTTTGTCAGGTTTTTGTCAGATGTCAACACTTTGTCAGATGTCAACAGATTAAACTTTGTCAGCTTTTTGTGAACACTTGTTATTCTACAAACTTTTAGGGAATCGAATAATATGCCTGCTTTAAACATCTTGTTAACAATATCTGCAATGACAGGAGATAGCTCACTAGAGGCTAACTTTATGTGAGATGGATGAACAGAGTCAAGACCAGGTCCCGTGGACTTGAGCGAAGTTTTAACACGAAAAAATTCTTCTGCACTCGTAGGTCGCTAAAAGAAAGAATAAGGCTGGCGAGGTAGTGTTGGTAATGGGTGATTTCTCAGAGATTCACAGGTACTGCTAAAATACTCACTGAACGCATTGGCAATATCTATTGGATGGCTGCACGTTTCTGCTTCAGTTCTAATTTTTGTTATCTGCTCACGACATTTATTATTTTAGAATTCATTACATTTCATTAGAGCAGTCATGTTGCAATGTCGGTATTACCACAAGCAAAGCTACAAATTCTTGTAAAACAGTTGCAAACAAATCTTTCACCACCAGTTGTCCTTAAAGGGCACGCGCACAAGTTTCTCTGAAGGGCCATGGTGGTGTGCATTGCAGGTAGATTTCACTTTGAGAATCATGAAAGGTCTGCTGGTGCTAAGCAAGTGCAGTAAGAGTATAGGTGAATCGTTGAGACCTAATTAAGGTAAGGTGGTCCAGTATTTGGAGGAGAACTCAAATGTTGATTCTCAGTCATGTTGCTGTTTAATCGGTTCCTGCATTATGCACAACCACAGTCCATCAATATGACTCCACTAAAACTTGATCTAGCCTGAGAAAACACTGAGATGACTGGCAGTAGGCGCGTCCGGGAGGTTACATCTGCCACCACCATGCGGGCGTGTCGCTAGTGTGCCTGTGATGTAATCATGCCAGAAAAAAATGTTGTCGCTTATACTTTTTAAACACACATACACACTACGTCCATATGTATTTTATATGTATACACAAAGCACACTCCTTTTATGGACAAGTCTTGAGAGCAAATTACGCAGATTCCTAAAGAATAGAGACCAGCACTGGCTCGAACAACATGGTTCTTTTTGCAACATGCACAGTCGCCCACCGTTTTTTTCGGACGCTGAATATTCGAATATGCCCATTAATTCGGACAACTCTGTGGCACCGCCACTTATCCCATTGAAGCATTGCAAACTTAGGACCGAAAATTGGGATGCCTCACGGTGCACTGTTCAGATTTTCCACGTTCGGGCTGGCTGATCGAATGTGGCATCGAATTTCATGACCAGCTGCTCATATTGTTTTCACAATAGTTTCACTAGGTTGCCACCACTAAAAATTGCAGTGGCCATGGCTGGAGATTGTGTCAGGGTAAAAGTCAATGCAGAAATTACATTTGTCAATTTCGAAGGGCATGCGTTTTTTGCATGCGCGTGATGGCCGTTTTTGGCCGGCTATTCATTGAATAACTACTACAATCAAACTGCAAGCCCAACCAAGCCATACTCAGAATCGGCTTGGTGATTCTTGATTGATTGATATGTGTGGTGTAACGCCCTAAACCACCATATGATGATGACAGACGCCGTAGTTATGGGCTCCGCAAATTTCGACCACGTGGAGTTCTTTAACGTGCACCCAAATCTGAGCACACGGGCCTACAACATTTCCGCCTCTATCGGAAATGCAGCCGCCGCTGCCTGGATTCGAACCCGCGACCTGTGGGTCAGCAGCCGAGTACCTTAGCCAGTAGACCACCGCGGTGGGGCGGCTTGGTGATTCTCAATCGGCTTGGTGAGAAGTACATCAGATCCTACAAACCACAACATTTCAATGTTAGAGTACCGGAGACTGTTTGCTGTATCGTGACTAAGGTTTAATTGAATGATTGTCTGATGAATGAAACTTCAAAGTGCGCAGTTTGCTCAAGTTATCTTTGGCCGCCTGGTAGCACCAATTGTAAATTATTCACAAAACTGCTACAGAGCTCAATGGATGAAAATTGAAAGCCCCTCATTGCGAGCAAGCGATTTTCGTAAGTCTGGTAAACCTCCCTGCCTTACCCGTCTTTTCCCTCTCGCTCTATCTCTTTTGCAGTATCAGAAGATGACGGCTATAATGTAGGTGTACTTATGGATCAAACAATAACTCATGTAGTGAAGCATACGCACCAACGCGTATGCGCCTTCGGAAGTGAACGAAAAGCCCCGCTATCTGATTGCGCGAGAATCTTTGCCGCCTTTGCCAGACTTGCCGTATGGCCATTTTTTGTTGCGACCTCGTTGCGACTTCTCTAGTTGAATGAACATCATCACATTTGGTGGAGGTGCCTGATAACCCCAAGCAATCCTGGAGCTCTGCTCTCGCAAGTTGGCCGAGGGACCACCGCACAACATGACTGACGCAGTCACCAACCAGTCCATCCCAGCACCATCGGCTGCCCCGTCTACCTACCGAGGCGCTACCCGTCAACGGGGCCCGCCAATTGTCGGCGGCAGTAGTGAGAAAGACATCGAAGACTGGCTCTCCTTGTACGAACGCGTAAGCGCCAGCAAAAAACTGGGACAACAACACAAAGCTCGCCTATGTTATATTTTACTTGGCTGACATCACTCAGCTTTTTTACGAACCGCTAAACTTCCATCACCAACTGGTCCACCCTTAAGACTCTCGTGACCGAAGCGTTCAGCCGTCCAGAGGTCCACCACCAGCGTCTCTGGCACCAAGACTAGCAGCCTGTCGAGCCATTTACTAGTTATATTGAGGATGTGCTCAACCTCTGCAGGCGTGTTAACCCATCTATGCCCGAAGAAGAGAAAATTCGACAGATTCCCAAGGGCATCGAAGAAGGCGCATTCCAGATATTGCTAAAGAAAAGCCCGGCCATGTGTCAGTCCTCGCAAGCCTGTGCCAGAGCTTTGATGATTAGCACCGTCAGCGATCCATCACCCGACAGAGTGTCCCAGCGCCAGATTCGATGTCGGCCGTCGCACTCGGAAATGTCAAGGTTCACCAAAAAAATCTCTCCAACCAGATCAAAGAATTCATTACGGAGAAAGTCACCCGACAGCTCTCCCTGCTTCCGCATAGTGATGCACCCACCACAAGCCTGCTTTCGACAATTTAGCAGGCCATACACACCGAAATTTGCGATGCACACCCTACAGTTCCATGATTGTACCGAAGTGCATTACCCATGTCCTTCGGTACCATCTGATCTTTCAACTGCCGGCAACGCACCCGCTGCGCCACCTTCACCTCTCAGCGTTCATGCGGTAGAGCAAATTTTATTTTATTCAGCTTGTTTTCGCTATGCTTAGATTTCATTAATTTGTGGTGGTTTAGTAAATATTGTATGTGCCTCGCCCAAACTTTGTGTTCAAACTTTGCTAAGCAATGTTACTTGTACGAACAGTAAGAACAGTTTAGACCATCACCTCCAAAGGCATTTAATAACATATTACAAGCTTATGCCGATCTGGTCAGAAACACACATGAAAACATTGAAAAACCACACACTGGCCACGAATAAAAGCACAGTCTTTGTCACTTGTGAATAGGGCTTTTGTGTGGGGGCCAAAACGTCATGCTTTCAATTAGGGTCAGCTTGTTGTTTTGTCTTCACATCAGATGACAAGCTTCAGTAACTTCTATAGGCATGCGCTACAGTTATAAAAGGGATCTGTGGTGTTTGGAGAAACGAATATATCATTTAACGCTCAAAACTTGCAATAATGTTATACATCATAGTATGCATACATAAGGCATGCACATGTTGCTGTGAAAATGGAAAATTGGACAGTATGTTCATCTGACAATCATGAATATAGACTGCATGTTTCCAAGCTGTTGGCATTGATGCAATTACACAAATTCAGAAATCAGTCTTGTCAAACGTTTATTGTGTATTGCTAAATCATGACCAATGCCTTCCAGTATTCTTGTTACTAGAGATCGTTGCAGAAGCTTGCATGCTTTATGGGGATGGTATTTAGCTCAAGATGGGTGCGTTGTATTAGCACTTCCACATTTTTTCCCATTATTTATTAGACAGCCTGTAATGAGGGGTATGTTAGGGATGAGTGAGGGGCACTGCCTTTTTAGCCACCTGGAATCATTGAATTAACAGCCATAATTTAGCAGTTGACAATAGTAATTTAGTGAAACCAATTTTCTATGTTATCGGCATAATCGTCCTAATGTAGGCAGCCGAAAGAAAGTTACATTAGTTGTGTTCAAACTAAAATTCGTAATATAACTTTATGTGTTACCTCCAATGGATTCTTGATCAAAGCGTATACCGTCATGTACGCACTGCCCTATTAATGAATTGGCATGTATACGCACTATGCCAGAGCGCTATTCAAGTATATTTTGTGACACATCTGTTATGTGAAAAATGCATATTCTTTCGTAAGGTTGCAGCTATGTTCGCCAAAAACATTGAGGATGTTTTTGTTGTAGCATGTCTGGTTTTCGTACATCCTACTCTTTTAAAACAAAACTTTCCAAATCATTCTAAATTGAGTTCCAAATTTTCCTTCGCTAACAGACACATCAGTAAATTGTTTTTTTGTTTCTCTCGCAGTCTGTACATGCTCGTCGTAGGAAGAGAGTGTGGGAGACGTCTGGACTAGCCCATCATCAAGGCTGGCTCGTGGAAAATTTGACTGCTGGTGCACATCAGTGGCGCATGGCTTCTGTTTCTTCTGAAAAGCGAGCTGCAGAGAGCCACCTGGTAGCTGTATTCAAGGAGCACAAAGGTTGAGCGTGTTCAAAGTTAACTCTTTTGTTTTTCCTTAAAAAAGAGAAGTCAGCGCTGTAAGTTATGTATGTAAAGCCACATCTGCTGATAGCTATGTATCCAGCAGGATGCAATGTGAGACAATAATTATCACTGTCAGCGGTGCCATTAAGTTTTATTAATCAACTTAATAGTGACCACAGCAGGAGATCATGTATGTGTTAAATATTTGAGCCAGTCACATTTCTACATATTATCACTTGTAAGAATTCTAGCATGCCTGTGCTCAGATATCCTGCTGGAAATTTAGTTGCGGCTTGCATTATTATGTGTGCAGGACAGTGTGCACTAGCACAGACTCTGATTTCATGCATTTAATCTGACCGTCGGTGAAAGGCATGGGCAAACATTAAAATGGTTACTCTTGCTATTCGCTGGCGATAGCAAGAACCGACTGCTCGTTCCGCTATGGAGTGATATTTTGCTGAACCTCACTGCCTTGAATGCGTAATCATGAAAAGCAAAATTAAACTTTTAAACGGGATATCTAGGAGCATAAACATAATCAAAAAAGTTTTCCAAGTGGGACTGTGTAGAAACACGACTGCCTCCAACTTTTTAATGCAAACATACCTGCTTATTTGCGTTACTAAAATTTCAATAATTTTGGTTGATAGGCCGGATGACAGCATTATTTTATTACTTTGTGTCCCCCTGGACACAATCTGCCAAGGTGTTTTTCTTTTTCTGTTCCTAAGGCTAAAATTCAATGTAACTAGGCAGTGCATTTAAGAATGTGTCAATGCTGCTTACTGAGCTCTTTATTGGATATTTTGTTTTTTCCAAGATCTACTGAGTGTGTTGCTCGCCAGACTTGCATGTCATGTTAATTGATGCCTTATGTGCAATTGGCCATTTAGAAACACTTTTTGTGTTGTGATAAAAAGTAGCACATAATGAATTTATCTTCAGTGTAACCTTCACTGAATATTCTATTTTAATATATTTTTGTCACTGTAGTTATTTCATTGCCTTTGGGAAGTTCAATTCATAAGTACAATCAAGTGTTTTCCCACTGTCATACTTCATCGTACCTAATTTTGCCAATACCAAACCATGTCGGATATTTTACAGTGATTCATACTCATGTTTAACATTGGTAATGATAACGGATAGAAGGCATACTAGAATATTGTAACGTGAGTCCTTGGATCGGAGGGTTGAATGGTGAATTTTTTCAACTACATAGTAATATCTGCTTGCTTTATTTCATGTCAAGTGTAATGAGAATAATATTTACCGAGGTTAACGTGTTAAAACCACGATATAATGATCAGGGACACTGGAGTAGAGGGTTTCAGATATTTTGACCACCTGGGGTTCTTTAAATCCATCCACATCTAAGCAGACAGGTGTCATGCATTTCCTCCTTAATCGAAATTGCAGCCACCACAGCCATGGTTTGAATTTGTGGCCTTCAGTTTAGCAGTCAAGGGTTACTTGAAGCGTATATTAGTTGTGGGCTGTGGTCTTGCATCCATGATGCATCTTAAGTACAGCATTTTGGTGCGAACCAGGCATCTCTACTAGTGCACTGGTGTTGTGTTTTTGCATTCATAATTTACTGCAATACTTAACTATTTTATCAAGATGCATTTCAGAGCAGCTCTGCGAAGTGTGTGCTGGTGCTTATTACATTCCTAATTTTTGTAAGAGGTAATGATTGTTGCATGTATTCTGAGTTAGATATGAAGTTACTACGAATTTTCCTTCTTTTATACTCTGTAAGAGTGTAAAGCCCAACAAGTCACTCTGATATATTTTGCATATTGTACATCCGATGGCTAAATTGTGTGTGCAGAGCTTATATAAACAGCCCATAGTGTTTCGAATGCCTTGAAAACTGCCTTAGGATCAGAAAAAACTTGTGAAGAGTGGGATAGTCTGGGTGAACAGTGGAAGTTCCTCAGATAGGCTGGCTGATGTTTCAATAGGAGGACTTATGTTTGTCAAAAGTGCCGTTTCTTCTCATCCTTGGCATGTTAGCTTTAAGGGGGTTAGTAGAGATGTCATCTCCTGGTGGTGGTGCGTGTCTTTGTTAGCAATTGCCGTCGGAAAAGAAAAAAAAAGCTAGAAAGCAAACAAGTGCAGTCCTCACTTCATTTCAAGTTGACTGGTAGCAATTCACAATGTTCTCGGGGGGTAGAGAAAATAATGGAAGCAAAAAAGAGAAACACGCAAAGTAGGATGGGTGTGCTGCCGCTACAGAGGCGAAAAAAGCAAAGAGCTTTAAAGTTAGAAGCCAGCAGACACTCCCCGCGTTTGGCCATCACAAAGGGTTGCCGACGATAAAGGCCTATGCTGTTCTCGAACATCTATGAATGGGACTTGTAAGAAAGCGGTTACGAAAAGGCGCGAGAGAGAAGCAGGCGGCTACCTTTGAATGCTAAGATTTCAAAGGTAAGCGACACCAGATGTGTTCGGAAGAGAATGTGTTTAATTGGGAAAGTCATTGGTTAAAATATGCTTTCACTATCACCGTAGGTGGCCCACTCAACAGAATTGCCTCAAGATTTTGGCGGCATGTTGGCAGAGAAATAGAGAAATTCAGAATGCAAAGGAAATAAGGATCAACGAGAGAAAGGCAGAAAGAAAGGAAAAAATTAAAAAAGGCGGGTTGGAGGTAGATGACACGCTAGCGTTAACAGACGAGGAAAGGAAAAAGAGACGCAGAGAAATTTGTGGCTTGGTAATGACTTAATGGTGCACGGTAGTAGTGTTTTTTGAAGCGACAAAAGAAGAAAGAAAGCTGTGGTTGAAAGGTTCTGGCAAATAAAAACTTCGTAGTTGTGTGTGTATAGACACATGTATATCTATATTTATAATTTAAAAAATTTCGAGAGAACATCAATAGTACACTTGTAGTCTAGGAGCGATTCCATGTAATACCGGTTATGTCTATTTGAAGGTTGAACCTTTCTCATTTCTAAATGCTGTTGTAATTATGCTATGGCTTTCAGCGATTCCGAATGGCGACGTGCTACATTGATTCGTGATCGGTGTAGGGGCTTACATTTGTGTATCAAATATCATTCCATGTATTTTCTCTCTCATGGTGAGCAGAAGTTTGTAGAACATAAAGCCTTGCTTGGTCGAAATTGTGGCCCTGTTGGTTAAAGTGACTGGCTACTGCTTTTGGTAAATTGTGTTTTGTGTCTGCAGAGTGACCGTTCAGTCTTACGTGAATTGGCTGCCCAGTTTTGCCTATATATTGTCTGCAGGTGGCGCACTTAAGACAGTATATTAGGTTGTTCGAAGTGCAGATGAAGATCGATGGGACCTTGTGAATGTTGTCAAATTTTGTGCTTTTTAAGTTGTTAGCCAGCTATATATTTTTACAGGTGGAGCATCTGGGCCAGCCACAGGGACCAGACGTCCTAGTGTTTGCTTTAAGTTTTGCGGGAATTAGCAATGCGTGGCACGTGGCATTTGCAACGCTAACTTAAAGACATGCTTGTTCACGCCAACTTAGATTAGGACGTCTTATCCCTGTGGCCGGCCCAGGTGCTCACCCTGCAAATTTATACAGCCGGCTACCAACATAAAAAGCACAGCATCTGACTACATTCACAAGGTCACATAGAGCTTCACCTGCACTTTTAAACAACCTAATATACTTTTCTGAGTGTGCCAGCTGTAGAAAACAATATATATAGGCGAAAGTGGGCCGCCAATTCACGTAAGACTGAACGGCCACCGTGCAGACGCAAAGCAAAATTTACCGAAAGTAGTAGCCGGTCACTTTTACCAACAGGACCACACTTTGTGAAAAACAAAGCTTTATGTTCTACAAAGTAATTTCCGGTCACCACGAAAGAATAAATACATGAAATCATAATTTATACACGAATTTATGTTCCTACACCCATCAGGAATCAATGTTCCACGTGGTAATTTGGAATCGCTGAAAGCCATTGCATAATTGCGGCCATATTTAGGGACTAGAAACGTTCAACCTTCAAATAGACATAACTGGTATTACATGGAATCACTCCTAACCTACATATTGTAATAATAATATTCACTCTAAATTTTTTAAACTTTAATTATAGATATACTTGTGTCTATATACACACAACTACGAAGTTTATATTTTCCAGAACCTTTCAACCACAGCTTCCTTTCCTCTTTTGTAGCTTCAAAAAACACTCCTATTGTGCACCATTAAGTCATTGCCAAGCCACAAATTTCTCTGCGTCTCTTTTTCCTTTCCTCGTTTGTTAACGCTAGCGTGTCGCCTATCACCAATCCACCTTTTTTTATTTTTTCTTTTCTTTTGTGTTTCTCTCGTAGTTGCTTATTCCCTTTGCATTCCGAACTTGCCTATTTCTCTGCCAACATGCCGCCAAATTCTTGAGGCAATTCCGTTGAGCGGGACACCTATGGGGATAGTGAAAGCATATTTTAACCAATGACCTTCCCCAATAAACACGTGGTCTTACAAACACATATGGTGTCGCTTACCTTTGAAATCTTGGCATTTAAAAGTAGCCGCCTGCTTCTCTCTTGCGCCTTTTGTAACCTCTTTCTTATGAGTCCCATTCATAGATGTTCGAGAACAGCATAGGCCAATCAGCAACCCTTCGTGATGGCCAAGCGCGGGGACAGTCTGCTGGCTCCGAACTTTCAACCTCTTTGCTTTTTTCGTGTCTTTAGCAACCACCCATTGGCAGCACACCGCTACTACTTTGGGTGTTTCCTTTTTTTTCTTTTTTTTCTCCACCCTCTGAGAACATTCTGAATCACTACCACCCAACTTGAAGTGAAGCAAGGACTGCACTCCTCTGCTTTATAGTTTTTTTTTTCAGGCTACGATTGCCAACAGGGACACATGCCACGACCAGGAGATGACGTCTTTACTAACCCCCTTGAAACTAATATGCCAAGGATGAGAAGGCTAGGCACCTTTGACGAAGATAGGTTCTCCTATCGAAAATTTGGTCAGCCTATCTGAGGCATTTCCACCTGTCGGCTCTCATTTTGATTTTGTTATGAAGAGTGTGTTTTTGAGAAATGGATGCTGTCTCTATTACCTAGAAAGATGCTGAAAAATAAAACTTGAAATTTTAATATGTCGTGAAGCTTCATGGGGTGAGGGCTGATCTGTTAATCATCTTTCTTCAGCCACTGACCTTACCTGTTCGAATATTGGCGGCAAGCTGCTCTAACTGTAGTATGTATGAAATATAATAAATGTGTTTGCTTTCAGTTGAGAGAAAACCTGTATTGTGGTACATGTACTTGACATTTATCTTACGCCAATATATGTCTACTTTTAGGAAGTGGGAAAAGATATTTATCAATAAGTGGAAACGATGTCTACCAAAGCAGCTCTGTTATTTTTGTATCATCAGAAAGTTTGAAATGAACTAGGTGAGGCTGAACTCGCATGATTTCGCGATACCAAGTGCAACTGCAAATTAAGTTGCTGAAATATGTATATGTCTGCATCCTGCATGAGACGTGTGCACTGTTACGGGTAATAATGTTTTCAATATAATGTGTTTGTGAGTCTACACAAACGTATGCATACCAAGCACCCTTGCTGTATCGACTCACTGAGCCACCAATTGATATACCCGAGATGTTTATGCTATTTAACACTAAATATTTGTATTTATTTGTATAACTATAAAAGGCAGTCTAAATTTCTATAGTCGGCTTTACAAAGAAGGCTTTGAGGAATGTCGTTGCATTTCAGTAAGCTTGCTTATACACACACACAGACACACACACACACACACACACACACACATATATATATATATATATATATATATATATATATATATATATATATAATGAGATCAAACAGACAATATTGCCAAGGAAAGTATAGGGGAAGTTATAAGTCCGAATTGTAATGTAAATGTGAAGAAAGAAATGTGGGTGAAAAGATAACTTGCCATGGACAGGAACCGAACCTGCGACCTTCGAATAACGCGTTACTCAAAGGTCGCACACCCTTTCAACACCCTCTTAGAAGGGTGTTGAACACCCTAACATTTTGCTGAACACCCTTCGTGTAGGGTGTTCAGCTAACACCCTTTCAGTAGGGTGTATCTCAAAACACCCATAGGGTGTTGCTCTGGCGACAAGCCAGTTTACACCTTTAAGGGTGTAAAAAATTTACTGTGTAGTTTTTCTAACACAATCTATCCTCCATCTTTCAGCACATCTGATGTTACCTGACCCTTACCAGCAGCTTTGCCTCTTTGCATGCTCTCCAAAGCTTTTCTGACTTCTATCTTTACTGGTGGGGTGTCTTCTGGCTTACTGATATAGTTCTTGCAGTATGAAAATCATGGTTGTCCCGGCTACTGTACAGATCTCTACAAAACTCTTCCGCATTTTAACAATCCTATCAATATTGGTGGTTATTTTGCCTTCTTTGTCCCTTAGTGCATACAACCGATTTTTGCTTATCCCAAGTTTCCTCTTCACTGTTTTAACGCTTCCTCCGTTCTGCAGAGCGTGTTCAATTTTCTTCATGTTATGCCTTCCTACATCGCATAACTTACGCCTATTAATCAACTTTGAAAGCTCTGCCTGTTCTGTTTTGTCTGTTTTACTTGAGACTTTCATTATTTGACGCTTCTTAATGAGATTCTTTGTTTCCTTGGAAAGCTTGCCAGTGTACCGTCTAACTAGCCTGCCTCCAACTTCCACTGCACACGCTACGCACAGTATATTGATACTCGTCAGATTATCATTCATTGTATGTACGCTAATGTTGGTTTCCTCACTAAGAGCCAAGTACCTGTTCTGAAGGTGATACTCGGAATTCCGGTACTTTCCCTCTCAGTGCTAGCTCATTGATTGGCTTCTTGCGTATCAGTTTCCGTCGTTCCTTCTTCAAGTCTAGGCTAATTCAAGACCGTATCATTCTTTGGTCACAGCATCGTACCTTTGATTGATATGTGGGGTTTAACGTCCCAAAACCACTATATGATTATGAGAGACGCCGTAGTGAAGGGCTCCGGAAATTTAGACCACCTGGGGTTCTTTAACGTGCACCCAAATCTGAGCACACGGGCCTACAACATTTCCGCCTCCATCGGAAATGCAGCCGCCGAAGCCGGGATTCGAACCCGCGCCCTGCGGGTCAGCAGCCGAGTACCTTAGCCACTAGACCACCGCGGCGGGGCCAGCATCGTACCTTGCCAACCACTTCAACATCCTGCACGATGCCTGCGTGTGCAGTCATTATAAAGTCTATTTCGTTCTTATTTTCACCATTAGGGCTCCTCCATGTCCACTTGCGGTTTCCTCGTTTTCGGTAGAAGGTATTCGAAATCCGTAAGTTGTTGCGTTCTGCGAATTCTACTAATAGCTCTGCTCTGGCGTTTCTAGTACCGATGCTATATTTCCCTACTGCCTGGTCTCCAGCCTGCTTCTTCCCTACCTTTGCATTAAAGTCCCACATCAGTATATTATACTGCGTTTTTACTTTACTCGTTGCCGATTCCAGAAGCTTTCAACTGAAACGTCATCATGGCTGGATGTAGGCGCGTAGGCCTGTACCACCTTCATCTTGTATCTTTTATTCCGTTTAATTACAATACCTACCGCTCTTTCATTAATCCTATGAGTATTCCTCTATGTCACAGCTATGTTTCTGTGAATTAGGAACCCCACTCCCAGTTCTCTTCTGTCAGCCAAGCCCCGATAGCAAGGGACGTGCCCATTCGGTAGCACCGTTTAGGCCTCATCTGTCCTCCTAATCTCACTTAACCCTATAAGATCCCATTTAACACCCTCTAGCTCCTCCAATAGTACAGCTAGACTTCCATCACTATATAAGGTTCTAGCGTTAAACGTTATCAAGTTCAGGTTCAACACTATTTAGTCTTGTCATAATCGGCCTCGTAGAAACTGTACCAGAGTCTGCGCAGATATCTATCTATGCAGACAATAATGGTGTTTGGATATCTGATGTAACACGTTCACTGATACGTGTGAAACTTCATAAAGCTGCAAACTCTATTTCGGTGTAGCTTAGAGAGCAAAGCCTCGAGATTTCTCTAGACAAACTGGCGCATGTTGCGTTCACGCGGAAGGCGATGACGTCATATCCCACCACTATCAATGAACAAATTGTTTGCTACACCCGCACACACAGGTTCTTGGGAGTCAGCATTGATTGAAATCTCTTCTGGAATCCCCACGTGGCCACTCTGTAAAAGCGCTTAAGAGCCATCTTCCAACTTTTCAACTTCCTCGGAGGATAAAAGGTGGGGCACGTCAGCACAAGCAATGTTAGAGCTAGACAGGACGCTGTTCCGGAGGTACGTGTGCTATAGGTTGCCTGTTTTGACAAACACCTGCGAAAGTAGCATACGTACAATCGAAAACGCCCAGGGTCAGGCACTCAGACGTTGTCCTGGACTAACACGCTGCATATCCACAGCCGAGACTATCGCAATTACCAAAGATCACCCGGCCTCATTGCACTTTACTCTAGAGGTGTTTCGAGCGCATATTAGGCACCTTGCTCACGCCCCTGCCTAACACCTCGCCTCATTTCCAGAAAACCGACCAAGTGCCTCCTTCAGTAAGAGAGTATTGAGTTACCGTGAGTGCCTTCCAGCAGGCCACACACCACCGGAACGTATCCTGACAGCCCCTGGGTGTTTACACTATCCAAACCTACGTTTGACAGTGCCAGAAATTTGCAAAAAGGCGGATCTCTTGACACCAGCTTTCAAGCAGCTCACTCTACATATGCTACCCGAAGGATACGAAAACCACGTTAAACTTAATTCGGATGGCTGAACAAATGTTAGGGTATCAATACGAGCTGTTGTCTTCCCAGCAAAAGCTGAAACCATCCAATTTAGAACGTATCACAAAACAACATCAACAGCCGCAGAGCTCGCAGCACTCTCTGTGCATTCCGCAGAATTGATCAAGAAGCACTTGTAAAATGGTGCATTTTCACCAGTTCGAAACCAGATGTGTACTGTATTCGAACTGTGCTACGTCGTCGAACTAACTCAAGACCAATTGGTGCTGGTAACAAGACAGTTGTATGAACAAGTACTACAGAAAGGACATGATGTAACTTTTAAATGGTTACCCGGCCACTGCGCAATTATTCATAACGAGCATGACTACGCTGCAGCAATGAACGCTCATGAAAATGGCATGATGAATTCCATTCCACTGTCAAAAAGCGACGCAGAAGCAAGGAAATAAACGCTCAAGCACGATGTCACCAGGTCTCTACACACCGATTTTTACACACCCATCTTCACCGTATGAACCCATACCTACGGCTTTCTATTCCATCTGGGTTATCTAAATCTGCAACAACCGTTCTCTGTCACATGTGGCTTGGGGTGTCTTTTACAAACGCCTTTGCTTGCTGCATCGGATGGGCAGACAGTGCTATGTGTGATCATTGCGGCGCTGACGAAAGCATCGAACATATTTTGTGTCAGAACCGTCAGTACACCTGTCAGAGGCAGTCCCTGCCAGCAGTGTTTACACGCTTCGATGACCAGCCGCTTTCCGAGAAATTAATTTTGGAATACCGGAAAGATTGAGCTTCTCGCCATAAAGCGAAAGAATGCTTTCTGAAGTTTTTGCGATTGACCCACCTTGTTTAGCGTATTGGATGTTTCAGCGTGTTTGTGTCTTTTTGCTTCCGTTCCACTCTCTCTCATTCCTGTTTACTTAATTTTCTGTCTCCCGTTTTCTCCTTCCCTAGCGCAGAGTAGCAAACCGAAAAATTCTTTTCTGGTTAACCTCCCTGCGTTTCTTCATACGATGTCTCTCTCTATCTTTCTTGCGGCTCTATAAAAGTAATGTACATAGATTAAACACGAATCTGTCAAGATAACGCACCACTTTTTTGGAATGGCAAATAGAGTGTTTCAGTGTAATATTTTTGACCACTGCTGTAGCGAGAAGACACTGCACTACACCTTCTGCTACTGTCTACACTATTCAGAGGTAATACCTAGCACTCACTTGATGTCGGTTTATTCAGAAATAAATGTCGGCAGTGGTCACTTTAGAACATGTTTTATGGTCAACACCAATTCATTTGAAAAATGGAGTATTGACACTTTTCAGGACAGACATACACAAGTTTGTCTACATGAATTGTGTGATATAACGGTAATGGCTCGTGGGGGCTCCCCTTTCTCCCTCTCTTTCTCTTCTGATATCTTCCTTACTTCTTTCTTTTCTTTCTTTCATTCCTGCCGTCTATCTTTATATCTCTCTTCCTTTCATTCTTCCAGTCTGACCTTCGTTCTTTCTTTTTCTTAATTTTTTTCTTTCTCTATCTTTATTATACTGACATTTAGTGAGCCTTAAAATTCCCCATATATTTACCGAGGGTATGGCAGCATACAGCATTTCATTCTATTTAGCATAACTTCATTTCCTCTATATCAAGTTTGTTCGTTCCTTCCCCCTCGAAAATAAACATAGTAATGTAACTGTTCTATTTGCGAAAAGACTGTACGTAATGGTTACTGTGTCACTAGATTCCAACATGGTTTAGTGAAGCAGAAAGTTTTAGCAGACCATGCGGCCTTTCACAATTGCATTGGAATCTGTGCTCTTCCTAGGGACAGTAAATATGGACAAAGACCAGAAAACAAATGTTGCTGCTCGAAGTCAGCCTTTGGAATGGCGCGTTTTATTTCATTACGCAGTCCTGACTCCAAGATGTCTTAACCTGGCGCAATACATGTCACCGTATTGCACGCATTGTGCCCTTTGCAAATTGGTTTCACGACAAATTGCTTTCGCTTCATCGTTTTCATGTTCCCAGTTTGATTTTTCTTGCTTCTACGAATTTCGTGACATGGATGTTTCGACGCCTGCGGCTTGCGAATCGAAAAAGAGTTTGCTGCCTCTGCAAAGAGTATGTTTCGAAAACGTACGACTCCCATGATGCCTAAGCCTTGGTGTATACTCTCATTTTGATGTAGCGTTTATATACGTATTGAAGCTGCTGCCAAATATTGTAGTGCGATAACCGGGGCCACAAAATGATCACCTGATATTTCCAGTTATATTTTTGTCACTGTAACATAAGCGTGTTTTATGGTGTTTGACGGTTCTGCTTCCAAAAAAGGCAGAGATACAAGTGTAATATTTTGATGGTATGAATCAGTACTTATTTATATGATCTTAAAAAAATTGCAGATCCCACGTACAGTGGGAGTTGGTAGATGTGAAGCACGAATACGGAAGGTGAATATGTCACTTTTTAAGTCACCTCAACGCTGTGAGGTGCATGAATGCAGTACACAATAAACACCAGTAAACATAATTTGCGCACTCACGTATTTGTTCAAGATAAAAGTATATTGCCTATAGTCGCGTAACGACGGCACCACTCACGCTTGAACTACCCGCCCTAGCAGTAGTAAGCACGTAAATTATGCACTAGGTAACTCCTATTTTATTAATATTATGTTTGCGCTTGGAATTTGTGTTCGTCGTCCATTCACGTTGCGTAATACCAAATTTGGTATAGGTGAAGCTACCGAAACGGCCGTGAGCGCGCTATGAACGTAGCGTGCAGTTATGTTTTACATGACACGCATATCATAATTATTAATTTAGGACGTTTCATTTACCTTCGGCGTCCACTCACGTGCCGTGATACCAAATTTGATATATTTGTGAAGCTAGCGAAATAGCCGCTAGTCTATCATGAGCGTATTATGTAGTCATGCTCTTATATGATACGCATGTCATGATCATCATGTTTGCCCCATTCATTTACTTTTGCCATTCATTGACGTACGTATACAAAATTTGTTATATGTGAAGCTAGCAAAACGGCCGCGAGCTGACCATGAGCGTATGGCGTGTAGTTATGACTTACATGACATGCATATCGTAATTTCTACGTTAGCGTCTGCCACCTATGTTCACCATGCTGTTATGTCCAGCCATGACAGTTTTGGAATACCTCATGTGACCGAAACCACCACAAGAACAGCAAGACTATGACACGTAAGTCATGAAATTCATGACAAACATGCCATGATTTTCATGTTATGACTAAGCACTTATGCCATAAAAATTTTGGTATAGATCCCATCAGTGAAATGGCCAGAAGCGCTAAAAGTGGTAGGTGGCTAGATGAATAGAGAGATAGATAGATAGATAGATAGATAGATGAATAGATAAACAGATAGATAGATGATTAGATAGATAAATAGATAGATAGATATATAGATAGATAGATAGATAGATAGATAGATAGATAGATAGATAGATGCTAGAATTGCCTGGAGTATGCGAATAAATGCTTTCGCATTTAATACAAAGATGATAGGTTCGTTCGTGTTAACTGGTAATGAATATAGGTGTGTACTCAATTTAAAAACGTCATAATATATAGGAATTCAAAAAATGAGTTTCTTCCTTTGTTAAGTGATGCATACAGCATGAGGAAACATCCTGGTGCGTGCACCAGTGAAACATATGTAACATGGCAGCAATGTGTATTTGAGTTGTGGCAGCTTGGGCTAGTTGGTATGACATGATGATTGTTATAGCGCGAGAACAGAAGGAGGACAAAAAGCGCTCGTCTCCTTCGTGTCCTTGTCTCTTTGTCCTCGTTCTGTTCTCGCGCTATAACTATCATGATTTATTTGAGTGTTCACATATGTTCACGTAATTTTGACCTGCAAGGGACGCTTTGGTGTGTTTTCCCTTGTTGGTTTGAGGTTATTGATGAGTCTGACTTGTTTTGCTAATGCGACCGACTGTTGCGTCGTTTTGCTTATATTGTGTTATTTCTCGAATAACGAGTATCCGTTGTGCGTTAGCGCTGTTTATTTATAGTCTTTTTTTGTGCAGATGTTCGCTGTCGTTGAAGCATGAAGTACAGCCACCTACAGTGCAGTTTTCAGTCTTTAACGTTAGCAATGCTAGACAAAACAAGGAAGGATGCGATGAGGACCATGAAGGCAATGTGCGTCTATGAAATATTGATAGTTGTAATCTTCCACTGCCTTACGCTGACGCTGAACGGCACTTTAGGGACAGATTGCATGAAATAAAACACGGCCTAGAAACGTTTGTCGAGCTATCGTTTCTTGGAAACCGATAGCTTACGACGCTTCGCTTCAGGACGTTTGTACCCGATTTCAAATCAGGCATCGTTAGGGAATTTCACAGTGTTTGGTTTATGTCTTCTCCTCCGTGCGACTTCTCTCTTTCTACTTTTCTTCTTCCAACTCGTTTCTAGGCGACACACAGTGACGCCATCGCTCGACAGAGTTTCACGAACAATACTAGACCAAGCTAGCAGCTCCGCTGTTTCATAGACGCATTTTTAGGAGCTTTGTATGTCGCCTAATGTTTTCCAGAAAAAAACTTGGCCCCGTAACTGCATGTTATACTGCAAACGTCGCCGAAAGACGATAGTCTTGCACGTGGAGAGAGTGAACAAGACATTTATTAGATGTTCTGCGCAAGAAAATCGGTGAATGGTATTTTGGACGCACTACGTTAGAGTTCCTTGAGTGTGCAGCGGAGGCGAACGAGCACATCAACTCACGTCACGCATGAGACATGAGCGCCATCTGGCAGTTTTCTTAGAAAGCAAAGCGCGTGCCTCTGAGACGGGAGTGCGCGCCCATTTCAAAGGTGATATGGTGTAGAACGTAAGGCTACGGGTAGGTGCCACCACAATCTCGTCTTAGCAAAACGTTGGAAACACTCGCCTTTCCGTGCAAGCGTTGCATGGTAAGCGCAGCGTGATAACCGCTACGGTCCCTAAAATTACTTATGTATGCTTTTTCTAGTTAAAAGCACGCATGCAGGATATATACGTGTTTTAAGATGTCCCAGACATGCGCAATAATTGCTTTTTAATTGACAATTGCACAAACATGAACGCTTAACCTTGAGCAACATTGGTGGGCGCTGCAGATTGGGTCAGCCGTTTCAAGTACCCGATGCCGTTAAGAGTGTACAAACGGATAGTTGTACAGAGGGACAGGCAGACAGACAGACCAAAATGTTTGCGTAGAAAGTCCCAAAGAAAAACTATCGTCTTTAAAAAACACATACGCACACACAAATGCAAGCACGGGCAACGATGGTACTCACTAGTCTCGGTAAAAACTCCCTTGTTTGTGCTTAGTGCTTCCTTTTCTGGAAAGCTGATACCACACCTCTTGCTAATCCGTAGTTCATGATTGCGAAAGTTGTCACGTAGTACCAGAAGGCTACATAGTGTAAAGCGAAATAAATGAAGGGACCAATGCTGGCTACTGGAAGAAGGTGGCTAGGCCGAGACAGCAAGGCTAACGCAAAAACAAGCCCACAGCTAAATTCGAGCTTTAGCAAATTACAATTTACATAATAAAATGGCAGTTTCTGCAGGGTGAGCTTCCGGTGAATGATAAATTGGGTAACAAGGTCATTTACTACCAAGAAACTAAATATTGGCTAACTTTGTTACGTTCAGGCAACTCGCATTTATTATTTAGCTGTTTCTTTAAACCTCCTGAAATTGTGTGCGCAAAGAGTGACGCGATAGCTAGTTTCATTACGAGAAGATAGCCTGAAGCAGAGAAAATTCCAAACGCAGATTTTTTAACTGTTGAGCGAGACAGCGTTTCTTGAAACTTTTTAGTGCCCATCTAATACATTTGTACAAATTACATCCTCTACGTTTTTTTCTTTCCTATGGCTGGCTCATTCTCTAGTAGGAATGATTATTATGGCTAGCCTTTTGCGACCAGTATCGCCTCAATTTATGCATTATTACTAACTGCCAAGGTGTAGCTGCCGCTGTTCGCCTTTAGTAAGGCAGTGCTATCGGAAGGGTCGCAAAGTTTTCTATGATTGAATAGATTGAAATTAAAATGAAACCGACACACGTTCACAGGTGTAAAATCTAGTATGTTTTGTTCATTTTACCAGGGTCGTATGTTTAAAGTTCTAAGTGATCTCTAAGTAACATATCCATTGTGCGCACTTACAAAAAGTGCGCTTGCTGTCCAAAAGAAGAATAACAATAATCGTACTGCAGTTTGAGGTATAGCGCATCCAGGACGAGACAGAGAAGAAGGCACAGAACACTGCTGTTGGTGCGTCACTACATTCACAGCTGTTTAGCTCAATTATCTGAATACCACAGGTAGCAGTTACAAAAAAAGATTCACCCACATTAGTGGAACGCGCGCTCCCCCACATATAACCTGTAACGCCACACTTCTCAAGAACATACCACGACAAATTTTAGCAAGAATTGCTATTTGATAATATAGTGCATATACATCTTGACAATTGCGGTTGACATATCAGCATTACTTCAAGCAAAGCTAACTGAAGAGCTCACCTTACATAGCAAAATAGTCATAGATCTATTTTGTGCCCACCCTAAGTGAAACGCCACAGTAAAGGCTTAAGTGGTGCGTCGTACGAAGCAGTGTAGATAAATTGAAAGGGTGCTGAGCTCCCGAGTAGGTACAATTTCATACAAACCGCTTTTTTGAAGAGCTGGCTCCGGCAGTACAAAGTTGGCAGTTGTGTAAAGATTGTGCCTTTTTTGTGCAAGTTTGTAGGGGCAGTAACCGCCTCTTACAGTGAAGGTCATCTAAATTGCGTTACACAAGGGAAAATCGAGACGCTAAGGTCGATTGAGATTTTTGTGTAGTATGAAGGTGTAATCATCACGGGCACATATGTACGGCTTTTGCACATATGTATAGCTCCAAACACGCAGATTATGTAAGGAGTTTTTCTGAACCGACTTGAAAATCGTTTAAATAAATCGACAAATTAAAGTGAGGGCAGAGCTACACACCGACGTCTTAAAATGACAAATGAGACTGCGAAAGCTGTCTTCAGAGAATAAGAGCAATACACGGTTGTGACAGGTTTCTGTGTGCGGTACAACTTAGCGCTAGAGATTTAGTAAAATCATTTCAGAATACGCCATACTCTTTGTCGTTTGTGGAAACTTTTGCACGAATCTTGCATTTCTTTACTATTCAAATGCAAAACATACAAACAGAGGAAATCGCGTTTGGAAGAGAGAGTTGAATCTTGGTTGAGGGCGTTAGAAATGACCGGCGATGATCCTGCGTCCAATTGTCGCTCCAGACGTGCGCACTGAATAAATGGCCTTTTCGGGTTGAATGACCCTGTGCTCGATGTGCAAGGAGGAAAAAAATTGTAAGCCTGCCGTTCGAAGTTGTAAACAGACTCGTTTGCGGATATACGACCTTGGAAAGAGAAGAGCCGTTAGAGCAAGAGAACACAGCAGAATCTACATTTGAGACAGAAGCCTGCATGCGAGTGACCCATAACGATTTGTGTAGCATGCGGACTCCTGAATATACGAGTCTCGGTTCGCAGTAAGGACGGACGCAATTGTGACTCTCTATGTTTCAGCGAGCGAATGTCCAATGGGAAGCTGAGCGCTTCGTCTTCCGTTGACGTGTGCAAAAAATGTGGATAAGCAACTGGCACTGTTTGCAAAGGTGCACGTTTGATGAACTACGACCAGCAGCCACTTATATTATGGTCCAGTTAACCGAATTGGTAATGGCGCTTTTTCTTTCGGTGAAATCTTCATTACATAGTAGCACTTTTTTAACTGCATCAAAAAGATATGTGTACATTTAAACAACTTAAAAAAGCCACCTAAAGGACCTCTGACCCAAAACTTGGAAACTCAAAATGCTTGTGTTGTTTGATACTCTTGCATGTGGTCGAACCTCTGACCGATTATCAGTGGCGAGTGTTGTCTAGAAGACATTCTAAACTGGTTTTAGAGTAAAAGTGCGTGTTTGTCTGAATATTCGGTTGCAATCGACATTTTCTGTGGTTTGACGTAGATAGGGGATCCCCTTGTGATGTTGCAGAGGAGAGGTCCAGAACATGTGCGCGGTGCGCACAACACCCCAGCTGGCACCAGGCGTGGACTATTGTTCGTCACTCCTCTCATTGTGTTATCGGGCTGCTCTCGAGGTGGTTTAGGCTATGGTGGCTGCTATCGTTTAGGCTGCTCACGCCAGGAAGGCTTTTCTTTTTTCTTAAGGAAACACGTTCAAAGCACCCACACTGTTTCATTATTTTCCCTATTTGAAGACAGCGTGCTTCAGTGTCGCCAAAGCTTGAACGCTCGTAGTGACAGGCACTGCTGCGCTGTGAGGCACTAGTTTCTTATATTAATTAGGCGGGCCTTTCAAACTTGCGCAAAATTGTTCTGCATCAACGCCGCTAGCATAACTTATATGACGTGCTATAGCATTTACAACATAAGCTCGCCATTACCAGTCGCAAAGCTTCAAATTACTGTAAAACACTCGCAAAAACAGTCACTATCACGGGTCATTAAATAATGGCAGATTTCACGTACAGTGGGAATCGATGATATGCCAAAGATGAATGAGAGATGTTTGTATGTCACTTTAATATCAGCACGACGTTAAGAAGTGGGGGTAAATAATGCCCTACATGAGTTCCGTGTCATGACTATCACGTTTGGATGTGTCGTTTGCCTTCGTCATCTATTCCTATATCACGTGATACCAAATTTAGTATATGTGGTGCTAGCGAAACAGTCTCAGGCACGCTCTAAGCGTGGTATACTGTCATGTTCTTACATGACACGCATGCCAAAATTATCATGTTTGCACCAGTCATATATTTCTTCATCCAATGAAGTCACGTAACACCAAATTTATTATATGTGGAGCTAGCAAAATGGCCGCGAGCGCATCATGAAGGGCCTAATAAACTCCAATGTAGCGATGACGCGCGCGCACGCTGTGCACAGGGATGCTACGTTAGCAAAACGTGGCCAAATTATTCCAAATAATTAAAATTTTGCATGAAAGATACCAAACTAGGACACTAATTTAAAGGCTGCTGTATTGTTACTGGGCAAACAATTTTGACCTGAAGTTTTTAACATGCATGTTAATAAAAGTGCCAGTGTGTCTCAGCATTTAACTGCCGTAAATAACAGCATCCATGGTCGCCAAAGGTAACTGTGGTTGCATTGCTTGTAGTAAAAGAAGTAAAGCCATGGATGCGGTAATCTTGTACTTAGTCGATATAATTCTTCAGTATACACTCATTTGTATAGCACAATGATACCATGTGTGTATAATCTTTGGGAAGTGAATCTCAGTGGATTATTTTTTTGGGGAGGCAGAGGATCATCACTATTCTTAGTATATCTAACAGTAGATTTGAGTGCTTGTGTATTGTTATCTCACTCCCGGTCCGTCCTTTAACAGTCTACTTCAATGTTTCTACTGCGTAAGTTGAACTTTTTTAATTTATACTTTACTCAGACTAGAAATAAAAGTATTTATTTAAGTTATATGTAGCTACAGCATGCATTTACTTATCTTTTTCTAGGTGCCTGTACAAATGTTTAGCCCTACAAAGGTACTAGTATACTCTAATATTGAAGCTTGCATCTTAAAACAGTTTGTTAGTGGAAGTAACATTGTGTTTATTACCAGTTTTACTATTCTCAGATGAGCTTTAAAAACTCTATGAAAATGTATTAATTTTTTCTGAACTGTGTGAAGGTAAATCTTATGTTCTTTTATTGTGGTCCCTGTTTTATGCAAATGACACATAATTACTTTGCAGTAGCGCAGCATTAGTTGTAATAATACACATATGTGCTGAGCAATGGTGCAAATGAGGCCAGCAGCAAGAAATACATGCAGTGTACCGGAGCATCACCTCACATAATTAGTGTACAGTCTTTGCCCACTAGTGAACTGAATTTTTTTTCAAGCAGACTTGCAGACAGCTGAATGAGAAGTGTGTTGATGTGCAAACTTTGAAGTCTTTTTGAGGATTGTTTTTGGGAAACGAAATGAGGTCTATAGCTATCAATATAATTATTGTTTTTACAGATGAGCTTAGTAGCTTAGAATTGTATTATTCATGTATTGTCTAGAATTTCTGTGCGCTTTGCCGACTTTTCAGCTCAAGTGTCCTAACATGCTTTGTTAGTGTGTTGTGAATGTGCCAAGCTATGTAAATAAACACAGTAATATTGCAGTTATGTACAAAATATTGATGCATAGCCCTCATGTTTAGCATGACATTGTGAAGGGCTTTATTGTGTTTTTTATAAAAACTGCTTGTCACTGGGAAGTAGCAGAAAATATGCATCAAGCTTTTCCGAGATGGTTCGAGAAACACCGAGTTCAGATTTAACACTGCTGATGGATTGCTCTCGTAAGTTACTTCACCTTCACCTTAATATTTACACCTCAGTATGCGTATGTATATATGTATGTATGTATGTATGTATGTATGTATGCATGTATGTACGTACGTACGTATGTATGTATGTATGTATGTATGTATGTATGTATGTATGTATGTATGTATGTATGTATGTATGTATGTATTGTAACATTCTCTCTGCCTGCCACGTTCTTTCGTTTGGCTTTCCTTTTGGTTTTGTTTTTGCCACCCTTTTATTGGTTCGACAGCGCATAAAAAGCGCGTCGCTGAGTGAGTAAAGCGCGTTTGACTCCTGGCACTCTTTGCGTCATCTGTTCCTCGGCTTCCGTCGGTCGTTTCAAACGCCGAATATGTAACAGGTGGTGGCAGCGGTGGCGGCGGTTTGGAGCGTGCGTCGGCGGTGGCCCTTGGCATCCGTTTGGTGAGAGCACGGTTCGTTTGACTTCGTTTGGAGCATTAACGACATTTTCTTGGTAGTAGAGGATTTTTGACTTTGATAGATTTAAGTATTACGTGTAAGAGTTACTTTTGTTATCAGCAGTCATGAATCTAGAGTCGTTAACGAAGCCCAACCTTGTGTTGCTATAGCTTAAGAGTTAGGCATCAAAGTGCGGAAGTCAATGCGTAAGCCTAAAATTATCCAGGCAATATCTACCTGCGGAGCGGAAGATGACGAAGTAGAGGAATGTTGGAAGGCAGTCTCCATGCAATTGAAAGAGCAAAGGTAGAACTGAAGTTGAAATAGATGCAACTGTAGAGCCTTGAACGCAATGATAGCGTCGACATGCGCGGGTACATGCAACCTTTCAAGGCTGGCAGTGACATCACTTTGTATTTTGTCAACTTCGAGAGAACGTGTATTAGAGCAGCACTTCTTAAAGAAACCTGGTCGCAACGCCTGTTTACATTGCTCCCCAACGAAGCAGCCGACATTGTCGCGAGAATGACACATGAAGATGCAAGTGACTATGAAAAAGTAAAGCTTCAGCTCAGGAAAAGGTACAGCTTGCCAACAAAAGCCCTGAGGGGGAAGTTTCGTAGAACAAAGCGCAGTCAAAGGGAGTCATACTCCGAGTTCAGCTACCAATTCATGAGCTTGTTAGAAGAATGGCTTAAAAGCGCCAATGCATACGAGGACAAGCAACGCGTAATTGACTGATTGCGCTAGAGTAATTTTATGCATCGATTCCGGAGCAAATGCACCTGTGGATTCAGGACAAGCCAAACGTCGAAACGTTGCAAATGGCAACTAGTTTGGCTGACGAGTACTGTTCCCGTAGAATGGAAAGTTCGGAAGACCTGCGAAAGAAACCGTCGGGAGCTTTCAAGAAATTTCAGAAAGGAGCGAGAGAAAGCAACCAAGCGACACCCGACAACGTACCTCCCCCCCCCCCCCGCCCCCCACCAAGGACACACGGTCAACCCGAGCGAACTCAAGAGTTCCAAGTTTGAAGAAAAACGGCCGTTGACCTGTTATAAATGCCATCAACCAGGCCACATTGCCGCAGGCTGCAGGCAGCCTAATGGCTCTGTTAATTTGCTAACGGAGAACAGCGACTTGCTTTCGCCCTACACGTATGACATGGCGGTGAACGGCATCAGTTGCAAGGTTCTGCGTGATACAGGAGTGACATTTGATATCGTTCACCCGTCATTTGGTCAGCCCGAGCTCTTCACAGGATTGTGTGTGTGGGTGCGTCAGGCACTGGAGCCCGACGCGAAGTGCTTGCTGGTCGCAAGAATTGAAATGCAAGGTCTTTTCAAGAAATTTCAGACTGAAGCGGCTGTTTCGGACAAGCTCCCTCGAAAAATCCCGTACATTTTTTTTAACAGATCGATGAGGGACTTGCAAAATGTAGGAATGGAACTTAATGCGAACCCCGTAATGGTGGTCACAAGGTCCCTCACCAGAGCACACACAGCCAGTGCTACTCGTGCCGCCGAAACTGCAGCTGACAGTGCCAACAGTGCTCCGGCGCAAACTGCTGCAACGAGCGCAGGCGCCCCAGCCACGCCAGCCACTGAAAGCACCCATAACACCATTCCGTCGCTTCCGCGTCCGGAGACGAATCGATAAGCCCCCTCCGTGAAAATTTTCAACTTCTGGCCAAAGTTGACAAAAGCGCTGTCACGATGGAGGAGGCAAACGACGAGTCACTGCAGACGTGCTGGGAAAGATCGACACGGAAACAAAAAGGACCAGTGTCGTTCATTGTCAATGACGGCCTCTCGTACAGAAAATTCAAGAACAAAAACGGTCGATGTTTCGAGCAGCTTGTAATCCCCTAAAAGTATCACGTTGCGCTGCTGGGTTCAGTTCACAGCGACAGCTGGGCTGGTCATTTAGGAATAAACAACACCAAGAGCAGGCTGCTGAATGATTACTAATGGCCGATGTGCTTCAAAGATTTTGAGAACTGGCTGCGTTCCTGCAGCTTTTGCCAAAGGACGCGACGGCCAAACGAACGACTCAAGGCGCCTTTGGTCGAAGTACCTTTGATTTGAGAACCTTTTCGCAGATTGTTTATCGACATTGTAGGGCCCTTACCAGTAACAGCGGCAGGCAATAGGTACTTGCTTACGCTCATTTGCCCCGCGACGAAGTTTCCCGAAGCAGTGGTGTTGCCGGCATTAAGCTCCACAGTAGTAGTTAACGCGCTACTCGCTGTATTTGCCAGAATTGCATTCCCCAGTGAAATCCTAAGCGACCAAAGATCCGTTTTCACAAGCGCACTTACCACGACATTCCTCAAGAAGTGCGGCATATCCATTCACCACAGCTCTGTCTGCCATCCACAGAGTAATTCGGTCAAAAAACTTCATTCAGTAATGAAGCGAATTCTGCGTGCGCTCTGCTTTGAGAAGGGCACTGAATGAACGCGCCTATTCCCGCGATGCTGTTTGCTCTACGCACCGCTACTCACGAAGTGACTGGATTCACGCCGGCGGAACTCGTTTACAGCCGAGCGCTTCGTTCCCCTCTAACGTTGTTGAAGGAAAAGTGCGAAGACAAATTCGGGGACAAAACGGTGGTCGAGTACGTGCTAACGTTGTTGAAGCGCCTACGTGAATCGCAGGAATTGGCGCGCATAGAGATGTCTGGAGCTCAACAACGGGCAAGAGTGTACTACGACAGATCCGCACGTGCACGAACCTTCAAGGAAGGCGATAAAGTACTCATTCTGAAGTCGTCAAAGGCAAATAAACTGGATGTAGCATGGGACGGGCA
Source organism: Rhipicephalus annulatus (assembly GCA_013436015.1). Lineage (NCBI taxonomy): Eukaryota > Metazoa > Arthropoda > Arachnida > Ixodida > Ixodidae > Rhipicephalus > Rhipicephalus annulatus. The sequence continues at coordinate 465,619 of WOVY01010300.1, read as the reverse complement.
AGTCACTGTTAAACAAAACCTCTCCGACACCTTTTATTTAGTCATGACACCCGGCAAGCGCAACGATGTGACACTCTACCACTGAAATCTTATGAAGCCCTTTGTCGAACGCACGGAGACACTGAGCATCGTCTTAAACGAACCAGAGGAAATAAATGTTCCAGTCCCTCAAGTGCGGACCCCTTGTTCTTCCCCGTCAACTGAAGATATATTTGAGTCTGTAGCTATACAAGCCTCTTTAACAGACAAACAAAGAAAGCAGTAGAAAATGCTTATCAGCAACTTCAGCGATTTGTTCAGCCCCCACCCCTGCAGAACAAACCTTGTCGAACACGACATCGACTTGACATCTGACCAACCCTTCCGAACCAGGATGCAAAGATTTTCACCCCGTCATGAGAAGCTGTTGAACGATTGCGTTGAAAACATGTTGGCCCTGGGTCTAATCGTGCCAGGGGAGAGCGAACACGTGTCACCAATGTTTATCGTCGGATGTCCTGGCAAAGAACCCCGACCATGCGTTGATTATCGAAAATTGAATGCGATTACAAAGACCAAGTTGTTTCTCATTCTTAATGTCGAGGCCGTGATCGAAAAAGTTTCCGCAGCACAGTATGTTTCTACGTTGGATCTAGTCCGCGGCTTCTGGCAAGTGCCACTCACGGAAAATGCCAGCCAGCTAGCCACTTTCATGACTCCGACAGGCACATACCGCCCACTTGTGCTGACTTTTGGACTCAAGAACGCACCGTTCGTATTTTTAAAACTAATAAATCAGGTGCTCGCAGGCATAGAGTCATTTGCTGTTCCCTACCTCGATGACATCGCGGTATTCTCAAACACTTGGCAACAGCATTTGGAACATTTACAGGAGGTTTTCCTTCGACGGCTTAAAGCAAGCTTGACTGAAAATGACTAACTGTCGTCTTGCAAACACCCACGCCCACTACTTGGGGAATGTTGTGGGCCAAGGGAAGCGACGTCTTTCCGAACTAAAAGTTGACGCGATCACTAGCTTTCCTTTGCCGAAAACAAAGACCGACATTCGTTCATTTTTGGGTTTAGCTGAATACTACAGAAGCTATAATCCTAAATTCGCAAACATAGTCCCCTCACAGACGCTCTCCGCAAGACCGAACCAACTACAGTGCGTTGGAATACGGCTCGAAAGGCAGCCTTCCGAGATTAAAAATATTCTTGTCAGCCAACCGGTTACTCCAGATTACTCCCACCCTTTCCTAGTTCAGTGCGACGCCAGTGAACGCGGGATGGGCGTCGTTCTAGGTCAAGTGAACAAAAAAGGCGAGGAACACCCTGTTATCTATACGGGAGTAGAAAGCTCACGTCTAGTGAGCAGGCATACAGCACAACGGAAAAAGAATGCGCCTGCTTGGTGTGGGCCCTCGAAAAGCTCTCGTGTTATCTGAAAGGGTCTTCCTTTGTTTTTGAAACCAATAACTCCTTTGCTTGATGTGGGCCCTCGAAAAGCTATCGTGTTATCTGAAAGGGTCTTCCTTTGTTTTCGAAACCGATAACTCCTTTGTTTTTGAAACCAATCAGCGCTCTTTTCTGTCCTTGTTTTTTCGCTTCCGTTGTTACGAACTACTTCCAGGTTGCACTGTTCCTGCATTCAGTTCGATCACTCCCCTTTGGCGTGGCTCAACCAGATGTCAAACAAAAATGGCCGCTTGGTGAGGTGGAGCCTCGCACTGCAACAATTTGATTTCACAGTGCGGCACAAGAAAGGCAAACACCATGCAAATGTTGACTGCCTCCGCCGCACTCCCTAGTGTTTCTTTTTCTCTCCCTCCAATTGTGTGTGCACGCATTTCGGTGCAGGCTTCTCTATTGTAGTTTTGGTTTCGTGTTATCTGCTCCTGGTGAATGCAACAGTCGGGCTTTCCCAAACTTGGGCGTCAGGTTGCTCCTGACGGAGTTACTGCGCTCCTGCCGCTTGTTCACTATGCTGTTTAAGATCCCTGCATGCCGCCTGACGAGTCCAACCCTGCGCCTGGTGTCTTCTGCCAGCTCTTTCTCGCTACATGCGCATCCAAGCACCAATCGGCGACCAAAGCCCGTTCTCATCGTCGCCTTCTCCTGGGAGCCCCAAAAAGTCTGCGAGTTTGTTGGTGCCTGAGAACACGAAGTGCCATCTTCGTCCACAGTGCGGGTGCCAACCACAGTGTGTCCGCATGTGCCGCCATGCATCCCGTCGTCTTCACCCGTGTCAAGCACAAAGAAAAAAGGAAGGTGTGAAACGTGCGGTCAGCGCTCTGCTTGGACAGACTTGCGTCGAATGTTGGCCACCTGTTCGTACCTTCAGTTGTTCAAGAAGCGTCATCCTCTTGAACACCTTCCGACATGGGTAGCTTTGGTCGAGTTGTAACATTCGTCCATCCTGCCACGCTCTCTAGTTTGGCTTTCCTTTTGTTTTTGTTTTTGCCACCTTCTGATTGGTTCGACAGCGCATAAAAAGCGCGGCGCTGAGTGAATAAAGTGCGTTTGTCTCCTGACACTGCTTGCGTCTTTGGTACCTCGGCTCCCGTCGGTCGTTTCTGACACCGAATATGTAACAGTATGTATGTATGTATGTATGTATGTATGTATGTATGTATGTATGTATGTATGTATGTATGTATGTATGTATGTATGTGCGTACGTATGTATGTATGTATGTATGTATGTATGTATGTATGTATGTATGTATGCATGTATGTATGTATCTTTAAATGAGAATTTGTTTATCATTGATGAGTAAATTTAGTAATGATTTGGCTGAATTTGTTTCTTGTTCTTTTTTTCTGAGCCATTATACATTTCAATTTGTTTTACTGCAAAATATTTAATGTAGCCTTACACAAAATATGTGCGTTTGAACAAGTTGTTTGATTTGCCAACGTACAGTCATGAGCAAGAAATTGAGTGAAATGAGACCAAAAATCGAAGATTAGTTTAGAACATAGCTACTCTACAAGGCGCCATATCTTGTACACATTTAGTTGGTCAAATATGTCGATTTCAACATAACAGTTTTAATCAGAATAAACAAGCTATCACCCATGATTGTATATGTGCGTGATATTTATGCATATTCTGATACTGGTTGGAAATTAATATTAAGGTCCCGAACCTAGTCACGCTGAATACACGAAATTGGTGCCTGCACCTTTCCACTGTACCGGAACTGTTGTTAATAAAAAATAAACTTCTGTTTGAAAATTTATTCTAGTAATCAAAACAGAGTATCTCTCTACGACACAAATCGAATTGCCCTTTTTCTGTTCCGCTCTGGACAATAGGGGACCCTCTGAGCAGAACTCGATTAGCTGCTATAGTTCAATTTAACCATAGACAGGGACATTACACCGAAGCGCGCAGGATGACAGATAGCGGGAGAGAAGACACAATCTAATCACTTTGTTTGTGTCTTCTATAACGGTCCATGCTCCTTTGCCTTGCTGCATGTAATGATGCCCAAGAAATTAGCACGAAAACGTGTCCCGACAAAGGCAGTCAACTTGGCCGCAAGCAATTAGCTCGCAGCATGTCTAGATTTTCTTCAAAACACCGTGATGACTGATCGCTGGTTGAATATCCAAACACGTGTGATACCAGGTGTTATAGTCGTATTTCAGCACTGGGCACTTTTGCGATAAGAGAGAATGGAGGGAGAAACTATGAAACCTGAATTATGTATTTTAGGAAGGAGCATGGCATAGCGCTTTTGGGTCGAAAGTGGAGTGAAATAAGAAAGCGCGAAATCCACTTTATCAAAAAATTAGTACCCGCTGCCACGCATAATCTCAGGCCAGGCAACCTCTTTAAAAAAGCGCTGGGTGACACTGCGGATCGAACCCAGAACCTCCTATATTGTTGCTGAGTGCTGTAACCGCTCGGCCACTGTTGCAGTGCCAGTATTCATTCTATCGCTGATATATATATCTTCAATGCTTCGAAAGACGCCAAATGCAAAAACGCGCGGTGAAGCTTCTTCAAAAATAGATAAAATAGTTGTAATGCGTTTGCCCAAGGTTACTAGAAGATAGAAACTACCACGTGTGGCTGTATAACCGTGCACTATTTATCTTGTACACTACTGTCATGATGTTGGGATAGCCGGCTTTAACGTACGCTACCTTCTCATAGTTTTCCAAATATATATTAAAAAATTAAACTATATCGGCCTGTGACAACGCTAACAAACTATTATGAATTCACTGTTACTAGTGTCACTTTGACTAGATGAGTACTCAGTTTGTTTCCATCATAGTTATTTAAGAAAGATTTGACTCAATAAATCACAACTCTCTAGATTAGCATTGATTCTCACATGTAAAGACAGTCACACTTCATCTCGCTTTCTGTGTGACTGTCGCTTCCATAAAACGCGTACTCCACATTTTTATGCTCTCCAAGCATCGGACGCTGCTTTGTGGAAACTTTTCCTGACGTCTGCTGGGCCAGAAAATTCTCTCTATTATTTATCAATTTCAAGCTTTCGCGAAGAAAAACGAGCGCCTCTCTCCCTCTTTTTTCGTCCTTTTCACGCGTGTGATAACGTCCCTCAATTTGAAGAATCGCATACACGTCCTTTGCTTTGTTTGCTCACCGTGTTTCGTGAAAAGCATTAGCACTAACGCACCTTCCGGCGAGTCTCCCTCGTTTTACGTAGACACATATCTAAGCGTAAGCGTATGCACGTTCTCGCATTCCGGCTTTATAAAAATTGCAGCGTTGCATGAAAACTGCGAAATTCTTCTCACAATTTTATTTGATTTCTGCTGTTCTATATTTTTGCACAATTCGTGCTCAGGCACAAAAGTCGCTGCTCTGTATTGTAATAAGAATATTGTACGAAAGGCAACCTTTTACGTCTAGGTACAAAATACCCTTACGTTCACAACTATACCGTGCTCGATTACACCGGATTAGTTGTGTAGCAGCGCAGCTTCATTAAAATATAAGGTAACTGGTCGCGTTAAACAAGGGAAGATGTTTGATGCACATTTTAAAACATTGCATGCATCGATGTATGCGTGGTTTTATTGATCTTGTTCACCTGGAGTGTTGCTTACTTGTAATTGACGAAATAGTGCATAGAATATTGCTTAAGGCCATCGAGCAATTTCTTGTTTAGCTACAATCGTTCATGAAAGGCGAGTACTTGGCTTTGCGCAGCACACCGATACGTCTATTTCAACGCAGTGGCATCCCGTAAGTGCTGTAGCAGACGCACGCGGAACTGAAGCTCTGAGGCAGCAGATCATTGGCTATCATCGTATACTCTCGATGCTATAGACGATTTTCGTGCTACCTTGATATTATTGGCACGCACTTCTTCCTTTTCTTGTCGTTTCATCGGCTATCGTGCATCCTCATTACCCTCTTAACTGCCGAATAAGTTAAATTCATACCCGCGCGATAGTAATCTCTCCAAATAAGAGAATTCTTGGCTAAGAAAATGCGTAGCCTAGAGGAAGCTTTGTGAATTCAGCCCTTGGTTCTCTGATATTCCTGCTTGCATAATACTTACAATGAATAAATTGCGCGTGGAGGATATCTTGCTTTATCGCCACACCGTATGCATGTTGCATTTCCCTTGTACAAGAGTCGGTAAGTTGTATGGCGTGCTACGGGTATTTTTGCCACACAAATTGATCGAGAAGCTCGGTTGGGCAACTCAAGATAGCTCTGTGACTACTATTCGCGATGGGGCTGTCGTGCCTTGGAAAGGTTATTGGCGTTCGTGTCGAGAAATCGCTGCCCGAGATTGTTACCCAAGTGAAGACGTCAGGCTGATTGCGGCATTGAAGGCAATGTCCAAAGAATGGTTTATATTGGGCGTAGTCAGAATGCAAGCCTCCTGAAATTCCTGGTGTGGCTGGTGTGGTTGCTGCTCTCCACGCTATTCTCCATCAGGACGACGCATATTTTCCATTCTACTGTAGGCGAAAACTAGTCTTCACTTACAACTCTGAAATACGACACATGGGCAAATGTTGCCAAATTGTCATCATTACGAATTGATCGCAAATCAAGAAGTGTAAGTGATAATTACTTGGGCTACATGCCTTTAAATGATGGCTAGTGTTGCTTAAGGTGTTGACGCGAGTTCCATCCCGGTAGCGGCAGTCACATTTTCCTAAAACAGAAATGCTGCTGGCGTGGAATGAAAGGCGAACAGCGCCAAACTTTCGCAAGCCTATAGTGCCCCCTGTCCAGTCATCAACAAGGACAGGCGCACATATTCGCAAAGCTCCCGAACAGAACACGCGTGCCTGGGAGAGTTACGGCGGCGGCTATCCCCTTTTCCACTTTATAGGGTATAGGGTCGAACTATACACCCTATGTTTCTCAAATATTCAATAGGGATGTGATTTTCTTTCAATGTTCTGAAGAGATGAAGTGTGGTTAGTCAGTGACGGGGTTTGCATAAAATGAAGACCTGGAGTTGCGATAAATATTTTATGATGAAGTGCTTTTATTACATGATATTAGCGATAACTAGAAGCACTTACTAAGTGAGCGCTACCTGTTTAACTACAGTTAGTTGATGTGTTGACCCACGACGTGTGAGAAAGCAAACTCGTAAGGAATTTTTTTTAATGTCGTAACGATGATGTAAGATACTACTTTTGATGATGAGGAGACCTTTTTCCTCAATTATGCAATTATGTATATTTCATACAGGTAGTTGTGATATATCGGAGCATGCGATCATACGATCTACGCTCTCACGTCTCGTAAAATTTGAACTCAACTGAATTCTCAAGCATCCTTTTATGTCGAGTGAACACTTTAGAAACTCTGAGAACTTTGGTAGCCTAATGAAAAAGACAAAATCAAGTAAAAAAGCAGGGCTTTTTTCTTGTTTCGTCAAATTTGCGTATTCTTTAAAAAGAAAAAGGTCCACAAGTGCACTTTCATGCTTAGGCTCATCGCCTTGTTCTCCTGTCAAATTTATTAAGCAATTTATTGATAAGTTTTTTATATATTGAACTCAAAGCTACAAAATAAAATGCAGCTGCAAGCACTACATCTGGCATAGAAGTAGTTCCCACTATGTACATAGAGTGCATGTGATGTGCTACACGGGTAACAACGTAGACATTGCGACATACGGTATAACCTACAGAACCATTCCTCACCTCACAACAATGTTTGCGTGATCTATGCTCGCACATCGGTATACACTGAGATTTGTAGTATAGTGCTAAAATATTAGCTGATATAGGCGTATCATGTATTTCTTATTTATTAATTATATCCCGTTGTTGTCTGCGGAAACACTTAAACAAACAACGATTAGAGAGTTTCGGTCATGTACAAGACAATTATTTATGCATGGTGGCATCTAAATAGGTTTTACTTGCAGCAATGAACAACGACTGAATTTCTGAGTGTTACTTCTAGCATACGGGGCAACAAAAATATATTAATAGGCGCACGAACAAGAACAAGAACGTCTACGTTAATTTCTAAGTTTGCTTGAGATTTGAAGCCCTAACCCAGAACAAGCCGTCACCCAGTGCAAGAGAGGAAGTCAAAACTTTTGGCCAAACATTCTTCGGCGAGAGCAGGAGCACCTCCAGACTCGTAAATGTGGTACTAGATCACCTCTCTTAAGAGTTAAGGTAAGTGCCAAAGTTGTGCAACTCGTCGCACTCGGCAAGACATACTGCAGCTGGTTTAGGTCGTGCCCACGTGCTTGCTCTCATGTCAGGCCACCCCTCTGTTCTCTTAATCGAGGCCGAGCCAAGTTTCCATTGTGGGCCTAATTAACTGCACTGTCAATACTTCCAGTCCAATTACATTTGCGATGGTAGTCTGCACTTATGCGGGTGTAGCTGTTTCACTCTTCTATTCTGTTCTGTGAACAGAGGCACAACGCGCAACAACAGTTTTCAGCCAGCTTGACCTAGTCTAAGTAGGTCATACTTCGTACTTCCTTTTTTGCGAAGTTTTTGATGATTTGATTTGTGGGGTTTAACGTCCCAAAACCACCATATGATTATGAGAGACACCGTAGTGGAGGGCTCCGGAAATATCGACCACCTGGGGTTTCTTAACGTGCACCCAAATCTAAGTGCACGGGCCTACACCATTTCCGCCTTTATCGGAATCGCGAAGTGTTTGCCTACGTAAACAGTCTCTTTTTTGGCTCCAGAGGGCTTTTTCTTAGTCATTATCTTGTACTGTGAAGGCAATACATTATTATTGTATATTACTATATTATTATAATAATAGTATGTAAGCTTGGTCATGGTAAGACACCCTGTCAATTACTATTCTACTGTAGTGTTTTGGAATCGCGCCTAGTTACCTAGATAGAACCGATTGTTTATGTACCTGCTAACCCCTTCAAACAGTCTACCGCGCACAGAATACAGTCTTCTATTTTAAATTTATTTACCCTAATATTCTCCATATTTCACAGTCATTGTTTTTAGCTCAGCTATGCACTGCCTTAACAAAGTCTTTCACAATGCAGATTTATTCCTTCTCCACACTTCAAAGGGCTTTCTGAATACTTGTGTGTACTGCACAATATATTTCACCCCCCCCCCTGAATGATTCTCGTCGTTTCTTTTTAGTCTTTCTATCTCGCGTTGATTTTAATTATTCTGGGCATTTTTACTCCTTTATTGATTGAAATGTGGGGTTTAACGTCTCAGAACCATCCCATGATTATGAGAGACGCTGTAGTGGAGGACTCCAGAAATTTCTACCACGTGGGATTCTTTAACGTGCACCCAAATCTGAGCGCACGGTGCAACAACATTTTTGCCTGCAACGAAAATGCAGCTGCCACCGCCGCGATTTGATCCCGCGACCTGCGGGTGAGTGGCTGAGTATCTTAGCCACTACACCACCGCGGCGGGGCATTTTAGCTTCTTTAATGTGATTTCTTCTTATGAAGGCAAGCTGCGATGTATTGGTTATTTTCATTGTTTTTTGCGTGCACCTGCACTAGGACTATGTGGTTGTTCCTGGACACATAAAAAATAATTAAGTGATTTTTGTCATTTAATTTGATACACAAATGCTGCACGAAGACAGAAAAAAGAAAGAGAACAAGCTAGCAGCACTACCTTAGAGGCTAAAATCATGCCTATTTGTTCGCTAATTGTGAAGAGATAGGTTGAGCCGAAGGCCACAATTATGGCTGAAATGCATAAAATAACTTCCATTGAGGTTAGACTTCACAATTGTGAACAGAACGCTTACGCACAATCCCGGCCGGCAGGCATTGTGTTGGAATTATTTTCAGTGCTTTGCGCACCTAAGTACTGACTCCTCAATCAAGCGTCTAAGTACGCCACGTAATTTGTTAACTATTCTATTGCCACGGGATCGTGACGTGGCCAAAGGAGCAGACAGTAGATTAAAGATGAAACTGCTTATTTGGGCTGAACTTGTGGCCAACAAATGAACAGCAAGAATAAAGCGATGCACACTGGCACTGAAAACAGCGAACAGAGCGTCGACCGTTGATCAATTGCCAAGCGGTGAAGCGCGTCGCCATTTATACGCGTGTCGTCCAATATTCTAGCGTTACCTATAGCAGCCACGTAGGTTCTAGAATATTATTTAATGTTCGCGGAGTAAGCGTAGTCTTTACGAAAGGATCTGCTACAGCCCCGAAGCTTCTTCAACACTGTAGGCGCAGTTTCCACAGAGAAATAAGTATACAGGTGTAATCAAAAGTGTGCGGACCACGTGATCGCGTGGCAGACTGCATCGACACGCCAGCTAGCCATGAGACACGACGAGACACCTGCGGCAGGGCGCATGCATGCCCCGTCTTATCACTTGGCTTCTCATGTCAATCTGTTGGACGTAGTCATGGAACTCGTAGCTGAAACGATAACTTGGTGTCGCTTTCCTTGCTGCAAGGAATCTGTGACAGAGCCGGCTCAAGTGCCGGCTCGCGTTGGTATTTACACCAGTTGATTAGCATAAGTAAGCATAACGAGCATCACGCAACCTTACGAAGCCAAACGCACAAAATTAATGTTCCCCAGGCAAGCTTGCTTTTGTCAGGCTAATTCAAGTTGCACTTAAGTGAGCTTAGTTAAGTCAAAGTTAATGTAGCTGAAATTGATCAACTGTAGTTGAGCACTTTATGACATAAATAAGTCAGACGTAAGTAGGTTTAATTGCGCCCAGTCCAGCTTGATGTTTCATGTTAAGCGAAGTTAGGCTTTTATGAGCCCAAATGAGTGAAAATTTGCATAGCCAAGTTTATTGAAGCAAAGTTGATTACGCTCATGCTCCATTAAGCCGTGCAAAGCTAGCCTATACAAGGCAAACATTATCGCGACCAAATATTCTATGCCAACTTCCCCATGAGCGCACAGAAGTCAAGGCCAGGGCGCTAAATGTTTGATACGTGGGGTTTAAAGTCCCAAAACCACCATATGATTGTGAGAGACACAGTAGTGAAGGGTTTGGGAAATTTCCACAACCTGGGGTTCTTTTACGTGCCTCCAAATTTTAGCACACGGGCCCACATTTGCGCTTTCATCGGAATTGCAGCTGCCGCAGCCGGGATTTGATCACGTGAACTGCGGGTCAGCAGCCGAGTACCTTAGCCACTTGACCACCGCGGCGGTGCCAGGACGATAGCAATTATTCATTACCGACTCCATACTAGTTGAAATAAATATGTGTATCATAGCTAATGAGACTTTAACTTTCTTAGTATGTAGTCGTTAAAGAGGATTTGTTATCTTCCTGGCTTTGATACTTGTGAGCTCGTGAGGATGTCGACATAGATTGATTGGCCGCGATCAGATTTGCCTTGTATAGACTAATTTTGCACAGCTAGCCTAAAGATGAGCATAATCGACTTTGTCTAATTAGATTTCGCTATACTTATTTTGACACATCTGGGCTCATTAAGCCTCACTTCGCCTAACACGAAACATCAAGCTGAACTTGGTTTGATCTTTCATCAAGCCAATTCCAGCTTGATGTTTCATGTTATGCTTTATGTTTCATATTGATGTTTTATGTTCATATTTCACGATTTATGTTTCATGTTCAACCTACTTACGCGTGACTTATTCAGGTGAAAAAGTGCTCGACTACGTTTGAGTAGTTTCGGCTACATTAACTTTGACTTAACTAAGCTAATTTAGGTGCAACTTGGATTAGACCGACAAAGGCAATCTGGCTTGAAATATTTATTTTTGGCGATTGGCTTGGTCAGGTTGGGCGATGCTCGCTATGCTTACTCATCGCAATCAACCAGTCTTGATGACATCACGAGGCGGCCCCGTCGAGGCCGCTACCTAAAAGAACGACACGCATGTGATGGAACAAAGAAAGCGACACACAGTTGTCGTTTTGGCTACTAATGACATAGCCATGCCCAACTGAGCGAAGTGAGGAGCCAAGTGATACGACAGGACGCGCATGCGTCTTGCAGTGGCTGTCCTGTCGTGTCTCGTCGCTAGCTGGCGCATCTATGCATCCTGCCGCGTTATCCCGTGGTCTGCACAGTTTTAATCGTACCTGTACATTTCCTGTTGAAAAAAAAAGAAAACGGCTGCTCCAGCCTGATTCCAGTTCGTTGCTTGGGACTGGTACACGCTGTAGACACTGGAACACGCTAGTATTTACTGGTACTTCGCTGGGCGCCTTGGGAAACAGCTGTGTCGCGGTGGTAAGGGGCACTGGCTTGACCGCTGTGATACTGCTGCACACTGGGAAGCACTGGAAATGCTGAAAGTTTCACTGAAAAGAGCCGGTGCATACTGGAGAATGCACTGTTCCTAGCAGTGCAGCTTGCACATTTACGTAGCGAGTACCGTGGCGTTTTGGTGTCATGGAATCTAAAACGCTTGATTGTGCAGCACGGATATATGCTGCCCTAACTGATCCCGAGCAAACGTAATTTTTGTGGTCCACACACGTATCACAGCCATTATAACAGGGCAATCACCACCCTTAAAGAAAGGAGCGTGGCACTACAGCACTAACTACTTGTAACGTTGCGAAGCACCGAATACTCCATAATATATACTTTTGCGAAGTGAGGAAGTGCGCATAAAGCGTCTCCAAGGCAAAGGACACAGCTGTTTGGCGGAACAACTTAATGAATACATGTCGGATTTTAATTACTCCGGTCAAATATTTCGCTATTGGTGAGCAAGTTGAAATCACTCGTGACAATGTTCACATGGTGTGGCACCTGATGTAATGTTACGTGTATTATAAACACAATACTGCCTCTCTAGATGGCACTTCTCACACGACATAACTACTGTTTTGGCGTTGCTTGAAAGTCTCCAAAGCATCGGCGAGGCTTTGTGGCAGAATACTTGACTGTGTCATCTTTAGGTTCCATTCCGGACCTAACTGATTTCAATTGCATGTCTCACCACCATCAATATTTATCGCTTAAAGACTTCTTAGAGATATTACATAAGCAAGGGAGGTTACATATGGACTGAAATTGAGAAATATGGAATCACAATAACAAAACGTATATCATAGAGAAACAGGACATTTATTTGCTCGAAGGCAAAAAGAAAAAAAAGTGAAGAGTTTAAGGTCCTAATGAATGAGATTTATTTCCGTAAAAGAACCTTTATTTATAAACAGGGATGAACTCTTCCCGAAGAAAAAGTGTTATCTAGGAGGTAAACGTGCATTTTGTGTCCTTAGTGGCCGTATTTCTCGTGCGATAGTGGTCCAAGCGAAAAACATGATCTGACTTTTTTATAGATCTTTTGATCGCTAAGTGATGGTTCGTGTCTAATGATATCATTTTAAATGAAAAATAATATTTGAGTTAGGCCCTCGGAACACACCAGGTACTTCTTTTGTTGCCACTTCACAGTAAAGTGGGTGGTTGCTCTTGAAGCTCGCATTCGTAGTAGGATGCGGGTAAGTGGTAGATGTATGGTAGCGGCTGATGAGCAGTCGAAGGTCTTGTTGCATACATGTCAAAACAACAAATATTGATATCGTTTTGCGATATACTTCTTGGCCGGCCATTTGGGAAGTGTGGACGCTATAACAAAACTTGTGATGTAGCTGGTACAGTGTTTTATAAGGCTATTTTTCTAACGAATATACACAATGGTAAGAACATTACACATTGTGAACTCTATATATTACCGTTGCTAGTTCTGCAGGTGGACGTGCTAGGACCTTCTATCTTCACGTAACACGCGATTGTGTTGACAGGAATAGTGAATCTCTATTCAATAACATGCAGTAGTATGCTGAGGGAGTTCATAAACAAAGCGTACTTTATGAAGAACAATCGAGCAAGGACTTATTTATTACATCTGCGACTGGTTATTTATTCTCGAGCGAGAAGCCATTTCAAGACGTGTCTTGTCTGAAGAGTCATTACAACAAAAAATTGTTGTCTGCTGCAGTTTTCTCCTGTACATTCATCGCTCATAAGAGTCTTCCAAAACGCCATTTCAGAAGGCCATTCCACTGCGCCCACGCCGGTGATTTTGAGCACTCGTTTCGTGTTCACCGCGAAGAAAAAAAAAAGGCAGATCTCACGTACAGTGGGAATCGATGATAGGCGAAGCGGGAATGAGGAAGGCTGATATGTCTTGAAATCAGAACAACGTTATGACGCAGACGTAAATCGTGTAGTAAAAGACTTCCATGTCGTGATTACCATCAATAGACGTGTCATTTACCTATGTTGTCTATTCATGTCACATGATACCAAATGCCGTGTAGGTGGAAATAGCAAAACGGCCTTGAGCAGCTATGAGCGTATAGCGTGTAGTCGTGTTTTACATGACACGCACGTGGTGATTATCGTTTTCGGATGTGTCATTTACTTTCGTCGTGCATTTACGTCACATGATACCATATTTGGAATATGTGGAGCTAGCGAAACGCCCACGAGCGCGCTTTGAGCGTAGCATGTAGTCATAATTTACATGAAACGCATGTCAGGACTATTTAGTTTGGACGCCTTATTTACCTTAGTCGTTTATTCACGTCACTTAATGCCCAAGTTGATATGTGGAAAGCTATCAAAACGACCAAAAGCCCATCATGAGCATCGTATGTTGTCTTGTTCTTACTTGACACGCATGCCATCATTATCATTTTGCACCAGTCCTATACCCTTGTTGTTTATTGACGTCACGTAACACCTATTTTTGTATTTGTGAATCTAGCGAAATGACCGCGAACGCACTATAAGCGTAGCATGACACACATGTCATGATTATCACGTTTGGACGTGACATTCACATGTGCAGTCCGTTCGCGTTACTTAATACCGAATGTAATAAATGTGAACCATAGAAACGGCCACGAGCACTTCGTGATCGCAGCAAGTAGTCATGTTCTTACACGACACGAATCTCATAATTACCACGTTTACACCAGTCCTATACTTTTATCCATCATTCACGTCGCGTTATACCAGATGTTGTATATGTGAAGCTAGCGAAACGACTGCGAGCGGTTTAAGAGCGCAGCGTGTTGTCTTATTCTAACATGAAACCCATCTTATGATTGTCATGTTTGCACCAGTCATACACCTTCATCATCCATTCACGTCCCGTAATACCAAAGTTGGTACATGTGAAGCTGGCGAAGTGGCCAGGAGCGCACCGTGAGCGTGCGTGTAGTCATCACTTAAATGACACGCATATCCCGTTACGGTATGTCACTTAGGTTGGCTTGCAGTCATGTCATACCACACCAGTTTTCTAATATATCCCGTGAACAAAAGCGCCGCAAGCGAAGCAAGACCCAACATCTTGAATCATGATATTTATGACGTACATGCCATCATTTTCACGCAATGATTAGTTAGTTAGGATTGTCATACAGTCAGTTATGCCATGGAAATTTCGGCAATAATATCAATATCGGAACAGCCCGGAAAGCTAGAAGTTGTAGGACGCTCGATAGATAGGTAGATAGATAGATAGATAGATAGATAGATAGATAGATAGATAGATAGATAGATAGATAGATAGATAGATAAATGCCCCGTCGCAGTGGTATAGTGTCTAAGGTACTCGGCTGCTGACCCGCAGGTCGCGGGTTCGAATCCCGGCTGTGGCGGCTGCATTTCCGATGGCGGCGGAAATGTTGTAGGCCCGTGTGCTCAGATTTGGGTGCACGTTAAAGAACCCCAGGTGGTCGAAATTTCCGGAGCCCTCCACTACGGCGTCTTTCATAATCATATGGTGGTTTTGGGACGTTAAAGGCCACATATCAATCAGATAGATAGATAGATAGATAGATAGATAGATAGATAGATAGATAGATAGATAGATAGATAGATAGATAGATAGATAGATAGATGTGCTCAATGTCGTCGAAGCTTGCTAAAAAAAGCTTCGCATTTAAGACCTTGATTGATATGTGGGTTTACCGTCCCAAAACCACCATATGATTATGAGAGACGCGCATTTAAGACCTCAGGACTGGCGTAGTGTTAAGCGTGTTGTTTGAAGGCATTAAAAGATAATGTTTCAGGGTAATTTATAGCCAGTTTTCTTCTTCACTTTTTTCACAGAAATTGGCTTCGAAGGGGCACAGAAAATCATATGTACCAATGGGACGGCGTCTTCCGCCATCAACGAGCAGCTTGTCCAAATATTATGTACGTACACTGCAGTTTTACAAAAGCAGTGATGTCTCTCTACTGCGATTTACGCCTTGTAAACTTTAGGCGTCAAGCCATGTGAGATGTTCCCGGTAATATTCCTCTTCAAGAGAAATTGAATCTAGTCATCTGCTGAGGAGTTCCATATTCTCAGCCTTTCAGGGTAATGAAGTTAAATATTAAGAATAACGCCTACCCTAGCCACTCCGCACTGAAGTGATGAAATGTGAAAAAGCTACCGAAAAAAGGCAGATACGACATTAAAAAAAGCCCACTAGTCTTATCCGTGGTGTCCGATAAAATGATATTCCCTATCACAGTTTGAAAAAGTGAAACAAACGGCTTCTGAAAAGCTATAGCCGTATGGTCCTAACATAATTCGCGCTGATAGGGTGTTGGCTATGCTCATGGCAATCGAATTCATCACCTTCTCAAACGCAAACATGCTAGCCGCCAAGCTGACACGAAGCTGACGAAGACTGCACGTGACAGCGGCTGACTCCGCTGCTCGCACTATGAGACCCCACTTGCAATAGGACCACCATCAGTTTCTGCTGAAGCATGGGAGACAGCAGCGCAAACATAGCGTTATATTCTCCTTTGCCTTTAGGCATTTTCCCTCCCTCTCTTCCTTGCAAAGAGATGACAGAGCTAGCGAAGCGCCCGAAATTGAACGTCAACACCGACGTGCTACATATGTGCTGGTCTAGTAATTCCTTTCCTGAATTGGCCATAGTAGGTGTTATGACCTTCACACGCTCCATGTGCCGTATGCGTTGTGACTCTTAGCTTCATTTGAGACAGGAAAATAGTAGACACTGCGCTTAGCTATCCGAGATGCAGGGTCACTCTGTTGAAGGAATTTTATAAGAATCATTCGAACTTTTATTATTCAACTGCTCCGCCAAGTACAGAAACTTCTGGTGAAAACGCCGGCGCATTTCCCCAAGGATCGAGTCGAAGGAAAATAAATGGATAGTTAAGGACTAAGAAACCAAATTAAGAAAGCGTAATGTCTTTATGAAAACGATTTCTTGTTTTCATGGTTTACAAGTTTTTAAGCACTTTTGCTACCATATGTTTGAATGCCAGAAATTTAACGATTTTGAAGCAGATAAGAATATTGGATGAATGACGTTATGTTTAAAGTTAACAACAAAAAGCAACGATTAAAAAAAGTATGGCAGACAACACGAGAACGGTCTGTCTATTGTGTGACATATGTTTAGTTTAACGTATCTATTGTGAGTCAAGTCAGCAACTGTCTGTCTCACGGAATTGTGTGTGCCTACACTGTCAGTCTGGTGCGCGATAACAAGCGGCGTTATGGGGGCGCGCACCTGCTTAGTGACTAAAATTTCGCCTATAGAGAGCTCAGCAATAAAAAATACCCGTGACTGCCGCGCGGCGCGGATGTAACACCTACAGCTGGTAAGAGAAGGCGCAAAAGGGGAAAAAAAGGAAGAGCCGCCGTTTCTGTCGCGACAGCCTGGCGCCTGGAGCCGTCATCATATTACGCAGAACCGTCAACGACAAGCGCGAGCGCGAAAAAAAAAAGAAGAAACTCCCGCCCCCCTCATTTTTTTTCCACCGCCTCATCAGCTCGGCGCGTTCACCGTCGCCTGCATGCAGTCATTTGTGCGTCGCCATTTTGTCCCGCTGTTTTGTTATGGTCGTTTTTATAGAAGATTGTCTGGGATGGGAATATTTCCCAGTGCCTTGCGGTACACTTCATTCAAGATATCATACAACTCCCTGCATTTGGGCAAACATTGAGACGTGCAGTCCCAGTGTTACTTTTTCAATTTCAATAAAAGAGTACAAACAACTCTCCGTTTTTCAGTTGTCGAGGTAGGACATTGTGTAATGCACTAAAGAAAAGAGTATAGTGAATATGCGACAGCTCCCTGAAACAGTGACCTATGTATGTTAATGCTCACGTTCTACGAAGCAAGTTGAATTGATGATTTTAGAAAATCATGGCAAAAAAGGAACAAACGGAAGGCTGGGAGACAGAGAAAGATCAAAATTGAAAATTGATTGGTTGATGTTTGATTAGTGCCTGCGTAATTTGATGGTGAACATCAAGTACAGAAGTCAGAAGTCAGGGGAAGAAGTCACTAGGAGAGCGTATGTCACCGACATTTGCTCACTCTTTTGAATAATAAGTACAGTTCTCATATTCCAGCATGGATTTGTAACAGTCGATTGCGACTAAGACAACCAGTCTACTGCTGTGGAGATATTGTACCACCTATAAAAATCCCCATTTTTTAAAGAACAACTGAATGCAGAAACAATAAAGATATTGATGTTTGTTTGGCACCATTTTTTGACCCCAACTGCTTGCGGACGTTCGCAAAAGAGATGTGCGGAAGCTATATTTATTTGAAGGGGGACCGACCCATCCATCGCTAGTTTGTGTAGGTCATACTTGACCTTGGCGCGCGTTTCAGCATTCACTGTAGCAGCGGTATGATGCTGAATAAAGGTAAGAGTAGCCACTCTCCTTAAATATGACAAGTAATTGTCGAAATGCTAAAAAGGCGCTGCTGTCCTAGAGTGCAGTGCGGGGCAGCTCGCGCGTACGAAATGCAAAGGTTAGAGTAGGCACGCTAAAATACCCATGCAACGTCTGCGTTCGAACGCGCACTGTCTTCAAACAGCTGAGAATAGGCTGCTGTCACTGATACGCGTGTACCTCCCGACAAGAATAAGCGAAATCACTCACAGCACACGCATGTGCGAGAAACATACGTAGGTTTCGACAGCCGAACACAGCCTCGTCCGCGAATTTTAGTAAGCGTAACACCCGAAGTTCACGGGGAAGTACTAAAACGACGCACAAAGACACATTAATCGTTTTTGCGGAACGGTGCAGCATAAACCAAAAATGGAGCCAAGAGCGCTCACTGTGGTTTTCTCGAGTTCATGATGCCCTACAAACTATTCGCTGATCAAGTACATGAACATGGCATAAAAACAGTTCAACGTTTTGAAGATGGTTTGCAAAAATTCCTTGGTACATATATACCCCGCAAAAAGACTAACCTTCAAGCGGTGGTGCTGTGGTTCAATGGGTAAGACATCTGCGTCACGTGCATGCGGTTCAAAATTCAATTTCGGGGTTGTTTTTTGCATATAATCTCGCAACTACAGGTTATTGTGACAGTAATAGATTCCTAATTACGTGTAGTCATATTATCTGCTGCATTATCGGTGAGAAACCGCTCTCAAAAGCGTAAAACACTGCTTTTTTTTTCGCCACCGTGTCAGGACCGGGCCGCCTACGCTAATGTCACGCCTAACCAAAGGCCTTATCTTGCCAGGAAAAATTTGACCTAAAATCCTGGCTAAATTTTGTCCCGGCTATTCTGAAGGCCACGTGAAATCGGGCCCGTTTCTCTGGGACACGGCTACGGAGCCGCGCAGAAGCGGCAATAATTTGACTTAATTTCATGCCTGCAGGCGTGTAGCCTGGCCAGGATTTCACTATGAGTGATAAGAATATCGAGCAGTATCAATTGATTGATTCATTTGTGGCCTTTAACGTCCTAAAACCACCGTATGATTATAAGTGACGCCGTAGTGGAGGGCACCGAAAATTTCGACCACCTGGGGTTCTTTAACGTGCACCCAAATCTGAGCACACAGGCCTAAAACATTTCCGCCTCCATCGGAAATGCAGCCGCCGCAGCCGAAATTTGATCCCGTGACCTGCGGGTAGCAGCCGAGTACCTTAGCCACTAGACCACTGCGGTGGGGATAGCAACCAGTATTAATGACAGGCATGATGGCGATGTCAAGTCGAGAATGCCGTAGCGACACTAATGGCAGAGATTTGGCCACATTGATGGCGCTGCTACTGAAAGAACGCCATGAAGATGACGGACACAGTAAAGTATGCAGCGGCATTTCCGCTAGCAGTTACTGGATATTGCTTGACTTGATTCACGGTACTAGTTACTTGTCGTAATGCAATTTTTTTTTTCACGCTACCAATCGATGCACGGTGTTCTGTGATTTAGTGACATGATTCAAAATTACGTGACTTTAAATTCCTTGAGTACCTATGGCACGATATTTGAGGTTTTAATCACATGACTGTTTATTCCGCGTTTTTCATTGTGTGAGTAGTGCTTACGTGATGTCACGTGATTTCATGCCCGTGAATAATGGTTACGTGTGGTTAGGTGATTTAGGTTTCGTTGGTCGTTGTTACGTCATGTTACGTGATGTTTAACCACATAATATACTCGGTCATCATAGCTTTCGTATTCCACAGTGGACCAATCAGGGCGTGGGTTGTGGCCCACAGCAGAAGTTTGAAATCACGAAGCCAGCATGTGCTGATTCATGATCATAATTCTTGTTCGTCTACGAGCCACAACTAGAAGTTTGAAGAGCTTCTCTTTTTAAAAAAGATATCCTGGGATACTCGACGGAAAACATTCACGTTTCCAACTAATAGAATACTCATTACAGAAACCTAAGTGGTTCTTGAATAGCAAAGTTCAAGTTTGGAGTATTCACATACAGACGTTCTCGTAGTTATCGCATGCTGAATTCTTGAGATAACTGCGTGCCGTAAGTATACGTTGCTGCAGTAGTTACGCTGCTGCAGTAGGCTAATAAGATGGCGTAAAGCTTACACGTAATTATAAAAATACGGCATCTGTTCAAAAAAAAACTGCAGGACTAGAACATCGCCCATTCTAGATATAAAAGTTAATATCGAAAAGATGAAATGGCTAGCCAGCTGAGAGTGAGAGCGTGATGAGGGCAGAAATCATGCATAGCGGCAAGCTTAGACAACTGCAATAAACCGTCTCTTTTTGTGATCGCTAGATTGCAGGCTAAATAGATAAACAATCACGTGCCCACACTCTGCTCGTTGAATTAGTACGAAAACGATAACGAAAATACTTAGCGAGCAGTGCGTGCGTGTGCCAAGTTCTGCCATTGGGTTGGCAAAACGGCATAACATGTGGTGAGACGTGTATTTATGGCTTTGATTTTGGAAACAAGGTGCTGGTGTGGCAATAAGTATACATAGAACCTCGTTAGTAGACTCTTGTTAGAAAAAAAAGCGAGTGATTCACTCGAAGATGAAATGGTTGCATGGCGAAAAGGGGAGTCTATCAGAAAATTCTAGCAGATTTATTGATACATTGTTGAAATAGAGATCTTAACTGTGGTAAACCCAAATATTAATACAGTACCATGTCAACGCCTTTCCCGATTTGTGTATTTTCGTCTTTGCACAATTCACTGTTCACCAATCACTGCATTCTTGGAATCCTGCCTCAGAAGACTTTTTACTGCTTGGTGATCTTGAAGCTACGTTGAGAGGATAATGCTTTCAAACAATATGTACATTCAGAATATTGCGGTAAGATATATTCGCGCCTGACCAAAAGGTGCGTTCTAGGAAGTTTTTTTTATGAGGGAATGATAGGAATGATAAATTGTAAGTAGATGAATTTTCGTGAGGATGCCAGTGCTTAGCAAGTTTTACAAAAAAAAGTACTAACAGCATCAGAACAATATTTGGTTTTGTTTAGCACCCATTTTGTATAACATACGAAAAACCTTGGTGATTCACACAAATTCCTTCAGACAGATACGGTAGCGACCGTTCATAACGTTCGGCAACCTTGTACATAGTGAAATGCGCTTGTGGCAAACCATTGCGTCTCACCAGAGAAAACATGCTCCCTTAAACAGGTGTGTATACTAGGCTGGCTGGATAGCGTACTACCATATCACAGTGCCACCACAGCTATATAAAGAATGCTATGAATGACATGACTGCTGTTAGAAAGCTGCAATTGCCATGAAATCTTTCTTCATTAAAAATACAAAAAATGTACCAAATAAGAATGAATATAACAAAAACTACAGATGAGAAGTGTCAAATAGGAAGATATAAATGGCTTTGTATATTCCAGCAATATTACCCTTTCCATCATGTTGCTAGTTTTTCTGACAACTTGTGGCAGCGCAAGCGAATTGGGGCACTGCAAAAATGCCTTGGCCTTTTCTTGTTATGTGGACGTCCACCTGAAACACGCATGTGCGTCGAAATAGTGGCCTTTCATGTAAAAGTACCGTTTCCTATGTAAACACACGAAATTATTTTTGTCAGCTGTTATAACAAGTAAACCCATTTCCGAAACAATCGAGTAGGTAATCATGACCATCATCATTTATTAAAGCCTAAATGTGTATACAAAGTGTTTCATAAGGAGGACAACATCAGAAGCGTGTCTTTAAACAAATGCAGTGTTTGGACCTTAAGTAAAAAAGCAATGTAGTTATTCAGTAGATAAACAAAAATGGCAATGCTAATCGGAACAGTGTGAGAACGATACCACACGTTGTGGGTAGTCTGATGCGAACTTCATTGCGTACCCTAAAAAATAACATAAATGTCAAATGCCCAGCATACTTACAAACAATGAAGTATGAGTTTAAAGGAGGCGCTACTTTCTGCAGTCTTTACAGGAGCTGAGACCTCCACCTTTGAAGAGCGGTAAGGGGAACCCCTCATGAGACGACAAGATAATCGGGCAAATAGCGGAAAGAGAGCAAGTGACAGTGTGGGGACCTGCTGTTGGATTGGCTCTCCTTTGTGTAACCGAGAAGAGGCGGGGTGAAGTTTTATTGGTTGAAGGCCCCCTTTTTTTCTGAGCACATATACACGCACAAATATGAACGCATACCTGAACCCACATATAAAATCACATTTCGCCCCAATCACTTTTTTTGCTAGACCTTGCAGTGGCTGTCTGAGGTGCGAGTTGGGCACTTATGAAAAATTTTGTTGAGAAAACAGAGGCATCGGGCAGTGAGAAGTGCAGAGAAAGGTACTGAGAGCGAATTCATTGTATCTGTCACTAGAATGCCGCGCGTTTCTTAAAAGCAAGTGAGAGAGAGACGAGTGTGGATAATCACATATTGTCACAGGGTCGTGACGTGGCCGTAGACAGGAGACTTTGTGTTGGAATTTAACTGTTTATTTGGGCGAACCTGTGCCCGGTAAACAGAAAATTCGATTACAGTAGCAGTCTTGGACTGAGAGCGGCGAACGGAGTGTCGGCCGTCGATCAACAACTGACAAGCGACGAAGCGCGTCGGCATTTATACTGTTGTCGTCGAATGTTCCAGCGTTATTGCTGGTGGTGGCGTAGGTTCCAGAATAATCTGTACAGTTCGCAGAGTAGGCGTGATCTTATCGAAATGATCTACTACAGTCCGGAAGCTTCTCGAAAACTGCAGGCGCGGTTTGCGCTGAGAATTGTGTAGTGTTTTGGGGCGATAACAAAACTTGGGAAATGGAAGGAGGCGTTGCTCCCCTCTGAAAAAGGCATCGTCCCGATGCTTTAACTAAAAATGAAGGTACAAAATAATGCAAGAAAGTACAATGAATAAATTACGATACAACAATAATACAAACAAACACTGTTTCAGTTTGTCAACGCGCATGAAACGGCTTGAGGCGCGCGACATTGACGAATTCAGGTCGCGATCGGCGTCGTTGAGAGTTCGTGATGCCGTCGGGAAGAACCTCGTAATCAAGTAGGCCGAGATGTCGAACCACCCTGTACGGTCCAAAGTACCATCGCAAAAGCTTTCCTCTTAGTCCACGTCGGCGTATCGGCGTCCACACCCAAACACGTTCACCGGGCTGGTATTCCACGAAGCGTCGTCGAAGGTTGTAACGGCAGCTGTCGGTCATCTGTCGTTTCTTGATACGGAGACGCGCGAGTTGTCAGGCTTCTTCGGCGCGTTGAAGGTACTCACTCACATCGAGGTTTTCTTCGTCGGTGACGTTGGGTAACATGGCATCGAGCGTCGTTGCCGGGCTCCTTCCGTAGACCAATTTGTATGGAGATATCTGCGTCGTCTCCTACACCGCCGTGTTAGATGCGAAGGTCACGTACGGAATAATGACGTCCCACGTCTTGTGTTCGACATCAACGTACATTGCCAGCATGTCAGCGATCGTCTTGTTAAACCGCTTGGTGAGGCCGTTGGTCTGTGGGTGGTACGCTGTCGTCCGGTGGTGGTTTCTCTGGCTGTATGCCAAGATCACTTGAGTTAAGTCGGCAGTAAATGCCGTTCTTCTGTCGGTGATAGGGACCTCCGTGGCGGCGTGACGTAGGACGATACTTTTGACAAATAACTTAGCTACCGCGGATGCACTGCTTTTGGGAAGAGCTTTTGTCTCGGCGTAGCGGGTGAGGTATTCGGTAGCTACCACGATCTACTTGTTTTCGAAAGCCGATGACGACGGGAACAGCGCCAGTATGTCCATACCAATCTGCTGGAAAGGTCGGTGAGGTGGTTCAATTGGCTGCAGAAGTCCCGCTGGCCTTGTCGACGGTGTCTTGCGTCGCTGACAGTCTCGGCTGGTCCTCACATAACGAGTGACGTCGGTGGTAAGACGTGTCCAGTAGTACCTTTCTTGTATCCTCGCGAGCGTGCGAGAAACACCGAGGTGCCCTTCCGTCGGATCGTTATGCAGGGCCTGCCGGAGGTCTGGTCGCAGAGCTGAAGGCACCACGAGGAGGTACTTAGCTCGAAGCGGTGAAAAGTTTTTCTTTTGTAGAAGACCGTTTCGCAGGAAGAACTACGCAAGCGCGCGCTTGAATACCTTCGGGACTTCGGCGGTCGTGCCTTCGAGGTATTTTATTAGGGCCTCAAGTTCCGGGTAGGCCCACTGTCGTTCAGCGAAGTCGTTGGTAGTTATCGTTCCCAAGAAGTAGTCGTCATACGGGTCATCGGGTGGTAATTGGTCGACAGGTGCACGATAGAGACAGTTGGCGTCGGAGTGTTTCTTGCCGGACTTGTAAATGACAGTAATGTCATATTCTTGAAGTCTCAGGCTCCATCTTGCGAGGTGACCTGAAGGGTCCTTCAAGGTGGCTAGCCAAGACAAGGCGTGGTGGTCGCTCAAAACTTTGAAGGACCTGCCGTAGAGGTAGGAGCGAAATTTTGACGTAGCCCAGATGATGGCGAGGCATTCCTTTTCTTTTGTGGAATATTTAGTTTCTGCTTTGGATAGCGATC
The DNA here is from genome assembly GCA_013436015.1 of Rhipicephalus annulatus. NCBI lineage: Eukaryota > Metazoa > Arthropoda > Arachnida > Ixodida > Ixodidae > Rhipicephalus > Rhipicephalus annulatus. Next base: position 440,928 of record WOVY01010300.1, on the reverse strand, counting down.
GGCTGGCGTAACTAATAACCCTTTCAAGTCCGTCCACCCTCTGCACAAGAACGGTACCAAGACCTACGCTGCTTGCGTCAGTGTGTATTTCTGTCTCGGCGAATTCGTCGAAATGGGCAAGTAACGGAGGCATCTGGAGGCGATGTTTAAGCTCCAGGAAAGCGTGTTCCGGCGGCGTTTCCCACTTGATTTCCACGTCGGCCTTGGTAAGGTTAGTGAGAAAATCGGCGATGCGGGCGAAGTTTTTCACGAACTGCCTATAATGGGTGCACAGGCCCAGAAATCGGCGCACCGCCTTCTTGTCAGTGGGAGGCGGGAAGTAGGAGATGGCAGCTGTTTGCCGTGGATCGGGACGAACGCCAGACTTACTAATACGGTGCCCCAGAAACAAGAGCTCCTCGTACGCAAATCTGCACTTTTTTGGCTTCACTGTGAGTCCGGACATCTTGATGGCTTGAAGTACAGCTTCAAGGCGCCGGAGATGCTCGTCTAAACTCGAGGAAAACACGACGACGTCGTCCAAGTACACAAGGCAAGTCTGCCACTTCAATCCTGCCAGTACTGTATCCATAACGCGTTGAAAAGTTGCAGGGGCTGAGCAAAGACTGAAGGGCATCACCTTAAACTCGAAGAGGCCGTCCGGTGTTATAAACGCCGTCTTCTCTCGGTCTCTTTCGTCGACTTCGATTTGCCAATGGCCAGTCTTGAGGTCTATTGACAAAAAGTACTTGGCGTTATGGAGCCGATCAAGTGCGTCGACTATTCGTGGGAGAGTATACACGTCCTTTCTTGTGATTTTGTTGAGGCGGCGATAATCGACGCTCAAACGTATGGTCCCATCCTTTTTCTTCACTAACACCACGGGGGATGCCCATGGACTCCTCGATGGCTGGATAACGTCATCCCGCAGCATTTCGTCAACTTGTCTCTTCATGGCCTCACGTTCTCGCGTCAAATCCCTGTACGGACTCTGACGGAATGGTCTGGTATTTTCTTCGGTTATGATGCGGTGTTTCGTCGTATTTTTGATGACGACGAAAAGCAATCTTTGTAATGCAGGAGCAGGGCCTTGAGTTGATCTTGCTTATGGTTCGGAAGTCTGGTATTGACATCGAAAGCTATGGGAGGGGCTTGGTTCCTCTGAGCAGGTTCCGCAGAATCGGCGAGGGCGAAAGCACTGGTGGCTTCGACAATTTCTTCGATGTATGCGACCGTTGTTCCTTTGTTCACTTGTTTGTGCTCATTGCTGAAATTCGTGAGCATAACCGTTGCTTTGCCTCCCCGCAGCTCTGCAATTTCTCTTGCGACGCAAACATTTCGGGTGACCAACAGATGCTGACTGCCTTCAACGACGCCTTCCAAGTCAGGTGATTTAGGAGCGCCGACTGAAATAATGACGCTTGAGCGAGGCGGAATGGTCACTTGTTCTTCCAGCACATTTAAGGCATGGTGTCCTGACGGCGTGCGCGGTGGTAGTGCTTCTTCTGTGGATAACGTTATCGACTTTGTTTTTAGGTTGATGACAGCACCATGGAGGCATAAGAAGTCCATGCCAAAAATGGCATCTCTCGAGCAACGCTGTAGGACTACGAAGTCTGTAGGATAAATACGGCCGTTAATGGTGACTCTCGCTGTGCAGATTCCTGCAGGCGTTACGAGATGACCTCCGGCTGTGCGGATTTCAGGGCCTTTCCAAGCTGTTCTAACTTTCTTCAACTTCGCGGTGAACGGCCCACTGATGACGGAATAGTCGGCTCCAGTATCGACGAGAGCGGTCACACTGTGGCCGTCGATAAGAACGTCGAGGTCGCTAGTTCGGCGTCTCGAGTTACAGTTAGGGCGTGACGTCGGGTCACAGCTGCGTCGGTTTGTTCTACTGCTTCCATATTGCGTCGTCAGGTCACCTTCGGTAAGTGAGGTTTTGCCGTCGGGGCTTTGCATGGTTCGCGTTGCGTTCGGAAAGCTCCGTCGCGGCGTCGTCGTCGTCCGAGGATCTTCGGTAGCTCGTCGCACAGCAACCGCACCTCTATCGGTTGCCGCCCTTTGTTTCCCGGATACCAGCTAAGTGACCGGCCTCGCGTTGGGCCAGGATATTGCCGGTGGTAAGGTGACGTGCGGTGGCTGGGCGACAGTGAACAGGAAGGGCTTCGTGGTGTCCACTGAGTTCCTGTCAGGTAGTCGGCGAAGTCACGTGGCCATTTCCCTGGCTGCGGACGTGGTTCATCGATGGCGAAGCCACACAGTCCCATCGGTCGGTACTGGCAACGGCGGTAAGGGTGCCCGGGCTCGCCGCAGTGGTAGCACAGTAGGCGGTGGTCAGGGGTGCGCCCAACGGCGGTTTTCCTCGGCGCACTGCGCTGACCCGCTGGCGAACGGTAAATCGTCGGTAGGAGTGGTGGCGGCGGAGGCGTCTGGTGACGGAAGTGCGAAGGAGCGACGTTTTGGCGTGCGCGTGGAGGAGGGGCGTGGCGGCGGGCTGCAGCAGCATAGCTCATGGCTTGCAGCTGCGGCTCTTGAAGCTGAGGAACGCCCAGCGATTGCTGGATCTCCTGGCGTGCGACATCCGCGATGGATTCCACATGAGACTGCGCTGAAGGAAGTAATTTTCGCAGCTCCTTTAGCACGACCGCTCGGATCATCTCACGCAAGTCAGTGGTTCCTAGCGCTTGAATGCCGGCGTAACTTGCAGACGAGAAGCTACGGTTATGTTGCCGCGTGCGCATCTCGAGCGTCTTCTCTATTGTAGATGCTTCTGAAACGAATTCGGCGACCGTCTTTAGCGGGTTTCTGATCAGGCCGGCGAAGAGTTCCTGCTTTACTCCTCGCGTGAGCAGACGGACCTTCTTCTCCTCGGAAATGTTGGAGTCATAGTGGTGGAAGAGTTTATTCATATCTTCCGTGAATAGCGCCACGTTTTCATTTGGCATCTGCATCCGAGTTTCTAGGAGAGCTGTGGCCTTCTCCTTGCGCACCACACTTGCGAAAGCGGTGAGGAACGTGGCGCGAAAGACGTCCGACGTTGTAAGGCTTCGCTCTTGATTGACGAACCAGGTCCGAGCAGCATCTTCTAAGGCGAAACACACATGCCGGAGCTTGTCATCGTCTGTCCAGTCATTGAAGGTGGCGACGCGTTCAAACCTTTCAATCCAGCTTTCCGAGTCTTTCAATGGCGAACCGCGGAAAGTTGGCGGCTATTTGGATTGCCGGAGCAGGAGTGGTCCAGGTGGAACCGGCATTGACGTTGTCGCCGTGGTCGACGTCAACGTCTTGGTTTTCTGAGCCTTGTCCAGTAAAAGCCCGTACTCCGGTGGCAGACCTTGTAGCCTACGGCAAACTCGCTGTTCGTTACTGCCGTTGGTGTCTTCAGGGCGTGGGCTGTGTTCACGGCTTGACAGAGGCTTCCGGTACATGGAAGAAACAGCACGTCCACCAGATGTCACGGGGTCGTGACGTGGCCGAAGACAGGAGACTTTGTGTTGGAAATTAACTTTTTATTTGGGCGAACCTGTGCCCAGTAAACGGAAAGTCCGATTACAGTAGCAGTCTTGGACTGATAGCGGCAAACGGAGCGTCGGCCGTCGATCAACAACTGACAAGCGGCGAAGCGCGTCGGCATTCATACGCTTGTCGTCGAATGTTCTAGCGTTATTGCTGGTGGTGGCGTAGGTTCCAGAATAATCTGTACAGTTTGCAGAGTAGGCGTGATCTTATCTTCTTGGGCACGGTGGCACTTCAGGCATGCGGACGTCTGATAACCCGTTCGTCTTCCTTGTGCAGTTTTTCCTCGGCCTGCTTCTCTCCTCCGGTGGGGGCAGTTTGCGATCCGGGGAGAGAACTACGGCGCAGGCCCACAGTCTGGCGTACTACCATGCGCCAACATTCCCGTCCTGCACGTCATCGGAGATGTCGCCTCATCATTCGCCGTTACCCATCCTGATTCTGACTGCGCATGATCAGCACCCAGGACCACCCACTAGCTCACCTACAAAAGCTCGTGCAGCACACTCGACGCTTCTTGGGCACGGTGGCACTTCAGGCATGCGGACGTCTGATAACCCGTTCGTCTTCCTTGTGCAGTTTTTTCTCGGCCTGCTTCTCACCTCCGGTGGGGGCAGTTTCCGATCCGGGGAGAGCACTACGGCGCAGGCCCACAATCTGGCGTACTACCATGCGCCAACAATCCCGTCCTGCACGTCATCGGAGATGTCGCCTCATCATTCGCCGTTACCCATCCTGATTCTGACTGCGCATGATCAGCACCCAGGACCACCCACCAGCTCACCTACAAAAGCTCGTGCAGCGCACTTGACGCTTCTTGGGCACGGTGGCACTTCAGGCATGCGGACGTCTGATAACCCGTAAGTCTTCCTTGTGCAGGTGAGGAAGAAATACGGAAAATGTATACGCTCTGACGATCCTTTTTTGCTTGTGCTACCGTGCCCATGGTTTTCTTGAATGCCATGTTGTGTTAGAATGTTTTTGCGAAAATTACTACTCTTAGGGGGAAACATCGAGACTAACCCGGGACCTGCGCAAGATCAAATCGCAAGCGCACTAAAAGAAATCGCCGTGGATATTAAGTTCATCAAGGAAAAGCGTCTTGTCGATATTGATAAAAAGCTAGACGCTTTATCAAGACTTGAAGAGAAGGTTAGTCTCTGTCATGATGAGCTTGTCAGCATGAAACGTGCATATGAATTGCTGAAAAGGAAGGTCGACGACCTAGAAAACAGAAGTAGGCGATCGAACTTAATTGTTTATGGCCTACCTGAAGTTGACGGAGAGACGAGTGAAATTCTTCAACAAGCAGTGAATAAGACTATTGTTCAGGACACCCTCGGCCTTGAACGAGTTTCTATCGAACGAATACACCGCCTAGAACGAGCGGAACGGAACAAAAATAGACCAGTCATTTTCAAGTTGCTAGATTTTAGGCAGAAATCATCGATACTTAAAAGCGGATACAAACTGAAAAACACCAGCTTCTCAATCAGAGAAGACTTTTCGCCTAGAATCCGAGACATCAGGCGAAAGCTATGGAACAGCGCCAAAGAAAATCAAGAAAAGAAGGAGAAGGTGTCGTTTGTGTTTGACAAATTATTCATTAATAACCAAGCCTTTACCTGGGATGAAGAAAAGAACGACAAGGTTTTCGCCCAAAAAAAAGGACGAGGTGCGATCAAGACCGCAAACTCGGCAAGCTCGTCTACACGCAAAATCGAAGCCTTGACTATATTGAATGTAAACGCAAGAAGTGTTCTAAACAAAATAGATGCTCTCGAAAATCTTCTACTAGAATAAAGACCTGATATAGTAGGTGTCACTGAAACATGGCTTTCTTCCGAGATATACGATAGTGAAGTTGTTCCTCCAAATTGTTACGTTATCCGTAAGGATAGACCTCCTCGTGGCGGGGGCGTCGCTCTACTCATAAAGAAATGCCATTCATATGTATCGCTTCCAGCTGTAACAGATGCTGAGGCAATTTTCTGCCGGATTCTTTGCGATAGCACTTCTATATTCGTTGGATGCTTTTATCGAGGTCCGACATCCGGACACGAATGCATAACTGCAGTTCATGACTTCATGCAGCGTCATGTTCGCAACTCTCATGTCCTGCTTATGGGAGATTTTAATCTCCCAGACATTGACTGGACTACGCTAAACCACACATCTGCCTCGGACGCTCTTATAAACTTAATGTTGAACTTTAGCCTTCAGCAAATCGTGTTATCTCGAACCCGCTTACAGAACACTGACGAGGGCATATTAGATCTGATACTGATTAGTCAGCACTTCCCGGAAGACCGTATTCGTAATGACGTAGTTGACGGCATATCAGACCATCACATAGTCTTATGCTTGCTGCCGCTTGACTTCAGTATTGCATGTGAGCAGCGTGGATCAACTGTAATTGATTTCAAAAAAGCTGACGATAGCAGCGTATTAACCCATCTCGCACATGAGTTCGAAAACTTTTTGCAGCTAGCTTTTGACGCATCCAGTGATACTAATCTACTTTGGCTAAGTTTCAAATCTACTGTTATGTACTGTGTCACTAACTTCATACCAAAGAAACACAAGAAAGCTCCAGGGAATAATCCTTGGATAACACGTGAGGTTATCCAAGCCAAGCGTAGGTTAAAAAGGTTGCGTGTGGCTGCGAAAAACCATAAGTGTAAATCATCCATTCAACAGAAGCTGCAGTACGCAAAATCAGAGTTTAAGCAAAAAAGAAAACTGCCAGACAATAATATTTTAGTGTCACACTTCCAAGCTTTATTAAAAGCAATCCAAGCAAATTTTGGAGATACCTTCGCACTAGCAATAATACACAGTCGCACACGGATTCAGGGGAAAGAACGGAAAAGGCTAACGAATACAACATTTTTTTCCAATCAGTGTTCACGACTGATAATGGGGCCACTCCTCCAGTATTATCCCTCGATTCGCCAAGCATCGATCACCTAGAAGTCACAGATACAGGAATACTGAACTTGCTTCTTAACTTAGATCCTAAAAAGTCGAGTGGTCCAGGTGATATTCCTAACGAGTTCCTTAAGAGGTACGCGAAATGGTGTAGCAAGTTTCTTGGGTTAATCTTTCGAAAGTCGCTTACTTCATCCCAGCTGCCAGATGACTGGAATATTGCAAAAATACCTATTCATAAATCAGGAGAACAGTCATTGGTTTCAAATTACCGGCCGATATCCTTTACTAGCATTTCATGTAAGCTACTAGAGCATATCATCCTCAAACACATAACTGTTTTTCTCGACAAAATAAAATTTTTGTCTCCTAACCAACATGGATTTCGTAGTGGCCTGTCCACTGTTACGCAGCTAACGGAGGTAGTTCATGATCTAGCTTCTATCATAACTAATCGTGGCCAAACAGACATAATTTTACTTGATTTCTCTAAGGCTTTCGATTGCGTATGTCACAGAAAGTTACTAATTAAACTGAAAAGTGCGATAGGAGAGATGTTATTGTTTTCTTGGATAGAAAATTTCCTAATAAATCGCTCTCAGATCGTGCAGTATTAATATATCAAACATAGTCCCCGTAACTTCTGGGGTCCCTCAAGGTTATGTCTTGGGACCACTATTATTTTTAATTTTCATAAATGACTTCACGTCAAACATTGACTGTAACAGCAAACTGTTTGCAGATGACTGCATTATTTATAAGGAGGTAACCAGCTTCACAGACCACATTAATCTCAATGAATGTCTAACCAAGCTAGCAGATTGGTGCGCTAAGTGTGAAATGTCCATCAATGTGAAAAAAATCCGCAGCTATGACGGTAACACGTAAGCAGAATCCATCGCAATTCATTTACACCATCCATGGTTCACCACTGACTAATGTTGTGCAGCATAAGTACTTAGGCATTACATTAGCGCCTGACCTGAGATGGGATACACACATAGGTAACGTCGCTGCGGCCGCACTGCGTAAACTTTTCTACCTAAAAAGACGAATTAGAATTGCACCAGCACCCGCAAAACTCTTGGCTTATACCATGTTCGTAAGACCAGTATTAGAATATGCCAACGTGTTTGGTTTCTTTATACGCTAAGTGGTATTAGTAAATTAGAGGCAGTACAACACGCAAAGCCATACGGTTTGTACACAACAAGTTCAAACGTACAGATTCTCCCACTAACCTTCTGGCTTCTTCTGGCATTGAAAAACTAGCTACTAGGGCAAAAGAAGCACGCCTGAGGTTCTTGTACCAGTTGTTACATGGCCACTACAAGGTAGATGTGTCTAAGTACGTCACATTTTCACAGTCACGCCCTACTCGTCATAAGCGCAAATACAGTCTGCAAGAATATTCCTCAAACAGTGACGTCTTTGGAAAATCGTTTTTCCTACTAACAATACGCGAATGGAATAAACTGAATGCAAATGCTACACTAATGCCGACACACTATCCACATTCACCGCAATGTTAGAAACCATGCGTAATCTACAGTAGTGCTTCAATGCTTCACATACCTTTGCTATTTAATTCTTTTCTTTTTCTTTTTTGCACGGCGCACTGTAGCAGGCCAGAAAGTACTGGGTGAGGCTTATGTTTTCGTATCCGTCTGTTTTTTTTTCAATCCATCGCTCAAATACCTGGCTTGGTATGCGCAAGTCATCAGCAGTTTCCTGAGTTTCCTGCTAGAAAACTGCGCATATTGTTGATTCGGTCACCGTCATTTGTCCTGCTCTTTGATATCATGTGAACCGAAAAATGTGGTGCGTTTCAAATTTATGTTTCTCGTTTCATTCTCTTTTTTTCCTCGCGCGAATAAAATGTGGAATGGTGTGCCGGATGCGCTTGCTGGTGATGATGGTTGTGCCGATAATAAAGATGCTCTACATATCTACATATTCTTAGAACATTGTATAACACATTTTGGTGCGATTATCTTCCTGTTTTTAATTATGCGGATAATTCATTATTCTTTGTATCTTGCTTTTTTTCACTAATAATGTAAGGAATCCCGTATGTCAGTTGGAATGTTATTGTTTGTTCTTCATGAATGTATACTACCTGCAATGTGCCCTCTGTAATGACTCCAACATTGGAGTCGTCAGTATTGTAAATAAATAAATAAATAAAAAATGTACTACAGCCAAGAAGCTTCTCGAAAACTGCGGGCGTGGTTTGCGTTGAGAATGGTGTAGTGTTTTCGGACAATAACAAAACTTGGGAACTGGAACGTGGCAATACTAACATAGAGCCATTCGAAGCCCCAGCACTCGCTGGCGCATGAAACAAACTACACATAAAATCTGTAAATCTGACATGTTTGCCATTACTCTACTTAGCTGTTACGAAGTGTATTTACGCAACGACGGATTTCGCAAACTTAGCTGCGTACATTTCGTAGCCGCCCTCGTGGTTAGCCGTACAGAGGGGGCCGTTAGAAGAAGCACAACTGGCGGTAAACAACATGTGCTTGCTACCATTGCCACCGCGCTCAGCGGCTGGTCCCAAAATAAACAAATGTAGAGAATACATTGTTTAAAAGTCACGTAAATTTCTTCGTATTGCAGCTGCTTCACTTTTTAGGCGGGAGTACTGGATTGCAGTAACTGTGCATCTATTCAACTAGCTGAATTTTAGAAGAGAACGTTCAACATGCATTCAGTGCTCCTGTTTTCACGAGGGAATTCGCCAATGCAGTTGAGAGGGGCACTACAGGGGTCACTCTTCAGCGAAATGACATTTAAGTCTAGCCAGGGGTGGTTAGATATCTTTGTCATGCAGGTTGGACGACGGCACTACGCACACCAAGAACTTCTAGAGTTCTTGGTCTCCGGAGTGTTAGGACAGGAATTCAATGGTTCTAGTGGAGGATTAGGATCACAATTAGGATGTTTTAAGTAGCCGGCGGATCTATCCCTGCATAATTTGCAGGCATTTTCCACGCTCGGTTTCATTTTTGCAATGTGTAACTAATGTACTTTTGGTTGTTTTTTAACTAAACAAGGGCAGGCTCCTAAGAAGTCGCACGTAGCGCGATGTAAGCCTGCTTAAGCAGGTGGTCTCCGTGCAATTTTACATGCAGGTTTTTGCCGGCACCCATATTTCACTGCACCAGACCCCTACACAGTTTTTCTTGATCACCAGTCACATGCGAGGTATGTAACATATAAAAACTCCTAGAGAAGTCGCTACACCTGCTTCCTGAAAATCCAGTGACCACGCGGGAACAGAAAATCAGTCACGTTGTCACATGGTGACCCTGAACATTCCGGTTTCCCAAATAAACTTTGCCGTTCTTTCTTAAGCTCACTACACTTAAGCAAATACTGTTTTATGTTACCCGTTTCCTTGTAATTCGGGCAAAATGGCGTCGCGCAGTGTCTAATCTTCTGGAGCCACGCTGGTGTATGCGCTGATCCCGTTCGCATACGATGAATCAAGAAGGAATCTTGCCTTAATAGCACTTTTCTCATACATGGCTGGTGAGTCGTCAGCTATAACGAATGGAAATGCTCAATGACAGCTTCTCGTAAAAAATGCTGATTGTCTGTGAGAGTTTTCTTCGTCAGTGTAAGTTCCAAAGCACTTTGTCCAAGTCTGTGAGCCGCCTCATTACCCGGCACACCCACATGTGATTGAATGTATTCAAACTTTATGTTTAGATCAATGTAATGGATGCAGTTCTTAAGAATTTCCAGCGATCTTGGTGGGCACCAATCTAAAACTAAGCCATGTTTAAGCCGCTACAAAGCAAGCTTAGTGCCCGGAAACTGCACAATTTGTTCTTCCCTACAAAACTTTGCTTTCTTCAGGGCTGCCTGAATTGCAACACCTTTAGCGCACTTGAGTGGTGCTGCCCAGGACACATTTGGGACACCTTTTCTTTATAGGGAAGAGCAGAGGCTGCTGCCTGGCAGAGAGTAAACCCATGAAAGGAGAAGTCCGGAGAGGCTTCATTCTCTTTACTACACATTTCTCTCAGAAAGAATGTTCACACACGCAACTACGCAATAAATTCCGACACTTTTCTTGAAGTCGCTATTTTTGTTTTTTCAAATATGTTAAGACATGAATGAAAGAAGGACTTTGAGAAGAAAAATTCAAACAAGTGGAAGGTGAATGGGTCATGAAAAAACTGCCCAAGCTTATATTAGACCGAATTTATTATTTTGCCAAATCAATGATGTAGGGAAGAATAAGCGGTGAACCAGCTATGATGCGTTCAACGTTTCATGAATGGCGAATAATTTGTTTATTTTATAGACCTTGTTCTTGTTGTTTCATTCAGTACGTGTAATAGGAAGTGCTCCAATAAATATTTCTTTGTTATTTCCAGGCGATAACATTAAACCTTTTTGGTTTTCTAATAAACGCAAAGGGGATGTTTTCTTCTGTCACACACAACCCAGTCAAACAAGCGTGCAATGAAGCCAAAGAAGGACGTTGGGCATGCCTATTCTCTATCCCGGCTATGACAAAACATGTGAAATGCTGTCATTCCCGTAAAAAGTAAAGCTAGTACGGGCAAGTTTCATGCATGTAGCTCATACAAGACTGACAGGGGTGGTTACTATTTATTTACCCCTTGTTCATATGTATTTCTGAAAGCTTCCTGAAGGATATAGCCCGGAAAATGTCAAGAAAACATTCAGCGGTACCCGCCTGGTTCTATTCTCGCAACCCTTACGTGTTTCCTTCAAGCGAGGGACGACTTAGCTAAAGTAACACTTTTCTTGCTATTTCAATTGCTGGAGTACTTTCAATATATTTTCATATCTTTCATCTCAAATAAAATAGGTAAGATTGATCCAGCTTGACTTTTTGAGTGCGTCTTCTCATGTAGTAATGCGCATTGGGCCGAAGGGGTCGCATGAAGGGGTCGCATGAAAACGCATGCAGCTTTCTTTGAGAAAAGGGAATTTACACAGACAAGTATGCTTCATGAGAGTACAATAGCTACATATTATTCAAATAAAGTAGTTCGGGCTGAAATATAGCTATATTTATATTTAAGACTTTTTACATGTGCCTGTGTATACGCAAGTTTAAAACTTAGAACTATTTGTCATAGGGGCTGAACTTTGTGACCTCGAATCCGTTACTATTTCAAACAGCCCCTGCCCTGTAGATATTGCCACATTTCTTCCTCGTGTTTTGTGGTCGCCCTGTTTCACTGTCAGTTTATTCTCAGCGCAAACCACGCCTACACTGTTCAAGAAGCATCGGGACTGCAGTAGATTATTTCGCTAGAATTACTGCGACTTCGTAAACATTACAGATAATTTTAGAACCTACATCGCCGCTAGCGATAACGCTAGCACATTCAATGGCAAGTATATATATGCCGACACGCTTCGCCAATTGTCGATTGATCAAAGGCCGACGCTCTGCTCCTCGCTATCAGTGCTAGTGTCTTGCTGTTATCTGACTTCTGTTTTTTTTGAGTGGCTACATGTTCGACCCTAATAAAGAGTTTACTATTTGACCTGCAGTCTGCTCCCTCCATCCACGTCACGACCCCATCAAATCTGGTGCTGGTGCTCCCTTTTTCATGTGCTGGACGCCCCCGTCAAACCGTGAACCTAGCCCAAGCTTGAAAAGAGATATCGACGCCAATTCCGAGCAATAAACTAGCCGTCGGCAACTGGGTCTACCACTAGAGTATGCGCCTCTACCTGTAGAGACCCGAAAAACAACGACCCCGACCTCAGACACGGCGACAATGACCACTCCTGTGCCACCTGCACCAAGTTTGCTCCGATAACTTAAGGAGCAACGAGCGCTCCGTTGTAAGAGAGAGAGAGAGAGAATAAAATGAGGAAAAGGCAGGGAGGTTAACCAGAAAATGGAGCATCCGGTTTGCTACGCTGCACTAGGGGAAGGGGGAATGGGGAAGAAAGATTGAAACGAAAGCGAAGAGGGAAATAGACGTGCGCGAAAAAAAAGGGGGGGAAGCTGGGGTGCTACAGTCTATACAATAGGCCGCTACCACGCAAAAAGTTCAGTAAGGCCTTCACTGATTTTCTGTGAGCACACAAATCATGTCGTCTTTCCAGCACTGATTGTTCAGACAAAATTCTGTCGTCAAGGCGAGCTAACGCAGCAGCTAGTTGCCGTCTTTGCACGCTGTAACGAGGGCAGTGACAGAGAACGTGCTCTATAGTTTTATCGCTGCCGCAATGACCGCAAACAGCACTGTCTTCCATGCCGATTCGAGGGCGAAAGCTTTGGTGAAGGCGACACCATGCCATAGTCGGCAAAGCACTGTTGTCTCGAGTCGAGAGAGTCCAGACGGAGGCCAGAGTCGACGAGACGTGTCCAGTCTACGCAGTCACGTGTGACGTAAGCACTCGGTGTTCCACAGGGATTTTATTTCTGCATTAGTGATTTTTCGGATGGTCAATGCAGCATCAGTCCTTGAAAATGGAATAGATTTTTCTTCACCATATTCGTGTGCTGAACGGGCAGCTGCATCGGCATGTTCGTTGCCCAATATGCCGCAGTGACTTGGAAGCCACTGAAACGTGATTCTGTGTCCTTCGTCGAAGAGGTGGTGAAGCAGCTCTCTAATTTCCAGCACTAGTTGTTCATGAGGTCCCCGGCGTAAGGCGAATACCAAACACTGTAGTGCTGCCTTAGAGTCCGTGAACACGCTCCATTTCTTGGCTTCTTGGTGTTTAATGACTTAAATTGTGCTACGTAGAGCAGCACGTTCCGCAGCTGTCGATGATGTCTGGTGGGATAAACGAAACTTCACCGTTGTCGCTGTTGCAGGAAAGATCACCGACCCTGCAGACCCATCCACTTTAGTTGAAGCGTCAGTATATAGATGAGTATGCTCACTGTATTTCTCATATAACAAGAGAAGAGAAAGCTGCTTTAGCGCTGGAGACGAGAGCCGGGCTTTTGACCCTATGCCTGGAACCGTGAGTTCAACATGTGCATAGGTCATACTCCATGGGGGAATTGAAATCATCGATGGAGTTGTATATCCAGTAGGAATGCGTGTGCGATATGACAAGACTGTCTGGCAAAATGAGGCACGAGGTCGGGCTTCTGGCTGTGAAGCTAGATGATGGGCAGGGGCACGAGTAAAATGCCTCACGTGTGCTTTGAGCACTTTCATCATGATATGCGTCTTTAGCGAGTAGTTATTAGCGATCTCGATTGTCTCAGCTGTTGATAAACATCGCGGTAGACCCAAATAAACTCGCAGAGCCATAGCCTGGATACTTTCGAGAGTCCGAATGTTGGTTTTACAGGTGTTGGTCAACACAGGAAAACTGTAGCGCAAATAGCCAAAAAAAAAGCGTCTTGTACAATTGCATTATTGCATGTACTGAAGTCCCCCAGGTTTTTCCTCCGAGATACTTGAATAAGTTAGCAATTGCTGTCAGCCTCTTCTTCAAGTGGGCCACATGTGGGCCCCAGCAGAGGTCTCTATCAATGAATACGCCTAGAAATCTGTGCGTCCTGACATATGGTATGACTTGGCCATCGATTGATATAGCGTATGGTCTTATTGGCTTTCGACTAAAAGCAATCAATGCGCATTTCGCTGGCGAGATTTTCAGACCCTAGTCCTTGAGGTACACTGATACCAACGTCACAGCTTTCTGAAGTCTTGCGCGTACCTGAGGTCTTGTCACGCCAGATGTCCAGACGCAGATGTCATCAGCGTACCTGGATAACTTGACCACACTTGGTAGTCTTTCTACAAGACCAATGAGAACGAGGTTGAAGAGGGTTGGACTCAAGACGCCACCTTGCGGGACACCACGATGCGTTGGGTGTTGGGAGGTTGGACCATCTGCAGTATTCAAAAATAAGGTCCGCCCTTGAAAATAACTGCGTGTCCAACAATACAGTTGCCCGCCTAGGCCCAGTGACTCAATGGCTTCGAGGATGGCGTCATGTAGAACGTTGTCGTATGCTCCTATTACGTCAAGGAACATGGCTGCAGATAGTCGTTTACCTGCCTTTTGTTGCTGGACATATGTGACGAGATCTATAACATTGTCGAACGATCATCGGTGACGGCGAAAACCAGCCATGGCGTTCGTATATATCTCATAGTATTCCAGGTACCATTCAAGCCTGGCCAAGATCATTCTCTCCATTACCTTTCCTACGCAACTTGAGAGTGCGATCGGTCGGTAAGAGGCAATGTCCAGGGCTGATTTGCCAGGCCTAATAATCTGTACCAAGCGGCTAATCTTCCAATCTCACGGAACGACGCCAGCTTGCCAGGAATCGTTGAAGATGTTAAGGAGTGCTTCTCGTGCCCGTTTACTAAGGTTGCACAGCATCCTGTATGAGATGTCGTCCGGGCCAGTTGATGACGACTTATTACATAAGACGAGCACCGCATCGAGCTCCTGTGATGTAAACGGTAGCTCCATGCGTGAGTCCCGTCATTGAGGGATATGATTCACTGTATGTAGGCTTGTGTACGCTGTCTGGCCCACGGTCATAGCGCAGAAATCTTCTGCTACCTCAATTTCATGCCGGCGATGAAAAAGTGCAAGGGCTTTGAAGGGAAAACGCTGCTCTGGAACAGAACGTAGGCCTCGCACAATTCTCCATATCTGGGACAGTGGTTTATGAGGATCTAGCGACGCACAAAATTTCCTTCATCTTTGGGTGTCTAATTTGTCAAGGCGCCGTTGTATCTTTTTTTTGGATGCGCCGGGCTGTCCGTAGATCGTCTGTGGAATTGGTGCGTCGGTATCGTCTTTCGGCACGACGGCGGATCGCACGAAGTCGCTCTAGCCCGAGGTCACATTCAGAGTACTTTGAAGAGCATAATATTGTGCGCATAGCCGCATGTGCAGTTTCCTTAATTGCTTGCTAAAGACCATTGGACAGGCCTTCTTCACAAGCATCCTCAAGTTGAGTTTTGAACACACTCCAATCTATTCTTTGTGTTGTGGTAGAGGAGTACGTGTTCGAAATACCTTTAATCTTCAGGTAAGTGGGGATGTGGTCGCTTCCGTGTGTTTCAATGTCCAAAAACCACTTTACTCGTGTAGCAAATCGGCGTGAAACAAAGGACAAATCAAGGCAGCTGCTATATGTAGTGCCTCGTAAAAACGTAGGACTGGCGTCATTCAGAAGGACGAGACCATGGCTGGAAACCAATGATGCCAGACGTCGTCCCGTTGAACTAAGCCTTGAGCTTCCCCAGATGGGATGATGCGCATTGAAATCCCCGGTGATAACCCACCGACCCGGATGTGCCCTTAATATGCCGTCTAGTTTGTTGACGTCGAAATGACTTGATGGGGATATATACACGCCTAGAATTGCGAATGTCACCTTTCCTTTTTTAACAGACAAGCACACACACTGATTGCCGTCGTGAGGTTGCACTGGCTGGACGACGTAAGTAAGCTCCCGGCGAATAAATACAACAACCTTGCTACTTTCGATGTCACTTGAAGAGAAAAATGACTCGTAGCCGGATAATCTGATTGGGTGCGATAATTTCGGTTCACATATAATCATGATAGGAAATCGGTACAGATGAACAAACTGGCGAAAATCAGATATGCGAGATCTCAGAACTCTTGCGTTCCACTGAAAAATCGACGCTTTTCTGACCTCCTGACGGAACGACTTGTGATTGTCCGCCATGGGTTTACTGGAGGCTTGCAAAACCCGGACTCAACGCGTCCAGCACCTGTAGGCCGCTCCTAGCAGTCGGCGTATCGATGCTTGTCAGAAGACTTCTGGTGACACTCACAATGGATCGCAGCATAGGAATAATTTGACGATCTGCTGTTGCAGCCTCGTCATCAGCAGCATTGGCTTTCACTGGGAGCAGAGAGTGGGAAGGCTGATCGGAAGGCCGTGCGTTCGCAAGCACCAGCCAGTCTTCAGGAGGAGAGGCTTCGCCAGTGAAGGTATTCTTGTACTCTCTGGCTTTCTACTGGATGTTGATGGTGGTGTAGACAGAAGTGGTGCATGAATATCACCATGACTGGAGCGCTTCCGTCGGTGGCGACGTCGACGCCAGATTTTCTGTGAAGCTTTTCTATGGGTGGAGTTATCCCTGACCATTTCTTTCAGGATACCCATTTCTTTCTTGAGTCTTGGGCATTCCTTAGACGTGGCTTCATGCGTACCTCGACAATTGCCGCACCTATAAAATGTTGCACAACAGGTGCCTACCGTGTGCGCCTCAGCGCACCGGGGGCATACGGTAGAGTTGGCACGGACTTCCCTTGACATGGCCGATCATGAAACACTTGTGGCACTGAAGTGGCTTTGGGACAAAATGCCGTACCACATGCCGGAATTGTCCCACCTTGACGTGCGTAGCGAGTGAGTCGTCTTTAAAGACTATCTTAACGCAGCGGCTGTTCCCGAGGCGGCTTATATGACTAATGACCACTCCTTCGTACGCCGGTTTTATCAGAATGGGTTGATCCGTGTTTGGGATTGCCAAGTCAATGTCGTAAATGACACCTGCAGTGCAGGTCCCAGTCATCGGTACGACCGCTCGTACTTTGACATCTCCAAACTCTGTCATCATTCGAAGCTTCTCCAGCTTGTCTGCATGTGTTGTGTCAACAGCTAAAACGTTCTTACGTGTGTTTAGCCGGACCTCTTTGATTTCATTCTGTGCTATTTCCTCGAGAACATTGGAAATGGCTTGCCTGTTCAATTTTCGAAGGCTGGCGGAAGGATCCACGGGCATGAAGAGAATGGTATGCGGCCAGCGTTCACTCCTTGCCTTCACGGTTGACGTGCTTGCTGATGATGACGTCGTGATGAGCCTCATTTTGGCCTTGCGGCACATCACAGACACGAAGCTGCCATCTGATGAGTCGTCGCCGTCGACTGAGTAAATGTCCGTGTCTTCACTGGAGCTGCACCAAGAGCCTAGTTTTCTTGCGGAGCTTACAAATGTTGAGCTGTAGCCAGATGGGCCAGCAGTTCGTTCTTCGTCCATGGGCACGAGAGCGGGAGCATCTCTCGAGCCATCGCTGGTGATGGACCATGAGCCTTGAGCCACGGAAGAGCTTGAGGGCGCTGGCACTTGACCACGTGGGCCTGTAGATGTCGCCGCTGCCATCGCCACAAGGCGGGACGCAGAGAGCGTACCAGGAATTGTGGAAAATATAACGAAAAACAGTTAGTAGTGACAGACGCGTTCTATCACTAAGTAACTTCGTCGTCGTCGCCCGCTCCGTGGTAAATTCCTCAAAGAACCAGAATCCTGGCTATAAGGATTCTGGTTATAAGGATTCAGACGCGTTCTATCACTAAGTAACTTCGTCGTCGTCGCCCGCTCCGTGGTAAATTCCTCAAAGAACCAGAATCCTGGCTATAAGTATACGACTATGTCGCTGCCTTTAGCAACTGGAGCACCAAGGACAAGCGGCGACATGGCTATTATTACCTAGAAGACTCGGCAAAAACCTGGTTTGAAAACCGAGAATCTTCCCTTTAAACCAAGGCAGATTTCCGCAGTATTATCCTACACACTTTCAGGAATGTCGTCTGCAAGGAGAGGGCCACTTGCTGCTGGAAATTCGGGTGCAACTCCCAAATGATGAATTCACCATCTTCACGGAAAATATGACTCGCCTTCTCCACCTTTCCGACGCTGAGATGACCTGAGATAAGAAAGTTCGGCTGCTAGTGCATGGTGTTAAACAAGAACTCCTCGCCGGTCTTGTCCGCAACCCACCCACAGTGGCTGCCGAGTTTCTCGCCGAAGCTAAAATTATAAACAAAGGCATTTGAGATGTGGACAGGGCAGTACAACCATCACTCACCAACAACAGACTACGCCAACGTTCAAACCACAGAGCCCATGACCTGCGCGAGATGATTCGCGCGGTCATGCGTAAAGAGTTACATTAGATGTTCCCTGAATCACAGCCTCGAGTGAACTTGATCACTGAAATTGTTTGTGAAGAAGTCTAGCAAGCGTTATGATTTCACAAGCCAGCGCTGTTTATTTCTGAGGCTTCGAACTATGCTGCTGCAGTGCGCCGAAGCACTCCACCACCACGCCCACTTTAACACTCGGCACCACCACAGTTCCACCTCCAGACATCGCCGGCACCACAACCAACGCCATACCATTCATCTTCGGGCCAGTGCAACGCGCCAAGAAAGACAGACGTGTGGCACGCCCCCGATCACAACCCACTCTGCTACCACTGCGGTGAAGCCGGGCCCAAGGGCCGCCGCTGCCGGTGGCGACAGATGGAACTGCATGACGTCGCCGTCAATGCACCGCGTCCACAGCCATGGGAATGGCAACGTGACGTCGCCGACTACCTCAAAAGAGCACAATGGACAGCATGACGTCTATATCATTGAAAATTGCCCATCTGCCGCATGTCACCGCACTACCGGTAGTACTCTGCCTAACACGGGGCTGATCTCCTAGCCTGCACTCGGGAAACTAAGGGCAGCAACCGATCGAGCTGTGGTCGCTGTGCGACGAACTAGCGAAGATCCTTTTCCTCCGATGACGACGCTGCGATAGAACTTTCCGAACACGAGGCGATCCAGGCAAAGCACTGACGACGAAACATCACTTACCCAAGATGGCCTGACGACGCAGCATGAAAGAAGCAGAACAAGCCCACGCCACCACCACCCAATTACACGACTTAACTGCCACGCGAGACGACGAACTAGTAACGTAGAAGTTTTTACCGACGTCTACAGTGTGACAGCTGCTGTGGACCACGGAGCCAACCATTATGTAATAAGTGGAGTGTTCGCCACGAAGTTAAAAGAAATCAAGCACGCCTGGTAAGGTCCAGAAACACGGCCAGCTTGAGGCCACCTAGTAACACCGAAGGGAATCTGTACAGCGAGAATCTGCATTAACAACTGCATTTACCCCCCAAGCTTTGTTGTACTGCAGTGGTTCTAGAGAGATCTGATCATTGGTATGTACTTCCCTAGCGTTCACGCTGCAATCATTGATCACATATCCTAGTCAATAGCGCAATCAAGAGAACAAGCCCTGCCACCGCACAAGCGACCCGGAAAGCAGGCCCTGAATTTAGTAGGAGATCAAATCTTCATTTTGTCTCTTTCTAGCACCAACATCTCTGTAGGCTCTGAGAATTCAACATACCTGCAAGGTATCATTGAAAGTGATCAGCACCCGTTAATCAACCGCAAGATTGGCATCGCAAAAGGAATAGCTGAGCTGAGAAGGAGAAACAAACAGCGATGCTCAGTAACTTCAGCAATAAATACAAGCACAGGAATAGGCACGACGGTGGCCAATTTTGAAGAAATTGCGGAATTCAGCGACGCTATTGCCCTGGCCCCGTCTACTCAGCCTGGCTTAGCGTCGCGAATTGAGGTCTCCGAAAAAATTTTGTCGTCAATCCGATACTTACAAAGCATCGGATTGATGACGAAAGAACGGCTGAAAAACCTGCTCCGGCAATACGAAGAATGCTTTTTGTTGTTGTCGAAAATTCGGCAGACACCAGTAGCAAACCAACCCATCATGCAGAGAAGAGTGCCTGACCACTCTTCTACAGAGTTTATACAGAGCTTATACAGAGTTTATACAGAGTTTCGACTTTAGAGCGGTAAGCAATAGGGAAGCTACCCGATGAACTGCTACGCGACGACATTATCCAACCTCCCAAGAATCCGTATGCATCACATGTCGTGCTAGTGAACAAGGGTATGTACCCTATGTTCCTGCGTTAATTATCGTCACCTGAACAACATCACGAAAGATCTGTATCCTCTCTCACGAATAGAGGACACTTTCGACCGACTTTACAGCGTGACTTATTTTTCGTCAATAAGCTTCAACACCAGGCACTGCCAAAGTGAAGTTGACAAGACCTGCAGAAAACCACTTTTATATAACACCAGACGGCCTCTTCGAAGTCAAGATGATGCCTTTTTGGTATTTGCTTGGCTCCCGCGGCTTTTCAACGTGTTATAGATACTGTACTGGCCAGCTTTATGTGCCAAATTTACCACGTGTATTTTAACGACATCGTTGTGTTCTCCTCAAACATCTACGAATATCTCCGGCGCCTTGAAGCTGTACTTCAAGCAATCAAAACCTCCAGACTCACCCTCAAGCCAGAGAATTGCCGCTCTGTGTATGAGAAACTTATGTTCTTGGGTCATGTGTTAAGCAAGTCCGCAGTGCGCCCCGACTCACAGAAGACAACCGCTATAACTGTATTTTCACCACCCCCTGACAAGAAGGCCGTCCGTCGATTTCTCTGCCTAGGCGCCTATCACAGGTGCTTTATGAAAAACTTCGCCCAGTTCGCCAAGTCACTCAATAGCCTTACCAGGTCCGACGTGGAATTCCTATTGGAAATGCCACAGGACAAAGAATTTCAAAACCTAAAACGACGCCTGCAGACGTCTCCGTTACTTGCGCATTTGAACAAATTTGCTGAAACAGAAATACACAGAAATGCAAGCAGTGTAGAACTCAGCACGTTATTGTGCAGAGAACTGATTGACAGGAAAGGGTCATCAGGTACGCTAGTCGGTTACTATCAAAGGCAGAGGTCAACTATAATTAAACAGAAAATGAGTGCCGTGCAATTATCTGGTCTACATCAAAGCTGAGCTCCTACATTTACGAGGCCCTGTAGAGTTGTAAGTGACCACCATGCCTTGAAAGACTTCTCGGGTCTTCTCGCAAGGTGGAGCCTGAGTCTGCAAGAATTCGACATTTCTGTCGTATACAAGTCCAGAAGAATGCACTCCGACACCATTTGCTTTGATCGTTTTGCAAAAATGTAACACCTTAGTCTCCGCCTATTAAATCTCCTATTATTCTCCGCCTATTACATCACCACAGCATCAATGACTGCTGCCTAAATGATCAATAAACGCCGCATCATTGTTGTCAACATGACAGCATCCATTTCAGTGAAAATGTTTAAGCAAAACGATAATCTTTTCGCAATATACAACAATGAGCAACGCCCTTTCTCTCCCTCCAAGAATTCATTGCATATAGAATAAACGCAATGTTGGCGTACGAGCGTTTCCCTATGTTCTGCGTGTGAGAGCTTTATTGTTTACGTTCGTTCGTGCAGGCGATATAAAAGTCAGCACGACTCATTCACACTGGAAATATTAGGCAATAGCGCGACTCGATAACTGTGCCCATGGACAACAAAGATTCAAACACTTTTGCTTCTATTGCTTATAAGTCTGTAATCTAAATAAAGACAATATCGGCCACGCTGCCTAGTCACAGTTAGCGCAGTATTCCCACATTATGATATTGGATGTCCCAATTTTTTTTATAGGCGCGTGGCTCTGTCACGCAATGTCCAAAACGAGCCCCCACAGTGATAATGGGCCTAAGTAAACGTCGCACACGCTGTGAGGGCAAGTTGAGCGGAAGGCGAGTGCGTGTAATATTTTATTAGGTACTACCTAGTAATTGTGAAAACACATACCCTTTAATGGGCAGGAGGGAAGACAGGTTCGGTTGCTGCCTAGGCAGATTATCTTTGCACCCACAGTTCTTTCTTTTCATTCACACTAAGAAGCAGTCTAAGAACTTCCTCTATATTTCCAAGACATTATTGTCTGTTATATATATATATATATATATATATATATATATATATATATATATATATATGAGATCTAACAGACAGTAATGCAAAGGAATGTACAGGGGGAATGTACAGGGGATGGAGGGAAAGCCGCTGTGATAGCTCAGTGGTTAGAGCATCGAGCGCGTTATTCGAAGGTCGTAGGTTCGATTCCTGCTCACGGCTAGTAATTTTTCATCCACTTTTCTTTCTTCTTTTTTCTTATTTACATTCAATTGGTTCTAATAACTTCCCCTGTACATTCCTTGGCATCACAGTCTGTTAGATCTCATTAATATTGTGTTAAAACACGGAAAAATGGGCCCTTAGGTATACACTTCTTTCCCTTATATATATATATGTATATATATATATATATATATATATATATATATATATATATATATATATATATATATATAACGTCCTACTTATGACGCATTGAGTATCAAATATAGAAATGGCGTTATGCGAAGCGAAGCTAATGCATCTTGTTCCCAGTGTACCGAAGTATGAGCTACCAGTTTTTGTTAGTTACAATTATACATATACTCAATTACATCTGTAACTGAAAGAGTACTCGCCTATTTATCATTATGTCAGTAAAGCGGATGTGCGCATGTTCGAATATGGTTTGTCTGAGTGGCTTTCAAGAACGTACGAATTGCATGCTCATTTTTTCTTGTTAATAGTGAAAGCCCCCCAAATACAATTACAAACAAGTGATAAGACTGCTGAGCGCACCAAAAGGAACGCCATCAAACAACTGCATTTTGAGATATCCAGTAGCAGTGAAACAATTGTAGAAAATAAAAAGCCCCCTGCAACTTCACCCGGGGAGAACTTGAGCAACTGCATCGCAGAGTGGCGGGGTATCACTTGAATGTTGCGTATTTGGATGTTTTGGAAATGGTTAATTGTTATTTCTTGTTTGTATGTGCAAGGCATTGGACAATGTTAAACAGGAGGTTATACTACTAGAATCGGCAGCATAGTATTTATGCCAAAAAAGCGTATAATTGAATCGCAACTTTCCCCGAAGTAGGCCAATCAGGCTCCACGGCAAAGGTCCGTGATGGAGTCCGAGGACCTATCCTCTGGATAAGGGTGTGCCCCAGGGCACCATTCTCGATCCTCTGCTCTATATTCTAGCCATGACGCGGGTGACAGAAAGGTTTGAGTAGAAATATTCGGCCTGTTTTACTAACTACTCAGATGACATCGCAATATTGACAAAAGCGGCAGATTATCCCTTCAAGCAGAGCATGCAAACTGAACTAGAAGTAGGTGTTCTCGTCCTCCATGATACTTTGGATCACGTTTGACATGAGTTTTCACCCGAAATATGAAATAAATCAGCGTGGATAGGAAGAAAGCAACTAATTCAAGCAAGCAAATCCCGCTACTCAACGGCAAAAGCGCTATTACGTCTGACATGACAAATTAGGGCTCTTGAAGCTCAGATTACTAGTTGCAACAGTCCCTAACAATGAATCCAAGCCTTCAGACGTACGTGGAGCTCGGCGCTGCACATGATCCGACGCATTTTTAAAAATCACGGTGGAGCAAGACAAAACTTTCTAAACACCTGCCAGAGCTGTCGCTGTCGGAAAGATTCTTTACGGGCCACCTGTGTATGAACTGTCTGATGGAGACCTCCATGACGTCGAAAAGTTACACAGAGCGACAACTCGTACGATAGCTGGGCTCCCGAAGCACACATGGAATGAGGAGCTGCTCAAGCTTGTGCCGCTGCCTCAAATAAGAGACGTAAATATAAAAGCAAGCATTCGCATGTTATTCCGGCTTGAAAACACGCCACAGGGCAAACAAATTACGGCACTGGACAACCAAGTTCGCGCCTGGTTGGGACACCAGGAAAAGACCCGAGCACCACCTTAGGAAGCCCAGCTCAGCGCGCAGAAACAACAGCTCACCATCACCAGGCGCAACACTACCACCAGACAACTCTTAGAGAAAAGGCAGCGCCTCCGAAAACCTCTGAACGCCGTCCACCTTTAGACTGATGCAACAACCACAGAATAACAAGCTATTATGGTTTGGGTTATCACATCCACATTCCGCCACAATAGTTGTCACAGTTGCCAGCTTCCTTGTGGGGAACCCTTAGGTTGAACAGTTTTGGTCATATGTGGAGCGATCAACACTATTTCGATTGATATAGGGAACTCTGTAAGCGAGAATGTTCGAAATATTTATCGTATATTGACAGATTCGTTCGAAGCGGTGGCTCAGCTTTTAGTGCAAATAGCCGAAGACGTCGTGGCCAACTATATGAGAAACAACTTTAAGAGATTAGAGGAGTGCGGAATGAATGCAGGAATTTAGTGGACACCAGGCCATACTGGCATGGACGGAGAAAACGAAGCCGCTCATGCGGTTGCCACGCAAGCGGTTGGGCATGGCATATTAATTTCATACCTCTCACCCCAGTTCGTCCCCAAAGCAGGCGAACCTCCTCAATGCCTATTTTCAAATGTTGCGTGAATGCTCTTCTAGAATAGCATTTATGAATTATAGTCCTGTAAACTTCAAAGCCGACCATAAACGATGGTTCTTACAAGCTACCCCACCACACCTGTTGAGCGACAAGTGTGCCCTTACCCGCCAGTAGGAGATCTATCTGAACAAGGTTGTGGCCAATGCAGCATATACACCACATGTACTTGACAATTAGTTTAGAGCCGCACAAGCGATTGGACACACTTTAATTAAAGCCCACACTATCTAGAATTATGCTGAGCAAATTTATGTCACCTCAATTGGGTTTGTTCAGCTTTCTCGTGACGACCAGCACACATGCTACCCCTGCCACGTGGCAACATAGGAAGTTTAGGCGTTGTGTTACAGTATAACGATGAAGGTGAAAAAGTGCTGGTGGTCAATGCTAGTTCAAGCAGCGTGTTTTTAGTGATCTAGAGGAAGTTGATGAATTCGGGCGATAGAGACTCTTAGAAAGTCTACTCCAACGGATGAACGCGAACTGGTGTTGTCCTAAGATGCTCACGCTGGGCACCAAATAAGCGCTTCCTCCCATTATTTTAAACTGCGACCTAGAGCCTTTCTTTAATTTGAAAAAAAAAAGGTTCAATGGATTCATTCTTTATTATTCTTATTTATTGAACGATGGAGAAGCGTTGACTTCAACGAGTGTTGGGACGCTCACGTTGGGTTGTGGGTTGTGCCCCAATACTGGTTGAAGGTGCTGTTGCTTCCATCGCATCTACTCGAGTCAAGCAAAACATCAAGTCAAGCAAAAGCCACGAAAAGACGCCCTTGACTGAATTCCGAGTACACGATCCAGTACCTATTCACTGTTTCAGAAGTTTCTTTCAGCACATTGTCGGCTACAGGGTTCCTCAACCACAGGGCCTCTCCGCAAGTATTCATTCATGTTTTGTTGTCTTCTCATCGTATTCATGGCATTTGCTCATCGAATTTTTGTTATTATTGCTAGTTTTATAAATCGGAAATCTGGTAAAACTATTAAACGTCTAACAACAGCGGCAACTTGAACAAGCGTGGATTTCTTGCTCTGCTGGATCAGTTGACGCACATGCTGGCGGATAGATTAGCTTTGTGGCTGCGACATGGTCTTATTATTGCTCATGGTAATTCCAGCCAAAACCATACCTTATTTAAAAACAATGATACAGCACTTGCAAAGAAGAAGAAAGTATATAAGGACGGCTTCAAAATGGACCAAAAGCACAAAAATCCTAACAAAACACACACCTGTTAAGCCAAATCGAAACAAAAGTGAATTGTAGGGGCTGCTCAAAATCTTTTGCATTGCGAACGCTGAATGATGGACTCGAATGTTCAACGTTAGGGCCATGCCTTCATTTCTCTTTACGCTGAAAGGGCGTTACATCAACGTTTCCTTCGCCTAAAAGATTGAGCCGGGCTCATTGCTGCATGGTGTTACGGTGCAGCTCCATCTCTTGAATGTGCCAGTCCCCTTCTATGCCAAAAGTAATGAGGAACCATGTTCTCGCTGATAAATTATTCCTTGCGAGTTTGGACTGCCGGCATCTTGTTTGAATATTTTGAACGTTTGTTTCAAAAATCAGGTCTCAAATATTTTCTTGTATTGAAGTAAGCTGCTACCATTCTGAGTGGCCGCGATGAAGTGAAACTACTTCAATATAACCGAGCACCAAGCTTTTTTCATCGAGAGACTATGTGTTGATTAATGGCGCAAGCGGCGTAACTAAAATCTCATTAAGCGCATTAGGTCATGAAAAATGTGAGAACATTGTCTCGCTCTCAATCACCATATTTTTTAACATGCCAGCACCTTAATAAGAGCCATGAAACTTATTACGTACATGACAATGATGACGTTAGTAATGCTTGTGGAGGGCCTTACAAATAACTGAATAATGTATTACAGAGAACGGCAGGATCATCGTTACTAGTAAGAAATACCAATCATCGCAATAAATACAAATAACTGCGAAATGAGCGAAGCTTCCTAAATTTTTCAGAAATGTATTTTATGGAACATTTTATTATAAGCGAACTGGTTCTCTATAACTAGATTCTAGTTATATGTATCCATTTGTAAGGCGTCCAAAAAACTGATGACTGACGATGCATGTTTTACAAGAAAAAGCGTAACTGCGAATTGTACTTGCGAAAACAAACATCATAAGTGTGAAATAGGGTAGCAAGTCAAAAGCTTTCTTTACTTTCGCTAGTTGTATTTATTCCCAGTTTTGTTTCATCCCATCGTTCTGTGGTATACTTACCATTCTATAACCATTGCAATGAAAGTCAGTTTGCTGTATAAGGCTAAAAAATAATGCCACTAAACTTTTCAAAGAGTGTAGGTTTCTACAGACTATTGGTATTGAAGCTGCGGGTTAGAATAATGACATGTGAGAAAATATAACCACTTGTCTCGACTGCCTGCAGCTTTCTGAAGACCTGCGCACCCTTATGAAACGTTTTAAAAAAGACCCATAACAGAAAACTCAAATCTTCTAAGCGCGCACAGTTTTTTTCGTTTATTTGCAAGTATTGCCGTCAAAGATAGGGCTAAATCAGGAGTGAAGTACATAAATAAAACAGCAAAAGTAACGGTAATATCACAAGTTCTTTAAAGAACAAGTATCACAACCCCCTAAGCAGAATTAGGTACAGAATGAGAGAAAATATGTTAGCGTCACTCAAATTACTTCAAAAATAGATTTATTCCTTTCACAAACAGAATCAGCTAGATCCTTCTAGTAAGCAATAACACTTGGAGGAAAAGCTCTATTTGAACATGTTAGCACCTTCCGAAAGTGGACTTAAGTTCAGAGTTTGACCACGTCGCGTTGGCAGAGCACTAGCATACACGATGTGATGGTCATTAGACAGTCGGCATGATAAGTAAACGGAAAAGTCCAGTACTTTCACAGAGTGGATATGGCTGCGGCGGCTGCATTTCCGATAGAGGCGCAAATGTTGTAGGCCCGTGTGCTCAGATTTGGGTGCACGTCAAAATACCCCAGGTGGTCAAAATTTCCGGAGCTCTCCACTACGACTCCTATCATAATCATATGGAGGCTTTGGGACGTTAAACTCCACATATCAATGAAAGAGTTGATATCATGCCCAGTGCCCAATAGTGATAACTTGAAAGATTTTATTGCAAATGAAAGAGCAAAAAACGTGGTTGGTCTCTTTTTAAGGAATTGGTGTAGCACGAAAGTAAAAAGCGCCTTCACAAAGGTAGTAGATCAACGACTGTGCTATGTTTCACGACAATGGCGAAGGAGCGAATGTTGCCATAAGAAATCGCAAAGTCAGGTGACGAATGGCAAGCAGCTCGAAAGTTGCCGCACACATGGCGAGCAGAAAACATGCACAAAATACCATACACAAGACGGGCACGGACAAACAACTGTCACCGCTCGACACTTCAAGCACCCTGCTCAAACAGAAAGAAAGATGCACGAAATTAATGCACACGTTTTACAATGGGTGAGCATGAACTACAAACCCGATTCTTACTTCTTCGTCAGTTAGCAGCGCGCTTCTTTTTTAAACGCGGCCGGGGCAGCGTGTGAAGTGACATTCGTTGTTTTCTTAACTTACTACAACTTCAAAGCAAACTTGCGGTAGAAGGAAGAGGTACAAGTCGTCCGAATCCTCAGGTATGCGTGCGCCCGAGTGAGCGAGCACGCAGAAGAGAGCAACTATACGCACTTTGATCACGCCATGTGGAGGCGCACGCGCACAGAAGCGCACGGGGTTGCGTGGCAGGAAGACCTTTAGTGCATCTGCGCCCAACGCGCTGGTCATGCCATCTTGTCACTGATGACGAAAACGCGATGAAATTTTCGTGCTCTGAGGACCGCCAGCAGTGCATGGCGTATATAATTGACCTGACATGTTGGCGACATGTCATTGGAGACATGAACATGTCATTGACATGACATGTTCATTGACATGTTGGAGAAGGGTCGCTCTGTGGCCCGGTGGTTAGCTTCTCGCGCTGAAGAGCATGATATTGCTGGTCCGATGCCCCACTGCGGAACTTTTCCTTCTCGTTTTTTGTTTTTGCGGAATAAATAAGTATTTTGCAGTAAGTATTTTACAACGTCAGATCCATGACGGAAACGTGTCACAGAACCGTGACTGACCCCGGCCTAAAACTCTTTTGTGCTAGTAATGTTTATAACGATGAAAAACGAAACGCACAGTTTTTTTCCTTTCGGTAGACTCACTTTCACCAGATTACACACTTTGTATGAATTCCACACGCATGAAGAGTACTCTAATATAAGACAAATCAGTGTATTACACATTAGAAACTTGGAGGACTTGGCGTTTGTAGCTCTCATACGTATTAAGTCACCTAAATTTATTAATGCTTTATATGGTATGTCTATTGGAAGTGATCCTGTAGACGATCCCAGCCCCGCCGTGGTGGTTTTGTGGCTCAGGTACTCGGCTGCTGACCTGCAAGTCACAGCATCAAATCCCGGCTTCGGCGACTGCATCCCGATGGAGGCGAAAGTGTTGTAGGTCTGTGTGCTGATATTTGGGTGCACGTTACAGAACCCCATGCAGTCTAAATTTCCGGAGCCCTCCACTACGGCGTCTCTCATAATCATATGGTAGATTTAGGACGTTAAGCTTCACATATCTCTCATATCAATGAAACCATAGACGATCCCATAGACAATTTCACAGATGAGGTCAGATAGGTTTCTATGGGAAGCGATTATTGTGTGTTACGTGTGAACATACTGCCAAGGTACTTGAATGTCTGTGCTCAGAGAGCTGCAATGTTGTTGAAGGATTATACATGATGTGACGGAGGATGCTTGCCCACGAATAGCAAAAGTACGTTCTTTTTTATGAAGTTTATGTGCTTCTGTCAATCAAAGACCACAATCACAAATGCTAGAAAGAATTATAAAGCACGACAGAATCACGAGGAGAAGTAAATACCTGGTAAAGTTCGCAACCATTGGCCTGGAGACAAAATCGAGAGCTAATATTACTGCGAATGTCATTTATCAAAATAGAAAATAACAGATGGCCCCCGAACGGGGTCACTTGGGACACCATATGTAACTTTTACTGCTGAGCATGGCTTGGAATGGAATGAAATGAAAGGAGAGAGCGAGTTAAGAATGCTTGCTATCAAATCATACAATTGCAGATCATTTATTATTACCTATAGTTTACCTAGAAGCTTCCTGTGAATACGGTGGCGACCGCTTTTAAGAATCTAAAAATAAGGCATCAGCTTGACTACGAATCTGTAAATTACTGATAAAACATTGCGAAAATTTTACTAGCTGCATTATTGTGCAGTAGCAGTGACGAAATCTATGTTGTATGCTGGACAAAAGGCTACTTTATTCAAGAAACTCAGATATGTTTTCATGAATGATGTGGTTGAGCAACTTTCCTGAATTGGAAGTAATTTATAAAGTTTTTTAATTGGAGAGGAGCTGTCTGTTTCCTCATGCATGGCAGAGGCAGGACTTTGGCTGGCTTCCTGAACTCGGATACTGTACCTAAAGACAAAAATTTGTTGAAAAGTACGATAAATTAAAGTAAACCCCAGAGAGCGTACCGCATTAGAAAGCTATTCAGAATATTGTCTTGGCTGGTTCACTTCTTTGTACCAAACTTAAAAATCAAGTTTTCGATACCATCTGCGCTAATTCACATATTGTGAATGGAGAGCTCAGGGTTAGGAGTTCTATTAAAAGGAACAGTATCGTTGTCATTCACGAACACGGGCTGAAAATATCTATTGAACGTAATAGCTATCCTAATGGGGTCCAAAACAGCTGTGATGTCAATAATAAAGGAAGCGGTATCGGTGCTAGTAGGATTATTAGAAGACAGAATTTTTGAGGGTCGAATTTTTTAACAGGAAGTTCAACTTGCTGATAAAAGTTCCGAGCGCATTCCAGTTATTAAGCAGATAGATTACAATACCGTTAAAGAAGTGATAAAGTACAGATTACATATGTTTTCAAAATGGGCCAGACCACTAACGCGACGTGAAGTTTGTAGCAACCTACAGCCATTCATTAATGTAATCTGCGGCTTTTTTTGGTTTTTTTAGAGGAACAAAGGAATATTGCATATCTTTGCTATATGCTCAAGTGCGCTGTATAAAGAGTAATATTGACCATGGCTACAAAGTGCTTCGTATTGATCAAAGTTGGAAGCACTCATACGTGTGACAGAGGCGTCGTGTACATGAAAAAAATTCATTAAACTGCGTAACTCTCAGCTGTTTTTTATTTATATGAGAGGGAAGTGATTTTTGCAGAGATTTGTGGTCAGAAATGCCATCAATACGTCGCATTGAAATGCCTTTGGAACTAATAGCTAACTGAGGAATACAAGTTGTAGCAGTTTGTTGTGGCGAGTGGGAGATTGTGCTATTTGAGTAATGCCCAAGGTTACTGAAGAAAGTAACAATTCCATAAAATTAGAAATGTTTTTCCATGCGCAACATTTTGTTTGCCAATCCTGGTGCATTGAAATACACCTTAAAGCAAATATATGAGTATCGATGTCATGCTTGTGCATGGATGTGTTAAGCCTCTGAAAATAATCTAAGAAAGAAGCTAGTGCTCGTTATAATGCACCAATAAATGTTGAATATTGACACAAACTACTGAAAAAAATGATAAACTAATTATTTCAACATCAGGTGTGTCAAGGGCGAAAAAAAATGTCATAGCGAATAAGCAGCGCTACACCACCACTTTTGCTATGCGATCAGTCACAGCGTACTGCTACGTGATCGCGCGGGTTGAATTCACGAACACTTCATCATTGAGGCAGGTATCCGTTATGGCCCCTACATGGAGAGAGTATGACTTAACAATGGCGAGTAAAGGCAGAAACTTGTTAACAATACTTCTGGCATTGAAATACAAACTTCTTACATTTTTATAAATTCCTGCTAGTCCACGAGATGTTTGTCGTTTTTGAAGCAAACAATTGGATAGTGGCGCCAGTAAGATGAAATTTTATAGAATCTCTACAATTGTTAGAGCGCGTCGTCAATCTAGGCATGCTGATAACGTTGCTTCACGTTACTTGTTTATCTCGATAACTGGCAGTTGCGTCCTACAACTTCTTCGTAAGGCGCGCGCATTCAGGGATGGACATTAAGTCATGTACAGACTAGAACCTTTCAGTTTCAAAAGATTTATGATGACGCGCATTTTTATGCCTAAATAAAGGTTTTCATATTGATTGCTCGTGGCTTCTGTTCTCGTGATCGGTCTATGCTATCACCTTGCTCAATATCTGGGCATTGTGTGTGAGAACGCTCACACAACACTTGTATTACAGCATTCAGCAAAGGGCCTTTACTTTCATCATTTCCTTCCAATAAGCAATGTAAAAGAGTATCGTATTGGCGTGAATTGTCTTCTAAGTCATTTAACCTAAAAACTTAATTAGGTGACAGATTGTCTAAGTGACACAATTTCAGAGTTTGTCATTTCTCGCCCTATAATGAGTATTAGCTGTGAAAGATTCAAGAACGCGCGAGCCTCGTGGGCTCTGAACGGTGAGATAAATGTTTCCTTGATATTAGCAACGTTGCTAGCAATTTCTCGTTTGGCTAGCCAGTAATATCACAAGAAGATTAGCCGTGTCGGTTGGGGAACTGGTCAAGCTTTTATTGCTACTCGTAATGCTGGCTATAATCTCGGCTATAGTAGCGGTATTAGCTGGAGGCACACCTCTAGGACTAGGGTTAGGCTAGATGTTACCATTCAAAAAAAGACAATAGAGAGAGTGCAGCACGAGAGCAACAGGCAAGACGGCTGCTCGGGCATAACAGCAGCATACCGATGAGAAGAGGTCATAATCTCAAGATTAGGCTGTTTTTGCAAATACTGATAAGTTCAAAAAAAATTTTTTACAAGGACAACAGCTTACTAGAACGATTTACTTGGCTGTATTTAGGAAGCGAGTATATCCGATATTTTGAAGCAAGTTGAGTGACGTTGAAATTTCTATCGCATTCTATACCCACTTGCGCTTAAAAGTTGTACCCTAAGAACATGTTGTGACATTGTTACTATGAAGTTGCATTTATGTATCCCACTCCTGCAATAGCTATCAATCAGGCTGCACCATTTTAAATAAACTATAAAAATAAGAAGCGCTCATCGGAGAAATGGCTATAGGCATCAGAAACACAACGTACCTGCGTGAAAAACAAACATTGATTGTTTTTGCATTGCCGCTATTTTTCCCACTAATGCGAGAAGTCACTCTGAAGGCTTCAAGCATCTAGTGTTGACGTTCACAACCACGTTAATGTATTGAATGGCTGCGAGAAAATGGCGTCCATCACAGATGCAACCCGCCGTAGCCCATCGCGAAAGCCACATGGTGCGCCTAGGTCTACACCTAGCGGTGGGACAGGATAGACCAAAGACATGCTTGAGCGTCACTGTTATGTCGCAAAGGCAGCAAGCACGTTAAGGCAGAGTCACCATAGAGCATTCCACGGTAGAATCCAAAAATCTGCGTGAAAATCAGTCATAGATTTTGCAACATTCCGGTGTTGCCACTAATCAGCACACTGATCAACCAGACGTTGTCGTCAAACCACGTCTCTTACTTGATCAAACCTATACAATCGAACATTGTCTCTTACATGACTTCAATTTTAAAGTTGAATGCAATGTGTATAGAGTGATTCTCTCCTTCGAATAAATAGAGGCCAATAAACACGTATGCAGAATGTACTTCGAAAGTGATAGTATTCCGAATTACTACTTTAGTATATTTCCAGTTGCTGCCTCTGGTCTTTTATATTTAGTCATAAGTAAAGTGCATCGATAATTTATGTGTGGACAACTTCGAACGTGAAGTTGACTCCGATGTAGTAATAACTATCCGACTCTCACCTATTAGTTGGCTACACTCTGTGCCAAAAACAAATGGCATAATTTAGCCAGAAGGATGTACCCGCAATAATTAAGTGTATATAGTGACCACTATCACTACCTGATGTCCAGTTCAGTGACATCATTACCCATGACTCGGACAACTTGTCGCAACATTAGTCGATATTTGCTGACAAGTAAAGGGCGAGTATATAAGGCAGCGTCTTCAAAAGACGACCGATACCAAAGTATTATACGATAATCATACCGTTAAGGAAAGCTAGTATAAGTATTATGACGTTTGCGTTTGGATGGTGTTTATTTGTCCCAAGGACTCTGCAGCGACCTGGCGAACTTGGCAGAGTGCGCACACTCGATGATGATGATGATGATGATGATGATGATGAAGATGATGAAACCTGCTGAAGATCAGGACAGAGCCAGACGGTGATGATGACTGTGGTAATGAACAGATGAGAAGTGGATAACAAATGCTTCCAGTATATTTATTGCCGCGTTATATGCGGAAAACCCAGTGTCAGATTTCAGAAATGTGGCCTCGAAATTGCGCCTGCCACATGACTCTTTGTATTCGCTACTATTCAATATTTGATGCTCTGTTCATCACAGACTTGTTGGCATTCAACCGTTTCTTGGTGTAGTGAGGTGCGACTAACACGGCCCCCAAAAGGGACACAGGACGCGATAACGCATACCGAAACAGAAAGATGGCAGATTTGCACTCGTGTCAAGCTCGGCAGGGTTCAGTGGGGGTTTGGTAGAGTAGGGCAGTGTGTTCAATTGAGATTACACAAGGTAACGGTTTTAAGGCTTCACAAGATTCAACAAGCTTGCCCTACCACCCCTATTTCCAAGGAAATGAGTAGGTCAAATTTTTTAGCTTGAGTGCCGTTACCTTCTGCTGTCAGCAGCTGTCAAGTAACATTACACCAAAATCATAGGCTGTTGTTGAGTAGACCTTACGGCAACTAACATAGGAAATTTTATTGGGTGCTGATAACAATTGTTTATAAGGCACTAACCATTTGCAGTACGAAAAACTGTTCAAAGAACACGTATACATACACGAAAGAACAATTGTAAATTTTTCGATTGCGCTAACATTTACCACT
Organism: Rhipicephalus annulatus; assembly: GCA_013436015.1. Lineage (NCBI taxonomy): Eukaryota > Metazoa > Arthropoda > Arachnida > Ixodida > Ixodidae > Rhipicephalus > Rhipicephalus annulatus. Next base: position 406,322 of record WOVY01010300.1, on the reverse strand, counting down.
GAAAGATACCAGTAGATCACGAAAAAAAACATGTAAAGAAGACATGCGGGCAAAAAACCGTATTGTTAGGGCAAGTTTAGTTATACCAACACTTCAGATAGAGACGGCATAGCGAAAGCTAATTAGAGTCCTAATATGTTACATAAAAATATGGACCCCTACACCTTCTCAGCCTTTATCATCGCGATATCAACCAAAGCGACACTATCCACATAATTTTGCTGTCGCCATCACCACAATGCCCCCTCGTATATATTTATATATATATATATATATATATATACATATATTGTTACCACATGTGTAATTTAGGAATGTGCACCTTTGTAGCAAGGAACACGGTGGTAGCAGAAGAAGAGGACGTTCGGTTGGTGGCAAGATTAGTGGCCTGTGAGGTTCCCAAGTACATTATATTTTGGGTTCAGGAGTTTCTCTTTGAGAGACAATTCTTTTGTTGCCACGAGGGGATTACTTCTGCCTCATATAAGCTAACACGAGGTGTTCCGCAAGGATCAGTCCTGTCACCTCTTTTATTTGATATATTATTATCATCTATTCCCGTTCATAAAAATGTTCCTCTTTATGTATACGCCGATGATATTTCTTTTTTCTCGTCATCCCGAGATATCAATAGTTTATATCAAATCTTGCAGTCATATTTGAGTGAGCTTGAGGTATGGCTTGGCGGGCTGTCTTTTTCACTTAATGTTAGTAAATGTGCTCTGCTTGTATTCCCTCTATCTGTTCCCGTATTTCTTTCACTGCATTATCGAAATGATCCGATTCCACAAGTTACAGCGCTAAAATATCTTGGTATTGTTTACGTGGACAATTCAAATTGGCAGCAACAAATAGAATCAAACACCCGTAAAGCAGAAAGCGCCGTACGATTGCTCCGCCGGTTTTGCAATAAGAATTCAGGGATGCGCAGGGATACGTTACTTATGATATACAAACTTTACGTACGCCCAATTCTGGAGTTTGGCTGCGTTCGGTTTTCTGGAAGTGCTGAGTACAAATTAAGACCGCTTATATTGCTAGAAAGGCAAGCTCTGCGGCTGTGTCTCGGGCTACCTAGGTGTGTAGCGAATAGCGTGCTTTATTTGGAAGCTAAAATCATTCCACTTGATGCTAGATTTCGACAGCTTACTGTGGAAACATTTTTAAAACTTTACGATGCACCCCTCTTCTGTTCTCAGACAGTTTTCATCAAACATCCAGTTTCTTCCTTTCAGCGCCCGTGGTCTCGTTATCAAAGACCCCAAGTCATTTTCGTCGAGTCTCTGTTATCAAATCTTCACGTTTCCCTCCGGCATTTAACTCCCCAACCCAATGCTCGGTGCCAGTTGACTTAATTTTCGATGATATTTTTCCAAAAAATGCCAAGTTACTTCCAAAGCATGTTCTGGAGGGCCTCCTTCAAGACCATCTAAGTCATTTTCCTAAATACGTAGTAATTTCGACGGACGCAACGCAAAATCTTCAGAAGGCTGGAGTAGGTATTTTTTTCTCATCAGCTTAATTGGTCTTTTGCGCTCCGATTGCCTGACTTCGCACCAATTTATCTCGCAGAATTCCTGGCTATTACATTGGCTCTTCGAAAACTAAATTATCAGCAATCAAAAGCTATTATTATTTCGGATGCTTTGTCTGTATGTACACATCTAACGTCCGCAAAGAAGTCTCCTCTTCTCAGGATATTTTGGTGTCTCGTACCGCATAGCCTATCAGAAGTTCGGTTTATTTGGGTCCCCGGGCATGCTGGAATTGAACTAAATGAAATTGCTGATTCGCTCGCTTGGGCATCTTTAAATTTCCCGGTGGTGCTAGTAGGTCCACAGTTTCCTTTTATTACTGCCGAACGATTCAAACGCCTGTTTATCTTAAATATGAACGAAACGTCGCTTCTACAATCTGAAGAATTTCGGCACTTGCAATTCACATGGAACACCGCAAAATGCCTTTCCCGTCAATGTGAGGTGACCCTCACAAGCTTTCGCTGTCGAGTTCCTCTGTTAAATTTTTATCCCAACAAATCAGGATTTTCATTAACTAACCTATGTGTAGTTTGCAATGAACCGGAAACAATAGATCACTTTCTTCTCACATGCCGCCGCTTCGCCTCACTGCGCCGAATAATTCTTGAAAGACCGATTGGTATGCTCGGATTGCCAGTCAATACATCCACCCTATTATCGTTTGGAGCCAGTCAGTTGGGTGTGGGCCACAGTGCTATTCTGTCAGCGCTACAGAAATTCATTCAGGCAACCGGAAGGATACGCTGCTAGTGGCACTGCCAGATATATCCAATTCTTTCTTTCCTTTCTTCATTCTTGTTAATTTGTTTTATATATTCTGGTTTATCGTATTCTTCTGCAATTTTTTCACGTTTTTTCAAAGGAACATTATTATTGTTTCTATCTAATTTCTCTTTATTTTTAGCAAGCGTTATAAAAATGATCTATCAAGAGGTACAGTGTGGCCAATCCCCCATGTGGGTATGAGCCAAAATCTCCTAGGAGACAAGACAAGACAAGCTCGCTGCTTCGCGTTCACTGCGGTATACCGTCGAGTCGGCCGTTACGTCTGCTTCGAATAAACCCCTCGTAGACGTAACAGAGTGGTGGAGGTACTGGGTATGACACGTCGACATACCTTGGTGCCACAGCTGTTCGGAGTTCACCGGAGCCGTCGTCTTGCCGGTCTGCCGCCGACAACAGTCGTCATGGCCCAGAGCGAAGGTCAGGAATCAACCGCCTCGACTTCGCGCCAATCTACACTGACTACACCTTGGCATCACTACATGGAACCCCGCCCGTTCGCGGGAATGGGAGGAGAAGATGTGGACGCGTGGCTAACGCACTACAAAAGGGTGAGCCGGTACAACCACTGGAACTCTATCGATCAGCTGGAAAACGTCGCGCTGTTTCTCACGGACACTGCACTGATGTTGTATGAAAACCACGAAGACTCCTTGACAACATGGGCTCTTTTTGCTCAAGAACTCAAGAAGTGTTTTGGTGACTCCGACTCAAAAAAGAAAAGCGCGGAGCGGACTTTTGCTGGAAGAGCCCAGACTGCTGGAGAAACCTGCACTGCCTATATAGAGGACGTCCTTAAGCTTTACAAGATTATAAACCCGCAGATGTCTGAAGAAGACAGGGTCGGACACCTATTGAAAGGCGTAGCGGAAGACGTTTACAATTTTCTGATAGGCAGGGATGACCTCACCTCTGCCTCCGACGTCCAACATCACTGCCGCACGTTTGAAAAATTGAAGACTCGTCGCATCGCCCCGAAATTTGGTAGGCTGGCAAATGTGACAACGGTTGCCAGCGTCGACGTGAGCCCGCCCACCAACCTTGCGGCTACTATTCGGGCAATTTTGCGTGAAGAGCTGCAGCGACAAGGTGGTAGGGTTGACGAAACCATTCCTCATCCTTCTACCAATGCACCCTACTACACAGCGGCACCATCAGCTCCTTTGCCACCATCGGTATGTGTGGCAGACATAAGCGAAATTGGAAATCCGAGCCCACGTCGTGACTCATTCGCGGCCGACCAGCGATATGGCCAACGCCTTCAGCACGGCCCCGCCACACAGAGGTGGGCAGCCCCCGCTCAGCAAGCTCGTCACCGACCCTTCACAGCTGAGCGGTCTCAGCATTGGTTCAGCGAGCGTCCTCTACCAGTCTGGTACAACTGTGGCTTCGAAGGACACATTGCCAGGTATTGCAACTACCGGCAGCCGCCAAGGTATGACCGATCACCGAGATTTAACCGTTCTGGCGTTACCCGAGCACCGACATTCCCGGAAAGCGCGTCTTACGAGATCCTGCTACGAAACCAATCTCCGGCCTCTGACCGCATTGTGACACCACCACCTGCCCCTCGCGCCAACCGATCACCGTCTCCTCGGCGCCGCCACTCCTCGCCTCCTACGGAAAACTAGCCTGCGCGGTCGTTGGAGGTGAGGTCGCCGGACAGTCTTCGATTTCAACAGATATACCTCCGTTAGCTTCTATGTTTAGAAATAAGGTTCGAGTGCTTATCGATGGTGTACCGACGATGGCCTTGATGGACACAGGTGCAAGCGTGTCAGTGATGAGTTTAGCTTTCACCCGCCTTCTTGGACGAAAGGTTATGTTTCGTTGGGACCGTCCTGATACGTTTCGTGGAGTGAGCGGAGAAGTGTTACAACTTGTTGGTGTCTGCACTGTGACTGTTAGTTTGGCATGCCAGAACTTTGTCGCAGAGTTTGCTGTTCTCCCTCATACTACGCATGACGTCATTCTGGGACACGATTTCTTGAAGCTATGTGGTGCTACTGTTTATTGCCGCACAGGACAAATTACAGTAGATTCTGATATCCCAGTTTCATTTATGGAAAACTCGCCCTCTCAAGAAAGTGCTCTTTGCGTGTCTGTGGATACAACTGTGCCGCCGTTGTTTGCAAAATGTGTCCCTGTTGCCTGTTCACCTGCAAGCGAGAAAACATTTGACGCAACTGTGGAGCCCGTGCATCTCAGTTGCATAAAGAAGACAGTTTTAATACCCTACTGTACATTATTGGTTGCGCAAGGGCATACTAGTTTATGGCCGATTAACTGCTCTAATGAACCTACAGTGCTGCCGAAGGGTCTGAAACTTGCAGAGATTTGTGAACACCAAGTATTCTCGCTTGCCACGCTCGCAGAAAGCAATGATTCCCCGGATAAGACCCGTTGCGATAATCTGCACGCCAGGGACACCACCATTATGACTATGATTGATAAGTCACTCAGCATCAAGGAACGTAATGAACTGGCGAGTATTCTGCGGAAACATGCCGATATTTTTGATTTCGCTCAGCATGATTCACCGTCATTCCCTGCTTCTCGTATAAAGCACCGAATCGACACGACATCTCACAGACCTCTCCGACAGAAACCATATCGTGTTTCGCCTTCGGAACGTGCAGTGATCAACGAACAGGTTTGCGAGATGCTCAAGCAAAATGTAATTCAAGAATCATGTAGTCCGTGGGCCGCTCCAGTAATTCTAGTGAAGAAGAAGGATGGGACATGGCGATTTTGTGTTGACTACCGCCGTCTCAACGCCATCACTAAAAAAGACGTATACCCACTCCCACGGATTGATGATGCTATCAACTGTCTATCATCGGCCTCTTACTTTTCGTCTGTGGATCTGAGGTCAGGCTACTGGCAGATTCCAATGCACGAAGATGACAAGGAGAAAACGGCATTTGTTACAACAGATGGACTGTTTGAATTCAATGTGATGCCGTTCGGACTCTGCAACGCGCCCGCAACTTTTGAGCGATTTATGGACAACATTCTGCGTGGATTGAAGTGGGAAGTGTGTATGTGTTACTTGGACGACGTTGTAATTTTTGGCGCACCTTTTGTGAGCACAACACACGCCTTGGCATCGTACTGGACTGTCTAAGCAAAGCACGCTTGGTGCTCAACTCAAAGAATTGTCGTTTTGGAGAGCGCCAAACACTCGTCCTTGGACACTTAGTAAACAAAGAAGGCATACGACCGGATCCCGCCAAGACGGCCGCAGTAGAGGCATTTACGCAGCCAAGCTCGGTGAAAGAACTGCGCAGCTTTTTGGGGCTTTGTTCATACTTTCGCCGATTCATTCCTGGCTTTGCCAATATCGCATACCCGCTCACGTGTCTGCTTCCTTCGAATGCATCATTCGAATGAAGCTCAGTGGTAGAGCATCGAACGCGTCATTAGAAGGTCGCAGGTTCGCCTCCTGCCCACGGCAAGTTATCTTTTCACCCACGTTTCTTCATAATTACATTACAATTTGGTCTAATATCTTCCCATATACTTTGCTTGGCATTATTGTCTGTTATATCTCAATAATAATGTGTGAAACACAGAAAAACGAGCGCTTAGGTGTAAACTGTTTTCCTTATTCATTAACGAGGGTCTCGTACTGGCAGACTGAGTGCTTTTGGCTTGTATACGAGACTCTATTGGTCAGCTGCCCACTCGTAACACGTTCACGTGCTACGTGACGCCAAAACAGGCACAAAAGAGTGTGCCACAATCACCGCCATGCCTACTGGTGGCGCTGACTGACACTCCTACGTTTAATTCACATATAAACCCTATAAAGTGGCAGGGGGGATAGCTGTCGGGGTAGCTCAGTGGTAGAGCATCGAACGCGTCATTCGAAGGTCGCAGGTTCGGATCCTGCCCACGGCAAGTCATCTTTTCACCCACGTTTCTTCATAATTACATAACAATTTCGTCTAATATCTTCCCATATGCTTTCCTTGGCATTATTGTCTGTTCTATCTCATTAATAATGTGTAAAAACACGGGAAAACGAGCGCTTAGGTATAAACTTCTTTCCTAATTCATTAACGAGGGTCTCGTACTGGCAGACTGAGTGCCTTTGAGTTGTATACGAGGGACTATTGGTCAGCTACCCACTCGTAACAAGTCCAGGTGCTACGTGACGCCAAAACAGGCTCAAAAGAGTGTGCCACAATTGCCGCCATGGCTACTGGTGGCGCTGACTGACACTCCTACGTTTAATTCACATAAAAACCCTATAAAGTGGCTGGGGGGGATAGCTGTCGTGGTAGCTCAGTGGTAGAGCATCGAACGCGTCATTAGAAGGTCGCAGGTTCGGATCCTGCCCACGGCAAGTCATCTTTTCACCCACGTTTCTTCATATTTACATTACAATTTGGTTTAATATCTTCCCCTATACTTTAGTTGGCATTATTGTCTGTTATTTCGCAGTAATATTGTGTAAAAACACGGAAAAACGAGCGCTTAGGTGTAAACTGTTTTTCTTATTCATTAACGAGGGTCTCGTACTGGCAGACTTAGTGCCTTTGAGTTGTATACGAGAGACTATTGGTCAGCTGCCCACTCGTAACAAGTTCACGTACTAGGTGACGCCAAAGCAGGCTCAAAATAGTGCGCCAAAATCGCCGCCATCGCTACTGGTGGCACTGACTGACACTACCACGTTTAATTCACATATACACTCTATAAAGGGGCTGGGGGGATAGCTGTCATGGAAGTTCAGTGGTAGAGCATTGAATGCGTCATTTGAAGGTTGCAGGTTCAGATCCTTCCCACGGCAAGTTATCTTTTCACCCACTTTTCTTCATATTTACATTACAATTTGGTCTAATATCATCCATTATACTTTCCTTAGCATTATTGTCTGTTATATCTCAATAATATATATGTATATATATACACGGGCTGGTACGCAGGGGACCCTGGCTGTAATCCCATTTTGTCATTAGTGTTTTTATTCACCAATTTTTTTTCGCTCAATTGTGGGTACGAGCAACGGTAGAGGCGGACAACCGCAGCGCACGCGACCCATTTTCTGATCTCAAAACATCATCATCATCATCCTCACTATCATCATCTTTAGTCTGACTACGTTCTATGCAGGACAAAGGCCTCTCATATGTTCCGTCAGTCAACTCGGTTTTGTGCTTGCTGCTGCCACTTGATACCCGCAAACTTCTTAATCTCATCTGCCCACCTAACCTTCTGTCTCCCCCTAACCCGCTTGCCTTCACTGGGAATCCAGTGGGTTACCCTTAACGACTATCGGTTATCCTGTCTACGCGCTACATGCCCGGCTCATGTTCATTTCTTCTTCTTGATTTCCGCTATAATATCCTTAACCTCCGTTTGTTCCCTAATCCACTCTGCTCTCTTCTTGTCTCTTAAGAGTACACCTACCATTTTTCTTTCGATTGCTCGCTGCGTCGTCCTCAATTCAAACTGAACCCATATTTCGCTCTTAAACACATACGGTAATTTGAGAAGAGAAGCCCATGCCGTCATATTGAGCCATCGCGACGCGAAAGACAAGGATATGTGCTACACAAATGCCGAGCTGTACGAGTGCTCACAGCGATAGTAGGTTACGCACTATCCGCCATATAAAAATTCTGGTCACCCACGCTTCCAACCATTTTCTTAAAAACGCAAGGGTGCCAATGTTGCGGTGGCCTTCGCGTCCTGGAACACAGCGAGCAAGCAAAGATCCGCATGAGCTTTCATGCACTCAGAAGTGGTCATGTACTGGCATCTCTTCGACACCAACTTCTATCCATCTATTACGCTCAGGTGCCTTTTGTTAGATGAGAACAGGTGACAACGATTTGTCTCTCGTGAAAGCAATACACCGTAACCCTTGGGATCACACAACACAACATTCCACTAAGGCAAGGCGGCCTCAGCACGAGTCACAATGGCCTAGCTCACAACTCAGTCTTATTGCTAGGCACCACTTTAGAATGCATACCTGGTAAGCCGGCTGCCGGCTACCGAAGAAGCTCGATAGAATGTTCGAGCAACCGCTGTATACCTTCTCAGTAAAAGAGCTCACTCTAGCTGCTACATGTTTTATGTCTTTTTTTTTCTATTGTATACTATAGCAAAGAAAGAACACCATTCATAAAAATGAGTGCAGAGAAGATGTCTTACTGAAGAAAAAAAGCTTCTCATTGTAATCCGCTACGAGAGTAAACTTCATAAGCCCTCTTTTTCGTGGTCTTGCGTTTCCTAAAAAAACATTCTTTGTTTGTGTTGAAATATCCTGCGTGTGTGAGGGCCCTCATCGAATTCCGTACAACTCAGTGGAAACACGAAACGCAGGCAGCTAAGCAGAAGCTTGTCCATGGCCTAGAGGTAATAGGATTTCTGCCTCAAAAGACTTCACGACGAGTTGTAGAGTTATGAAATTTTTCCGCTCGGTGCTTTTCCTAGGAACTTTCAAACAATGGGAAATAACCAAATTAAAGTGTGCCACAAAAACACACCCGTACGTAGAATGCAGAAGAAAAGTATCACGGATATATCTTGCTGCTTTAATCAGCAACGTCTAAGGTATGCGCGTAACAAGCAAAGTAAATGCAGCACATCGACTACAAGACCTACGCCCATTAGCACTCTGGATTACAGTAGTCTGTCCCGTAAAGAAAATAACACAAGCATGATATTAATAAAAAGGCTTATCACGAATTTGTCAAAGTTTTTAGCAGCCTCTATTTTCAGGTTTCTGTTAGTCATTTTATGTTTCTCTCACGTCTACGTAATTTTCGAGATTACTATGAAACTGAAAGTAATACATGTTACAAAAACAGGCCCTTATACTGAAGTTTCTGGGAAGAATATTGAAAGACAAAAATATATATTGCGCATTCACAATATGTCAGTTTCGACGCAAGGACTAAGCAATGAATGCAATACCAAGATATTGAAATGTAACACGAAGAAAGACAAGCAGCTGCAACTTGTACCGCGCCGCGGAAGCACAAAGAAGGGCGAACAAAGACGCGCACATACACACAGCACAAGTGTGAAAAGACAATGTTTTAGATGCGGAGCATCTAATACTCGAGGCTTGTAGTGCGGCGCCGTCCGCAAGCTTCCTCCTCCTTCTTCCACCATCTGTGCATCCCTTCCTCCTCTACACACCGCGCGCGCTTCACTCCTCCACCATCTGTGCACCCTTCCTCCTCTACACACCGCGTGCGCTTCTCCTCTTCACGAACATTCGCTAGCTGTATAATGTAGCGCGCATGCGCCGTCACGCTTCGAGAACATTGGCAGCTGACGCGCACGCATGCGCCGTTGCGCTTCTCCCCCTTCTCGAACATTCGACAGCTGACGCGCGCATGCACCGTCACCCACCATCTGTGCCGCGCGCGCTTCTCCCCTTCGAGAACATTCTACAATTCTCCTGATTCTCCAGTGGACGCGCATGCGCCGTCGCGCTTCGAGAACATTCAACAGCTGACAGTGCATGCGCCGTCGCGCTGTATATATACTCAAGGTCGGCGCTCGCTCGCTCAGTTGCCGCTCGTCGGTTGGTTTGTACGGCGCGTCGACGTCCAAGGTCGCGGTGAAATGAATTCCAACGAATCCACAAACACAATGATCGACGTCCCTTCGACCAGCGCCGCCCTTCCGCATACGTGTGTACGTGTTCACTCATTTAACACCCCCTCCTACAACCACGTTAACGAATTTAGCCATCGACCCAAGTAAGTCGCAATTTAACACCCCATTTCACAACCACGTTAACCAATTTAGCCATCGACCCAAGTAAGTCGCACTTTAACACCCCGTTAACCAATTATATGCTCCGTATCCTCCTCAGTGTTCCCCCGAGGGAAGCTGCGGGCAATTTTTTTGAGTTTGAGCGACGTTTTGAGTTTCAGCGAGCTCTCGGGAATGCTGAACTCGACGCTACATGCTATTGCTCCATCTTTTATGCAGCGGGGCGTAGGGGGAACTTTTCACGTCTACTGCCACGTGGTGGCGTTTGGTCCAAGTTGTTCCCGGTTCTCTTGTTTTTTAAACGTGAAGCTTTTCTTAGCGATCTTCGGCGACTTTGAGCGTATCTATCTATCTATCTATCTATCTATCTATCTATCTATCTATCTATCTATCTATCTATCTAGCCGCCTACAACTGTTAGCTCTCCTGGTCGTTTCGATAATGGTAGATACCAAACTTCGTATGGCATACCAGGACTGTATGAAGAACACATCAAACTAGTCATGAGATGAAAATCATAATAACCATGACATGAATATCATGATTTACATTTCTTGGTCCTGTAGCTCATGCGGTGGTTTCGTTCACATGGCGTGTTAGAAAATTGGTGTGGTATGGCGTGATTGCATGGTGAACACAAATGACAGACCCTAACAAGAAAATAATGAGTAGCGTGTCATGTAACAACATGACTACACGCCACGCTCAAGGTGCGCTTGCGGCCGTCTCGCTAGTGTCACATATAACAAATTTGGTATGATGGTACGAAATAGATGACGAACGTATGTGACTGGTACAAACATGATAATCTTGATATGCGTGTCATGTAACAACATGGGTTAATGCCACGCTCATGATGCGCTGGCGGTCATTTCGCTAGCTTCACTTATACAAAATTTTGTATTATGGGGCGTAAATTGATGACGAAGGTATGAGACTGGTGCAAACTTGATAAACATTACATGCGTGTCATGAAGCAACATGACTACATGCCACATTCATAATGCGCTGGAGGTCGTTTTGCTAGCTTCACATATAAAAATTTTGGTATTACGGTATGTGAATAGACGACATAGGTTAATGACACATCCAAACATGAAATACACGACATGCGTGTCATGTAACAACATGACTACATGGCACACTCATGATGCGATCGCGGCCGTTTTGTTAGCTTCATTATTGCCAAATTGGGTATTTTGTGACGTCTATGGATGACGAAGGTCTTTGACTGGTGCAAACATGTCGTCATGTGACAACATGACGACATACCATAGTCAAGGCGCCAATACACTTCGACGCGACACGCGCGCGTGCGCGCCGGCGTTCGTTTTGTCACGTCACGCCGGCATCGCCAGCCAGTCACCTGTCCTGCCATATACTCGCAGGCGTGCGCCGCGCTGCGTTGTTTTGACGCATACGCGTTTCGGCGCGTCCTGCGTCCCTCCGTCACAAAAAGAGGCAGACGCAGTGTCGTGTGGGTAAAGTAGTGGGTGTGAAATGCAGCATGTCCCATTTCACGCCAGTTGGTGTCTGGCCGCGCTGACGGACGCTGGTCGCGCCTGGCGTGAGACTATAGAGTTGTCACGTTGTCTAACGTATAGCGTCGCTGTGTCCACGTGCGCGTGCGTCTACGTTACGTTGGAGTATACTGGGCCCTTCATGACGCGCTCACGGCTGTTTTGCCAACTCCACATATACCAAATTTGGTGTTACTTGTTGTAAATGGATGACGAAAGTTTATGACTGGTGCAAACATCATAATCCTGACACGCGTGTCATGTAAGAACATGACGACATACCGCGCTTATAGCATGCTCATGGTCGTTTCGCTATCTCCACATATACTAAATTCGGTATCACTTGACATGAGTAGATGACGAAGGTAAGCGACACATGCAAACATGATAATCATGACACGGAAGTCATGTACGGCATGATTTACCTCCGCCACATAACGTTGTGGTTATTTTAAAGTGACATATCAACCTTTTTCATTTTTGCTTCGCATATCATTGATTCCCTCTGTACGTGGGATCTGTCTTTTTATTTTAACACTCTTCGGGCAACTACTGCACGTACACTTGCATGGCACCCCTTACTACTTGCGCAATAATTTTTTAGATGTAGAGAAGACCTCACTACACAATCATTTATTGTTCGTAATAGCGTGCTACCTACTATACACCTGACTTTAGCGGTGGTTCTCATCTCTCACGCGTACTTTGACCTGCGGAGAGGAGGAAAGTGTACGATCTCTCGCACCTGCTTAACTCCCGGTGGAGAAGACAATACATCTTGGCTGGCTTTGGTGTTTTACCAAAGCGATTCTGTTGTAGTTACCGGGCGCAGAAAGGTCAGAGAAATTGTTGCATAGTGTCGAGATTGTGGTACTTGGAGTGTTGACTAAATGGAAGATTGGACACAGACAGATGCATGGACAGACACATGGATGGCAGCACGGACAGATGGACGCATGGACGGACGCAGGGGCGGATGCATGGACGAACGCAGGGACGGACGCACGAATGGACGTGCGGACGTACAGACAGACGCACGCACGGCCGGGTGGATCGACGCACGGATGGTCACACTGACGAACGCATGTATGGACGGAAGCAAGAACAAATGGACAGACGGATGCTTCGCCCCACTCTCCATCATTCACCCTGTGGATATGCTGCCATTTTTCTTTCGCTGGAGTAAAAATCTTCCCTAGATTTTCCTAGATTTTTGTGAAATACAGTTTTTTGAAGACTAATGTGTGTTTGTGCAATAGAAAACCATATTAAGCTAACTTTTATAATACATTAGTGCATCGATTCGATATTATTCACTTTATTCCCTGTGCTGAAGGTAAAAAAAAGTTGCAGTACAAGTTGAAAAGTTCTAAACAATTTAACCCATGAAATCACGAAGATACGCAGTCATCACATTTAGGAGGGGGAGGGGGAAGAACATGTAGTATTGCAGTATTTTATGCGAATCACCAAGAAAAAGGCATTGTATAAAGGTTGAAGAAGGAATGAATTATCAAAATACACTTAGGGACACTGCTAGCTGTTTAATGCAAAACGTGATAACAACGTGATAACCTTACACTACAATACGGTGCACTTGTTATAGCATGCAAGTTACAAATAATAACAATAATAGTAATAATAATAATAATAATAATAATAATAATATAACGAGAACGAACATATACAGTGCAGTGCGTGAAATGTACCGGCGAGCAAGCTTTCGAAAGTTAATAACCAATTCTGTTATTTTGCAACTCTCCCACAGAAAGTGCTTGATGGTGTTCATATAAAACATGAAGTGATGCATGCTAATAAACCAAAATAAAGTGGGGCTTAGGAGAGCGCTGACACAACTTTGGGGACGGTGACCTGCCCCATGCCCCCTTGCACTCCTCAACACCACTACTGGGCATGACACAGCGCTTTTGGGAGTGTGTAAAAGAGAAAAAAAGTCGAAGAAGCAACTAAAAGGAGGTTGGGGGCGAGACGTCCCTCCGTTGTTAGAGTTTTATACAAGTATAATAGTATGAAATTCTTTGCCTCCGTCGATTTTATATATTTCTATGCCTCTGTCGTCTGTATATTGCCACGTTCCATTTCCCAAGTTTTTGTTATCGTCCCAAAACACCACACGATTCTCAGCGCAAACCACGCCTGCAGTTTTCGAGAAGGTTCCGGACTGTAGTAGATCATTTCGATAAGATCACGCCCACTGTTCGAACGGTACAGATTGTTCTGGAACCTACGCCACCGCCAGCGATAACGCTAGAACATTCGACAGCAAGAGTATAAATGCCGACGCGCTTCGCCGCTTGTCAGTTGTTGATCGAAGGCTGACGCTCCGTTCGCCGCTATAAGTACGAGACTGCTATCTGTGCAAGACTACTGCTGTAATTGGACTCCGTTTACCGGGCATAGGTTCGCCCAAATAAACAGTTAAATCCCAACACGAAGTCTCCTGTCTTTGGCTACGTCACGACCCTGTGACAACTGGTGGAGGTGCTGCTTCGTTCATGAACCGGACGCCCCGGTCAAGCCGTGAACCCAGTCCACGTCGCGGAGACGACACCGACGCCAACCAAGAGCAGCGAACAAGCCGCCGACAGCAAGGTCTCCCACCGCAGTACGGGCTACTTCAAGACAAGGCGCGGAAGGCCAAGGCCGTGACCTCTACTGCAGCGACAATGACAACTGGAACGTCCCAGCCCGCGATCGTCATTCATCAACCCAGGGAACCACCCACGTTTCATGGGTCATCGTTTGAAGACCCGGAAACCTGGCTAGAAAAATACGACTGTGTGGCCGCCCTCAACCACTGGGACAATGAAGAAAAGCTCCGTCGTGTGTACTTCTACCTGGAAGACACCGCAAGGACCTGGCTGGAGAATCGTGACTCCACGCTCCGAACGTGGTATGCCTTCTGCGGCGCATTTCTGCAAACGTTCGCGAGCGTCGCTCGCAAAGAGAGGGCCGCTGCTCTACTAGAGACCCGGGTTCAGCTACCAAATGAGAAGGTTGGAATTTCCACAGAGGAGATGACCCGCCTGTTTCGTCACGCTGACCCAGACATGCCTGAGGAGAAGAAAGTTCGTTTCCTTATGCGAGGGGTCAAACATGATGATTGATTGATTTGTGGGGTTTAACGTCCCAAAACCACCATTTGATTATGAGAGACGCCGTAGTGGAGAGCTCCGGAAATTTTGACCACCTGGGGTTCTTTAACGTGCACTCAAATCTGAGTACACGGGCCTACAACACTTCCGCCTCCATCGGAAATGCAGCCGCCAAAGCCGGGATTTGATCCCGCGACCTGCGGGTCAGCAGCCGAGTACCTTAGCCACTAGATGCGAGGGGTCAAACAGGAGCTCTTCGCGGGACTAATGAGAAATCCACCGAACACCGTCCAAGAATTTGTATCCGAGGCGACCACCATCGAAAAAACCCTTGACATGCGCACCAGACAGTATAATCGTCGCCTGACTCCAGAATGCGCTGCTGCTCAAACCAGTGACTCCGAAATCCTGCGTGAAACAATCCGAGCGATCGTGCGGGAAGAGCTGTTGCCTTCGGCGCACCCTCAAGTGGATTCGATCGCCGACATTGTGCGAGAAGAAGTTCGGCAATCACTTCAAATTCCCCAAATACCGCTGCCCGAGCCAGAAACTATGAGCTACGCCGCTGCATTGCGCCACAACGCTCCTCCCCGTCCACGCCAAAACGCAGCCCCATCGCACTTCTGTCGCCAGACATCACCGCCGCCACCACCCCCACCGACGACCTACCATTCACCTGCGGGCCAGCGCAGTGCGCCGAGGAAAACCGACGTTTGGCGCACCCCTGACCACCGCCCACTGTCCTACCACTGCGGCG
The DNA here is from genome assembly GCA_013436015.1 of Rhipicephalus annulatus. Taxonomy (NCBI): domain Eukaryota; kingdom Metazoa; phylum Arthropoda; class Arachnida; order Ixodida; family Ixodidae; genus Rhipicephalus; species Rhipicephalus annulatus. Next base: position 390,862 of record WOVY01010300.1, on the reverse strand, counting down.
AGGCCGGGCACACTTACCGCCGTTGCCAGTACCGACAGATGGGACTGCGTGGCTTCGCCGTCGATGCACCACGTCCGCAGCCAGGGGAACGGCCACGTGACATCGCCGACTACCTGACAGGAACTCAATGGACACCCCGAAGTCCTTCCCATTCGCCGTCGCCCAGCCGCCGCATGTCACCACACCCCCGGCAGAACTCCGGCCCAACGCGGGGCCGGTCTCCTAGCCTATATCCAAGAAACTAAGGGCAGCAACCGGTGGAGGTGCGGTTGCTGTGCGACGAACTACCGAAGATCCTCCGACGACGACGACGCCGCGACGAAACTTTCCGAACACAATGCCTACCAGGCAAAGCCCTGGCGGTGAAAGCTCACTTACCGGAGGTGGCCTGACGACGCAACATGGAAGCAGCGGAACAAGCCGACGCAGCCGTGACCCGACGCCACGCCCTAACTGTAATGCGAGACGGCGAACTAGCGACATCGACGTTCTTATCGACGGCCACAGTGTGACCGCTCTCGTCGATACTGGAGCCGACTATTCTGTCATCACTGGGTCGTTCGCCGCGAAGTTAAAGAAAGTTAGGACAGCTTGGAAAGGCCCTGAAATCCGCACAGCTGGAGGTCATCTCGTAACGCCTGCAGGAATCTGCACAGCGAGAGTCCCCATTAACGGCCGTATTTATCCTACAGACTTCGTAGTCCTACAGCTTTGCTCGAGAGATGCCATTTTTGGCATGGACTTCTTATGCCTCCATGGTGCTGTCATCAACCTAAAAACAAAGTCGATAACGTTATCCACAGAAGAAGCACTACCACCGCGCACGCCGTCAGGACACCATGCCTTGAATGTGCTGGAAGAACAAGTGACCATTCCGCCTCGCTCAAGCGTCATTATTTCAGTCGGCGCTCCTAAATCACCTGACTTGAAAGGCGTCGTTGAAGGCAGTCAGCATCTGGGTGTCACCCGAAATGTTTGCGTCGCAAGAGGAATTGCAGAGCTGCGGGGAGGCAAAGCAACGGTTATGCTCACAAATTTCAGCAATGAGTACAAACAAGTGAACAAAGGAACAACGGTCGCATACATCGAAGAAATCGTCGAAGCCACCAGTGCTTTCACCCTCGCCGATTCTGCGGAACCTGCTCAGAGGAACCAAGCCCCTCCCATAGCTTTCGACGTCAATCGCAGACTTACGAACGATAAGCAAGAACAGCTCAAGGCCCTGCTCCTGCAATAGGAAGATTGCTTTTCGTCGTCATCGAAAATTCGGCAGACCCCAATCACGAAACATCGCACCATAACCGAAGAAATTGCCAGACCACTCCGTCAGAGTCCGTACAGGGTTTCGACGCGAGAACGTGAGGCCATGAAGAGACAAGTTGATGAAATGCTGCGGGATGACATTATCCAGCCGTCCAAGAGTCCATGGGCATCCCCCGTGGTGTTAGTGAAGAAAAAAATGGCAGCATATCCACGGAGTGAATGATGGAGAGTGGGGCGAAGCATTCGTCCGTCCATGCGTCCATCTGTGTGACCGTCCATGCGTCTGTTTGTGCGCCCGTCCTTGCGTTCTTTCATGCATCCGCCCCTGCGTCCGTTCATGCGTCCCTCCATGCATCTGTTTGTGTGTCCGTTCGTTCATCTATTCAACACTCCAAGTCCCACCATCTCGCATCTTTTTATCATATATTCCCCATATAGAAGCACCGCCATCCAGCGGACATTCCAAAGACTAAACGAGAGGTGGCACACGCACACTTTCTTACGGCCTGCGCTTTGGGTCCACTTCCCACCTTTAACCACCTCGAGTTCTTGGTATATTCTAGTTCACTGTATTCATGGCACTGTGACCAAACGCTCGCTAAACCTTTCGAAAACCAAAGAGGTTACGCCCAGCGAGTATAACGTAGCAACCTTTCCCTGTCAGATAGGGCTCAATCTACATGCCAATGGCTGCTAATGAGAAATGAGAGACAGGAGAATTCGGCTTTTACTTCCTTACGGCTTGCGCTTCGTATCTACTTCTCATTTTTAACCACCTTGAGTTCATTCATGGTATATACAAGTTCATTCTATTCATGGCACTGCGGCTCAACGCTCGCTAAATCGTTCTAAAGCTAAGGAGGTTACACCCAGCGAGTATAATGTAGCATCCCTTTCTTGTCCGATAGTGCTCAATGTACATGCCAATTGCTGCTAATGGGGATCGCTGCGTGCGCGTTGACTAAAAGCCGAATGCTCATGTCTCTCATTCCCCATTAGCAGCCATTGGCATGTACATTGAGCCCTATTTTTTGTTGAACAACGCACAGAAAAAATCTCTCACTGGCACCACCTTGGAGGTCAAGTGTTATACCTATTTCGGGTATGTGCCACTGGTGGCTACATACGAGGGACGCCAGAGCCACGCCATAAGGAGCTTCGCCCCTAAAAGGATGGGACCCTACGTTTCTGCGTCGATTATCGCCGCCTGAACAAAGTCACAAGAAAGGACGTGTATCCTCTCCCACGAATAGACGACGCACTTGATCGGCTCCATAACGCCAAGTACTTTTCGTCAATGGACCTCAAGACTGGCTATTGGCAAATCGAAGTCGACGAAAGAGACCGAGAGAAGACGGTGTTTATAACACCGGACGGCCTCTTCGAGTTTAAGGTGATGCCCTTCGGCCTTTGCTCAGCGCCTGCAACTTTTCAACGCGTTATGGATACAGTACTGGCAAGATTGAAGTGGCAGACTTGCGTTGTGTACTTGGACGACGTCGTCGTGTTTTCCTCGAGTTTCGACGAGCATCTTCAGCGCCTTGAAGCTGTACTTCAAGCCATCAAGATGTACGGACTCACACTGAAGCCAGAAAAGTGCACATTTGCGTATGAGGAGCTCTTGTTTCTGGGACACGTTATCAGCAAGTCTGGAGTTCGTCCCGATCCACGGAAAACAGCCGCCATCGCCAACTTCCCGCCGCCCACTGGCAAGAAGGCCATGCGCCGATTTCTGGGCCTTTGCGCTTACTATAGGCGGTTCGTGAAAAACTTCGCCCGCATCGCCGATCTTCTCACTAACCTTACCAAGGCCGACGTGGAGTTCAAGTGGGAAACGCCACAGGAACACACTTTCCGGGAGCTTAACATCGCCTTCAGACGCCTCCGTTACTTGCCCATTTCGACGAATTCGCCGAGACAGAAATACACACTGACGCAAGCAGCGCAGGTCTTGGCGCCGTTCTTGTGCAGAGGGCTGACGGACTTGAAAGGGTTATTAGTTACGCCAGCCGATCGCTATCCAAAGCAGAAGCAAATTATTCCACAACAGAAAAGGACTGCCTCGCCATCATCTGGGCTACGTCAAATTTTCGCCCCTACCTCTACGGCAGGCCCTTCAAAGTTGTGAGCGACCACCACGCCTTGCGTTGGCTAGCCACCTTGAAAAACCCTTCAGGTCGCCTCGCACGATGGAGCCTGAGGCTTCAAGAGTATGACATTACTGTCATTTACAAGTCTGGCAAAAAACACTCCTACGCCGACTGTCTCTCTCGTGCGCCTGTCGACCAACCGCTACCCGACGACCCGGATGACGAGTACTTCTTGGGAACGATAACTACCGACGACTTCACTGAACGACAGCGGGCCTACCCGGAACTTAAGGCTCTAATAGAATACCTCGAAGGCAGGACCACCGAAGTCCCGAAGGTATTCAAGCGCGCACTTGCGTCGTTCTTTCTACGAAACGGTCTTCTACAAAAGAAAAACTTTTCACCGCTTCGAGCTAACTACCTCCTTGTGGTGCCTTCAGCTCTGCGACCAGAACTCCTGCAGGCCCTGCACGACGATCCGACGGCAGGGCACCTCGGTGTTTCTCGCACGCTCGCGAGGATACAAGAAAGGTACTACTGGCCACGTCTTACCACCGACGTCACTCGTTATGTGAGGTCCAGCCGGGACTGTCAGCGACGCAAAACAAGACACTGCCGACAAGGCCAGCGGGACTTCTGCAGCCAATTGATCCACCTTGCTCACCTTTCCAGCAGATTGGTATGGACCCATTGGGGCCCTTCCCGACGTCGGCTTTCGGAAACAAGTGGATCGTGGTAGCTACCGACTACCTCACCCACTACGCCGAGACAAATCCCTGCCAAAGGCATCCGAGGTATCTAAGTTCTTCGTTGAAAATATCGTTCTACGTCACGGCACTCGGAGGTCTTTATCACAGACAGAGGAACGGCATTCACTGCCGACTTAACTCAAGCGATCTTGGCATACAGCCAAACAAACCGCCGCCGGACGACAGCGTACCACCCACAGACCAACAGCCTCACCGAGCGGCTTAACAAGACGATCGCCGACATGCTGTCAATGTACGTCGATATCGAACACAAGACGTGGGACGCCATTCTTCCGTATGTGACCTTCGCATAAAACACGGCGGTGCAGGAGACGACGCAGATATCTCCATACATATTGGTCTACGGAAGGGGCCCGGCAACGACGCTTGATGCCATGTTACCCAACGTCACCGACGAAGAAAACCTCGATGTGAGCGAGTACCTTCAACGCGCCGAAGAAGCCCGACAACTTGCGCGTCTCCGTATCGAAAATCAACAGACGACCGACAGCCACCGTTACAACCTTCGACGACGCTTCGTGAAATACCAGCCCGGTGAACGTGTTTGGGTTTGGACGCCGATACGCCGACGTGGACTAAGTGAAAAGCTTCTGCGACGGTACTTCGGACCATACAGGGTGGTTCGACGTCTCGGCCCACTTGATTACGAGGTTGTCCCCGACGGCATCACGAACTCTCAACGACGCTGATCGCGACCTGAAGTCATACATGTCACGCGCCTCAAGCCGTTTCATGCGCGTTAACAAACAGAAACAGTGTTTTTTTTGTATCGTAATTTATTCATTGTACCTTCTTGCATTATTATTGTACCTTCATATTCAGTTAAAGCATTTGGACGATGCCTTTTTTCAGAGGGGGCAATGCCACGTTCCATTTCCCAAGTTTTTGTTATCGTCCCAAAACACCACACGATTCTCAGCGCAAACGCGCCTGCAGTTTTCGAGAAGGTTCCGGACTGTAGTAGATCTTTCGATAAGATCACGCCCACTGTGCGAACGGTACAGATTGTTCTGGAACCTACGCCACCGCCAGCGATAACGCTAGAGCATTCGACAGCAAGAGTATAAATGCCGACGCGCTTCGCCGCTTGTCAGTTGTTGATCGAAGGCCGACGCTCCGTTCGCTGCTATCAGTCCAAGACTGCTATCTGTGCAAGACTACGGCTGTAATTCGACTTTCCGTTTACCGGGCAGAAGTTCGCCCAAATAAACAGTTAAATCCCGACACGAAGTCTCCTGTCTTCGGCCGCGTCACTACCCCGTGACAATATTTTACCATTGTAACATCCTTTTATGACATGATAATAAACTGATTGATTGATTGATTGATCGATTGATCTTCTTGCTTCAGGTGGAAGCAAAAAGTTCCCTAGATGTGGAGAATTTCCGTTTTTCTCTGAATACCACCGGAATTCCCTAGACCTACGGAATTTTATCTAGAGTTGGCAGCACTGCACGGTACCGGGTACTTCAAACGGCACCAGCCGATACCCGAAACGGTTGACCGCAACCACAGTGCCCACTAATGTTGCTCAAGATTCAGCGTTCATACTTGTGTGATTGTCATATAAAAACCAATTGTTGCGCATGTCTGAGGCACCGAAACAACACATTTATATTCTGCATGTGCATCATTTAACAGAAAAGGCATACATAGGTAATTCTAAGGACCGTAGCGTTGCACAAAAGGCGAGTGTTTCCAACGCTTTGCTAAAACGACATGGTGGTGGCGCCAACCCGTCACCTTGCGTCGGACACCTTATCACATCTCAAACGGGGGCACACGCCCTTCTCAGAGGCGCGTGCTTCGTTTTCTAAGAAAACTGCCAGATAGCACTCACGTCTCACGTGTGACGTGACTTGATGCGCTCGTTCGCCTCCGCTGCACGTTCGAGGCACTCTAACGCAGCGCCTCCAGAATACCATTCACATTTTTTTTGCGCAGAACATCAAATAAATGTTTTGTTCACTATCGTCTTTAGACGACATTTGCAGGTTACATGCTGATACGGGCCCCACCGCGGTGGTCTAGTGGCTAAGGTACTCGGCTGCTGACCCGCAGGGCGCGGGTTCGAATCCCGGCTGCGGCGGCTGCATTTCCGATGGAGGCGGAAATGTTGTAGGCCCGTGTACTCAGATTTGGGTGCACGTTAAAGAACCCCAGGTGGTCTAAATTTCCGGAGCCCTCCACTACGGCGTCTCTCATAATCATATAATGGTTTTGGGACGTTAAACCCCACATATCAATCAATCAACATGCTGATACGGGGCCAATTTACAAACAACCCAATTTTGCCCGCGAGAGCTGCCACCTAGGTTTGTTCGGCGGGCGTGCCGCATAGGGAAGGATGGGTGACCCTACCCGTACCGTCACCGGCGTTCCATGTTTTGGAACGTTGGTCCAGGTCCCGGTCTTGCCAGGTTGGGGCGTCACCGACAGTTCTTTTATTGTCGCCTTGTGGTAGTGGCTGCGTCTGCGGCCACTTGCCATCGTTGCCAGCAGATGGTGCCGGTTCCGCAGTGTTGTTGTCGCTGCTCGGTGGCTTACCGGGGCGGCGAAGATGGCGGCTCTTCTTCTTGTCTGCCGATTTCTTTTTCGTCCCGCCATTCATAGTGATCACCTTGTGGGTACGGAATTCCGCCGCGCACTTTCACGAGTTCATTGCATGTTCACGCCCGCATAAACTGCACCGCGGAACACAGCCGTCAGGGGCGCACCCCCTCCGCAAGCGGAACTTTTTGGCCGCCGAGTCCGCACGTGTTGGGCTGCGAGTAGGGACATGCATCCGCTCGTCGACCGACGGACCGACACAAGCCGCACGCTGGAGTAGTCCGGTAATATTTTCGCACGGGAATAAACATGTTTTCATAATGCAAAAAACGTTGTTTCACCTTCTCGGTAAAGGTGACCCGAGCCTTGTTAGAGGATCCGAATTTCCTCACCTCGTCGATGGTGCCTGCTCTACATTGCACCTGCTCTTAAGCGATTCAGAGGTGTCCCACATGCTGACGACGATGACGCCGTGGCACACATCGCAGCCGTCTTATCGCAGGCATCCATGGGGCGGGACAACCCCATGCTTAGTGTTCACCGAAAATTCCCCGGGAAGCAGATCCGCCACCGCCGCGTTCGGGGTGTGGATCAAGACGAAGTTTTGGTCACGACACAGCCCAACCGTTACCCACTTCACCAACTCACGTCCGAGGTAGGCCGTAAAGGCATCTCCATAGCGGTTTTCCGAGAAGGCTTGGTGTAGCGACACATGTTCGCGTGGCTTGAGCACGACTGCGAAGTCGTCTGGGCCTACATTTGTGATTAGGCGAGGCCTCCAGTTCGTAATTGCCTTGTCTTTGCTTTCTTCAGCGCATGGTACCGGAGGCTGCGTCTTGCCGGCCGGTGTTCCAGAGGCCGGGATGGCGTTGGACACCGTTGTATTTGCTTGAACCAACGCGCGACACACGACCACTTCAATCAGCGATTGGTGCCGAAAATTCGGAACAGCGGAGTTGTCGCCTTGAGAGGCTGGAACTGTAGTCCAGGCCATGCCTTCAGGATTGTAACCCCGCGGGTGAGACGCCGTGGCTGCCATGTTACCTCGGGTGGCCAATTCGACGCCATCGGCGTTCCAGGCCACCAGGTTCCGGCGTCGCCATTAGGCGTAATGGCGTCACCCCCATGGCCGGGTGAACCTCGGCCGTAAAAGGTTGAAACCTGGAACCGCTGGGTCAAACTTGATTCCAACGGGTTCCACATGATTCGCTGCATCGAGGGACGTCAGGCTTGGCGGAGTGCAGATGACTTAGTCATGGCTACAGCCGAAAATTGACGGAGCCGATGCCTGTAGCCCTGAAAAAGTCTGCTTGTTCGCATTGAGCCTAAATGCCAAAACGTCGTAGTCCACATACGTCACACAAAAATCTGATACTGCATTATACTGCCAGCGACCATCCACGTGAATAGCAACGGCTCCACCACGCATGATACGACGGTCAAGGAAAAATTCCTCATACCCATTAAACCTCTCTCGGCACCTTGCGCCGTCATAACATGTTTCAGTCATCATGATGCCTTGAAACTTGAACGGGTAATCATTGAGAAGGAGGTGTACAACGTCCTTTTTAACTTCTGCAGATATCGCATTGAAATGCAACACAGTCGAGAGTTTCGTTCATGTTTCGTTTTTATTGGCATTCCGAGTAGTATTTACAATATCCGGAAAAGGTGCTCGTTGATGTAGATTGGTGTCGAGATATCAAGTACTAGATTTGTTTGTTAGTCAAGTCTTCTTTGCTCTCCTCAAAGTTTCATCACGCTTCGATCTTGATTTGAACTGCACAACTGTGTTGGATCACTCAGGGTTTCGCGTAAGCAATCTGTGATGAGATTCTATGTCTGCTTCTCTGATTGACTCCATAAGGGCACTTCTGATCCTTTATATGGTATGCGGGACACTTACATTTTCTTGTTTAGCCACGTCTTGAATTTTTATATTGCATTGCGAGGGTACTGCTTGGCAAGCCGAAGCCGTCTTTCTTTGTCAGAAATTCTAGACTTCAAAGCTGTGCACTTAGCTCGAAGAAGCTCATTTTGTTTAGGCTGTTGAACATTTACTGAGACCGCAGTGCTCAGCTTTTGCTTCAGTTATTCAACTAATTCTTGAGCGAATTCAATGCTGCTAGCCTTATACCGCTGCTTTATTTTTAATTCTTAAAATTCTGTACGAAAATAACGTTTTATCTTAATTTTTTAAACTTTAAAAGCTCTTGTTTGAATTGCGCCTGTAATTCTTCCTTCAACTTGAACATTTCATTCGCCATGGTTGAAAACAACTGTGTGCGCATCCACGTTCATTACAAAAAAATTAAGTCACAAACCTCACATGCTTTGGTAGCGGTGACGTAAAAAAAACTGCAATGTTCAACTACTAACCTGCAGGAAAAAGCAGCAACAATTAGGTAATATTAAAGGGTTAATTGATTGATTGATATTTGGCGTTTAACCTCCGAAAACCACCATATGATTATGAGAGACGCTGTAGTGGAGGGTTCCAGAAATTTTGACCACCTGGGATTCTTTAACGTGCACGTGAATCTGAGTACACGGGCATACCAGATTTCCGCCTACTTCGAAAATGCAGCCGCCACAGTCGGGATTTGATCCCGTGACGTGCGGTCAGCGGCCGAGTACCTTAGCCACTAAACCACTGCGGCGGGGCACATATCGAAACGTGTTCGTTGCCACTGCCGAATTAAAGCAGTCCGCAGCCAACGTAGCTTTTTATGAATGTCTCCCATGTCCCGTAATACTGTGGTGCCACTGGAAACAGCGGACAGTAGCACTTTCTGGTCGCAGTTGCTTGTGGCCTGTTGATAATGCACGTGCAATGATCTTCGCTGATTTTAGTGCAAAGTTCAGCTGTGTAGAAGCAGTGAACTGCAGCAAGGGTTACGTGATATTGAAAAGTGTTCGTTGTCATTGCCAAATGGTGACGAACATAAATTTCTAGGAAAATTGATGTTCGTGTAAATTTAAATTGTAAAAGTTTACGCATACTTACGTATGCATTGTGTCATTTTTACTGAGGCTACCCATAAGTCCCATTTTAACTTCACAGAAAAGACGATTTCTTGTTCGGTCTTGTTTTCTTCCCACGACTTTGTTCACAGAGCAATTGTGTTGCGGCGTGCTTTTTATTTTTTATTGATATATTAATTCATTTTTATTATTAATACTCTCACTCCTTGCTTGAGGGTCATAACAGGCAGAGAGTACAGTAGTTATTACCGACATAAAAAAAAACCTATACAACTGGCACTCATATAGCAATGCACACAAGAAACCAAAATCGGCAGTAGTTCAATTCAACCATTACCATAATAAGCATCAATTTCTCTGACCAAAGATTGCATATTGGTACTATTAACAACATGATGGGGTAAACAACTCTAGCGTTCTATAGCATCCGGAAAAAATGACCACCGAAAAATGTCAGTGCGAGCGTTGAAAGTCTTATGGGGGCATCATGATTCAATCTAGCGCTACGTTTTCTGAGAAGGCGTATGTACTCGTCTTTAGGTATTTTTAATATTCCTTGCAATATACGATATAACGTTTTAAGTTTATAATGATATAGTAACTGAACATCACACCATATTTGAATAGTTGTGGTTGTTTTTCTCCCATTGCTTAGAAAAATACGAATTAAGGTAAACTATAGAAACACACTTTATAAATTTACTGTACAACTCGGTGAAGATAAAAATAAGCAACATTTCCTTTAATTCAGTTCGTTTCCTATTCATTTGGAGTACTGGTTTTCTGTCGTCATTCTAGTCAATGTCCTACGTTATGGAAGCTTCCACGAATACAGAAACTTGCTTAATTGCTGATTCATTCTATGATAGAGTCGGTGGGCGGTCAGTTACTAATCGCCATCAAGCTCGCGCGAAAGGCGACTTGCAGCAACATTCATGGGCGTGTGTGAAGTCGCACGTATAATCATATACTGCATTGCAGTGTCTGGCTCCATGCGCACGATGCCAGCTGCATGAAACATGCCACTAGCCCCACTTGAAACAGCATTAACAGGTTTTAGTAAAAATGAACACACACCTCACCTTTTACAACCCAACGCAGCAGATAAATTCTGTTGATCGATGGCTCATTAGTCTCGCTGTCATGCACATTTTTGGTTCTGAAGTACAAGCAACTAAGAAAAAGTGACCGAAAAGTGTCAGGAATTGCTTGCATACGCAAATGATGTGACGGGTATCAGATGATCTGCAAGAGCCTCAGTATCATTTAGAAAGCACGGTAATTAAGGCGTGTGAAACAATTCTCACCTTCCTAATTAATTAGAAGGGCAGGAAGAGTTGTCTTTGCAAGATGAAAGACAAAAAAGCAGGCGTTGATGGCTTCGAGACGTAATTTCCTATATTCTTGCACAGCCAACTACCACTCGCGTGAAGCGTGTTGATCTAGGAAGGAAAAGGCTTTAAGTCGCAAAAATGAATGAAAACAATAAAAGAGAAATGGCCAAGGCTGCTAAGATGGCAAGGCAGTATAACACATACCAGAGGCTCCTTAATGATGTTTGATAAAGAAACAGGAAAAATGTTGAGAGCACTTTTTCCAATTTTTACTGAGAAGAAATGAGGGCTGGACATTAGGGATAAAGTAACTCATGGTCCCACTGGAGGCTAATGAGCGCTCTTTTTGTGCACTTACTGATTGAAACTGCTTGCAGTTAACAAATCAACTAGGGTGTGCTACACAATTTTTTTGTTTGTTCAGACCGTTCCTCCTAATACAAACAAAAATGTGTGCAATGAATTTCAGAAAAAAAGTATCACACTGAAGCCTGCAAACTTGATTCAATGTTCCTCTGATCTGTGAAGGTGCATGGATTTTTATGCACGTACCCCAGCCCACACATCGGCGCAGTGCGGTATCTCAGCATCAAGGTTCCCAATGACGGTGTGTCGAAAACGCAGAAAAAGACAGTATACCTATATGCTGCCTTTGAAGTCTGTGACTTTTACTCTTTTGCTTAACATGACAACTGCACTATTCCGAAAACGTTAAGTGAACCCAATCATAATTAAACTGCTGCTATTTATTTTGCAGCAATACAAAACTGTTTACTTTGTACAAAAAGTCTTAAAAGCAAAGCACACGCGATGCATACCAATATCACATGATGCACTTATTGATGAGTGGGTCATCTTCCCTACATCGCCACTTGAAGAAATAAAGGAGGTAGAAGGAGGAGGTGGCCTAAATGATCTTGTCACTTTTCACCTTTCTGTCGAAACCCAGCATAATAAAATGTTTGACGTAAAGATTATTGTCGCTACACCGTAATGCAAGAAGCAGAGTCCACTAGCTTTTAAAGCACGAGGTGATTACCTAGCCCATTGCGAAAGACTCGGTTTCTGAAAGAAGAGTATTCACCTCGAATCTCCCGGGCGGCGCATTCGTTTATTATAATGTTTGTTACACATTAATCTCTGTCAGAACAATTGCCGAGGTGAAACCAGAATGCAAACTAGTGCGTGCTTTGTTTCACTACACTATAACACGTGATTCCAGAAAGAAGTCGAGCTGCCATAACGGCGATGCTCTTCTCTTTCACTGCTGCCGTGGTACTCACGAGGTTAGGAAGGCCGCCTTCTAAGGGAGAAACAATGAGTTCGATTGTATTCTCAATGAGGACAGTTCTAGATTGGCTTTTTTGCCAAGATAGATGTACACTGGCGAGTAAGTTGTTCTGGGCACTCATACCTCAAGAAGATGGCCTAAAAGTCTACCTTTTTTTTTCATTGTCCTTTCTCTTTCCTCCAATGACAGTCAGACGCCTTTTTCGGAAGTTGAACACATACGTGCCTTGATATGCCAGATTTCTATTGCTACTACTTCTCCCGAAACACATTATTCCTTATAGCGTCACTAAGTGTGGCCTTTCTGCCACTGAATGGAGGCCAAAATGCTAGAGGCCCGTTTGCTTAGATTTATTTCGCGTTAAATAACTCAAGGTGGTCCAAATTTTCGGGTTGCTTGACTACGGCATCTCTCATAATGAAATGATTTTTGGGAACTCTAACTCCTACAAATAAAATAATTGCTGCCAATGTTTTCCGGTGCATGGGGCATGCGCATTACGAGCGCACGTGTCACTGCTGCTAACGCCTGCTGCGTCTTGGTGCTTTAATTGTAAGAATTTTGCATTATTGCGAGAATGCTAATACCACTTGAGCATAGCGTGTTCTTTTTCAGAGACACGAGAAATACTGAAATCACATTATTGTGCTCAACTAAATCAATCTCAAGTCTTTTATTGAACTGTACCTTAGCACTTCTTTGTTTTATATGGCCAAGTGCTTGTGACGTTAAATAACCAAGCAGTCGAACAATTGAGCATTGAGTTTTTTTCCGACCTTTTGCAGGGCAAAAGAGAAACTAAAAGAAAAAGCAAGGTCAGCGAATAATGAAAATTTTGAAAGACGGTGAGCAAGCAACTACAACCCCAAGTAACTTGGTAGCGGCGATCACCGCCGTTGGTCATCCATAATCTGGTCAGAGAAACATGGAGGCTTTTAAACACACAAGATCGTATACTCAACATCAGACTCAGACTCAACTACATTACACCCTCCATGCAGACGGTCTGATCAGAACGTTCATAAGCTCTGAAGAATGCACTATTTGTTGGCGCTACGTGAATGCGTTCCACTTATTAATTACAGGCATCAGACATTTAACCGGCAAGCTGTGCTAGTAGGCATAAAATTTCGTTACCTAAAACTATCTTTCAGGGTAGTGGCATTTGCGTAGATATCTTGGTTAAGAATTTTAAACGCGAAGCATTTCTAGCGAACTTCGGCGACTTTGAGCCTATCTATCTATCTATCTATCTATCTATCTATCTATCTATCTATCTATCTATCTATCTATCTATCTATCTATCTATCTATCTATCTATCTATCTATCTATCAGTCTATCTATCTATCTATCTATCTATCTATCGATCGATCTATCTATCTATCTATCTATTTATTTATTTATCTATCTATCTATCTATCTATCTATCAATCAATCTATCTATCTAGCTATCTCTATCTGTCTATCTAGCTATCTCTATCTGTATATCTATCTATCTATCTATCTATCTATCTATCTGTCTATCTATCTATCTATCTATCTATCTATCTATCTATCTATCTATCTATCTATCTATCTATCTATCTATCTAGCCGCCCTCGCTTGGGTGCTCTTGTGGTCACCCTCTTGGCGTGAACCAAAATTAGAATGGGAGGTTAAGATGGTTTGACGATTATGACGTACTGGTCAGTACATGAATAATGTCAAAATCACGTCACGTACGTCGTCAAACACTTCCCGCCAGAAAGTGGCCCATACCCACGGGCGGGTATGTGCCACTTGTATGCGGGTTTGTGCCGCAGGGGATTCACACTTAGTATCTACCCAGGAACGACGAGAACACATATGGGCAATTTAAATGCGCGAGCGTCAAGAAATACCCGACATCGGTAGCGTCGACCCAACGAATGCAGACTAAATGTCAGGGTCCCAGCTGGAGTCGAACCCAAGCATTCCATACGACAATGAAGCATTTTACCACAGAGCTCTGCCAGGTCTCGGAACTACTTTTCAGAGAGAGGCTAATCTTCGCGAAACGTCAAAAGTGGTTGCAGTGCTGCCTACCAAATTTTATAATCATTACTTATTTACTCCTTTGATACAGCTGTCATGTCGGGTTAACTCCAATTGTAGTTGGTTGCAATTTGCTGAAGTTGATTTATGTAGCAGTGTCACGGGCCAGCATCCTCGCGAGCATAAGCGGTTCATATGAGCTTCTCGTGTTGCTTATACGAATGTTCTAGGCGGCATTGTTGCGCAAGTGCAAACGACTGGTTATATAAACCGCTGCAACTCTTCAACAGATGTCTGTGCGTGCAACAATTCTACATATATTTGGCGTCTTTTCAAGACGTGTCGCTCAATAGAAAATTTGCAACACGGTCAACTTCCCTCCGCATGCTTCGCATAGCGTCGATTTTCTGGTACGTGGGATCTGCCAATTTTTTTCTCCACAAGTAACCGAGAAAATGCTTGAGATATTGCCCTGACGACTGGCCTTCTAGTCCAGACGTTTATGCTAGTAGGCTGTGTACGAATCAGCCTTCAAAATATTTCAGCGTAACATAAATATTTCATCGTGATAGCGAGCCGTGGTGGTAGTGGCAAGTGACGCCAAGCCGCTAAACTGCGTGAAAAAGTGTATAAAGTAATCTCAAGGGCCACTATATGTAATGATTTCTTTGTCTCCAAACTCTGATACACATTGCATGTTTTGAATTGCTCGCATGCAACCGTGCTGAAACTGCAACCCGTGTTTGCAGTATATATATGGTGTTCAGTGTGAGAACTGTGTAGGCACAATAATTTTTTTTCGCTGTCTCAGTATGTCACATTTGGTTTTTTACGCAGATCGTTAGTCTGCGTGTTCGAAGCATTGTACCTTCACTTGTTGTCGCTAAAGACCACCAGCATGGGGCACTTCATGGTTATTTAAAAGAAGCCATCGGCGCATGAAAATTTTTGTTGGGACGTTTTTCTAGCGAGTATCCTGCAGGAGTAAAACGAAAGAGGTTGTACAGACACCTTGTCAACATTGTTTTACCGGTACCACATTACAAGAGTATGTATCCAGCTGGACATGGTCAAAGTGTACTGTCCCGAACTGAAAAACTTGTTGTCCAATAAGGCCAAAAATTATTTTTCTTTGGGCTTCCATCGGGGACTCTGGAAGTTAAATTGTAGATGCAAGAAAACAGTCTGTTTGTACCGTGACTAACACTGGTTTCTCTGTCGTAAATCTGAAACAATCGAACACGGATTGTTGGGAACATGAATTGTTGGAAAGGTGTGTTCTCCTGAGAGAATATGCAAAGAACTACCAAGAAATATTTACCGCTTGATGGCCTCGCGATCACGGTTTTACCTGTTAATGAAGAAGGCGTTAGAGCACCCTATACTGATGTTATGTTGCTGTTTCCACAGTATTTAAAAAAAAGCATAGGAGTCCGCCATGCTGACATCAATACAATCTTCATTCGTGATTTTTTTTGCAAACTGAACTCGAACTTACTGAACACTGTAAAATAAGAGACCCACTGCCAGAGTGGCTCAAACAATTTGAGCAACTTATTCGTATAAAAGAACTACAATGACTATTCCTCCATGTTTTGCATTGGAAGTACTGTTAATGCACTGTGTTAATATTATTGTATGATGTTCAAAAAAGTAGTAAAGAAAAGAAAGTCAAAGTCATTTGAGTCGTCAGGCACCTTCTGTAGGACTCCTGAGAAGCGATGAAAACTGGTTTTATGGGGATCACACAAGTGAAGACTGCGCATAGTGTAGCGTTTCTGTGGCAGTGCGCATCCCCAATGTACGAGTAAAGAGCAGCCCACCCAACGGTCGTATATCGCAGTGACAGGAGGGTCGCGTTCTTCTTTCTAACACTATAAAACAGTGTCTAAGAACCAAGTGATTTCGCGGAAACCATGCAAGCCACAGCGACCAGGAAAACAAGCATAACTAGAACTACTCTTTCTTGCACTTCCGATCGAGGCACGTTATTTTCAGGCTACGGAAGGTACTGGCTTTGTCCCCTGAAAAGGCGCTCGGGAAGATAATACGTTATGAGTCCTTGAGAGGCGAATTGTTTTACGTTAGCAGCACGCGGTTCACTAAATGACCTTTTTCTTTCAAGTTGAGCATTTTCTTGCGGTGAAACAAGCATCACGATGCTTCTACAATGGTATTTCAAAAATGCATAGTCACAATGAAAACGCTTTTACTGTGGTTTAGCTGACAGCGACATCGTATGTGAAGCCCTGATTAGCTTTTGTTCTTTCTCTTACGATGTATCAATCATACGCGGGCTCTCGTCTAACAAAGAGCAATGGCAAAACTCTGTGACAGCGTTTAATGGAATCCATTTTTTCTCTCAAAATGATGATGCGCATTCAGCGGCTGCATCTCGAAAAAAACCGCCACTCGTTTGAAGTATTCACTCAAAGTAATCTTTGAAGTAATCCACTTACTTTGAATCCACTTTACTTTAATTACTTTGAAGTAATCCACTCGCTTGGTGCTACTCCTCGTATTGCACTATGCGCAATTAGGATAACGGTTCGAAGTTTTGTTACCAAGTGGTTGTTCCGATAATTCTCTTCCCGAACACTGACCATTATAACAGAAGGCATGCGCTCTAAGCGTAGACGCACACGCTATGGAGTATTAATACCATAAATGTGTCTCGCACCTCAGTGACTAAATAAATGCACTCGTGTGGTCCACTATGTATATACAATACCGTTCTATCTTTATATGTCCGAAATTTTTTCTAGTCAACTATGTCCAAAATTTATAGTACAAGCTTCGGAGGAATTTAGGTCAGCAGGCAAATTTTTGCAAAATTGTTTTGTACTATAGTCCCTATATACAACAATTCGCATGAGGTGTGGAGCGTGTCTTCAATTGGCAATTTTTTTTCGTAACAGTTTAAACCACACGTCAGCACGGAGGACAAGGAAAGTTTGAGGTTGTGAGAGAAAAGGTTGCATTCGTTTGTCTTTAATAATTTTCGTCAAATGTATGTGAACCTCGCACATTTCTGAACCATAACAAGTGATTGCACAATGGCGGTCACAGGTTTAAGCACATAAATCATTCACTTTGCTTACTTGATGATTGTGGTTCAAGTGGTATCAGAACACATGCATAACTGTTCATGCAATCAAAGTGTAAAATTATATTGTTTATATACTCGAGTTTAAACAGAGCTATTACAGCTGCGATGTGTATTCCAATTCAAGATATGTAAATTCAAAATTGCACGTGACGTTCCTTCAATGCCTTTGCTCTCCGAAGCAGGGCTTTGGACCGCATCACCAAAATACCCCATCACACGACAGCTTATCTCGACATCCAAAATGAAAACACAAATAATAATAGGGGAAAGCATGATCTCAAAAATACACTTTGTGCATCTGAAAACGTTTTGAAGGGAGTCTGCAAAAAATGGTAAGTGGAAATCGATACCAAGGATCGATCTCCTCAGCACGCAAAAAAAAAAAGAAAAGATTATTGGCAGTTTCCACAAAAGCTTTCTTTCATTTGAATTCCGTAAAGGGGCGAGAAAAATGTTCAGGGGGACGACCAGACGAAAAGAAAACACTTCTGGGATAAATGTGATAAACGACAAGGGGCACAGAGATTTGCTTTTTACGTGCAGAGAAATTCATATTCAAATGTATTTCCATTTTGTACAATCTCACAGATAGAGGACAACGAAAAAAAAGCTGCCGATAGGCGGCTTCACTAGACCGAAGTGAAAAATAATTTATGGCGTGCGGGCAACAGCAAAAAAAAACAGTTCACAGAACAAAAACTTGAGAACATATGATTAGTGCAGTGAAGAACTCGTAACGATCACTTCTTCGTGAGAAGAGCTTGCACTGTAAGAGAGCTTATGCGCACCATGTATGTGGCTTGGCTTTTTACTGTTAAAAACAACGTGGTGAGCGTTCAGGGACCATTTTTACGGAAGTCGTTTCAACCCCATCCTTAAAATCCAGTTCATACGTGTAACCATCATTCTAACCTCTGCTATTGAAAAGGAAAGCCTAACTTGAAGAAGAAAGTACTTAAACTACCGCGCTTCATCTACTTGACAGTGGTGAAGCATGTTGTCGTTACTCCTAAGATTCGGTTCCAGAAATCGGCGGTGATTCTCATCTCGCCACTGTTATGTTTCCACGGTGTACTCTTCTTTTTTAGCAAGTTCAGGCACTCAATGTTTGCTTGTGGATCCCTACCTGAGCAGTTGGTATATTGCTCCGTAATTTTAGTTGACCTTAAGAATCCTAGAGAAATATGTGAAAAATTCACCAGACACTTTATAAATCTAGATGTATACTTTGAAAAACTTGCGATTACTGGAATGACCAATTATATAATTCAGCAAGGATTGGTTCGGAAAGGTGATAATGCATCGAACATGTCCATTTTGACGAACTCTAATCATTGTGGTGATGTCTCTTGATGATGGCAAAGTGAAAAGATTTTCTTCCGGATTCAGCATTATTCCGAGTGCGGGAATTTGTGACGCAGCAACAGAATAAAGAATAGACCAACAATTTATTTTGTGCCCTGCTGCACAAATCACTAAACGTTGATGGTGCTTACCGCTTCGGCAAGTTCAGGTTAATAAAGACTCACATTTCAAAAAGTTGAAATACATAATCCCCAATATACTGGTTTAATAAATAAATGTGTTCAGTATCGTAAAAAACCAGGGAAATACGCTATTCGCTCGCTGTCATCCCAGTTGCTTTAATGGATCAACAGACATTTTAAGGTGGTTAAAGACATTATTTAGTACAATATTAGTAAAGTTAGGTAATGAACTTGGTAATTATGATACTATAGGATGTTTTATGAAACTGGAGAATCAATGTTCATTATGCGAAAATCCACACAGATTTAAAATTTTGAAAAGACGGCCTAAATAAGTTATTGTGTCGTACTGAAATTCAGGCAAATTGATCAGCGTTACAGAAACTAATGCACCGATGAACGCAACAAGCAGACGAGAATTACGACGTCACTGTTTCAGACAACGGCCACACATATGTCCAGTTCTTGCCCGATCGTTAAGGTATGTACTTCACGCTTGCTAATATTGCAACTTCTACCCACACACGCACAAAACAAAGTCGGTTGATGTTAGATATAATGATCCTCACTCACTTGCGACAGCTCAGAGAAATGGTAAAATTGAGCTCTTTCACGTTTTGATTTTGTTTTCACCACCAAATTAGGCAGAGTTTTATTACTTCGCAATCATTACCACAGGCCACTTTTTTCAATATGAGAAATTTGCAATAAATTTTTGCATGAAAGACTTCAGTTTTTTCAGTGACATGTCGAATGATGCCTGCCGCTACAGAAAAAGTAAGTGTAAAGCAGCAAATGCCTTCCGTACTCTCCCGATATCTTTGAACACTTTGTATCTGCAAGCCAATGTTCATGAAGCCAGCTGAGACCGTCGTTGCAACACGTTACATGGGAGTGCCGGAATAAGCTATTAATGTACCATAGCCTGTGATACTCACAATTCTGGCGAGCCTTGGTAGGCCGTCTCTACTCGATCTGGCTTGAAAACCCAAAGTTGTCTTATGGGTCAAGCCGGGCGAGCAGCAGCGGCCACTGGTGTCCTGGAAGGGGGAAACCATCCTTGACATTTGGCCCTAACAATTTGTGATTTTTTTCAATAATAAGTATGGTATAAATCTGTTGAATATAAATGACACAATTTGCATTAGTGGAGTTCGGTAAGCGTTCATCACTTGTCATGCATGTGGCTGCTCTACAATGATACAGGAGAAGTTGATAGCTTGAGAATGGGTAATTGCGTTAGTTCGTATTTCAGTTCCGATTGAATGTTGTGGCGCACACTAGTATCAAGAAAGCAATGCGCTAACTGTAAATTCAATGAGATAATTTATTAGACAATTCCGGAAATGAGATTAGGAAGGAGGCAACACAGTTTTCAAGTCACCGGAATGACGGAGCTATGGCTTACCCACGTTGCGTGCGTTACGAAACGTCCCCATTCTTCAGGAGTTTTCGTGTTTAAGTCCTTCACAGACGCCCTCAGACACAATTGGAGCATGTATAATTTATCGGTTCTTCTAGTGCTGTAGAATTCGCCTATAACGTCACGCAAATGACAATGCCGAAATAAACGTGGTTTCATTTTAATTCACGGAACAAGCTACCTTCATTTCACACTGAGGTGACTCACATCGGCAATTTTTGTTATAGGAAGGAATCTCATGTCATGTGACGTGACGAGAAGGATCATTCGCTTTTTATTGGCTTGATGCGACAAATAGCGAACAACATACATATGGTGGTAGCTAGGGTATAGGAGTGAATGCTAAAACAGCAAAAAACTTCTTTCTACTCTATCACAGAAAGAAAACGTTTCTGTGTCTGATTGATGTATTTTTAGAACAACGAACACAACACTTGGCCTGCGCCCTGCCGCGGTGGTCTAGTGGCTAAGCTACTCGGCTGCTGACCCGCAGGTCGTGGCTTCGAATACCGGCAGCGGCTGCTGCATTTCCGATAGAGGCTGAAATGTTGTAGGCCCGTGTGCTCAGATTTGGGTGCACGTTAAAGAACACCAGGTGGTGGAAATTTCCGGAGCCCTGCACTATGGCATCTATCATAATCATATGGTGGTTTTGGTACGTTAAACTTCACATATCAATCAATCAATCAACACTTAGCCTGCGAACGAGGCTATGGTAAGCTAGCAACTATAGTCTGTTTCACACATCATGTGGAAAGATGCGGAAGCTAGCGATAATTCTTCCAGTTTATGCATTCGCAATAAAAAGTAGTTCGATGCTCTTACTACCAATATTAAATTGTTTCTTTTGTTATTATGGCGAGAAGTAATTAAAGATATGATGTGCCTTACAAACAAAAACGCCGTTGCACGTCTGGTATTATGGCGATGTGTAGCGTAGTTTTCACGTGAAGCCACATACAGGCTCTCTCCTCTGGGTACATCATGATGGCAGCAACCTAGACTTTCAGTGTCAGTGCAGGCGAGGACAACACAGTATCGTTCGTTAGCTGCGTTGTTTTGTGCTCACCTCGCTTTTTTCTGTTCGCCAGTCGGCCAAAGGGGAGCACAAAGAAATGCCCAAGCCCCGCCGCGGTGGTCTAGTGGCTAAGGTACTCGGCTGCTGACCCGCAGGGCGCGGGTTCGAATCCCGGCTGCGGCGGCTGCATTTCCGATAGAGGCGGAAATGTTGTAGGCCCGTGTGCTCAGATTTGGGTGCACGTTAAAGAACCCCAGGTGGTCTAAATTTCCGGAGCCCTCCACTACGGCGTCTCTCATAATCATATAGTGGTTTTGGGACGTTAAACCCCAGCTATCATCATCAAGAAACGCCCAAGTGAACTGGCAATAATCGGATGTCACGCAATCGCCCACTGGATGCACGGAGTTATACGCTGGCCGAACTCCTTGCATAACTTCCACAGCATTGCACCTGACGTATGAAACGGAGTATAAAGGCGAATATGCATGCCAAGTTCTTAGCGAGCCAAATATGCGATATGCAGTGGGTGCCAGCGTTGCCGTAGAATGAGTCTTGCAAGCAAGCCGAGAAGTGACCTCGCCCAAAGTGTGTGCATGTGTGTATTTTACACAGTTTGACCATGAGAGTGTCTGCTAATGATAATGATATGTGGGGTTTAACGTCCCAAAACCACTATATAATTATGAGAGACGCCGTAGTGGAGGGCTCCGGAAATTTAGACCACCTGGGGTTCTTTAACGTGCACCCAAATCTGAGCACACGGGCCTACAACATTTCCGCCTCCATCGAAAATGCAGCCGCCGCAGCCGGGATTCGAACCCGCGCCCTGCGGGTCAGCAGCCGAGTACCTTAGCCACTAGACCACCGCGGCGGGGCTGAGAGTGTCTGCTACTCGACGCACTTGGTTCGTATTAACCATGCTTACGACGCCGTCAAAGAGAGTGGTAGCAAGGTGTTGTGCGAAAGCCGCCATGAGGTGACATTTCCGGTATGTCTTTACGAGAGGCGCGCTTTGATTGGAAGTGGTCTTTGACTTCAGCAGGTGAGTAAAATGAGAAAGGGAACGTTTCTCGTCGTCGTCTGCTCAAGTTTTGAACTTTGAAGACCCTCATCTTTACTTTCCGTGCACAATTTTCTTTAATTCTTGTTGCATTCATCTCAGGAATTATAGTTAAATGCGTTGCGGCGCTATAAAAAGCTGTCACAGAAGTGGCACAGGGCCCCTTTAAAATTGGCTTGTATGTTCGACGTTGCCGGTGTATTGAAGACGGTCAGCTGATTTATTTGCTTTGTTGTGATTTATTGCTATTGGTCAGCTGATTTATTTCCTATTATTTACCAACGCGGTAGCTGTAGTGGCGAAGCGGTTGCTGCACTCTGTAACACTGAATCTGTAAATGACAATGGGAGGATAGACCCCACTTCACTAGTTGACGTGTTGCCTACACAAATCATGGCTACCTAAAAGTCTGCGAAGTCTATTCTAGACTCGGTATTTTTGGCCGAGTGTTTCGACAATTATAAATTGGCAGTTGACAGGGGAAAACCCGATCACGAGCTAGTATTCGTTTAGATAAAACATGAAGCTGTGCATAGTATCTGAAGAAAGTGTTGTTTGTATGCCTAACTTTTTTGAAAGTTAGCACCAGCTTAATTGATTATCTTTCATGTTCCTTAGACAACTCCAGCGTGAAGACTGACCTGAAAGTGATGTGGATTCATTTTAAAGCAATCATTTTCTGTTACCTTGGAATCTTTACACCTACTTCAGAGAAAACGACGAACAAACAATACCCCTGGATTAGCCGCGATATCATACACCTTAAGCGTAGGATTGGTCGTGAAAGAAAGAAAACAAAAAGGGACAAACTCAATATGTCAAATATGCCGGTGCTTCTGCGCTTCATTATCAGGAGGCGAAAAATAAATAACCCACATAAACCCTCGCAAACTTCATAAAGTCATCTCTTAGAAATTCTGGCCCAACTTGTCGGGCAGTGATAAGGAATTATACAGCATAGTCGCCAATGATAGGCTTGTGACCGACCCTGCGGTGATATCGTCGTGCTTTAACTCGTGTTTCCATTCCGTTTTTACACCTCCAGATAAGGTTTGCTCTCTACCCCAGTGTAATCATCAATGCTCTGGCGCACCGACGACTGATTTAGCAATAACATACGATGGAATCCTATCCAATATTCTAGAAATGAACCAAAAAATTTGTTGGCCCAGACAAAATACTTACTGCATATTCGCATCGATATGTAGATTGGGTAGCCTAATATTTGTTAATATTATTCACGGCACCAATCACACAAAAACAGCTTTCAAACGATTGGCTGGTAACGATATATTACCTATAATTAAAGCAGGTGACAAGCAGCGAATCAGAAATTATCGTTTCATATCATTGACTTGTGTTTGCAGCCAGCCACTCAAGCACATTAGAGCAAAGTACATATACACCTATTTTGAGGAAAACATTTGTTTTCCAAACCAACACGGGTTCAGGCAACGCCTTTCTACCACCGAATAGCTTATGGAAACTATCCATGACTTTCCGTGGTTATGGAAACTATCCATTTTTTGTTTAGACTTTTGCAAAGCCTTCGACAGAGTCGCCTGCTCTTTGTTGGTTGACAAATTATCACAAATAGGAATAAATTACAACTTAGTAGAATGGGTCGAAACATATCATTCCGGTCGAACACAATACGTGGAAGTAAATGGCATGAAAACGAACACCTTATAGGTTAGCTCAGGCGTACCACCGGGCCTGTTTTATTTTTACCGTATTGTAATGACATCAGTTCTGGTATCAGCAAAGATGTCACTGTATGGTTGTACGCAGATGACTGTCTAATATACCGTAATATTAGTGACATGAGGGATCAATAACTACTAAGTGATGCTCTGGCTGTGATTGAAGCCTGGTGTCAAAAGCGGAAAATGAAAATAAACGAGCAAAAGACAGTTAATTGCCTTCAGGGTATCGAACAAATTGAAAAATGAACAGGACTATAAATACTTTGTGCACTCCCAAATGCTGACTGAAGTTGGTGCGATAAAATACTTAGGAGTACCAACTCATAGGTACTACGCCTAATTATTCATGCAGGAACGACGTCTAACCCCAAGTCTTGTGCGTCAGTACACCATATAACTCAGTATGCAGTCGATCCTCTGAATAACAAGATAGCCGGTAAGCTCTTTTTTCTTTGTTGCAGGAAAATGTCATTGTCGCGATAATATAAAATACGCGCTTTTATTAGTACTACGAAAACGCAATTTTATAGAAAGAACTCAGAGATATTGTTCTATTTTATGGTATCTTGAATGAAATAGAGGATCCAGGCCATGCTGCGTAATGAGCTTCGCTTAGCTTACGTATTAGGAGGTGACATTTTG
Organism: Rhipicephalus annulatus; assembly: GCA_013436015.1. NCBI lineage: Eukaryota > Metazoa > Arthropoda > Arachnida > Ixodida > Ixodidae > Rhipicephalus > Rhipicephalus annulatus. The sequence goes on along the minus strand of WOVY01010300.1, from coordinate 366,117 downwards.
CCAAAAGACCAAACAACACTGCTCGTAAGCAAATCGCCGTAGATCTTGTCATGCCCACGTGGTCAGGCATGACAACAAGTAATTAGGCAGTCTACAAAAATCTGTCGATATGACATCACTTTTTCTCACTTATCCCTTGAAACATGATACATCGAAGTAGTTGCCAGGAGAAGCCAACACAGCCATGATTAACGATCCTTAATCGCCATGAATGAATACTTTAATATACCGATCGACGGACAGTGGTGAATTCTTTCATATTTCAACAGCATAACAGCATTTGCCGCCTGGATTGCCACGATTGTCGCCGTCATTTCACGAAGCTGTTGGACGACGCCACATCCATGATTGTAAGCGACGACACCAAGAATGTCAACTTTGGGTTATAAATGCTTCTTGCTCTGATTAGTGGGGGTGAGCTAGAGTTGGTGAGCAATTAAGAGGTAGGCAACAGCCCATGAGTGTGCAAAAGGGCGTTTCAACAAACGTATCCATGATGCTCGGAAATCTGGAAAGTGTGACATCACTTCCCTGCCAAAACATTTTTTCTCTAGCGGCAGGCTTCTGAAAATAGTTTAAGAGCTCGTTTCGAACAGTAAATAAAGAGGTAAATTAATCCACTCCTCAATCAGAGGAGTTACGCTTATGTCGTACAGCTGAATTGAATTTATTCTTGCGCAGGACTCCCTGCAGCTTTCAGATTTTGAAACGTCAGCCAATATTGATTATAATGACGGGATAACAAAACCGAAACACGATAGAGCGCAAGAAGGAGACTACCAAAAATGACTTCAATAGTTTACACAACGATGGCAGATGTGCAGTTATGCAACGTTCGTTAGCGCAAGTGTGCCTCGAGTGCTGCAATTTGGTACATGGTTAATATAACGACGAGGACTCACTCTGGGCGTCTAAAGAGTGTGCTACCAGCCATTTTTCTTGAATCGGTTTCGGTTTTGTGATTTAACCACGGTGGATCAGTTTCATATGTGCGATTGATCTTGGTGAATATGTTTGAGTCCTTGTTTTCTTCTTTTAGCGCAGGAATTTTTCTGTTGAATCTTGAATTGTACTTCGTAATTTCGGTAAGAAAAGTAAATACATACAATCATTTAAACTATGATACAGAAATTTTCACCGACTTGTTTATGAATTACAATCATAAACTTGTATACATATATCACAATAAAATGATTGCCTGTAAATGGCATGCATTCAATGTTTTGCATTCTCATACAGGTCTAGGCTGTTTCCAAATCATGGCTTGTCGAGCACACGCCACCACCTGAAGAAGGCACGATGATTGTTTTGTTTCCCTGGGAGGCTGGCTCATACCCACTCAGGGGGATTGGCCAAGAAAGTGTAGTGCAGTTTTTCTGTAATCATTTTAACTATGTGTAATGAATTGGTAATATAATAAGACTAATGTAAAAATAAAAAGAACATAAAACGAGCAAACAAAAAAAAATCAAGTTGAGCAATTTTGAGATTTGAGGTGTTATGATTAGCACTCAGCTGCGTTTACTTCACTCTGCCCTGGGGAGTAATAAATAATTTTTTTTGATTGAAGATCACAAAGGTATACGCTTGGTTGCCTGAATATAATCGCAAACGGCATTGAAAGCATCCCTGTGGCAATGTCCCAAAGCTGAGGCACCAAAGCCTAGCGCCGTTTCCGCCGTTAATCTAAGGCTTATTTTCCGAAATGGCACAGCTAGTAACCTTTTTCTAAGTATCTCGTAGCGGCGACAATACAAAAAATAATGATCTAGTGATTCCATTTCTCCGCAGAATGCGCAGAGGGTTGATGTTGTCTGACCAGCTCTGTGTAGATACAGGTTTAGAGGGGAGACACGACATCGAAATTTAGTAATTAAGACTTCGAGCTTTCTGGACTGACTCCAGTGGGGTTGCCATGGAAACATGAGGTGGTTATAGTCTGTCCGTGTAGTTACTTTTTCTATCGTATCAATGGAGATTGCTGATTTTCGATATCTTATTGCCGTGATATATTCAACATCTGGCAGTATGGACAAAACTGGCCCATCAAGTGTGGCTCGTGCTAAGGAATCGGCCAATTCATTGACTCTTAATCCACAGTGTCCCGGAACCCATAGTAATCTCAGGAGTCTCAACTGCGGGGGTACTAATGTTTTGAATGTGCTTAGAATTCGAGAGTTCTCTGACTTGTTCTTACCTCTTCTTCCTCTTTCTGTATTACCGTCTTTTTTGTCTTCCTTTATAACTCAGCTTCTTTTAACATTAAAATAATTCCTCCTAACATTCTTCTTTCTCTCCTCTTCCCCTCGCATAAGTCCTGACCCTAAATTCCCTCGTCTAGCCCATAGCTATGTTCTACTATTCATGGCTATATTGTTGTATGAGCTGTTTGGCACATGACCGCGTGCTGTAGGACGTACTTGTTTTTTTTTCCTTGTACCAACTGAAGCCTGGTGGCATTAAATTCATATACCCGGGTTAAACAGCTCATGCATTCAAATGAAGCTGAAGAACGTGAAGAAGCATGCATAAATTCCTTATGATTAGAAAATATCGAAGCTAATTCCAATACCTAAGAAACAGAGGTCAGGATTCAACATAGAAAATATAAGACTTATATCTTTACCTTCTAGCATGGTCAAACTCATAGAGAGGGTTCTGCTCGGCAGGATCACTAGTTGGATAGAAGGCAAGTCAGAACTGAAACCTCCACAAATTGACTTTAGATACGATTGTTCAATCTGGTGTGCCCATGCGGCTAAAAGAGCCAAATACAGCTTGCTTAAAAAGAAGCCAATACGTGGCACTAGTGACTCTTCATATTACAAAATTCTATGACAGCTTTGAACATTCAATTTCGCTGAATACATTGATGACTTTACACTGCCCACACTACATGACGGCGTTGTTAGTAAAGTTTTTGACCTCACCGGAGTTTTATTTTGTCAAGATCGGATGCTTGTCAACTAAACACAAACAGAGCCCCGGAGTTCCCCAAGAAGCTGTTTTATCACCTCTTGTATTTAATATACTAATGATATCCATGCCGACCTGATAGGATATCTATGTCTATGTGTGCTGACGATATAGCCGTCTTTTCTGCTGGGAATTTTAAATATGCTCTACAGCAAAAATTACAAATATACTTGAACATGCTAAAAAGATGGCTGCAGTTTTTTCAATGACTTTGAATCTAAATCAGAGTTCTTTCTTGGTGTTTCTCATAGCCTGTTCTATTTCGATTGTCATCGCATATAATCAGGAACCCATTCCGCAAGTATACTGCCTTAAATATTTGGGTGTTGAGCCCAATGAGAAACTTGACTGGAGTCCACATATAGAATACATCACGGCTAAGGCTCAACGGGCTTCAAGCTTACTGCGAAGAATGAGTAATCGCCGATTCGGCGTACGTAGAGACAAATTGTTTATGTTAAGTTAAGTGTATATGCGACCAATATTATACTTCGGATGTGTCTTGTTTTCAGGAGTACCTGCATACAAAACAAAGCAGTTAGTTTTCTTGGAGCGGGAAGCTCTGCGCTTATGTCTGGAGCTTCCGAAGTTAACAGCAATTAATGTTATTTATCAGGAAGCGCGTCTTCGTACCTCTGTCGATTCCGCTTGTTAACAGTACAGACAATTCTAAAATTTTACAGCTTACCAATTAGAAGAGCTGAATACGTTTTCATCAGTGACCCAGATTCGTTCTTTCTCGCTCATTGGCCTCGTTTTCATACACCGAAGATAATCTATGTACAAAAGAAATTGACAAGTATAAACGTCAACATTAGGGACGTAATTGCATCTGATATCTCAAACCATATTTTTATATGGAATATGATGAGATCTTTCCTCCACATTGTAAACTTAAATCACGCAAATTTTTAGAGAACAGTCTAGCAGATTTCCTATAGCATACACAGACCTGTAACATAATAGCCACAGATGCATCCGTCAATGAGAAAAGACCAGGCGGAGGAATAGTCTCCTAATCGCTTGGCCGGTCATTTGCCGGGAGGCTACCCGATTTCACGCCGCTTTTTGAGGCGGAGCTAATGGCAGTCATCATGGTACTGCGAAAACTTCAGTGAATGAGAACAGGGTGATAATAATTACTGACTCGCTACTCTTGTGACTTCTCATACCTGTCGTGCTACTACAACGTTGCGATCTTTAGTCCCGTCTTAACTGAAAAACCTGAAATTAGTGTGAGTCTTAGGTGTCTGTGGGTTAACATTAAATCAAATGGCCGACGTCTTAGCCCACTCATTGCTTAACCTTCCAATAGTCCTGGTTCTCACGGTGGTAGAATTCTTTACCGCAATCATGTTTAGAAGATTAACTATTCACACAGATAGAATGGAAGCAATAACCACGTGGACGGAATATATTCACCTAAAGTATCTATCGAAATCGCAGGGGAGCCGTTCTCGGCATTCAGTGGTGACGATCACCAGATTTCGATGTCGCGTGCCACAATTAAACTTTTACCGCCACAGGGCTGGTCTGACGATATAACCCCTCTACCAGTTCTGCGGATAACTCGAAATTATTGCACATTACCTTTTGTGATGTTCAAGATTCACTCGCGCTAGAACTCGACTTTTAATTACTCCTTTTGCAAAATTAGGCTTGACCTTACCGGAGGAAAATGTTTTAAGCTTCGGTTCTTCAAGCTTGGGATATTGCCAAAGGGATGCCTTTGATGCCGCGTCTAATTTCGTTATAACTGCTCAAAGAGTACCATTTTGATATGGTATTTAACATTATTCGCCATTTTATTAGGTTAACAACACAGTTTTCAAAATTGTTCACATCAGATTAATACGGCAGTCTGGAATACAAGCTGAAAAGCATACTACTCGTAGGTAAATTTAATACCTTACGTATATTGTCATTTAACATCTTTGTTTTGGTTTTCAATTTCATAGCCTACTTCAAACTACTGTTGTTTGGGTCTTAGTTATTTTAAGAGATGTTTATGTGAAGCTCTTTCTTTATTTTATGCTCTGTTGTATTTTCTTCAGTGATGCTGATATTCTAAACCATCTCGCGCATTTAGCGGTGCTTGTTTCTTTTTTGCATTCTTTGTTCTAATACTATCTTCTCTTTCCGATCTCTTCTGTTGCGTTACTGCCTCTATCGTTTGTGACTTCCATCTACTCTAGCAGGCTTGTTAAATATAGAAATAGATACACGCATGAGTAAATAAGTTACTGAGTTAATTAATTTTGCTGCATCGGTTACCCTTCGTAGATTATACTTTCTATTTGTAAGCTCGATTCGAGAGATCATTTATTGGAAGGCAGAGAGGCTGTCCTCATCTTGTGCGTTCGAAACTTGGTGCGGAAACTGTTTACCGTTACATAACCGTCAATCATTTGCTTCCTAATCCATCACAAGTATTCGTCTTATCAATACATCTATCTTTTTTTCATTTGTTTCTTGCGGTAATCAGACGAGTTCCTTATTCTTGTTTTTTTGAAATACCGCACAGAGTGTCCAGTACAGAGGACACTTTCTTCGTGTACACTCGCGCACTCTTCTATGTCACTTTCAAGAGATACAAATACGAGAATACCTAATTTTGTGCCTTATATTTATTAGGTGAACCTTCTATTTCAAACATCAGTCATAAGAAATTAAAAATGACGCGGTGCCAATGTTGTTTCATAATCAAGGCTATCGTTGCACTGAAGTTTTTAAGCGGCCTAACGCATTGCGTATTGTGTCCAAAACCAGGCAAGGTTTGTTTATAAAGTTTGTTCCCGTGTATGCTTTGTGAAATATCAATACGCTTTGCAAGGACAGCGTGCAAGATCCCCCCATCTCCGATGGTATGCTTTTCTTTGGATCTACTGTGTGGCTTTATCTGGAGTATGTTTGCGTACACGAATACTCTGCCACGAAAATTGATGAAAGCGTTTGTTTGTCTACAGAGACGCGGAACCGCGCACACACAGGCACACTTCGAACTTATCTCGCTGCTAAATAAGCTTTTTAGAATCGGGCTAAAAAATACGCTTGTTAGGCTTTCTCTTCATGATTCTTTCCTCAACGCTGTGCTTGTCAGAATGGTTCACTCCGGCTTGCTTTTCACGTTTTTCCGGGACGTATTTTATGCCTAATATTAGGTCCCACTTTGTGAAACAAGGTTGCTTTTGGCGTGTAAGCGCATCCGCTGCTCTTTCTTCCCCGTCGGTGTAGCAGCTTATCGCAGTGTTCGTGTTGCAAATAGAACGCTCTGCTGCCAGCTCTCGCTACTTTTGATATTCCCGAAAACGTGAACGTGTTGTTCACTTTCACAACATAGGTGAATCGGAGATCTTATTATTCCAGGTGCCAGCGTTCCCAACCACTTTCACTGTAAAGAAAATTATACACCAGGCATAGCCCACGAATGAAAAAAAAATCCGGGAAAACATGCGTGTACTTCAGAAAAGTGACTCATAAGGATTACCCGTGTGCTATATGTAGGAACACGAATCACCTTGGTTATTTCATTTCGACGAGATAAACTGATCAATTTTCATACATAACTCGGCATGGTTTTCCTTTATATAGTGCGGCAAACATTTTACCTTTCCCAATCTCCATTGTTGTAGTGTGTCATGCATCATTGTCCGTTCCGTCATACTAAAAAAAAGGACGTTAATTTTTCGACTTCCTGCCCCAGCAGCAAAGTTTACGACGTAGGTAAAACGGGAAAGCACAAATACACCTTGATTTCAGCGGACCATAATGATCAACCTAAGTCAAAGCGTCAATGCGTTATTATGGTGTGTCATCCTTTTTTACCTTGTATATATGTATAACGAATCTATACAATCAGCTGTGTATTGTGGGTGCCATACCGTCAGATTGTCTTACGAATATGTAGCCTGTTTATCCATTCTGAGGCACGTCGCAGTGAAAGTAATAAATAACAGCGCTGATGCACTCGTTAAGTATTCATTCTTAGATGCAGGGTACACGAACACGCACACAAGAACCATATCAAGAAACCACAAGCACTGAATATATTGTTTTTGTTGTCATTACTTCTTTGTTTTGTCCGTGTTTTTATATTTGCGAAAATGAAACAGCACAAAAGACGAAGCTCTAGAAAAGGGGAGCACAAACAAGAGCACTTCTATCGTTTCCGCCCACCTTTTTCTAGTACTCCATCTTTCGTCCTGTTTGTGTTCAATAAAGCTTGGAGCTCAATAAAGCTCACAGCTCGAAGTTCAATAAATCTACTCAGAGCCAATGTGCACGGCATCCGAGCAGCTCGAAATCTGTGGACTGGGCTCGGGTACGCCGCCATCTTCTCATCTCGGCCCTGGGCTAGGCCCGGACTACAAGTTTTTTTTTTCTATTGGGTCAATCGACCCAGGTGCAAAGCCCACATCTTGCCCAAATTGTCGATCATTTGCAAGACTAGGTTTCAGACGCGTTGTGCTGAGCCCGCAAGATGAAAAATTTTCTTTTTCTATTCATAAGATCATCGCTTCTACCAACATTCGAGGTATACAAGACCTCTGAAAGAACAAACAGTCTGAAATGCAAGCTTGCTATGCATAAGAAAAAGATATTGGCAGCATTGCCTACCAGTGCAACCAGTGAACGGAACAAACAGCGGCGGAACATTAGACTTCAATAAAGCTTGCACCAATTACCAGCCTAGTTCTTTGACACATCTAGTTCGGCATATAAAGTGAAGGACATGTATGGTTCACCTATCTTTTAATATAGTAATGCACAATAAACCACAAAATTCCGGTAAAGCGATATCTTGTCCCCACAGCAACCATACATAATGTCGGATGATGCTGTGCCCCGCCGGCTCAGGGCCCTTTAGCGCCAGGCTTCGGCAGTTTCTCAATGCATTTGGTAGGCCAGGCCCGGGCTCCAGCTTGGACGTTTGGTCCAAACATAGCCCTATAGCGTGTTTCTACGCCCTATCAATTCAAATGAAGATGCTATCTCTTCACGTTCACAACCAACCACTTAAGCATATGAATGTACCTAAACGTAATTTTATTATATATTTACCTAAAGGGCAGTAAAGGGACGGCAAAAATGATTTATTGCCGGTTAGCAAAGACCTATCTAGGCTTTGTGCAAGGTGAACCGAGCAATGTTATTGATCGTTGACAGCTCCTGTGCCATGGCTACCTCATCGGCCCTCTTGAATGCACATAGCTGCATTATCGCGTCAGGGCTGGGCAGCACTACCTCAAAGGTGTCCAGTAACCTTATATTGTAGTGGGTAATTTGAACATTACAAAAATTTGCGGTATAAAAATTATAGTCATCACATAATCTGCAATCGGGAGATACTAGCACCTGAAGCAAAGAAGGCGATAAATATTTTTCGATGGCGATATCTGAAGCGAAATTAGTAATGTGGAAAAATTATCTGCTGGGCTCAATTTTTGATGACTATTTGGCTCTCAAGTCATGCATGATTACAATTTGTTCTTTGGAGCTTAGTGCGCGTAAAAAAGTGGGCTTTTGTGAATAATTTTATTATATCTCTGCATGTAATAAGAAATTCTAAAACATTGTGCGGCGGCGGGAGCTGGTGTTTCGACAAGTGGACTTCTCTTTTTCCAGGCTGAACATTTGTAGGCGACTGAGCACTTGTAGACCTCCAAATCGACTTCAATGAGCAATAGAATTTTGTGTCCGCACTGCCACTTCAAAATGTCTTCTTTGTTTATTGTCTTACAACGAAATGGTATTTAAAAAGCAATACGCATATCGTAGAAATTATTTCTTTCGTCGCCTTTTTCATATGAACGTGAACCTCCTCAGTCTGCGTATGATGCCTTCTTAGTATGAATCGCTGAAGCGCAACTAACCCACGCACTTGACGTCACACCCAATCAGCTCGCTACTCACTGCAATCTGCTTCATTGGTGTGTTTCATACGCGTAAGTATTGTGGCCGCCATTGCGTTAAATGATAGCACCACCTCGGTCGGACGACACCACAACATTACACATGTAAACGTCTATTTCTCTACCTTAGGCGATTTCATGTTCGTAGGAGTTTCGGTAAGTTTTCTGACAATTTTCCGTAAAATTGATCCCATGGGGTTTCTTGCATGGACTTGATGTAAGAATATGAAACACAAAACCCTGCCAAACTCAGTTTGTACACGACTATGCTAACTTAATTGTACGCCGTTCTTAGAAGGCACTTCGTCAGAAACGTTATGCGACTCGGTAAATATAGCTTGACTATTAGATGTTTGTATTGAAACTCACTTCTGGTGAACACACAATGTGGTTATGGAGTAATAAGAAGGCCGTCATCAGCCACCCGTCAGCAGCATAAAGCCACAATGAACTCCTATATCGCGGAAAAGTATTCGTGGTTCTGGCATCAAAACCTTAACATCATATCTCCTGAGATATCGCAATAACCAAGACGCTAAAAACTGGCCTAGCAAGGCTCTATAACACTCCTACAGACCTAATGAATACGATAATTGACAACCATTCATTCGACATCACTGAACCTGTATGAATAGTTGGTCTTATAAAAACTTTGTTTGCAAAAATTAATGTGACTTTCATTGTGTGATGCAGCTAAGAGAGTCCGCTTGTCAATATGATGTTTCATTGTTCTTTCTACATGTTACAGAACGTATGAGCTTATTTTGAATATTCGATGCCTATGATTACACTTTTACAACGAGTGATCCTCGGACAACGAGTTGCGAAGACCCCTCTTCCACCAAACCACCCCATAAAAATTGTTTGTCTTGGACTTGCTCGTGGGACTAGCATACAATTTTTACAGTTAGAAACTTTTATTCTTGGAAATTTTTACAGATTTCCTTGCATATTTGGGGTAGTCAGGGGTTACTTTACATGTGCTATTCTAATTACCACTGATTAGTTCTGCAGAGTTCCATGGATATAATTAACAAGCCCGAGTTTTACAGGTCTTTCACAATGCATGTTCTGTTTTGTGGATTACAAGCAACCACGAAGTGATTAGTACATCAGCAAGGTTACTCTGCTTTAACTTGTTTGGTGGCAGTATAACTGATTCCCTAAATATGCCGCCATAAATTGTGTGTTGACACGCCAAAAATTTTACAGTGGTACTCTTTTCACACTGTTCAGTTGGTAGCTTTATACAAAATAAATGTCTAATTGATTTTTTTAAGGATTTTGGGCGGCTGGCATTAGGGGAGCAAGGTTGAACTAACAAGGGATCTTTGCGGCCAACATAGATTTGTAGCAAGGTCTTAATTCACAATATGGTATTTGACGTAGTCTTTAGTGGACATCTTCCAATCAGCAAGGTGCTTCTTTGCAATGCACTAATCAGTATATCGTGATAAGAATAATACTAATACTCAAGTGTTTAGTTATAAAGGTCATCTTCAGCTTTGTTTCTGTTTGTTACTTCATCTGCGCTTTTTTTTCTCAACCTCTTTTTAGTTATCTTATTTCTCTTGCTTTTATTCTTTTTGTGCTTCTCTACTGCTTTCTATATGAGGTGGACAGTTTGAGTAAGCTAAATAAACTACTTCATTGTACATCAATAATGTCAACTTTAATACGTCTGCAGGCCACATTCTTTAATGTCTACTAAAATACCAGGTGGTAGAGTGGAAAGTTGAATGTAACTATTCTTATTCCTCTAATGTGTTTCGCCTATAGCACATTGTATTTATTTATTGTCAATATTTATAATATGAAAAAGACGGCGACGAGAACGCGTGTCGGCCAAACCATTGTGTGGAACGCGATAAGCACAGCTGAGCTGGGTGGGCTGTTTATTATAAGGATAATTTTTTGGTCGCAAGAAACGGCGGAGCGTTAAGCTTGAAGAACCCCGCTGTTGAAATTTTGATTCTCAAGTGGCCAGAATCTGCGGATCTACGATTCCGTAACGTACTCAGTCAGCCGATAGTTGCCGGCAGGTCAGTAAGCTGTGCGTTCAGTTGGGGTGATAGCAACATTTGCACATTTACCAATCAACGCGATTGGTTAATGACTCAGAGAACGGCTTACTGCTTGACGTTAGTCAAGGGACATTTAGAAAGGTAAATGAACTTCGATAAAAAAACTTATACACACTAATGTATATCTTGTAGAAAGGGTAGATAAAATTGAGCGTTATATACTGTTAAGGTTGAGTCGAAAGGAAGGAAGGTCGCTCGCTGATGATGGCAACCCACCGCTGCCATCAGTTGTAAGGTCGGATTGTGTTTGAAAAGTATGTTGTTTTATTGTGGTAAACGATGCACCCAGTTCCCCTTTTCTTATCTTTCTTTTTTTGCAAGACTTGCATGCCGATATTATCATAGCTTTATTATGTTTTGTTCGCTTTTTATTAATGTATTTCTTTTGTTAGCACGCATATGGTGCATGTTATTTTAGAGTTTTATTGCTTGTTGAATCTCCAAAATACAAAATGCGTGTCTGTGATGAACTACAGGTGCAAAGGCCTTTGTCAGGCGTATGAAACGCCTTTTGCTTTTGTGCTCTTTTCGTGCATCTCATGAAATAAAATAAAACTATTATTATTATTATTATTATTATTATTATTATTATTATTATTATTATTATTATTATTATTATTATTATTATTATTATTACTGGAAAATCTCAGTGCGCCCCGTGCCACACTTGTGAGCGCCGTACTCTTCACTCTGAGGTGAAGTTCCCTCAACTTAACAGCGTTCACACAGATTGCAATAGGAACTCGCATCTCTCGCAGTCAATAGAAGCGCGGTACAATCTGTGAGGACCATTTACGTGATAATAATTATTCTGACCTAAACGTCCTATCTATCCACATAAACATTATTATATACAAACATAGCTTTTACCACTCATTGACTTCATACATAGTACAAGCTGGCTCTGGGTAGTCTTTCTTTACATTTTCACTTTACAACTGATTACATGGCGTAGTGTGTTACTGCAAAATGAGGGTTTTTTGTATCATTCTTGTTTAAATTATTATTTATTCGGCTGAAGTTGAAATAAATATCGCAATACTCATAATGAGGCATAGCCTAGCGAACCAAGGTTCAAGTACCAAATCCAAAGAGACGGACCTGGCACCGAAACGCATATCGTTCTTGCTATTGTGTCCTCGTCGTATACCTTAGTGCGGCTGCCTTTGGGTATTCAGAACCCACCTTATAACTCACTGTAACATATAGCTGATGTCGATATACGGCTCAATGTCCTATAATATATGAATAGAAAACTACGGAAACGTTATGCGCCATCTACTCGGAGAATTCCAGAAAAGTGGTAGTTGTGATCGATTCAGCTTTGTCGCTTCTTCCTAAGTATCTATTCTATGACCGCAGAATAAATTTCATTTACCATAACCAGAAAGCCGCATGTATTTTTCGGATGGTCACTTTGTTTTATTGTTCTTACTTGAGCCATTCAATAACTACTTAAAAAGTCGCGCATTTATTCATTTCTATGGGACGCCAAAAATGCCAAAAAACGTCTGCTGAAAACGAAAGACTTATAAAAACATCGTTATAATGATGAACGATTTTTCTAGTTATAGTCCACCTTATCATCAGTTCAGTCACGTTTGAGGTCATTCTCATTGGTAAAAGCCCATGCCATGGGAAAGAGGAGTTGGGCAACGTATGTGCAGACAACCAAATGTGAAAATCACCTTAACACGGGATTCTTAATAAGACGAAGGCTTGGCAACAACTATTGTGTGAAATACAAAGACAGGCTTGAGATATCTGCATCAGGCCTGGTGAAACAGCCGGAAGAGTTAGCCTTTTTCTTTGCAGCTTATGCTCAGTACAAATCTTCAAAATTGACAAGATCGATCCGAAAGCGTGGCGCCGCATAACAAGTGGTCGGAATGGCACCATGAGAAGACCAATTTGTGGCTGTTTTATTTCAAATCCAGGGTTCGGCACGTTAAAAAAATTCTAGAGTGGCCTTATCGTAACTTAGCCAACACTGCCTTAAAGAACTGTGAAAATAGAAAACGCCGCAATCAAGATCTGCACCATGATGCTTTATCAAGTAGGTGGCAAAAATATAGAACTTGTCGCGTAGCCGTGGTAATGAACAATACGACTTGAAGAACGTGAAAAAATTGGCAGATCCCACTTACATTTGTAGTCGACGATATGCAAACACGAATGAAAAAAAAAACAGCATATCCACGGAGTGAATGATGGAGAGTGGGGCGAAGCATTCGTTCGTCCATTCGTTCTTGCTTCCTTCCGTCTGTGCGACCATCCATGCGTCCTTACGTCCGTCCGTGCGTGCGTCCGTTCATGCCTTCGTCCATGCATTCGCCCCTGCGTCCGTTCATGCGTCCATTCATGCATCTGTCTGTGTGTTCGTTCGTCCATCTATTCAACACTCCAAGTACCACCATCTCGCATCTTTTCATCATATATTCCCCATATAGAAACACCGCCATCCAGTGGATATTCCAAGGACAAAACGAGAGGTGGCACACGCACACTTTCTAAGAGCTTGCGCTTCGGGTTAACTTCCCACCTTTAACCACGTCGAGTTCATGGTATATACTAGTTCACTGTATTCATGGCACTGCGGCCCAACACTCACTAAACCTTTCTAAAACCAAGGAGGTTACGTCCAGCGAGTATAACGTAGCAACCTTTTCCTGACAGATAGAGCTCAATGTACATGTCAATGGCTGCATGGGAAATGAGAGACAGGAGAATTCGGCTTTTAGTTTCTTACGGCTTGCACTTCGTACCTATTTCCCACCTTTAACTACCTTGAGTTCATTCATGGTATATACTTGTTCATTGTATTCATGGCACTGCGGCTCAACGCTCGCTAAACCTTTCTAAAACTAAGGTGGTTACACCCAGCGAGTATAACGTAGCAACCCTTTCCCTTCAGATAGTGCTCAATGTACATGCAATGGCTGCTAATGGGAATCGCAGCGTGCACGTTAACTAAAAACCAAATGCTCCTGTATCTGATTCCCCATTATCAGCCATTAGCATGTGCATTGAGCACTATTTGTTATTGTTCAACAACGCCCAGAAGAAATTTCTCACCGACACCACCTTGGAGGTCAAAATGTTTGCAGGTCAAAGCGTAAGACTGGCTGCATACTACGTGGGAGGAACGGGTGCCGCTATAAAGAGCTTCGCCCCTAAAAATCTGAGATATCATTATAAGATCTGCTTGAAGTCATAAAACGCACGAACGTAGCACACCGTATACAAGGGTTTAATGGTTATGTGCACTCAGGTATTTAGATAATAGGCAAGTACATTGCTTATAGTCGCGTAACGACGTCACCACTAACGTATACGAAACAAGAACCAGCCGTGGAAGGCATGTATATTATGCCCTACATGACGTCCATGCCATGATTATCATGTTCGCGCCTGGCATTTGTATTTGTCGTCCATTCACATCAGGTTATACCAAATTTGGTATATGTGAACCTTAAGAAACGGCCATGAGCACACAAAGAGCGTGGTATGTAATCATGTTCTCACATGACACTCATTTCATGATTATTATGTTTGCACATTCGTCATTCAGTCACATCACGTAACTCCAAGCTTGGTATATCTGAAGCTAACGAGATGGCCTTGAGCGCGTAGCATGTAGTCATTATTTACATGACATAAATGTCATGATTATCATGTTGAACGCGTAATTTTGTGATTTACCTTCGTCGTTCGTTTGTGTCACGTATTAAGAAGTTCGGTATATATAAAGGTAGCGAAACGGCCGCAAGCGCCTCATGAGTGCGGCATGCAGTACATGACACGCATGGTTTGATTATCGTGTTCGCACCAGTCATGAACCTTCGCTATCCATTCATGTCACTTGGTATATGTAAAGATAGCAAAAAGACCGCGAGAGCACCACCAGTGTACGTTCTGTAGTCAAGACTTACATGTAATGCATGACATGATTTCAACGTTAGGGCCTGTCACTTATGTTCGCTTATAGCTGTAATGTGATACTATACAAGTTCTACTATATGTCTTGCGAACGAAATCACTGCAAGAGCAGCAAGACCGTGACATATAGGTCATTACAATCCTTACATACCTGTCATTATTTTCATGTTATCACTAGTCAGTTATGCTCGTCATACAGTCATGTTATGCCATACCAATCTTGGTATAGATTCCATGATTGAAACAGCCGGGAAAGCCAATTGTCATAGGCAGTGGAATAGTTAGATAGATAGATAGATAGATAGATAGATAGATAGATAGATAGATAGATAGATAGATAGATAGATAGATAGATAGATAGATAGATACGCTCACCGTCGTCGAAGTTCGCTAATAAATGCTTGCATATAAAATATACACTTTATTTAGCGACACCATGTCCAGAAAAAAGAACCGAAACGTAAAGTGAAAAGCCATCGTCGAACGCAGTCTTCAGCGGATAGTAACATTATAGTGCGTGATACGCGTCGTCGGCTTATGAGAATGCTTGAGAAAACCTTCTGCCATTATTGCTGACGCTATCCTAAGCTTCAGCAAAATCTTTATACGTGCGCATCCTCAGCACATTCTACAACAATAGGAAAGCATTCCATACATGCTAGCGCGTCCTGGGTGCTTTGCAGGGCGGCCCGAGTTTTGCAAACTCGAGGCCTTGCCAAGCTCTGGCGACATACTGTTTTAAACGAGCGAACAGTTCGAAAAGATCAAAGCTATCTCCAAGCGCAAGCTTCACGCCATTGGTTACGATACAACACGACGCCACGTCCAGAAAAGTGCACAAAGTGGAGCGGTGTCTTCAAACCAGACGCATCTTCTTTCATTTTTTCGTCATTCTAATGAGTCCACAAGTGCATTCATGCACGCAGAGTCTTTTCATAACAAAATATTGGGAGGTATGGGCCGTTTAGGTTTCCTTTGAAACATTCGACATGCTTGTGTTGCTTAACCACCCTGAGTGTAAGTGCACTTCTGACCAAATAGTAGTGACGAGCCTTCCCTATAAGATATTTTAATTTACGTTGACATTTATATTCAGGACTCATCTGGGTTATCAGCATCAATCGACATGTTCTCTATTTTGACGCATACATAGGTCCCGCGTGACGTTTTACGATTAAGGTGAGCATTGTCAAGATCCCAGAACATTTTTGGGGTGGGCTCGATACCCGAGTGACACCCTCTCGCTTTATTGTCGAGCTGCTCTTGATGTGGTTTTGACTGCTGCCGTCTTTTCTGTTTTCTAAGGTAGAGACGCCTAATGTACCCACATAGTTTCATTTTTTTCACTGTTCACAGGCCCCCGATTTCAAAACGGCCCGTTCATCATCACCAAAGCTTTAGCGCAAGTATTGCCGCTTTTATCAGTTACCTGCTTGTTACTGTTGTTGAGATACGAGTCGTATGAAGCGAGTTCAGTAAGCTTGTTTCCGCCATCCGATGTGTTTATGCGCGATGCACGGTCGGTGCAAGGAAAGTTGCATTTGTTCACGCAGTGAGGTAGGTGCTGGTACCCTCTGTTGTGCCACACAAGAGTCAATTAAGTGTATCTGAAAGTTCTTTTGCAATTTGAACTTTAAGTAGCATGATTTATTATTAGCTATTTTTACTTATATCATTTTGAACTTTGTTTTTCATCTTCAAATGAGCTTTATCATTACTAGCCTAATAATAGCCTGTCTTAAGCACTTTACTGCTGCGGTGATCAAACCACTTGGTATAATAGACGGACGGAAAGCCATGCCCCTAATTTGCTTCCCTTCGAAAACATAAGAGCAGATTTTACACCAATTCAAAGTGCTTTCATATGAAATTTAAAGTACTTCTGATATAAAAACGTAAACGAACGTTTCATTTGGGAAAATTTCTCTGTTGGATCAATGCGAGACACCGTTTTTTAATCACCGAGACCATCTCAATTTGCGTTTGGAACGGCTGTCTCCTAAATCGGAAGAGACAAGTTGAATGTGCGTTTAGTGATAACACGCTTCTGAGTCGTGCAGCGAAGTTTTCACTTTTCTGCGTTTGTAAAACCACTAAATTTTGTGAACATTTTGGATCAGAAATGAACTTTTTTTGTTATCGCCGCCGACTTAAAATTTTTCTTCCCGGTTTATATGGCATCAGTGCCCCAAAATGTTTTCAGTGAGTGATGTCGGAACTAGAAGTTCTCAGGAAAGCAAGCGTGTTGGCGAGGCCCTAACTTTCTAGGAGAAAACAATTCTCCGAATGCCCTTCTTGCACAATACCCTCAATGTATACTTTATGCACGCAAGATGGCGCACATTTCTAGGCTGCACCTACTGCATATTTTACTTTTCTTGAATGCGCGTTGGTGAATTACACGGTGTGCGTCGGGTATTCAAGCCCCGAAAGGGGATCAAATAGCCGTGGTGGGAAACGCACGCAGGGTAGCTGTGCGACTCCTTTCCACTCTTGGGTTCTCGTCTCTTGGAAACATTATACGTACGCGTAGACCAATCACTCCACCAGATTGCTATCCAAGTCCGGACATCGCATTGACCGCCGGAATGAAGACAACACCTAAACACGAGTGTACTGTACATCAGACGTGGTAGAAATACGAGCCTCCAGGAGTTCTTCCGCTGCACTCAGTATAGGCGCACAAAATCAAGGCACGGGATCCATGTACCGTAGACAATTCAGCGCTGCATGTGCTTTCTTCGACAAACAATACGGCTGGTTTCCAAGTTCTTGCTCAAAATTCTGTCCTCTTCATTCATAAATGTAGCTTCTAGGGAGTCTCGTTAGAGTTGTTTCACCGACAACAGAATCGATGCATCGTAACTCTTCACCGAGTGATCCAGGTAATATTTAAAAGAAGAGACGCGTGGCATTGTGATAGTACTTTTGCATGCGATGCAAAAGACTTAGTTTCGATTCACAATCTGGCGGAGGATATATATTTACTACATATGTTTTAGTTGCACCGTTCTCAATTTTCGTTCTCGCAATATTAAAGAAAACATTATCACTTAACGCAAAACTAAGTGCTTTACATTTGACACCGGATATATATGTAGGAGATAATTGTACACATAAAAATCTTCCGCGTAAAAATCGTTTTTGAAAAAGACCCTGATCCCTGTAACTGAATCTTCGGTAGACACGACCGATTCCGGGAGCAGCCTTCCCAGTCGTAATCGTATGAGTGTGCTTAAGAACGGATCTGTCACGTCTATAAAGAACAAAAACCAATTAACCAACTGACGTAAAAAGAGGTGGCCAAAAACCAGCCTCCTGTCCTTTACCCCCCAAAAAATGTTCGTACGGCTGCACCATTCCGATTCAGACGCCCATACGTACGTTGCGCATATTCTGTGGAATTTCCGCACGTTCATTTGTGAGTAGTGCAGTCAGTAGCTGCAAAGCCTACCATAGCTTGCTGGTGAAAAAGACAATGCAAGTGGTGCCTCAGGCGAATACCGACAAGGTAGCACCTTTCCATTTTACCGCGTTGTCCTGTAGATTTTTTGCCTGCATTTTCCAGTGTTCGGCCCTGTACGGGTAACAATCGAGCGGAACGCCCAAAAAGTTGCCGAGGGTCGTTCCCCAAGGCATGTTGTGAAACAGTCTGGCTTTGCTGGCCACAATACATGCTATAGCCAGGAAACTTGGCCCAGTTTGCGCCATTTTCAGTAGCTTGGAATGGCCATGCGTCTATTTGTGAATACAGTGAGAATGAATTCCTCTGCTTGGCAATGCAGTGGAAGTAGCACGCTTTGCAAACACATCGTTCCTTGTATACCTGCTTCAAAATATAACATCAAATATTGCTTTTAAAATGCGTGGCACAAGCGCAAATTGCCATTGCTATCATCAGAACATGTGATTATCACAATGACTTCGTGATTCAAAGCCAGCTGTAGAAGGTTACATATTCAAGTATGTTTCAGAAAGAGGGCTTTAGGAATAAGTATAAGTTAATGCCTTTTTTTCTAGAAACTGTTTATTCATATCGATATTTTAGTGACACTTTGTTTACAGGCGTGGTGCAAAAGTATTGTTCTCTAAAAAGCGATCTCTTTCATGAGAGGCGTTGACACACCAAATTTAGAGGCTCTAAAAGCCACCTCTAAGTTTTCTTTGTATCTAGGACAGTCAACAAGCAGACTTCATGTTGGGAAATTTTTACAATGTATTTTTTCCGCTTCCAAAATATTTTAAAAGCTCGTTCTTGCAGTACAGGTGAATCAATACCATGAATGACATTGTCGACGCTTTGTTGAAAGCATATCAAAAACTGTTATGACATTATACTACGTCACAGTGACGTGCAAAATCGACACTTCATCATTTTTTAATCGACACTTTAATATTTTCAAGAGGAAGTGACTCCACTTGGAATGCGCATGTTTCCAACATTTGCAAGGCATCTTTCCAGAAGCTACGTTACCGAAGGCATAAATTAAAACAGGTTCCTCCTATCGCTCACCTAATAGCGTATTATTCATTCATCCGTCCTGAATTAGAGTATGCATGTATCGTGTGGGACCCTTACATCCAGTTCAACACTGAAGCTTAGAAAAAGTCCAACGTAAAGCAGTGCGATTCATTGTTTTCTAAATATCGCATCGACCCATTTCCCAACCATTTCTATGCTAGCTAAGACCATTCAGACATTGCAATAACAAAAGAAAATTTATAGGTATGAATTTATTTATTTGCTGAAGAACAACCGTTCTTAAATTAGTCCAGATACTTTCTTGAAGCCACTTGCAGCTCGACGAACGAGACAGCGCCATACTGAATCTTTAACGCCGTATCTCTCGTAAACTCACCTACCTTTTAAATACTCTTTTTTGTTGTAGCATAACTTATTGGAACAAGTTATCCATAGCCAGTTATGCAGCACTGACGCTATTGATGGTATTTGTTGTTGAACACGTTTTTTCTTGTTGCGCATCTTTTGTTATTCTGTTAATGCAATATCTAGATTTAGAGTACTGTTGTGTTTTCAAATATTTTGTAATTTTTGCTTCAAATCGTGCATCTCTACAATGTATTTTTTCATCCTGTCAATAAATTGTGTTAATTGACTAACATTGTTGTTTTCTTCTTTTTCTTTTATATCTCTTTGCATTGTACTTTTTGTCCCTCCTGCTTGAACCCTTGCAGGGTCTGCAATTTCTTGTAAACAAATAAATAAATAAATCAAAAACACAAGATGTACATCCAGAATAGTATGTGTTTGTGTGTTTCAAAAAAGGCAAAAATGTGTTCTATAAATAACCTCAATTTTTTCTCCTTTATTGATTGAAATATAGCCTAACAATCAGTAAAAAATAATTCACCCACATGAATTGGTCTGACGTCAAAGCAAAATAAAACTAACCTTTTTTTGTTTAAAAAACGGAAGCCACAATATCTACACCACTCATGTGGTACAAAAAGCTGGCACTTGCATTAAGACACGCGAGAGATGAAGCAGCAAAGCCGGATGATTTCGAAGGCAGATCTGGCTGTCTATAGGTTGTTTCTAGGCATTACCTAGGTAATGCATGCTGTTTCTAGGATCATTCTAGATGATTACCAAGTATTAAGATGATGTTACGTTGTTACTACGTTGAATTTCAGACCTAGAGGTTCTGAAGGGTCACCGCAGTCTGTCTTGGACGCGACAGTGGTGTCCAAATTTCATAGAGAGGACCTCGCGCTGAAAGCGAGCTTTCGCACTCTGTAGATCAACGTGTACATCGTCGTTGGCGTATGCCTTCGATGGCTTCGCAGTATTCCAGCCACCGTTGTTTTTTTTCATTTCTGATATTCTCTTGTTGTACTTATGCGGGGTCTTCGGCTCGCAGCCCTCACTTCGCAACCACTTGTAGCACAGATTGCTGCCTTTTTGTATTTATTGTATCATTGATGTGAAGAGAGATTTACCCACTTTCAGTGACACACAATAATTTATGATGATGATTGGTTTCACGTATGTCTCACGGCACAAACCTACAGGCCTGGCAGAGAAACAGCTTTGCTGCTAAAGAACAAGTCAGAACTACCAGCTATAAACGACCTAACTGATGTACGCACTGTTGTTTTGAGCAGGAAAACTTGATAAAATTCAAAGTATATTTAGATGGCTATAATGTCGGACACTCCTTGAAAGAAAAACGGGCAATGTAAAAAATACCACACAACTTCCCGTAAAGGGAACCTTGAGTAGTATGCGAAGCAGCAATGGGTTAACTGAAAATTTTGTAGAAAGGTGCCGTTTATTCATCACCGTTAAAGTTCAGGGTTGTGTTTCCTACACCTTTATTTCAAGCTACAAGATCTGCAGATTCATTGATTTTACGGACCACAAGAGTCGGCTTGCCGGCCCTGGAGACTCGCTTAAGCTTCCCGAGCTCTTAAGAAGGGTCTTGCACGCGCTGCTCTGCTGCAGCCCCTGGCGGTTTCCACTCATACCAGAGAACGCGCCAAATTGAAGCGAGCACTCTATCACAGAACCATCTAGTGGGTGCTCCAAGTATTAGCATGGCTACCACGAGGGACAAGGGACAAGCACCAACTATAAGCGGCTTCACATCTAAATTATGAAAGACACTTGAGCATAGCCTTCAATAGTAGAACGCGACAGACCAATCAGGCCACGTGCGCATCGCGTCTCAATCACCAGACTGAGTTCAGTTCATGGTGCATGCCTGAACCAGTTCGTAAAGAATCGGCTTTGCACATGATGATAGATTTTTGAACAATTCTAGGTTGCCTATTACAATACAGTTGCGCACTATTCACTACGACACAATTGATTTCGCGAATCAGCAAAGGGCCCACTACGCGTACGTTAGGAAATACACCAACTTGAGATACGCCAACTTGAGACACCTAGCTCATCGGCTTGGCCGATATCAAGACGGCAAATTCAGGCCTATCAATGCCAAGTTTGTGTTTTATAAGAAGAAACAGTGTGTGATAGAAACAGGTTTCAAGCTAAACGGCAGCACATTTGCCATACAGGAAGACTTTTCACTTCAAACACGTGTCGCAAGAAGAAAGTTGCTGGAATTCGCTAAATCACAAAATGCCACTTGTAAGCTTACCGTTGACAAAATGCGAATCGACAATTCAGTGTACGTGTACGATGCAGCATCGGATACAGTAGGAGCATTAACGTGACAGCTATCGCGAAGCTCGAATTCACGATCACCCAACCAACCTATCGTGTCACGTGTCCTAGCAGAAACGAAGCTATATGTATCATTTACAAACATTACAAGCTTGATAATGCTACTATCTCGATAAAAGTGACTGCGACTATTTACTGCTAATTGAATCCTGGCTTCATAGTGGCATTAATAACTCAGAAGTGCTAAATGACACCGAGAAGTCTGTTATATACCGGAAAGACCGCTATATAAGAAGAGGCGGAGGCGAGCTCATCGGGGTCGAAAAGCACATTTCTAGTTTTGTAGATGTAAGCCGTCCATTGGAAAATCTGTGGATATGTATTGCCTCCTCTTCTTCTAAGTCACTCTACGGGGTATGCTACAGGCCACCAGACCCTTGCGATTTTTTTGTCTCTGATCTTCATACCAACCTTGCCTTCATTCGTCAAAAGTTCCCTAATGCTGTTATCAACTTTTTTGGTAACTTCAATTTCCCCGACGCTGATTGGATTGACCTAACGTCATGCTCAAGTAGCACTCGCGAATTCATTAACCTGACTCGATTTCTCGCTCACGCAGCTGGTTAATCAAGCCACACGAGAAAAGTACATATTAGACCTCATATTTACATCTGCTCCTGATAACCTGAAAATATTATTTTATAACTCTGGATTTAGTGACCACTAAATCCTATATGCTCACGTAACGTAATAAAACATATATTCAACTACAATAAAGCTAACTTTGAAGCCATTAACCAAGGCCTTGAAACGTTTTGTGAAAATTTCCTTTTGTCATTCTCCTCTCACAGTCACGGAAAATTTGTCTCTTTTTCAACATAAACTAACCTAGTTAGTTCATGCGCACATACCACGTATCTCGCTTAGAGTAACCTTATCTAAGCCATTGTTCCACAGATCACTTCACACAATGAGAAATAAGAAAAAACGGCTCTTCAAGGCGGCAAAGCTCAAGGGAACACCACAGTGTTCGAAGCCCAGCACGAAGCAGCGGAAAAGACCTACGTCGCGCTCTTCGAAACGCCAAACGCAAATTTATGTCCTGTGACCATCAGTCACTCATTAAAAACAACCTTAGAAACTTCTGGAAATGCATCTGCCCTACTAATGCCATTGACGACATTTCATTGGTGAATGATGACGGGGTAAACATCGACTCCAATGATCGTGCCGTCCTGCTCAATAATTATTTGACGAGTGTTTTTACTAAGGAAGACCATTCCAACATTCCGTTAGCAGAAGTTGATTACAGATACATGGATACCATACTCATCAGCACAGGTGGAGTTTCGGCACTCAATAAAAATCTGAAAATATCAACATCTGCAGGAGTCGATTGTATTAATACTAAAATTCGTAAACAGACCAGTACGTTTTCTAGTATCATACTTGCCCACATCTTCAATCAATTATTATCAACGAGTGAGATACCACACGAATGGAAAATTGGCAAAATTATACCTGTATTCAAATCCGGGAACAAATCTGGTATCAGTAATTATCGCCCCATATCTCTAACTAGTGTCCCGGGCAAACTACTAGAACATCTCATCGCCTCTGACGTCGCTCAGCACCTCGAAGCTAACAATTTTTTTTACCGAAACCAACATGGGTTTAGTAAAGATTTTTCATGTGACACTCAACAAATAGAATTCAAAAATGATATGTTCACGCTCATGGATAAACACCTTGACATTGACTGCATATTCATCGATTTTTCTAAAGCTTTTGATCACGTTCCACATTGTCACCTAATATTTAAACCATCATCATTAAATCAAATAAAGTTTTTTTCATTTCATTGCATCATTAAATCTGGACTCCTTGACATTATCCTGGATAAGAAACTTTCTTTCATTCCGTAAACAGTATACCGTTGTTAATTCATCTTCATCTCCTCTAACCGATGTCACCTCCGGTGTGCCACAGGGTAGTGTTCTCGAACCCTTGTTATTTTTAATCTACATTATTGACCTACCATCGCATACCTCTTCTAACATACGACTTTTCGCAGACGATTGTATTATCTACTGTAAGATAACTTCAACATCAGATCACCTCGCTCTTCAGGAAGACCTAGACCTCATAACTAACTGGTGCTCTCGCTAACAAATATCGCTTAACACTGACAAATGCAAGCTCATGACGTTTAACCACAAAAAATCATTTTCTCTTTTTACTTATAATCTTAACAACTGTCACGTGAAGCGCACATCATCACATATATATCTTGACATGCATCTTTCACCCTCACTATCATGGTCCACGCATAGAGAAAATTTCAGCACAAGCATTCCGCACTCTCAGTTATCTCAAACGTAACCTTCATAACGCTCCAACTTCGACCAAAGCACTTGCATATCTAACCTTCGTTCGTCCTCAACTTGAATTCGCCTCATCAGTTTGATCACCTAATCCGGCCTTCCAAATTAATGCCCTCGAACGTGTTCAGAACCGCGCCGCACGCTTCATTGCGAAAGGCAGCCGACATTCCAGTATAACTCACATTAAATCATCACTATCATTGCCTACCTTGGATTTTCGCAGAAAGATCGCCTTGATCTGCCTATTTCACAAAATAGTATCCGGTAAGCACGAAAACACCCTACCCTTCCTTTGACCCAGTCAACACGCACTTTCCGCCATTTGCACAATAGCCGTTCTTTCAAACGCATTTCCGGGCACACGAACGCATTCAACTCTTCAGCGTCACCAATAGCTCTTGAAATATGGAATGGTCTTCCCAATAATGTTGTCAACATTCATGATCCCGTATTGTTTCGTAACGAAGTAACAACCATTCTTTCAACGCCAGTGGCATCAACCTTCCACTAAACCATGTATATTCGTCTTCGCTGTATATTGTATCATTTGTTATAGTTATGTGTTGCACGCTTACAATTGAGTTTCTCTGCATTTTGTTTACTTGTTGCATGTCATGCCTGCTCTCGCTAACAATTATATAACGTTATTTTATGCTATATAACGAGTATAATCCTGTTTCGATATTTCAAGTAATGTGAATATTCACTGTATATACCCCCTTCACACAATACTCCTGATGGAGTTTGGGGGGTTTTGTGAATAAACAAACAAAACTTACACAATTCTTTATTTTGTTGGTGCTTTTGCAGCTAACGGTCAATAAACGTCTCTGAGTGCTTCGTAATGCGCGGGCCTGTAAAACACATGTTGCGTAATTAACATGTATTGACCCCTAACGCTCTTCAAGGCTTCTCTTACCCAATACCACCTGCAGAAAGGCGACGCCTTCGACTACATAACAGTCACAAATCATTTGTTTTTTTTTGTAAGAGTTTCAAGCATTAACGTGGCTGTGTGGTAGGTCCCTTCTTGTTACACAGACGGAGTGCTTTCGATTTTGACTAGGGTTTTTAGAATTATTTTGTTTACGTCTTTCTAGATTTTCGGTCCCGGACAAGATGCTTTTTTCGCTCCCAACCAATGACACCAACGCCGACAGGGAAGTTCTGCGCAATGAGCTCTTTCACGGCATTACGTTATAACTGCTGCTCGCATTTACTGCGCACCATTTGGCGGAAATATGGACCAGCTTTTTCAGGAAAAGGGATAATGGGGAAGGTAGAAAATTTGTCCCGTGGTTTGATGATTAGGCACTCAGCAGTACGTCACGCTGAAAGATAAAGGGTATTCTACATATACCCACAAAAATAAATCCGTGCCATCTTTAGAATGTACGAATATACGTACAATGCTTGACTACTGCAGTTCTCTTATGTCGCTTGAACCGAAGGACACGGGTTTGGTCCCAGCCGGGGCGTTCACATTTTGATGGAGGCGAATTGGCTGTGGCCCGGGTACTATGCGATGTAATTGCACGTTAAAGATGCCGAATGATCAAAATTTTCGAAGTCCTCCACTACGGTAGAGGCTTGTTCGTACCATAGTTTATGTTATAAGACCAGTTTCCAGAAAAGGCTCTCAACCACGACACAGACAGGTCATGATCTAACAGGCGAATCAGATGGCCATAGTCGAATAGGCTATGGCTATGTTATTTGTATTAAAAAAACAACATTTGATTCCGTTTTGCATCAGAAGTTGCTTATCAAATTGAAGCAATTTCTAAAGAGTGAGTCGTAAATAGCACGGTTCGGGTGCACATTTCCCATAGGTACCCGTTCGCTGCGGAATTGATATCGTAGGTCCGAAGCGAACCATTTATTTACAGGCAGACTGCATAATGAAGGACTGTTGGTGAAGCAGTCAGAATGAGGCAGAGCTGTTTGTGTCTGTTTTTTTTTGTTTCCTTCCGTTTTCTGCACCGTACAGTTACAAATTGTATTAATAGCCATTTAGACAGAAACAACGGCATAAATCTGTACATTAAGTTTCCTACGTGTACTTCATCAGTGGACAAGGGAGTGAACGATTTGTGTTTTGCGTTGTCACCAATGATCACCCTTGCAATATCAAGTCAGTTGACATGAATTTTCTTTCTTCTAGAAAAATACTAAAGAATAATAAATGCTCATCTCTAAATTGAGAAACGGAGAGAAGGGTCAAATGTATCGCGTCCTGAACCTCAATTTTTCACTAGAAAGCTGCGAGAAACCGCAAATAAAACCTGTTCAACAGCAAGAAGCAGCTACCCTGAGTAAAAGAGAAAGCACTCCGCGTTCTCGGATTTGCATGGCTTCCTTAAGTTAATTACTTCGGTCACAGAGGCGCATAGTAATTGATGTGCCTTCAGATTCGAGTGGCTAGCAGGAATTGATGCTGCTTGCAGAATTTCTTTTTTTGGTGGGGGGGGGCACTAGTTTATTGTTGTTTCTTGCTTATATAAATCATATTGTCTGTATATCTGAACCTATTATGTAGGTGGACGGTATGAATGTTTTCTTTACTTCAGACAACTCAGTATATTGTTTGAAGTAAGCGTAAATACCACTTTAAGTAACTTTACAAATTGGTTAAATCAAAATAAACTGCACTCAAATGGGAAAAAAAACACTGTCTAAGCTATTTTGGTCTTTAAACAAACCTATCAGTAACATACTTGTAAAATTGGAAGGGAATTGCATCGCACATGTTATGTATATTGTAAATGTAAGGTGAAAAGCAGTAGCGGCGTCGGGACAGAAGCAGCAGGAGCTGACCAGGTATGCGGGTATTGTCGCAGCAAACAAGCAGCCCTTGCTTGCGTCTCGCCCCAACGTGTCGATGTCGCTGCAGTAGTGGGCATTCCTCTTCTCTACGATTCGTCCCCCGTCGGAAAAAGAGCCATCCAGGCAACTCACGGAGAACAGAGTACGAGCGGGTTGTAATATGGTTTTAACCAGTGTACATGAATGGTTTCATGAATGGTTCATGGCCGGTGGATGGCGCACCGGGTTCAACGCTGTAGATTTCAGTTGAAGTCTCCGAGACAACGCGGTGGGTTCTCTGGTATTTTTAAACAAGCTACGAGTGAAGGCCTGTAGGTACACCTGGAATCCAAAGCCACGCAAAGGTGTCCGGAGGAATGTTAGGCTACGGGTGTGATCGTCACGCTGAGGTTTTTGTCTCTATTAATGATGGTTTTGAACGATTGGCAAACATTACGGCATTCCACGGCGCGGCGGGCATCTTCACAGATGGGCGTAGACTCTGAGTAATCTGACTGGTAGGGCAGCATGGTATCAAATGTGCTGGAAGGGTCTCGGCCATATAAGAGGCAAAAATGGCGAAAAGCCTGTAGTCGTCTGTGGAGCAGTGTTGTTAGCGTACGTTAGAAAAGGCAGAATGAGGTCCCGTTTGAAGTGGTCTGGGACAACATACTTAAATAATATGTCACTGTGGGTGCAGTTAAATTTTTCCGTGAAGTCATTTGTTTGAAAATGGTAGGTGGGTAGCCCGGTGAATGAAACGGCATTCGGCAAGGAGTGCGTTGAAGACTTCGGAGAGAAACACTGCCTTCTGTCGCTGAGAATTTCACGTGGTTTGAAGAATGAAGTTCCACTGGAGAAAAGATAATACGTCGCGTGTTGTGGCAACAGGTAAAGTAGCTGTTTCGGCGCATCACGTCAAGTAGTTGACAGCTACAACTATCTTACGGTTGTCGGAAACCGTGATCAGGAGAGGCTCGTACAGATCAATTTTAGCGTGGTCGAAAGGCTCGGCTTGGCAAAAGATTGGCTGGATCCAGCCAGAGCACGTGATGAGGGAGAGCTTTGCATCGTTGGCACTGTGGGCATGACTGAGTGCACTGGCGCACAAAGGTGTACATGCCTCGCAAATAAAAGCGGGAGGAAAGCCGAGCGTATGATTTGAAGACGCTCGCACGAGCGCACTGAACGTCAGCATGGAAAGCTGGACATACTGCAGCAGGAAGACGACAAGATAAGACCAGTAACTTCATTCCGACATCAGGCTTGTAACTCCTGCGATAAAGAAGGCCA
This sequence comes from Rhipicephalus annulatus, assembly GCA_013436015.1. Lineage (NCBI taxonomy): Eukaryota > Metazoa > Arthropoda > Arachnida > Ixodida > Ixodidae > Rhipicephalus > Rhipicephalus annulatus. The sequence goes on along the minus strand of WOVY01010300.1, from coordinate 337,574 downwards.
TCGCGGATCTCAAAGTGAGCCGCTTTACGGCGCAATGTTCAAGAAGGTGGAGAAGTCACAGGTCTAAAAGGAATCGCATTACAGCACTGATTCCGTCATTCTTACATAGCTCAGACACCACGCCGCAGTTTGCTAGAAACTTAACCGTTTTGTCCACAGCAGATAGACAAGCAGAACATTATGATGACAGGTGAACGCTATAGTGCGTCGGCATCAGTGTGACGTCGGCCAGACCTGTAGGCAACACGCCCATCGAACAATTGCAATCGCAAAGCCCAGTGAGCTAAACAGCCGGAGGGGTCCTTCAACAGTGGACGACTGTTGAAGGAGGGTTTCTTCAACAACAAAGTGCATAGTGATCGGTGACTACGTCAAAGGAGTGGCCATATAGGTACGGTCTAGTTTTACATAGAGCCCAAAAAATTTCCAGACACTCCTTCTCTGTCACAGAATAATACTTCTCTGCGTTGGTTAGGGTACGGTTTGGGTATGGAACTACGTACTCCTGGATCCTCGATTTGCGCTGCACGAGCACGGGTCCGAGTCCAACACCGCTGAAATGAGTGTGTACTCCAGTTGGAGCAGTCGGGTCGAGGTGACGCAAGATTGGTGGTGAGGTTAACAGGCGGGGCAACTTTTCGAAGGCATCGTCACAGGCTGGTGACGAAGCGTGGCGTTTCGGGTAACTACACAGATGTTCAGTGAAAGAGGCGGTATTGACCGAAAAAAATTCATATAAAGCAGTTGAAATACAAGTAGATGCCAAGGAAGCCACGCAGATTCTTCAGAGATGTAGGTTTGGAGAACTCTGCAACTGCCGAAAGCTTGGTGGTGTCAGGAAAAATATCGCCTTTAACGACAACATGGCCGAGGATGGTGAGCTTACTTGCGCCGAAGCGGCATTTCTACAGGTTTAGCTGAAGGCTGGTGACAGTTAGACACTGTAGTACTTCATCTAGCGTGCGGAGATGCGTTGAAAATTCAGGTGAAAACATAAGCACATGACCTAAATAGCACAGGAATGTTTTCCACTTCAAGCCACGCTAAATATTGTTCTTCATCCACTCCAATGTTGTAGGTGCATTGCAAAGACTAAAAGGCATGACACGGAATTCTAATGATACGTGATACGTCACTTCCCTGACTAGTGATACGTCACTGCAGGAGTTTCCAGGCTTTCTCCGGCATGCCAATTGTGCGTAGGACGTCACTGCTTCTTCACCATGCACAGGCACGTGAAACAGCTCAACCTCGACAAGTGCAGCTTACGCTGTAAAAAAAATGCTGAGGCTGATTCGTGAGGCAGTAAACGTCTTTATTGAAGCCATTTGAATGCTACTTGCAAAAATATTGCAAGGTTTTTTGATGGGGAAACTAAGAGTGGCCTTTCACACGCAAAAAGTAATCCCCTGTGGCCTAGCAGTGACCACGGAATAACTCGAAATACCCGTCGCACGCTCCAGTACCCGAGTGGTTATGATTCACGACTTAGGATCCGCAGGTCACGCAAATTGATTCGCTGCCGTGGTGGCCGCATTTTTTATAGAGGTGAGAATGATCAAGGTTTGTGTACACGGTAAATAACGCCAGGTTCTCAATATTTTGGGCCACTCTACACGGCGTATCACGTGATCATAAAGAACTTGGGACGTTAATAATAATAATAATATTATTATTATTATTATTAATATTATTATTATTATTATTATTATTATTATTATTATTATTATTATTATTAATTTTATTATTATTATTATTAAGAAGGGAACCGCCACACTATGCGCAAGGAGTACGACGGTGAGAAGCCTTGCGTAGTATTTACCGTGTGGCAGTGCTGGTGAGCATGGAAAACTTATGTACGTCACAGTTTCAGAAGTCTGGTGAGAAAAAGTCGCTGCAGTGTAATCTACACGCAGGTTGGTATGGGGGGGTCACTGATTTGTCGAAGTTCAGTGCGGAGCATACTGGCGGTACAATCAATAACAGAGAACTGGCGGCAAGAAAACCGAAGACTACTATGAAGTCGTGGGGAAATGCTACAAGCACTATAATAAGGACGACAAATTCATGACCGACCACGGCAAGTTGAGCTTTACACATACCAAAGACAGATACTGTTGAGCGACAATCAACTTGCACGACGCTGGTTGAGGTGTCCTGAGTACCTTGTTCATGCAACGACGAAAATTGTTCATTCGCAGTATCTTTCATTCAGGATCCATTTCTCTTGCTGAGTTTAATGGTTAAAATGCATAAAGTACAAGAGCATAAAATGCAAGGGATCCCATAGGGGAGGACTCTGATTAATTGGACCATCTGGATTCTCTCTCCGTGCCACAAATAACACAGTGCAGGTCACAATAGCATTTTGCCTTCGTCAAAGTGCAACCACTGGTGCTGCGACACCGACAATACATATCGTACGCCGATTCCTTCAGATAATATAAGCTATCATTTAGTCAAAGTTAGTTCAACTTAGTCTTATTCAGTGGATTTCGTTCATCTGAGCTTGATACTGAGGATATATTAGTCATATTTAACAGGCGGGGCCATAACCTAAAGCATGTTCTCGTGTATAATACAAGATAAACACGCGTGCTACAACAGAACAATTTGGACCGCCCTCCAATTTGCCACAACGCCAGGAATATGACGTGAACGCGTGAAGTTCGACACTCCGAAAGCATCTCATGCGTCGTTTCGCTGCAAAGGCGCAGTGAGATCGCGCAACGGTTTACCCTTTCGTTCACCGGCAGAGCGAAATGCCTGAGCCCTTCAAGTAGATGCTTCGGCGTGCGCGATAAGGACTGACATGGCCGGGACAATTTCACTGACCACCCAGAAATTGCACGAAGGACGATGCTATAAAAGAGGGAGAGTGGGGAGACGGGGGCTGTAGAGGTTGAGGATGTCACGCGCCACACGCGAAGGGCCTTAGTAGGATTCCTGAAGCTCCCCATTCTAGCTGAGCGCGTTTCACTCTGGGTAGACAGCTGCTAGCCGATTTGTCCTCCCGACTTCCCCGTTCATACCCTTCTTTCTCCTTCTCTTTCTCTTTCCATGCGTATGAGTAAAGTTGCAGGCCTGCTTTAGTATATCCGCTTTCAAAAGGGGTTTTGTTGACCTCTCACGTATATTTCTGTCGTCTAGTTTATGCACCTATTTGGGGCTTCTCGTGAAGACTCATGTCAGTTAACAACTGAAATCGCGCTATTTCATCCAATATGGTTCATTGTACAAAGCGTTTCGCAGCACCCTCCACTTGCCGAAATGCAGCGTCACAGCTGTGCGAAGATGCAGGGTAGTTTGCTTAGTCATGGAACTTTATGGCTCGTATTGATGTAATCTAATATGAACGTGCACTTTTCAAGTATAACGAGACGTTACAGGCAATGCTAACCACAGGCGGCATTATACAAACGAGCGAGAAGAAAGTAATAACAACATCTGGTGTTTTATACCCGTGAGCGAAGATATCTGTATGAGAAGCACCGTAGTGGAGGACTTCGAAAATTTTGATCATTCGGCATCTTTAACGTGCAATTACATCGCATAGTACCCGGGCCACAGCCAATTCACCTCCATCAAAATGTGAACGCCCCGGCTGGGACCAAACCCGTGTCCTTCGGTTCAAGCGACATAAGATAACTGCAGTAGTCAAGTATTGTACGTATATTCGTACATTCTAAAGGTGGCACGGATTTATTTTTGTGGGTATATGTAGAAGAACCTTTATCTTTCAGCGTGACGTACTGCTGAGTGCCTAATCATCAAACCACGGGACAAATTTTCTACCTTCCCCATTACCCCTTTTCCTGAAAAAGCTGGTCCCTATTTCCGCCAAATGGTGCGCAGTAAATGCGAGCAGCAGTTATAACGTAATGCCGTGAAAGAGCTCATTGCGCAGAACTTCCCTGTCGGCGTTGGTGTCATTGGTTGGGAGCGAAAAAAGCATCTTGTCCGGGACCAAAAATCTAGAAAGACGTAAACAAAATAATTCTAAAAACCCTAGTCAAAATAGAAAGCACTGCGTCTGTGTAACAAAAAGGGACCTACCACACAGCCACGTTAATGCTTGAAACTCTTACAAAAAAACAGATGATTTGTGACTGTTATCTAGTCGAAGGCGTCGCCTTTCTGCAGGTGGTATTGGGTAAGAGAAGCCTTGAAGAGCGCTAGGGGTCAATACATGTTAATTACGCAACATGTGTTTTACAGGCCCGCGCATTACGAAGCACTCAGAGACGTTTATTGACCGTTAGCTGCAAAAGCACCAACAAAATAAAGAATTGTGTAAGTTTTGTTTATTTATTCACAAAACGCCCACAAACTCCATCAGGAGTATTGTGTGAAGGGGGTACATACAGTGAATATTCACATTACTTGAAATATCAAAACATGATTATACTCGTTATATAGCATAACATAACGTTATATAATTGTTAGCGAGAGCAGGCATGACATGCAACAAGTAAACAAAATGCAGAGAAACTCAATTGTAAGCGTGCAACACATAACTATAACAAATGATACAATATACAGCGAAGACGAATGTACATGGTTTTGTGGAAGGTTGATGCCACTGGCGTTGAAAAAATGGTTGTTACTTCGTTACGAAACAATACGGGATCATGAATAATGACAACATTATTGGGAAGACCATTCCATATTTCAAGAGCTACTGGTGATGCTGAAGAGTTGAATGCGTTCGTGTGCCCGAAAATGCGTTTGAAAGAACGGCTATTGTGCAAATGGCGGGAAGTGCGTGTTGGCTGGGTCAAAGGAAGGGTAGGGTGTTTTCGTGCTTACCGGATGCTATTTTGTGAAATTGGCAGATCAAGGCGATCTTTCTGCGAAAATCCAAGGTAGGCAATGATAGTGATGATTTAATGTGAGTTATACTGGAATGTCGGCTGTATTTCGCAATGAAGCGTGCGGCGCGGTTCTGAACACGTTCGAGGGCATTAATTTGGAAGGCCGGATGAGGTGATCTAACTGATGAGGCGAATTCAAGTTGAGGACGAACGAAGGTTAGATATGCAAGTGCTTTGGTCGAAGTTGGAGCGTTATGAAGGTTACGTTTGAGATAACTGAGAGTACGGAATGCTTGTGCTGAAATTTTCTCTATGCGTGGACCATGATAGTGAGGGTGAAAGATGCATGTCAAGATATATATGTGATGATGTGCGCTTCACGTGACAGTTGTTAAGAGTATAAGTAAAAAGAGAAAATGATTTTTTGTGGTTAAACGTCATGAGTTTGCATTTGTCAGTGTTAAGCGATATTTGTTAGCGAGAGCACCAGTTAGTTATGAGGTTTAGGTCTTCCTGAAGAGCGAGGTGATCTGATGTTGAAGTTATCTTACGGTAGATAATACAATCGTCTGCGAAAAGTCGTATGTTAGAAGAGGTATGCGGTGGTAGGTCAATAATGTAGATTAAAAATAACAAGGGTTCGAGAACACTACCCTGTGGCACACCGGAGGTGACATCGGTTAGAGGAGATGAAGATGAATTAACAACGGTATACTGTTTACGGAATGAAAGAAAGTTTCTTATCCAGGATAATGTCAAGGAGTCCAGATTTAATGATGGAATGAAATGAAAAAACTTTATTTGATTTAATGCTGATGGTTTAGATATTAGGCGACAATGTGGAACGCGATCAAAAGCTTTAGAAAAATCGATGAATATGCAGTCAATGTCAAGGTATTTATCCATGAGCGTGAACATATCATTTGTGAATTCCATTTGTTGAGTGTCACATGAAAAATCTTTACTTTGCCTATCAATGATTCCTATCAATGATTCTGAAGTCCCGTAAGTTATGCAAGGTATGCAGTGATGCCGCGTGATAGGTTGCACTACATTCTTTGTAAGTATGACAGTAGTTTGCTGTAACAACTGCCAAAGGTGCAATAATGTGTTCTTTGTCTATCAGCAAAACATGACACGTGAAAAACCGGAAGCACTGACCTTGAACTTGTTCAAAATCTCGCATTATTGAGAAAGATCGAACACTGTGATGCACTCTGCTTACAATTCGGGATAAGTAGTCAAGTAAAAAACTGCTGGTTGAAAAACTGTGATTCCCCCCCCCCTCCTTTTTTCTTGAAGCTATAAGCCGTCGTTCCTCACGTGCAACTTGCATTTTTGGAATATTTATTTACTGCAAATTTTTACTTTGATAGCTTATCAAAGTAATTGCATAATATAGAACTTATGATAAAAAACCTGAAATTTCTTCAACTTCGTTGCGAACTTCATATTTATATTCTGAGATAAAATATAGTTGTGCAAAAAGAAAAAAAAACAGCATTTTAGTGTGAGTTCTCTGATATTTTGGTCATTTGTGCGGTTACGCCTCTAATATTGCTGAGTTATTTCTTCATATTTGATTTTATTTTATTTTCCTGTGCCTGTAGCTATTGTTTCTAATTTTTATGGTACCAGCATGTCGTATAGCAGTTCTTATGTATGCAGTTTGTTTTTTTACATTGTACTTTCTTGTTTCTACCCAGATTATACACGTTATTTTTATTTTATCATGTGTAGCACATGTTGCAAGCAATGTCTTTGTGTGACAGGTTCGGTAAAAGAGGCAGTAAGGCTAGCAGTATAACTTTATCCTCTGACAAGAGGAGGAGGTGACCGTTTATATAGAGTAGAAAAAAAATATATATTTGCACACACACAAGAAGAACACGAAAAGGGAATGCTAAAATGTACAAAGATAAACTAACTTGCACCGGCCAGGCAGACCGTAAATACAGTTCTCATTAAAGAGTGGAACCTCTAAGAGTCTGATTTATCTACCGAGTTCACCCGTTAAAGTTCTTGCACGGTCATACAGAATACCGACGCAGTTCTCGTTAAAGAGGGTAACCTTCTACGTGTTCAAACAGTGTCTGAACACAGCCATTAACGTTCTGGTATTGGAGTCCCGCCACGCAAAGACATAGATACGGCTCACCAGCGTTTCGCGCCCATCAAGAGCTCAGTAATGAAGCTACCGTGGTGGGAGTGCACAAGCTCGGGCCCATAGCCCGACGGTTCGCTCTCGCTCCCAATAGTGGACTTCATTTGTGGCACTGTTTTCTGGTCGAATATAGCCTCGATGGTTGAACGGTCACCAGGAGCTCGCGATTGTTGTCGCCTGCTAGGTGGATGCCTTGACGCCTGGGTATCCGCACCCTACGAGCTCGCACGCCACACCCTAGCCGCCTTCTTCTTTTTATTCTCCTTATCTCATGGCACTCATCCAATGCAGGGGATTGGCCGAGTGTTAGGTGATTTCTTGTGTATGTTTCTTCGCATTACTATTCGTATAAGCTAGGGATAGGTAACATAACTAATCATTACTGAATACCAATATTTAAATGCCTAAAAAGATGAATAATTTAACTCGATATTCTTTTAGTCTGACTGATAACTTACTCTATAGCGTAGTAAACATTCCTCTGACTATAGCCCAAAGTAGAGGCGCCAAACGAATAAACCTTCTTCCAACAACCAGCGCGACTATTCTTCTTCCTCTTTCTTCCGTGCAGTCGCTCTGGATTTTTCTGCGATTTTCTTGTATTTTCCTTCGGTTTAAATGGCCAGTGTTTGCCGCACTGGTGAAGGTAACACATTGTCAGTAGCCCATCTTGCCGCGCCAAATTCGAAAATAACTTCATTCACACACTTCCCTCATAACACCTTGTTTCAAATGCGTCGTAAACCAATCACTGGCCTTGTGAACTTTTCAATAAACAGATTTTAGCCAGTGAATCTTTCCATAACAAGATTCTTTATGCGAAATATAGTGTCTTTATTTCAATTTTTATGTAATCACAAATTAAAACACCATGGCGCACTAAGAACATGCCCCCAAATATTCGAAGCTGTGGTGACAATACGCATAATGCACGCCTCATTATACAGAACATCTTCATATATAAAAAGCGAAGTTGCGCCACGTTTCTTTGAAATAAATAAAGCTATTTACTTCATAACTAAATATAGGAACAGCGCAACACTAAAGTAATTACTGTGTAACCACAGAATAAAAAAAATGCGGACGGAAAAGAGCGCTGACTTTCAACAATTACTTAATATCGGAGTGGTGTTAATATCGAAGAGGATTGGCATGGGTAGAAGGGTGCAGTTCACAACCACTGCGAAACAGTGTCAGCAAAACTCTTGTCTCTTGTTGATTGAGCAAATACATGGCCTCAAAATTATTAAGATACGCAATCTTTTTCTACAATAGCGCACTGATGGGGAACTTACAATTGTACATTCAAACTTGCCTATGTGATATGCTTCAATTATCTCCCCATGGCCAGCGAGTGATGCTTGCCTATTACTACGAAGCGCTCAAAGAGGGGCACACAGCCGCGCTCTAGTCAATAGATACCGAGTTGTCCTTGTACAGCCTTGTGCACAATATTATTGTGCTCTGTCAGACAGTCATTCAAGCACCTTCCAGTGCGCCCAATGTATATCGTACCGCAGGGCAGCAGAATAAGATATATGACACCAATAACACAAGGTACGAAGTGCATTCTGGGTTTCAAAAAGCATTTTACTCGATTTTCAGCTGGAGGACTGACTAACCTGCAAAGCTTTGATAGCTTTTCAGTGCGGAACATAAAAAAGTGATACCTGCTCATCTCCCAATTTTCTGCAGCCATGCGAAACGTTGTGCAGCTAAGGGACTGCAAGACAGTTCGTAGGAACTGACGCATCTTGAGGCTGAAATCGCTCTCGTTGATTTCGAATTACTTCAAAAGCTTTTCCGCAACAGCATAAACCAGGGCATTCATGAAAACAGCGCTTAAGAGGCGCTTGACCTGTGCTATGCAACTGCGTTACATAGAGTGCGAGCATGACCTCATAAGAGCGTTAGCCCTTAAATTGTAAGATAAGAAAGAACAGTAAAAACATTTTTCTGCCGGTTTACTTTTTTTCTAGAACCACCACAGAAAAACCAAAGTAGGTTTCATTATGCTTCGTGAAATTTAAAAAAAGATAGAGGAGGTCAACAATTTTTTTGATCTGCCAGGTAACAGTAAAAAGATCGGGTTCAAAAAAGTGGTAGATCCCACGTACAGTGGGAATCGATGATATGCGAAGCACAAATAGGAAAGGTTTATATGTCACTTTAAAATTAGGACAATGTTACGAGGCGGAAGTAAATGATGCTGTACATGACTTTCGTGTCATGATTATCGTGTTTGGATGTGTTGTTTACCTTCATCATCCATTCACGTCACGTAATGCCTGGTTTAGTATATTTGGAGGTAGCGAAACGGCCGCGATCACGCTATTAGCGTGGTATGTTGTCATGTTCTTACATGACACGTGTGTCAGGATTATCATGCTAGCACTACTCATATTTCATCATTCATTGACGTCACGTAACACCATATTTCGTACATGTGGAGCTATAAAAGCGGCCATGAGTGCATCATGAGGGCCGAATATAGTGAATATAACGCTGACGCGTGCACACGCTTGGCACAGGGGCGCTACGTTAGCAAAACGGGAGCACTCTATGGTCTGACGCCAGCCGGGACCGGCGCGATCAGCGTCCGCAGGTGCGACCCGACGGCAACCGGCGCAAAATTCGCTCCGATGCGTTACCCAGACAACACTGTGTTCCCTCTTTTGGTGGCGGAAGGACACCGGACGCGCTGGAACGCGCAATCGTAAAAGCAACGCAGCGTGGCACGTGCCTGCGAGTATAAGGTAGGACTGGTGCCTGGTGTGGCAACGCCGTCGTCGCATAAGAAAATGAAAGCCGGTGAGCACACGTCCTGCGTCACGTGGAACAGTATTGGTGCCTTGACTGTGGCATGTCTTCATGTTCTCACATGACAGCATCTCATGGTTATCGTGTTTGCACCAGTCACATACCTTCGCCATCCATTGACGTCCCGTAATGTCAAATTTGCCATTTGTGAAGCTAGCGAAACGGCCGTGAGCGCATCATCAGTATGGCATGTAGTCATGTTGTTACATGACACGCATGTCGTGATTAACATGTCTGGATAAGTTATTTACCTATAAAATCTGTTCACATCGCGTAATATCGAGTTTCGTACATGTGAAGCTAGCGAAACGGCCGCGAGCGCACCATGATCGTACCCTTTAGGCATGTTGTTACATGACACGCATGTCATGTTTATCATGTTTGCACCAGTATCATACGTTCGTCATCCATTAACGTACCATAATACCCAATTGGGTATTTTTGATGCTAGCGAAACGGCAGAGAGCGCCTCATGATCTTTGCATGTATTCGTGTTGTTACATGACAGGCACGCCATGATTTTCTATTAGGGTCTGTTGCTTGTGTTTGCCATGCAATCATGTCATACCATACCAGTTTTCCAACATGACATGTGATCGAAACCACCGCAGGAGCTGCAGGACCATGAAGTGTAAATCATGACATTCATAATATACATGTCATGATTTTCATGTCACGACTATTCAAATACGTTCTTCATAGAATGATGTTATGCCATAAGAAGTTTGGTGTTGATACCACTATCGAAACGGCCTGGAGAGCTAGAAGTTGTAGGCGGCTAGATAGATAGATACGCTCGAAACCGCCGAAGTTTGTTAAGAAATGCTTCGGATATAAAAATTTCACAGCGTAGCTACGGTGTAAATGATGATGAGTGGTGCGAAACGTAGGTCCGTTCACCTGTCAGGTAGTAACGCACCATGCAGAAAAAAAGCGGAGCACGAAGATCTTTATAATTAAAATACCCGCATAATAAAAACTCAGGTAGGACAAGACATGCAAAACTAATGCAGCGAGTAACAATCGAGAAAGTCTTATTTACAGTACATGCGCTTGAACTTCCGTGACGCGGTGGCGGCTCTGGTGGCACTTGGTTAAAGCTCATCACGTGTGTGAAGTCTGCCCTGTCACCGATGCGTGGCCATCAGCTGTACCATTGTGTCCCTGCAGTGACCGGTGCCCAAAGCGCCAGTTCTTCACAGCGGTTGTACCAGTAGGCCTTTTGATGTGCAGTCTAGGGCGCGAATCTGCCGGCCATCTTGCGCATCCTCACAAGGATGACGTCGCTGGACCAAGCTAGCTAGACTGGTCGTGCCCCATATTCACAAGGCGTTGTTCAGATGGCTCGGGCACCCAGCAGTTCTGCTGGTTGACTTCTGAAGAACGCCGTGGCACTACCGCCATCCGTACACGCGTCTCGTCGTTCCACGCACTCGGATCTCCTCTCTCTGCTTCCTTCGCCAAGTCACCTCTCGTGGCAGCTTCTCACTACGTCAAGTTCTTAAGTAAAGTGTCGTATTTCGTGCGTTTTATTCTTTTTATTTCCTTATCGTACCTTTCTTTATCACTCCTTTACCTTTATTTTTCCGTATTCTGCCCCAGAGTTGATATATATATATATATATATATATATATATATATATATATATATATATATATATTTACCAGTGTGCAAAACCTTAATTATTTGTGTGAAAAAAGTTGAAATGTATAAACTGTAACTACGAACAGGCGCCTTCAGGTAAACCCATCACGAATAAAGAAACCTTTAACGAGGCATTGCTCTATTGTATTGATAACAGCGTGTAGGTCTGCGTAAGATTGCGCTCATATCTGCGAGTGTCGTAAACTGTAATTAGATTAAAAGCATCGTGAGCTACGTCACGCGCGCAAAGGCAACGACATATCAGGCAGCGAACAAGCTCGAGACCATGGCAACAAGCTAGGTGTAGGTGACTCTGTTCGTAATTACGAACAAAAATAAAGGCAATCAGTAAGAATTGTTTGTGACATCCTAATAGCTTATTTACGGCAGCTATTTCTGCAGCAGCCCATGATATCCATGCGTGTTAAGGAGGGGTGGCCTCAGCGTAACTTCCATAGATTAGAGTACCTGTTCATTCTTTGCCCTCGCGCTCCCCACCTCACTATCACGTTTTCGGTGTCCTCAGAGGGACATTAACGCGCTTGATTCTCACAAACACGAAACGGGCTGGGCACTATGCTTGATCGCGTATCGGTCAGAACGTCGGGTCTCTAAATTAGTGGAGGCAGTCTCTCCCGCTCCGCCAGCTAGAGTGTTCCAATGCACCGGGTAACGTAGCACATCCCTCACAATGTTCTCTGAACAGCTATGCAATACTCCAGCCCGATAAAGCTTCTCCGCTGCGCTGACTGTGGATTGTTTTACTGGTGCGCTTAGGTGCTGCCACCTCGGGCTGTTGAATTTCTTTTTCGTGCCAGCATTAACTTAACGAAGAGATTTCATGCTGAATAATATTCATCAATACGACGTGGACGGCGCAATTGACATTTTGTGACCTAGTATATTCATCATGATGTTCTCGAAAACCGTGGAGATGTGAGATGTTTGAAGCTATGAATTGAACATAAATATAATTAAATCCGAATCGAATTAAATCCGAAGGCCAGGCGACAATCTTCATCAAATTATAATTTATATACTCTGGCAACCTCTATGTTTGCAGGGCAGATGCATTGTGAATTGAATCGTGTTTCTCATCGCAAGATTGCAATATTCTCTACAATTTCAGAGTGTATGCCTTGTTTTTAAATACATTAAAGTGATTATAGTATGGGGCAGATTGGTGGCGTACAAAAGCTAACACGCTAATACGCCTTGAAAAATATTGATAGGGCTATTATCCACAGCAACAACAAGAACAATAATAGTAATATCATTGCTATGGTGCATTATTATTATTTTCATTATTGGAACTTTAGCACTTGGATTACACGTACACACGATATGAAATTGTTTGCTATAGTGCTAATAAAGACGTCATGTCGACTGGAAGCTTTTTGTCAATCTGCTCAACAGTCACTTTTGGTAATGCTGAGGAAGATACGAAGCCATTCTTGATTAGGCGGCAGGCCGAAAAGGAAACTGTTGTACCCATTACACTCAATCACAAACACTATTTTTCTGCAAGTCTCTCAATGGGGCTATAACAAGACTGCATTAACCCTGATGAAAAATCTTCCAACTTCTTCTTGTCGCCTTGGATTCAGTAAAGTCAGAATAGTCCTTCTCTCGATGGTGCCTCTGCCATCCAATAGATTGTCACATAGAGTCCGAAAGAAGTAATGTCAGCTCGCAGTCCAGGTGTTTTGACAACGTGGGAATCGCGTTGGAATCTATCTAACGGTAACAGAGGTTCTTCATTGTGGTTTTTTCATAAGCGTAAAGCGGTCGTGTCAATATCTTTATTTTTACCAGATCTAGCCTCATTACTAGGTAATCAGATTCTCTAAGTATTTACCTCAGTGGTTAAAGCCCACGCCGTCGGAACTTTTGTTGAAAAATCAGTGCAACAAACATAGTTTGTTTTGTTTTTCGCATTTAATACTTGATTATAATATTGGGCTTAGGTGACAGTGGCACCTAAGGCTGGTCAGTATTCTTTAAGAGTCATCAGGAATTAAATATTCTTTCAAAATTTACTGACATCAAGGCACCGTGTTTGGATGATCATGACAGTTTCGCTTTGATTGTGTTTGCATGACTTGTAAGCAGCTGCCTTGTTCATTAAAATTGCGTTGACCTATTTCACGCGAAGTGAAGCAGTCGCAGAAAGTGATATCAGAATGCGGCTTCATGGCTGTGTATGTATACGGGTGTGGTACTTTATGTCGTTTGTGATTGTAGTGTTCTTAAACCAAAGAAAATGTCTAAATTATAACTGTGGTCAGAAAGTAATTCTTTCTTATTGGCAACGGACAAGTCTCGGGATTGCTGAATATTTCTTCCTTTGAACCATATATGGCTCCACAAGTTTTGTAGTGCGCATGAACGCATGTGCAAACTGAAAACTAAACTAGTCACGCTTCCACGACACATTTACCAATAAAGAGCCTTGTCAGCACGTTTGGTTATTGGTAGCATTATAACAACTTCAATAAACACGCATCACAGAATAGTTTATCCGCTTTGTATTATGCGACAAACAATTTGTTGCTATGGCCGCAACGTTTGAACATTTTAACTGAATGTTTCATGCTGAATTCTGTATAAACAATTTAAAAACTTTTCAACACCCTTCAGAAGCTAATTATTTATTTTCTCGTGTAGCCTCCATGCTATAAATGGTGGTTGCCCTCTCTTCTACTTTTAAAGCGATGCTATTCATCAATTATCTTTACATGTTGATAATAAAAAGGTCACATTAACCTGCCTTATAACGCAATAATATGATAACGCCAAGCATGCATATAATCCATTTATGCGGAAAGTTATGTTTATGGCTAGTATTCGAAATCAAGGAATTGTAAAGCTTTATTTGAGCTACACAGGCACATATAGGAAGCTAAGTGACGTCGTTTTATAGATTTGTAGGGAACTTTATTCTGAAAGCTTATTATAGAGAATATTAGCGCCATGAACATTCAAGTACGAAGACGATGCTCAATGATCGTACAGCTTGTGAAGTTGTTGCGATATAATATAAAAGTTTGGTTTACTCCAGAAAAGCAGATATATAATTCGAAATGGCACACTGGTGCCACGTTAGGACCAAATTATTACATTATTATAACAAAAAACTACGATCTTTTTCAGATTTCAAGCTTCATGGATGATTTCTCTGTTTTTTTCTATATCTGGTTTGAAGAGACACCAAAGAGAAAAGAGGATATTGTAAACTACGATTCTACACTACTCAAAACACCACTTTTACAGCGAGAGGACGCTTGCTTAGCAACAAAGCGTGAGAACAGAAAATGTTGATATACGCATCGTGAAATTTCTGCACCAAACACCTTTACGTCATAGATGGCGACAGTTGCTACAAAGTTTTAGGGAGCGTACCAAGCAAGTGCAGTGGACTCTGAGGGGACCATATATCCTACATACCAGGTTTGAGAAACTTTTGTTTAGCCTATGTTGCCAAAACTCGATTGAAATCGAAGACTTCACGCCCACAGATTTGCGCACAAAACTTTATAAAACTTCGATTTTCATTTCAGCTTTTTATATATACATATGGTTGTGAAATTATAGTTATTAGTGTTGTGAGAGTACAATTTATCATCCAAAATCTATTAACTGTTGCAGTTGAATATTCTTTTAAAGGTCTTTATTCAATTGAAAAGGAAGCGCTACCTAAAAAATAGGAAAAATCAGTAAAAATAAAGTGAAATATTTTGCGCACAGCAACACCAAATAAACTCCTAGTTCGAAAAAAAAGTTCGTGTGATTTGTGCCCTGTATACGCAGATTTTGTAACGTGTTCAAGTGATCTCTAAATCTAAAACACTCATGTTCATATTAGGTTCAAACTAAAACCGAGACACCATGAAGTATCACGATGCTCTTTTTCTCGCTTCGTGACGGTAAATTTAATGAAGAAGGAAGAGAAGAAGTGAGACACAGAAAAGAAGAGCAAAAGCCGTGCCTCATAATAGTATCCTGTTCCCTCCCTGCCCAGGAGGGAGGAACAGGAGTAGAAAATAGGCACTAGAAAAAGATAAAAATCAAAAACAGAACACCTACAATAATACACAGACTACATAATACACACAAAAACCAGCCATGATGAGCAGATAGTAGAACCGTTCTGCGGAGGCGTACAAAGAGACATTATTAAGGTAAAGACACAGTGCACTGCACCAATGGATGACTTTATTGCAAACGTGGACAAAATACAGGGTGGAGACCATGCAGTGAGGCAATGTTGGTCAGTTCCAGAAATGCCAGACGGGAGTTACTAGTAAGGTTCGCGGAACGCGAAGAGTTACAGATCTTGTACATAGGTGAACCGTAGGTGGACGTTGAGGGCTGAATCTCAATAAAGAGGGGTGTAAGGCACCTAGACCTCCTTGACACTAGCGCTTGTTTAAAGGAGGTTTTCAAGGCCTTCAAGTAGGAAGAATTAGGTATAATTGTTAATGAAGAGTAACTCGGCAACTTGAAATTTGCTGATGGCATTGCTTCAATGAGTAACTCAGCCAATGAATTAAAATTACAGAATTCGACATAAAAAAGAACAGGTCTAGAAATTATTGGCACATAGCTAAAGTAATCTTCAACAGTCTAAGCAGGGAACACCGCATCGTGATAGGTTGCGAGGCAATAAAGGGTATGAAGAAATACGTCTACTTCGGAGAGATAATAAAGGTAGCTTCGAATCATGATATAAAGTAAGGAGAAGATAGGGATGGGGTGAAGCATACTCGGCAACCGTTCTCAAATGAAAATTGCAAGTTAGCCACATTATCTCGAGAGGGTGGTATATACAGCTGCGTTTTATCGGTTCTTACCTAAGGAGCGAAAACCTGGATGCTTCAAAAAGGGTTCGTCTTAAAAGTGGAGACAACGCATCCAGCAACAAAAAGTAAAATTATAGGTGTAGCTTTAACACGCACAAAAAGAGCAGAGTGTGTCAGGAAAAAAACGGGTTGTCCTATTTGAAATCAAGAAATTATAAACATAAGCTGGGCACGTAGCGCATAGGCGAGATAACTGCTGATCATTAAGGATAACTGACCGGAGTCCAAAAGGAGACACACGCAGAAGGTTGATACAGAAAGATAGAGGGTTCAATGACGTTAGACAGTTTGCAGGAACAACGAGGCAGCAGCAAGCACATGACCGGAATCATTGGCGGAGCATGGGAGAGGCCTTTGACCTGCATTGGGCATAGAGCCGACGATAAGGATGATGATGAATATACAGGCAGGTCACTAGGTTTCGCACAAGCCTTTGAGCACCTAGACCCGTAATCAATGTGCATGTTTTGTAATATAATCATAGGTTGGAAAAATTTTTAGAGTAAGCAAATAATACTTACGAGATGAACGACATGCAATCAAAGTTTGCTTAGTGTGACAGAACTAGTTAACACATAGGTGCAAGCGAACTTGTGACAAAAAGCGCTTTTCACCACATGCAACACCCAAAACAAAAGTTCAGGAAAACTAGGCAACGTGGTCACGTATAACTCAGGTCCGATGAGGACGTGACCCAATGAAGCCGAACGAGAAGTGATGGCGACACATAAAAAAACGTAGCCACGTGGACATGCCGTCAAACCACCTACAGTTAACACCACCAAAAAAACTTACCTGAAAAATACTCCAGAAACTTCATCCCGTTTCGTCTATTTGTTGTGATTAGGATGAGGATGAGAACTATGTTTACAGAAACCTGTTTCCCTTCCAACATCCGCCAACGCTTTCATACTCGCCAACCTGGTGTCACGTCAAGCGTCTCTAGTTCTGAAACTTTGCGCCTTGTAGCCACTTCAGAAATATACATGCTTTGACCGGAAAACACGCACGAGCACCTCGAAAAAACGAAGGAAAAGCATTTTGACCCTGCAGCAATTGATGCGGGATTGCTAAAATTCTGGCCCCACTTGATCTTTTTTTTAGATTGTGAGTTTTCAAGTGTCCTTATTCTGAAAAAAAGAAACTTCGCAATCGGCGTTGACTATTTTAGTGCTGTTTTCTCGGCATGTTTACAAAAAACCACACAAA
Source organism: Rhipicephalus annulatus (assembly GCA_013436015.1). NCBI lineage: Eukaryota > Metazoa > Arthropoda > Arachnida > Ixodida > Ixodidae > Rhipicephalus > Rhipicephalus annulatus. Next base: position 320,060 of record WOVY01010300.1, on the reverse strand, counting down.
CCCAAGAATGCAAGTAACGTCTCCTTTTCAACGCATACACAAAATGGAGTAGCAGTGAACCTCTTTTCTTGTGGGAGCTTCTAATGCTTTGAAACCTGCGTAGGAGTTTTTAGTTTACTGCTTGGTAACGGTGCCGTAACAACATGCTCGAATTTTTGTTATATATATATATATATATATATATATATATATATATATATATATAACATGCACCAAATTTGGAAATAACAAACGTGAGTGCATAGCGAACTTGACGTGGCTTTATTGCAACATAAATGACAGACGGTATTATAAAAATCTTGGTTTCCATGTTACCAACATTACGATATACGTGCCATTGTCATGATGCGCTCATGCTTGGCTTGCTAGTTTGATATTCAAGAAAATTGGTATTGCGTGACGTGACTGTATCATGAACCACGTTTCAAAATGTTTTTCACACAACGCCGAAGTTTTCGATAGTGCCATGTCTTTCCGGTGCTAATTTCAATCGCACTCAGCTTGTTAGGCTTAATGCTTTGGGGCTTTGAACAACCACAACGTCCGTCCCTCGAGCTTGCGAAATCCGGCATAGCATATCTTAAACCTGGTGCCTAACAGTGCATTTTCCCTCTTCTCCTTTTCTTCTCTAAGACTGCCTGTCCGACGTACGCTTGAACTACACTCTGTTTGAGCACACAATGCTGCAAAATCACGGCACGAAGAAAAGAAAAAATGCTCCCGACACCCCCAAGGAAATCGCGAAAAAACGCCTATACATTACGTATCATTCATAATTGCGTTTCGACCGTGAAAAATTCACCGTTAGAAGAATATTGTAATCTTGTTTTTCTCACACAGTACAGCCAATAGCGTTGTTCACCGCGTGGGGCCTTTATCTGTCGCGAGATCCACGGTATGCGTTTGAAAATACTAAGTGAACAAAAACCTGGGGGACCCTTTAGCTTCGCCCTTCACAGTGCAACGCGATAACGAAATCCAGCACCTAGAGCGCCCATGAACCGAAAAGGGCATACTTAAGAATACGTTTTGTTACACACAGACATATACACACACACGCTTGCACGCGCACGCGAATGGTATATATAGGTTTTTAATCTAAAGCAAGAGTCACGTGGCCTCGAAGATACACGCCGCGCGTTTGCCATCAAGAAAGCCTTAAAAAGACTCACAATGTCTCACAGATCGCCGCACATTATCAGCGTATGTTGTTCGCTTGACTAACGCCTCTCAAAAGGCATGATATGTTTTTCAATAGATGGACATATTTGTCTACTTTTAGAGCTGCTTAGCCGGATACTTAGGGTAGGGACCATATGCCAATCATTATTGGGTCACAAAGATGATGCATCAGAAACGTTTGACGACGCGCAGCGTTCAAGCATTGGAATAAAATTCGGCAATCATCAACTGATAGTTCCCACAGAGCCCCAAGAAATTCTTCCCGCTTTGCAAGGACTGCTCTGCAGTAACACAACCATGAGCACTGTTGACGAAGAACAACCTAAACCAGACCTCGCTCTTTTGCCACTTTTGGCGAAGTGGCGTCCGGCGGAACAGTATGCGTTGATAGATACAAATGTACCATACTGCCGTGCAAAACATGCCAACCATACAGAAGCACAGGCGCATCGCGAAAAGCAGCTTTATTGATGGTGGCGGCATGAGTGGTGTGAGAAACTTGGATCTGGCGTGGGAAACAGAGCCTTTGGCGTACATTCTGGTCGATGGAGTGCAGTCGTAAGCAACCTGACCCTGCAGCGAGCGTTAGGTTATTGATGCGAAGTACGCCACAAGAATTTGCAGAACAGGCTGCAAGAGCATTTTTTTCCGAAGTATAGTAGCGCATTTTCTATAGCCTGCCCCGAAATCAACGAGATAGACCCATGTGCCAAATGAGATATATTCAGTTATTTAGGCAAGGCCGTACTAATAGCGGTGATTGAAATTTCTCAGCAAGGAACAACGCCTGGTGCCGAGGGTAATCCTTACGAAGTTTTCAAGAACATAGAAGGTGAAGCTTTTGATGTACTTCTGCAGGCTTATAATAAAGTATGGAAGACTGGGAACGTCCCATCTAATTCGAAACACTCAGTTGTCGTTCTGATTAAAAAACCCGGAGAGTGTCCCAATAACTTGCAATCCTTACACCCAATTTCACTGACTGCTACTGTCTGCGAGCTTACTGAAATGATGCTGGCCACACGTGTTTCCTGGTGGCCTAAACGACCTAATAAGTATCGTATGGCTCAAATCTGGTTTCGTTTTTATTCGGGGACTGAAGAAGGTCTTCCTATTTTGTCGCCTGACATTCTACAAGTTTCTCCACACAGCTACGCAACACGCACTGTAGTAGCAATGAACGTAACGAAAGCTTACAACAACAGAAACCATGTCGTCATTTTATCCAAACTAATCGAGCTCGGATTTGCACTGCGGGTAGTAAGATTTAGTTACTCTTTTCTTCACAAACGCATATTTGCCATAAGTGTAGAAGGAATGCCTGACGGTTGATTCATGTTCAACAGAGGTGTCCCGCAAGGATCAGTTTTCCCTCCCCTACTGTTCAACATTTCTCTAATACCTCTAGCTTGGAAACTACACCGAATTCCAGACGTAAAGTTGCCGATATACGCTGATGAGGTTACTTTGTGGTCTGTGCATAAAGACGTCTCAAGACAAGCAGAACAGCTTCTAAACACCCTTGATGTTCTGCAGAACTACACTCGGAACGCAAAGTTAGACATGTCGCCCAAAAATCAAGCTATGTTCAAGTGGCTAACAAGGCAGGACGCAGAAAAATCACGCAGTGCTTTTTTACATTTGCAATAGGTACAGTGACCATTCCTGGGGCATCAAAAGTCCGCATACTAGGTCTTATATTTACCAGTCCGTGAGTGGAGCACACTGGCTTCGCAAAAACAGACAGTGTTCCACAAAAACACTTCATTTGATTCGCCGCATTGCTTTAAAAGCAGCTGAAGCTATTGCACATGTAGCTCGACAGCTCATCCGTACAGTTCTGCAGCCAAAAATTTCATACCAGGCGCAATTTCAGCGGCTAAATTTGGCACTGTTGACACAGTTAGAGACTATTAACCGTGATGCTATGTGCACAATAACACAATAACAGTGTTACCTCGCACCACTCCCATACCAACTTTACAGGATCCTAGTTTGACGCAATCGCTGAGCCAATTTCGCAAAAAGAACAAGCTTGTGAAATCAAAAGGCAACTTGTGCCAGTTGTTGCTGCGTTGCATGCTCACTTTCAACATGGCTCTCGCATTCACAACCAGCCCGAGTCTTTTTCTCCCTAGAATTCACCACCATCACATCTATTAAGACAACAAAGTCACAGTGCACTGATACATCAGGTACAATGAACTAACACTCCATCACTGAAACCCCATGTGCTAATACCTGCAATTTATGTACAGATGCTGCTATCCTACAAGACGGTAGAAGGACATCATTACTGAGTTTCACGCACACTTTTGTCAGTCGCCACCAACGTTATCTATCTACGGAAGCCACTCCTCTTGTGATGGAACTGCATCCCATTCATGGCGCAATCTGAGATGCTTCCTTTAAGCTGCCTACAATTAGGCAGATTACCGCATTCACTGATTCTTTCGGGGCTATCAAGGAGCTCAAAAAAGTTCACAAAGTGATGGAGATCTTCAAGGTGGTTCATAAAATGAACCATAATACAGCTACGTGCATAAAAGTACAATGGATTCAAGGTCATGCTGCGAACCCACACAACATTTCTGCTGACCAGCAGGCGCACTTACTTCCAGACATAGACATTCCAGCCATTCCCCTTCCAACTCAGCCTCTAAGCTCACTCCATACTCGTAAAAATCTTCTCCGGCAGAATACACGTGGTCTCGTTCCACCGTGTGGCTGCTCTCTCCCCCCTCACCTCAGTAGGGTGTAGAAAGTGCTTAGGAGGCTTCGGGCAGGGGTTGTCCTTACACCGGCTGTTATATTATCATGAATCTGTGCATTTGACGGTTACATGTCCGCATTGTACGACTTCAGTGATGCAAGCAGATGCATACCACCTTAAAAAGACATGCCAAGGGGTAGAGCCAGAACACTCCCATCACTTCCTTCAAGCTGGCATTTGATACACCGAAACAACCAGTTAGAACCGCTGGATACATGACAACACAATCCACATTGCACTACTTAAGTTTATACACAGGACTGGCCTAACGGCACATATTTATTACACATATAAAATGTTATGATTAAAGGCAAAACCTTGTTGCTATAATAAAAACAACTTCCTGCATGTTTATAGTGGCGATGACTGCAGTATCCCGGCCATTTTTGATGTAATATGATGGCTTTCCAAATGCTCCTACAAAGCACCGAATGGGCTCCTTTTCTTCGTGACACCTGTCAAACAAAGTGCGTTAAGGAGACTCCTTCCACCGCCTGGCATGTATATAGAGTTTTTCCCAAAGGAGCTGCAGGCAACATCGTAACTTTGTGGTATGACACCTGCTTGCTACGCGAACGGCCCGGGTTTGCTTCTCTATACAACCAAAAATTATGTTCTTTGTTTTGTTTGCTTCTTTTACGACTTTTTGCTCACAACCAACGGTGCCGACGCTGAAGGCGGAAGCTTTGCGACACGAGCTCTCTTACGCTATTGAGTTAAAACAAAGCGTTTTTGGCTTGGTTTTGGTGTTTCACGGCGCCGTCTCTAGCACACATTTCTAGATGTTCTCGAGAGGCGCAGAAACAGTAAGCGGTTGACAGTAAGGCGCAAGCAGACGGGAAAGTGGTGCGCCGGTAGAAGAGAGAGCAAACGGCGAGAGTAGGAGCGGCGAAGCTTTGCACCTACCCTCTCTTACACTCTCTTTTACCACATGCTCTAGTTGCTACTGTGACGATAAGCGCACCAGCCCGAGGCTGTTATGACTGGGGGAGTGAGAGTAGTGAGATAACACTGGACGGTGCGCGGACAACGCTGGATGCCTGACATATCCCAACTAAGAAATGCACGCGCATTTTTAACTGCTAACACGACGTGAACAACCGGATTGAAAATTCTCGCCACAGTGGCCGTGGTGGCTGCGACTGGCGGTGATGTTCTACTTTTTTTTATTGCCTGTGCGACGCGCTGCGGTTGGCACAAAAGGGGAAAGCCCTCAAAAACACCACTCCGCACGCTCTTACCACTACCCGAAAACTTCTGTACTCGAAGTTGCTCAGTCACTCGCAAAGCGCTTACAGAAATTATTCGAAGTGCCGCGTCTCAGCCGACGGGATTATCATCCTGAAACAGCGATTCACTCCACTCCCATATGAAACATTTGGCCGCGTACTACATGTAATCCGCAAATGTCATCGAAAGACGATAGTCTTGCGTGTGGAGAGAGTGAACAAAACATATATTTGATGTTCAGCGCAAGAAAATCGTTGAATGGTATTTCGGAGGCGCTGCGTTAGAGTGCCTCCAGCGTGCAGCGGAGGCGAACGAGCGCATCAAGTAACATCATACGTGATACATGAGCGCCATCTGTTAGTTTATTTTGGAAAAAAAGCACCTGGAAATGCGCGCTCCTCTCAGAGGTGATAAGCTGTTGAACGCAAGGCGACGGGTAGGTGCCACCACCATTCAGCCTTAGCAAAGCGTTGGAAACACTCCCTGTTCCGTGCAAGCATTGCATGGTAAGCGTAGCGTGATAAGCACTACGTTTCTTAAAATTACTTATGTATGCGTTTTTTAATAAGAGATGCATATGCAGAATATATGCGTGTTGTTATGGTGCCCCAGACATGTACAATAATTGCTTTTCAATTGACAATTGCCCAAGCATGAACGCTCAACTTTGAGCAACATTGGTGGTCGCTGCGGATTGGATGAACTGTTTGAAGTACCCAATGCCGGTAAGAGTGGACAAACAGACAAATGTACAGACAGACAGACAAAACTTTTTGCGTCGAACGTCCCCAAGAAAAACTATCGTCTTTAAAAACTTAGCCGTGTAGACATTCCACTCGATGGGTTTCTAGACACGAGAGCCTGTAGGGAAATGAAGTGGCTCATGGCGCTGCTTATATCTATCTATCTATCTATCTATCTATCTATCTATCTATCTATCTATCTATCTATCTATCTATCTATCTATCTATCTATCTATCTATCTAGTCGCCTACTTCTGCGTGCTCTCGTAATAAACCGATGAGGTTGATGTAAACAAAAGGTAAAGTGGGGGCAGGGGGTAAGACGGTTAGGCGAATATGAGTCACTGGTCAAGGCATAAAATAGTGATAATCCCGTTGCGTATGTCGCCAAATCCTTTCCGCCAGATCATTCGAACATAGCCTTGGACGGGTATATGCCACAAATAAATTACAGCTCACATTTACCCAAGAACAGTAGAAATCAAATGAGTATTTTAGCGCGTGAGCGTTATTAAAAAGCCGACAACTCCAGAGTTGACCCCACAAATTTCACGATCAAAAGTCAGAGTACGAGCAGAAGTCAAATCTGGGCATTCTGTGTGGAAATGAAGTGTTCTGCCACAAAGCTACACAAGAATTTGGAGCTACTTTTCAAGTAGACCATAATGTTGGTGAAACGTCGATTGTAGTGGTGTGTATACTATTTTGTAAATGTTACATACGTACTCCTGTGATACAGACGCCACGTCGTATCAATCCTTTATAGTTAGGTGCCATCAGCGAAAGTTGAGTTACGTGGCTGTGTTGAGGGCTATCATGCTAGCAAGCACCAGCGCTTCATATCAGCTTACCGACTCTGGTGTTGCTAAGATTCTAGTGTTACACAGCCTTAAACAATTGAGTATATGAAACGTATGCGACTCTTAGAAGTACGTATGTGCGTGCAATTGTACATATTGTAAGCAGAATATTTACAACTTTTGACCTTCGTCTTCTTCATCTGTGTATAATCATCATCACGAAGAACGTCGTCTTCGTTCGAAGGGTTAATCAGGCGATTCGGCCTAATAAACGCCGTCGAAACTCCAACGCTGCTACTGTCTTACAGAGCGGTGGAGGCTGCTTTGATCCCGAAGTCCTCTCCGACGTCACGTTCCCCTGGAGCTTCGTTCGGGTCGCCGCTTGCTTCCCCCGTCCGCTGTCATGGCTCAAGAACCGCTGCCCGGAACATCCGGCATCCCTGTCCAACAAACCATTCCTGTGTGGATCGTCACCGCCCGGCGGCGTGACCCACCCATTTTCTGTGGTCTTCCACGCGACGACGTCGAGGTATGGCTAAAAGAATACGACATGACCAGTTTTTATAACCAATGGGATGAGCCTCAAAAACTTCGTCACGTCGCCTTCTATCTGTCTAATGTCGCGAAACCGTGGTTTTTTAACCACGAGAGCAGCTTCCCGGATCGGCCTGCTTTTGCTCAACAAGTCTACAGGATTTTTGGGGAAGCGAACATTCATTCCGAATTGTCGAAACGAAAGCTCGAAGGGCGTGCCCAACATCCCGGGGAGATGTACACTTCGTACATTGAAGACGTCCTTGCCCTTTGCCACCGTGTGAGCTCGGCGATGACAGAAGCTGATCGTGTGCGCCACATCATCAAATGGATAGGCCATGCCGCGTTTAACGCTCTGGCTCTTAAAAACCCCACCACCGTTGAGGACGTCATCACGACATGTCAGCATCTTGATGAACTCCAAGCCAATCGATTACACCCAGACTACCCAGTCGCCAGTGGCAGCCGGCCTTCCTCGGATGCGGATTTGTGCGCGCTGATTCACACTCTGATTCGCGAGGAACTTCAAGCGCAAGTGTTTTCGTGTGCACCCGCCCCTCGGCGTCACTCTCAATCTGCTGGTCTGCGCGACATCATCAAAGAGGAGCTCTCATCGATGAGTGGCGCTCTCCCATCGAACACTACGGCGCCACCAACACCACCCATGACGTATGCGCAAGTCGCTGCCATGCCACCTTCCTTGGTTCAGCACGCGCATCCTGTTCCTGCGCAGTCCAACGTAGCAGCATTTGCACCACACTCGCCTGTCCCAGCGCCGGTACCAGCGCCTGTGACACCTCCAGCACACTACGCCCCCTGGCGCTCGCCTCACCCAATATGTTACTATTGTGGCTTTCGGAGCCATATTTCATGATTTTGCCGCAAGTGCCAACAGGACAAACGCCGTGGCTACGATGTTTACGAAAGGGATTCGGAGCCATCCCCGAATCAGTACCAGCGACGCCCTACGACACGTTCCTTCTCTCCGACTTCTCCACTCGCTGCACCTCGCCCCTGCTATCCCGGACGCCGCTTGTCCCCTTCACCTCTGCGACGCTCAATATCTCCTCTGAGACCAGCTGTACCTACTTCTGACTACCACTCGGAAATCTGGCTGGTGCGGTTTTTGGAGGGAAAGCTGCATCGCTCAAACAAACACCAAGACCTTCAGAGGGCCCAGCCAACTTGTTATTAGTGTATGCGGAAGGGGTACCAGTTCAGGCATTGGTGGACACGGGGGCTGCTATTGCTGTTATTTATGCGGATTTGTGTACTCGTCTACGTAAGGTTACTACACCTTATACTGACACTCTTTTACGTAGCGCAAATGACTCGCAGATACGGCCATCAGCACTGTGCCCCATTAGAGTTTTCATTAATGAGATCCGGCACCATATTCAGTTTGCCGTGCTGGCTTCTTATGTTTTATGCTTATTTTAGGATGTGACTTTCTTTCTGATGCTGCTGCTTCCATCTCTTGTCGACAACGACTCATACATATGCGAGAGGCGGATATTTTCCGAAATCATCACGCGACCAGCTACGAACAGCCAATGACTTCCTTGTTCCACCTAACCACGAGCACGTTATCACGGTTATGTCTGACTCCATTGACCACGGTGACGTCCTAGTCAGGCCATCAGCCAGTTGTCTATCCAGAGGGATTGCACTTTCATCGAGTCTTGTCCGCTTCTCCAACGGCACCGCATTTCTCGCAGTACTGAATATCACCAATGAGCCGATTCTGCTGACCAAGGGCACTGTTGTAGTTTCCAGCGTGGACAAACAACCTATCTCTCTAGTTGCTTCGGATACCAGTCTTGTGGAATTACGTTCAATGCCAACAGATGCTCCACCTACTAGGGCTCTCGTCAATGCCATCAGCACGGATCTCACTCCCCCGCAAGCAGACGAACTACTGGAGTTGTCGTCTGAGCATAAATTTTCTTTCGACGTACATTCCACTGCTCTAAGCCAGACTTCTGCGGTGGTTCATCGCATACACACCGACGCAACTTCTATTGTTCGTCGTCGACCATACCGTGTTTCTTCCAGCGAACGTGAGATCATCGACAAGCACGTTGCTTATATGCTCAAGCAAAACATCATCTGCCCCTCCTCAAGCCCTTGCTCGTCACCTGTCGTTCTCGTACGAAAAAAAGACGCTTCGGTGCGATTCTGCGTTGACTACCGCGCTATAAACAAATTAACCATAAAAGACGTATATCCCTTGCCTCGCATTGATGATGCCTTAGATTCCTTACAAGGAGCGGAATATTTTTCGAGCGTTGACCTTCGCTCCGGTTATTGGCAAATGCCATTGCACGAGGATGACAGTAAAAAAACTGCCTTTGCCACGCGCGACGGATTTTACGAATTTAACGTCATGCCTTTCGGCCTCTGCAATGCACCAGGGTTGTTTGAACGACTGATAGACACTCTATTGCAGGGCCTTAAGTGGAAAACATGCTTATGTTACCTTGAAGACATCGTCATATTTTCTTCAACATTCGAGCAGCAATTGCAGCGCCTAGATGAAGTTCTGACGTGTCTCGCTGCTGCTGGCCTTCAGCTCAACAGCAAGAAGTGCCACTTTGCTAGCAAAAGTATTAAAGTACTCGGACATCTCGTCAGCAAAGATGGAATCCGGCCTGATTCCAACAAGATTACCGCTGTTCTTCACTTCGCGGTGCCTTGACGCGTCAAAGAGCTCGGAAGCTTTCTTGTCCTTGCGTCGTACTTTCGGCGCTTTGTACGAGACTTCGCCACCATTGCTGCGCCACTTCAGCAACTCCTTTCTTTGGGAGCGTCATACGTATGGCCGGCCGAATGCCAAATGGTTTTTGACACCTAAAAACGGGCCCTCAAGTCTTAGCCAGTGCTTTGTCATTTCGATAACGCCGCACCCACTCTCCTCCATACTGATGCCAGCGGACACGGACTCGGCGCTGTACTTTTGCAATTAACAGAGCGTTATGACGAACGTGTGATCGCATACGCTAGTCGCACCCTCACAGCCGCAAAGAAAAAACTACACCGTCACCGAGCAGGAGTGTCTCGCCGTCGGCTGGGCCATCCAGAAGTTTCGACCATATCTTCACAGCCGCCACTTTACCGTCGTCACTGACCACCACGCATTGTGCTGGTTGTCGACGTTGAAGAATTTGTCGGGACGTCTCGGTCGCTGCATACTTCGTCTCCAAGAATACGAGTTTGACGTTATCTACAAATCCGGCAAGAAACACAACGATGCCGATGCCCTTAGCCGCTGTCCTTCATAATCTTCATCAGGCACTCCTGGCCTGTCGCCAACTGTGAGTGAACCCATCAAAGTGTCTCCGTCAGTGAAATCGGTGTGGATTTTCTTTCTACCTGCGGCAACAAGATGTTTGCATCCCACCAACGCAGCGACACTTACTGTCGCTCTATAATGCAGCGCCTTCAAGGCTCCTCTCGTCCTCCCAATGCCCGCGCCCATCGACAGCTGCGGAACTTCAAGACTGAAAACTCAATCCTTTACCGCTTTGTCTCCTTTACCCCGATGGACAGCGCTGGGTTCCTGTTGCTCCTCGTTCCCTAAGGGCGCAGATTTTGGAGGCGTTTCACGATGACCCCAACCAAGGCTGGTCATCTCGGTTTCCAAAAAACCTATGAATGCATCTGCAGTCGTTTTGCCTGGCATGGCCTTTCTAACTGCGTAGCACGATATGTTGCGTCATGCTCGCTATGCCAACGCCGCAAGCGACCCACTTCCTCCACGGCCGGTCTTCTACAACCTCTTCCGTGTCCTGACGCTCCCTTCGATGTCATTGGCATTGACCTCAACGGACCGCTACCAATATCAGCTAGCGGTAAGCGCTGGATTGTCAAAGCAGTTGACCACATAACAAGGTACGCTGAAACAGCCGCACTTCCTTGAGGATCAGCAGAGGACATTGCCACATTTTTTTCTGGAGGCAATGTTTCTAAGACATGGTGCACCACGCATCTTATTGAGCGATCGGGGCAAGGCGTTCCTCCCGAAACTACTCGAACAAGTCCTCCGCGTATGTAATACGATTCATAAGCTGACATCCAGCTACTATCCCCAGACTAATGGTCTCACAGAGCGCTTGCATCGAACTTTGATCGACATGATATATATGTATATCAACGCCGACCACACCAACTGAGATATCATCCTGCCATTTGTGACTTTTGCGTACAATACCGCTACGCAATGCACCACGGGCTATTCACCATACTTTCTCGTCTATGGCCGTCAACCAACATCTCCGCTCGACATTTCCTTTTTTGACGTCCCTGTGAACTCGTCATCGTCATCGAGGGAGCATTTAATCTCTCGCCTGGCCGATTGTCGCCGACGCGCCCACCTCAATACACAGGCAAGCCAGCAAGAGCGGAAGACTCGCTACGATGGCGTCCACCGCGTGGTTCACTTCAATACTGGAGACGAAATACTGTTGTGGACCCCAACGGGGGTTCCCGGCCTGCGTGATAAGTTTCACTCACGTTTCATCGGCCCCTACGCTGTAGTCGAGCAGACGTCTCCTGTTAACTATCGAGTAACCTCTGTTGTCAAGCCTTCCAACGGCCGTTTTCGTGGTACGGAGGTTGTTCACGTGTCGCGTTTTAAACCATTCGTGCGCCGTACAGCACCGTCATAAACAGCGGCCTAATCAGCCGCTTCCGCGCGAGGGGGAAATTAGTGTAAGCACAATATTTACAACGCTTGACCTTCATCTTCTTCATCTGTATATAATCATGGTCATCATCACGAAGAACGCCGTCTTTGTTCGAAGGGTTAATCAGGCGATTCGGCCTAATAAACGCCGTCGAAACTCCAACGCTGCTACTGTCTTACAATATATTTAGCGCCACTTCGTAACGGTTCACTCATTAAAAATACGCCATGCCACCTTACATCCGCACGCTATGTATAACGTGGATTCCCAAAGTACGTGGGATCTGCCCATTATTTCAGTAGCGAACGGAAAGCAGACTTCGGCAACGATGTTCTGATACTACGAACTCTTACGTCACTGGCTGCGACGTCAAATGTATTCATAATTCGACTAAAAATTAGGGAGCAAAATGCAGTAATAAAGTCCCTATTTACGATGTTGTACGAGGTAATGAACACTATTTGGTGATGAAACACACCACGTGCGCCTCTGCAGACCTCAATAAATTGTTTGAGCGCAATCGAGACAAGAATATAAAAAATAGGAGACAGGATAGAGTGCCTGCTATGAATTTCCAACTCGCCCAAGAGACAGCACTCCGCAGAACGTATTTGCACTGCCTTAGGTACAATATATAGAGGTCACTAGTCAATCTTATTCAGTTATTGAATAACCCCTAAAGAATAAAGAGAAAATGTGTAGCTGTTCATTCGGGGCGATGGGCCCTCGAGCAGACCCATGAAGTGACCACCAGATCTCCTCTGTCGGTCTCTAAGTGCGAAACTCCCGGTACACGCTAAGCACGTCCTGCAAAACAAAAATATAGTTCTTCGGTTTCATTCGATTGTAGGCAGTAAAGAGGTAACATTGTGTGCAGTCTCGTGAATGGCATGAAGTTCGATTGCTAGAGTGCAGGCTTCTGTTGATAAGTACCTTTAAACTGGTGTTGCTTTAGCACAGCTCAGATTGAGCGTGAAGAGCAGCTGCTATGCGAATTCTATAGTAAGCTATACAAGAAATTCAACCTCGGTATTATAAAGAAGTACTTAGAAACTGCTGTAAAGAACCACGCATTGGTTCAATTCAGGGAAAAACACACAAAACTGGTGTTCCTCCAAGAGCAATTGTGTCAGAATACGACTCCTGGCAGAAAACAGTGGCACTGTTTTTACAAGCCAAGCTTAAGTGGTCATAACAAAGACCACTTCATGATAAGAAACTCGGAATAAATATTAGGTTTTTACATGCTAACACCGACAAAGGCTGCCAAGCTTCTGAATGCGTTGTATTTCATTGCGTTCATCGTCAAATTTGCGCGTATCTATCTGGCCGCCTACAACTTTTAGCTCTCCCTGCCATTTCGTATCGAATAACAGGGCAGTATGATGGTAAAAATATGATGATGTGATGATAAACTGGTATAGAATACCATGTTGGTATTAGGAGCATAAGTGACTAGTGATAACGTGAAAATCATGACATGAATGTCATGAATGTCTTGACTTTTTTCATACTCTTTCGGCTCTTGAGGTGGTTTCATTCACCTAACATAGTATTTTATGACATGACTGCATGAAAAACATAAGCCACAAACCGTAACGTAGAAATCATGACATGTATGTTAAGTAAATCATGAGTACAGGCTATGGTCATGGAATGTTCACGGTCGTTTCGCTTGCTTCAAATATACCAAATTTGGTATTATGGGACGTGAATTGATGACCAAAGTACCTGGCTCGTGCAAACATGATAATCACGTCATGCATTTCATTCCTGAACGTGACAACATACCACGCTTATGATTCACTCATACCAAGTTTGCTATTACGTGACGTGATTGAAGGACGAACAAACATGATGAAAATGAAATGCGCGTCATGTAAAAGAGGACTACACACTACGCTCTTACAACACTCAGAGTTGTTTCTCTAGCTTCACATATATAAAGTTTGGCATAACGTGACGTGAAAAAATTACGAAATTAAATTACACGTCCAAACATAATAATCATGATATGTGGGGCATGTAACACATGACCACATGATACGCTCATAGCATGCTCGTGGCCGTTTCACAAGCTCCACATATACTAATTTTGGTATTGCGTCACCTGAATGGGCGAAAAAGGTAAATGACACGTCTAAACATGATAACTATGGAAAATGATTTAAACACCAATCAAACGTTTTTGAAGAAACCCGGCCTTTTGGAACAGACTTGATTCCTTCCTCCGGGGAAACTGAGACTACGTAGCAGAGACGTCTTCAAAGCACCTACTGGGTGGTTAATGACCCCCTCTCTCTCTTTTAAAAAATCATTTCCCAGTTTTCATACCCAACCAGACAGACATCTGTCGAATGTTTACTTTCAGGATAATCATGATATGCATGTTATGACAAACATGACTACTTTCTGCGCTCATAACGCGCGTACTAATTTTGGTATACCGTGACATGAATGAACGACAAAGGCGAATTACACATCCGAACATGATAACAATGGCATGCGTGCCATGTTAAACATGAATCGATTGTACGCTCATAGCGTGCTTTCGGCCGTTGTGCTAGCTCCACGTATATACCAAAGTTGATATGACGTGACGAAAATAGACTACGAAGGTAAATGACACGTTCAAACATGATAACCATGACCGGGAAGTCATGTACGGCATAATTTACGTCCACCTCGAACTTTTTCGCTGATTTGACATATCGACCTTCCTCATTCGTGGTTCGCATGTCATCACTTAGGTTTTGTTCATTTTTTTGTTGATATCAAAGATATCTTTTACTCGATTTTTCACACCTACTAGAAGTAACAATACAGTCCAGTGAATAATGCGGTGCGATAAGGTTCCAGAATGATGCCTTGATATCTAGTAGAGATTTCTTAAAGCATTTACAATTTTGTCTTGTGTCAACTTTTAAATAATAAAACAATGCCGTTTACCTAGAAAAAACAGGGGTATTTACAGAATTGTACACTGAACCCATACAGAGCGATTGTTTTCTCGCCCGTCATGACGTTGTTCTGTCCAATAAGCTCGCCCACAAAAAGCTGCGCTTGGCTTTTTGTGTGTTGATGATTTCTCGGTTTTCATTGAGTGCGTTTCAGTGAACGTTGAACGCCAGGTCACGGTAGTTGTACCAATAATTAGGGAGTGTCTTGTACCACCACAAGTGACGTATGAAATATTGCAAGAGGCACAATCCGCTTCCATGACCTTTGTCTGTCTTATTTGTTTGAACATACTTCTAGGTGCTATAAACTGCGGTCAAGATTCAGAGCATTCAAAGCTTATTGAACAAAATAGTGACAGGCTGTGTTTTTGGAACACCCTGATGAAATCATGCTATCACACTTTGACCGCTAGCTTTGCAGGACAAAGTGAACGATTATCCTTGGCAGGCAATCCAGTGTTAGTGCAGGTGTCAGTAGTTGAGTGTCTGTTGCATGGTTGGCGTACACGCGGACAGCCACAAAACAATGGTGAGCCGGATGCTGCGAAAACCTGTCCCATATACTGTATGTAAATCAAATTTTACACTATTTGAAAAAGATAGTCCTGAGAGCAAATATGCACGTAGTGTTCTCTGCCCCAGAAAAACGAAGCCGACTATGCAAGCTTCCGAACCCTAAGAAGGAGTTGCAACCCACCTGTTGATAGAAGCATGCATAGATAAGTTTGTTGATTGTTCCCTCTGTCGCGTGACGCGGTTTACATAGGACAGACTGGTAGGTGTGTCAATGACCGCTTTAGCGAGTGCTTTTACAATGCAAAAGCACGATTTATTCCGGTGGTTTTGATTGATATGTGGGGTTTACCGTCCCAAAACCACCATATGATTATAAGAGACGCCGCAGTGGAGGGTTCCGGACACTTCGACTACCGGGGGCACTTTGACGCGCGCCCAAATCTGAGCACTCGGGCCTACAACATTTCTGCCTCCATAGGATATGCAGCCGCCACAGCCGGCATTTGATGACTTGCGGGTAAGCATACGAGTACCTTTGTCGCTATAGACCACCGCGGTGGGGCGTCACTCCCCAATCAAAGAATAATAAGACGTGTTAATCAAGATTTCGCGGCGCTCTGATAAAAGCTTGACAAGAAACATAATTTTATTGATTTTTGCACAGTCCATTCTTCCTCACTATGTAGCTATCAAAGATGAATTGAAATCATTTTCTTGAGGTGAACATATCGATGCACTAAATAAATACATCGCTGCACGAAGTTGCTGACGTGCTAGTATTGCTGTCTTTGTCTCCTATGTATATGGATCGATTGAAGTGACAGAAAATCGTAATTTGCGTGCTGCAGCGCCTCTCCCTATTTGGGGTTTCCTCGTTTCCTGATATATATTATTCCAATTTCTCAAAACACACAGAAAGCTAGAAATAAACTTGAAGACTTCGGAGGTGTTTTACATAGGTAGTAATAGTAATGGTCCTCAAAGTCACAATCAATATATTTACCGTACAAAACAACGCTTGTCCAAAATCATACTACGTTCAAAGTCAGTTTGAAGAAAGTGACGCCGATAAGGTGCATCCTTTGAAAAATCACGCGTCTGCCAGTAAACGCACGACTGGTCTTTTTCGAATTAGTAACGCAAGGTTGCTTGCTGCGTGCGAGCACCGGTTTTTATGAGCTCCTCTCCAATGGTGCGAATTCCAAGTACCCATTCAGCCTAGGAATCATTACTTCTTTTTTCGCAGCGCTGTTATTGTGCACCGAGCGTAAAGAGAGGACATCGGGGACGAAAGACGTAAAAAAAAGAACGGCCGAGTTTTGCTAAAGGTCGATCGACGAGATTTTGTCGCGTGGAGCCTATTATTATATACGCTGCGTGAAATGTCGCTAAAGAGGCAGCTGACTACGTGCAGCCATCCGAGAAAAGGCGATGTCTGCACTGTTATAATATACCCGCTAACCTCGTTTTGCCGCTGATACCCCCCGGACGGAAATGACTCCTTCCGGCACGCTTCTATGGCACATAGCAACAATTATTAGGCGTTTGAAGCAGAAATGCTTACACAGTAGGTGTAAAAGTTTTTCTTTTGAAAAGTTCATCACTTTCAAAATGATAATAAAGATGATCTTTTCGAATACGGTTCTTAGAGATCGGGTAGTTATGAGAATTCTAATATGCGCAACCACGCGTGAGATTGAGCGCAGCCCTTCATTCACGAACTCTTTTCAGGAAGATACTGCCATAACTCACTATGGCAGTGACTACCTTGTTATTATGTGGATCTCTCATTATACTTAGGTTGGTCAAGCGCAGTTTATGTGCCATGCTTTCCACATCAAACTAGCGATGGGCTATAATGCAGCACACAGAGTTTCCTTATACGCAGGAGTGCGTATTCACCGGTGCCAGCTGCAGCTGCACCTAAAACCTGATCTCCATTTTGTTCTTCAATTGAGATGGGCGTGGTATGGGTGCTATATGTTGCGGCGACGTAACACATTTTTTTCCTCCGAGTTCAAAAGTACTGTTTTTTGCGAGCTCTAGCCAGAACAGCAAGTCACTTTCGTTTCGCAGTAGCCACTGCGTTTACAGAGCTCGACAAGGATTCACGGGAGAAAGCGTGCCGCGACAAGCGGTAACCTTCGCTTACTGTGCGCGGCAAACTCCTAATTGTTCACGTAGCTCACTATCTGACACGCATGCGCGAAGGTTCAACTCTTTAACGAAAAGCCAAATTTTATAGGTGCGCCTGAGTACCTGATATCCAATATGTCGCCTGTTTCAGCTGTTTTGTTTGGTCTATTAATATGCTCGTCAATGTACTGATACTTATCCCAAATACCATCACGTGATTCGAAGCAATCGCCAAAATCTAGATGTGAGCCCTGGGGTTGTGCCAAGTCCATCTGCCAGTGGAACACGTGAACGCTTCACATAAGGTCACTCCGAAAGTTGTTTAGGCATACGGCATGTAAACAAGCTCCGAAACTTATTTGACGTATCCAGTGATCCTCGGTCGTACGCACAGCTGATCAGTGGACAATTTTTTAAAAACTATTTGCACACTTTGTTTGTTATCATTGCTGCCGTCACTACTGTCAAAACGTGTTCTCTAGCTGTCGCTCAGAGCGGAGTCAAATAAAACGTTTTTTTTGAAGTGTAAACAAATGCACAGGATGATAAAACACCACCAAAAAAACACTGAAAAGAACCCAATTGCATTACCATACCGAAAAAGATGGCATAGTGTTAACTAGGTCTGGTGAAATCCGCCTCTGCAGGACGGAGCAACCCGGAACGTTCCATCGTGTAGTAGGAGTGGAAATGCGAGCTTGCTCTGAATCGACCAGTGGAATGCAGACTCTCAACCACCAAGAAAGATAAGATGCTGCAGTTCAACTAGTGAAATTTTCTCTCGAACGTTTAGTTTTCCTTGAAAGTTAGGTAATAAATATAAATAAATTTACCCGAAACCTACGTAATGAGGCTTGGCTGAACATGATAGATTTAGCGTAGCACAAAATAACAAGAGGGCAGTGTCATGAAGGAGTATATTTACATTTAGTTCATCTCAATTCATACTTCTAAGCAGCCTCTGCTACCACGTACAGATAACTAAGTTACGTCAGACAGCTTAACAAAACTTCATATATTTTTTGTTGGTGCATAGATTTGAACATTGTCAGAGCGCGCAAATAAAACTAGGTGATGTTGAGAGACACTCAAGAAAGACGTGAACTTTCTCCCATTTTTATTTCATTTTCGCCACAAGTACATATAAAGAAACATGCAGGCGCAGTAATGCAAAGCCCAAATCGATAACAGGTAACACGGAATGTCATCAGAAAAAAAAACGTTCAGAATACTCCGTGTCTGCCTTCCAAATCTACGCGAAAGTATTGTTAGCACAGATACAGCCTTTTATGTAATTTGATAATGTACTCGTGCCTTGTCATCGCGACTTATGTCTAGATTTTTTTATCGCTGTCAAGGCCTATAAGATATTGCTTCGAAAATGTTTCAACTGCTTATAGTAGCGAAGAAATGAACGAGAGAAAAAGAACGAGCATATATTCGTCTCACTTTGTCACACACATCTCGGCCTTTTAACACGACAACTTTACAGAGTTGTTTCGTAGAAATTCTGGCGTCGGTGTCGTTGGTTGTGAGAAAAAATTATCGTATTATGCGTGACAGGAAAATCGAGAATGTCCAAATAAAATAAATAAAATTCTGTAAGAGAGTTGCGCCCGAACTAAGCTTGTTTGCGTTCAAGTAGGGATCGAGCCTGGGTCGTCTGCTTGGCAAGTGGATGTTTTACCACACGGCCACGTCCTTGCTTGTGAGACGAGTGAAAAGAATTTTCTCTGCTTGGAAATGCAGTGAAAGTAGCTTTCATGCTTCACAAATACACAGGTCCTGTACACATTCTTCACAATGCAACATAAAATATTGCAGTAATAATGCGTGGTACAAGCGTCCATTGCCAACGGCCGCCAGGATGTTTGATTATCATGATGGCTCTATGGTTGAAAGCCAGTACCCCACTACAAAAGGCACACACGCTACTGCGCCTACTCCTTTAGGGCCACGTAGTGGCTGCATAGCATGAAAGTTTATTGCACTAAGTGTTTGAAGTACTCACTAGAAAGAGGATGTTGCTATCGCGTTCATCTCCTAAAGGCGGAGCAATGAAAACTCAACCGCGCAGTAATATTTCGAAGCACATTAGTAACTACAACTAGAATACAACATTATAAATTCTCCCAATATAAAGTTCCACAAGTTAAATCCTGCTTTCAGGTTATAAAACCCCACAAATTATTACAAATTCCGCTAATGCGACTGTCATTAGCATTTTGAATTACCAAGCTAGGCATACGGAAATGACGTGTTGCTTTATGAGCCAATGGCAAGCGTTTCGCACACCTCAAGCTTACCGAAAAATATAAGCAAATGCTCAGTAAGCAATGCTATGATTCACTTATGATCAAAACAGACAGCAATTGTAAATGCCACTGCTAAAAATACATTCATGTGTGAAGAGAAAGCGGGAGTATAGGCCGAATTTCAGAGGCATTGACTTGGTTATTCTTAGTACCTCTCTTGCGTTACGCTCCCATATTTGAAGCAGAGCTTTTAGCACTTAATTTGGCCCTTGGAAAACTTAAAATCAATGATTCAGCATTTGTTATTGTTACTGATTCGTTTTCTGTATTTAGATCCACAACCTGAGCTTCTGCATTCGAGTATTCCCTTCGGAATGCTTGCACTTCTTTCACCACAAAACAATAAGGTACAGCGCGGTTAATTTGGGTGCCAGGTCACTGATGCATATTTCTAAATGAAATGGCTGAGACTCGCATGCGGTGGACCCTAGTTGGTCATGTAAGGTGCACTGTACCCGATACCAGCTTTGTCACTGAATCCCAACTACGTAGGCATTGCTTACATGAGGATTGCATGAATATTAGATCACAAGTTAAGGAATGCGGTCGTCCTTCTTTTTCTTGGAATAACGATTGGTGCCCCTCTCGCAAATTGGAAGTCTGCATCACAAAATTTCGATGTCAGATTCCGCCTCTCGATTTCTATTTATACAGGTCTTGGCCTGGTACAATTTCCATTTTGCTTTTACTGTCAAGAGCCGGAAAACATCAATCATTTTCTACTTATTTGACGAAGTTGCACAAGCCACAGGAAGAAGCATTCAGATAATATATTTAAAAAATAAAGCATACCCCTCATTCTGAACACTTCCTTTCTGTTGGGACTTCTCTGCCCCACAACAACAAGAGCTTCTGCGCAGCAGTTTGTGACTTTTTCAGAGACACAAAAATGTTTGCTTGTTAGTTTTTTACCTATTTTTTATTTGGAATTATCAGCCTTTTGTTAATTTCAATCAGCAGTTATTTGCCAACTTTATTCGTAAGTCACCTCATGAGTTTCCTCTCTTATTCCCTAGATGACTGAATAGTTGTTTTACCGAAGTTTGAAATTCGTTTTCCCTATTACAATAACCACCGGTTTATTGGCCGATCCTCGTGGTGGGTATGATCCAAAGAATAGGAACAAGCAAGCAAGCAAGCACTCTATGGGCACAAGGATTGACACCAATTACGCAAATATTGTAACGGGCCTCCTAGAAAAGGAGTTTCTTTCGCGCCGTGACATGAAGCATTTTTACTACAAACGTTTATACGACAATGTCTTTTTATTATGGCATCATGGCAAATCCAATTTTCTTTATTTCCCTGAGGATTGTAATAATGCATATCTAAATATCTCGTTCTTGTATTCATACTCAGCTATCAGTGTCGATTTTCTTGAACTCACTGTAACATTAGACCACCTAAACTGTCGATGAATGAAGGAAGGAATACATGAAGAAAAGAGCGGCAGGGAGGTTAACCAGCCCATAGGCAGCCGGTTTGCTACAGTGCGCATTGAAGGGGGAGGGGAGAGATGAAAGAACTGACGATGAAGCTGTACAGAAAACCGACCGACAAACATATGCATTCCCTTCATTTTCAAAGTAGCTACACAAAACACTGCAAAGGCAGTTTTCCACACAGTCAAGCCATTTATTCGAACGCATCTGCTCCGAATTTGTTCCAATAAATTGCTCCAATTAATTTGTTTGCAACTGCGAGTAGGTTTGAGGTGCATGAACCAGACAGAAACACCCCTCAGGAATCATTGACGGCGCTCTCAATAAGGTGGAAAACATTGATAGCAAGGATTTGCTGATGAGTAATAAATTGTTAGCAACCTCTTCACGTAACAATCTCAATATCATTCAAGCGCACTCAGCATTAGTGGTAATTGTGACCAACAATCTAAAGAAACACCACAGCACCTTGATTGAAATTAACCGCTTAAAAAACATCTTTGCGAAATCACTCAGGGTGGTTTATTGCGGAACTTGTAACATGCGTAATACCCTAACTCCCCTAAATATAAACAACTAATCGAACTATGTTGGCAAACACCCTTTAAATAAACCCTGTTGAAAGGTCAGCTCATACAAGGCGATTTCGCACTCCGTAACTAGCAGCGCTTCAAGTTTTCCCATGATCATCAACGGAGACATGACTTGTGACACCGACAATGTTATCTACATGCTAGAGTGCTTTACATGCTACAAGTAGTACACCGGTCAAAGTGAAACGTCATACAAATAAGGCTTTAGGAATCATACAGCACGCGCTTCTAGTCTATCTCAGCTTCAACCATCAAAACATGTCCAGATGCTAGGTCACACTTTTGCAAACATCAAGGCTACCATACTACTGTTTCGATTTAAAACTCATCATGACCGAGATATTGTGAATGCTACATCATTCATAAATTAAACAGTCTTCACTCTGGCATAAATAAACGGAACGCATGTGTCACCCTTATTTGTGTAAAACAAAGTTTATAATATTCATACGCTAGCCTTCTCCCTGCCATCACACACACCATTTTATCATGCCCTCTCCCCCTTTTCAACGCTATCGCGTTGAAGAGCTCATTTTTCTGTGTTATGTTCCCTGGTAACATTGAACTAGTGAGACAACGGAAGTAGCATGTGGCAAAAAGGAACCGAAGCTGTATCTGGAGTCGTTGCAACAACTGAAAATAAATCTCCCAAATAGCAAAAACGTGACTAGCAACAAATTTTCCTTGAAATGGGCTCCATGCCGCCATGATCTTTTAGAAACGTTGCAACCAGCTTAAAATAAGGCAGAAACAATAAAAACTGCATGTTTTTCTTGTTGACTTGTCTTCTTGAATTGTCCACTATTCGCCTCAATTCTCTCATAATGAGCTTACTGAGTGAGTGAGCTGATGGTAACCCTCTTGTGAACACCCTCAATAGACTCCTCTGATGACGTTCATTGGTGGCAGAATATATTGTCCGCTCGAACGCTTCGGCAGCTCCGAAATAGCTGGTTACAAAGATTCGTATATTGTTGGATTTTGACACGCCTTTTTTATTTGACAACAAGGAAAAAAAGGAACATGTCTTTAGCCTACCTGGAAGTTTCTTTATTAGAGTGATATGCCACGAGTTCACACTTGCTTTCGATTATTGTGTGTAGGCTAGTAAGTGGTGTATGCAAAATACGTAAATAAAAGAATTGTATTTTTTGTGTAACAGCATAACACAGGCCAGGTTCTCCAGCCCACGATGAAGTGAAAATGATTTTTCCTGAGGATATTTGTCCAATAGGTGTGTTTCAAGAAGAGTTGATCACGTTTTTTAAATTGATGGTTATTTTGGCAGCATTTATCTACAAGCTCCTCAGATCTTACATCT
Organism: Rhipicephalus annulatus; assembly: GCA_013436015.1. Classification (NCBI taxonomy): domain Eukaryota; kingdom Metazoa; phylum Arthropoda; class Arachnida; order Ixodida; family Ixodidae; genus Rhipicephalus; species Rhipicephalus annulatus. The sequence continues at coordinate 296,830 of WOVY01010300.1, read as the reverse complement.
ACATAAATAACACCATTTCAGTCAGATGTTGTTTTACAGCATCAATATTATAGTATAAATCTCACAGCAGAGAAACAACTGAATAATAAACTTGAAATTTAGTTATTTTATGGAAGATTCATTTTTATGTGAACGAAAAGTTCTGTTTATTCTCGGTGAGCAATGTCCTAGGAAGTACACCATTTTGACGTGAGAGGTTCACTTATAAAAAAACGTGACAAAGCACCCAAGTTTTTTGGACACGTTTTCATGAAAATCTACGAATCTCAACTATGAAAAAACCTGGCAGTTCATGCTAAATTAGGCACTATAAGTGACGTTTGCTCAGGTGTACTCATTGATTAAAGGTATTCTAGCTCCTTACCAATGCAATCAAACTAGCGATTGTGTTCACATAATCTGTGCATTTCCTGCTGTCTTACGTTCTGAACGCCTTGTGTCTTGCAATGGGTACCGCGGGTATTTGGTAATGCATACTATGGGACCACATTTTCTTTTTTGAGAAAGTGATTACGGATCACTTAGAGTAACTGCACTCCTCTACCTTGTGGCAATGGATAACGTCCCCTTGTTTGGACAACTTTTGTGCCTTATCACAACATCTTCTGTAACCTCTGTTCCTGTAGGTCTCTCAAGGCAGAAATAGAAACTATGAACAAGGAGCTATCTGGTGGTTCATATGTTTCTTACAAACTTGTTTTTGACAATCGAAAAACAGCATAATTCAAAACAAGTCCTTTAAAGGCGCCCTGTAAAACTCTTTTTTTCAGTAACCATGGAATTAATTCCTGGAACAGCTTATTGCCTCACAAAGTCTATGCCGCAAAAACTTTAAAAATTTTCTAGTAAGAGCGGAGTTACAAATATTTATCACACGTTGCAGTCGCATTCTCTCTTCTTTTGCCCCGACGTAAGCGCTCGAATCTAAGTAAGGAGGAATGGCAGTGGCAACCGAAATACGTCAAGCGCGCCTCGTGACCTTGACTACTTTTTTTTCTTCGAATATGCAGCTTTCTCAGTGTGATCGCGCGTGCATGTGTGGGTGAGTGACGGCCTCCCGCGATGATCTCTGTAATGACCGAGCGTGCCATGTTGAAATCATTCAATGTTTGATAGATGGGCATTGTACGAGTAATTTTTCAGCATCTTTCGTCATTTGTCGAGGGAAGAGAAAGCAATTTATAGCGGACTTTGATTATTTATTGCAATTTCCAGGCCACGTGCTGTGCAATAACGTTTGTCTCGCGTGTATTCGGGAGCCTCTACTACCAATCAGCAGTGTAGTCTGACCATGCTGAAGCAGTGTTGCAGGGCCCCTTTAAAAAATCTGCGTATGCGGCTACCACACCTAACGTAAAGTCGTACAGTGCAGTTGGACTTCTGCTCACACATTATTTTTTTAAATGTGGGACCTATAGAATGTTATTATGACCTATCAGAACACCTGCCATTCGGAATTATTATTTGGTAGTTGATATTGACGAAACACTAATTTGGTAGTGTAAAGGCAAGCAAGAAGAAAGATTTTTTGCGTTAAACCACACAGTATTACTTATATATCCTTCTTTATATATTTTGCTAATTTTGCTGTGCTTAATGCACTACGTAGAATCTAAGCCAATTATTTTTAATATAGTACGTCCAGTATAATTTTTTCTTCATGCCAGGAAGTATTTGTTGAATTAGATAAAAACGATACCAAGCGCACTGCAAAGAAGTCTTTTTTTTTCAGTATAAAAACAAACCAGCTTGCAGGCTACGCATCACACTATACTCAATTACGGCAACGAAAACGCGCCGAAATAGAAACAAACAGTTATCACATCACTTCAAAAACATTTAACTTAGCTGTGCGCAATGATGGCTTGGTTGCCTAAAACACAAACATGAAAATGTTTCGTATTACACCTCAGGAAAGTGCAAGCCTTAGCACAAATTCGCACTGGGCTATGCAATAAATACACGCTTGTTTGCGCTCTTTGGTGAAAAATTAATGTCTTGAAGACACATGCTTGCGCACAAACACTCAAAGAAATGCTTAATAAATTGGGAGAGCTGTGTGAAATATTGCCTTCTTCCTGCCGCATTAGAGGGGCACAGCAGCGAATGGCCGCCTATTGTCCTCAATTTGGTGTCGAGGCCGGGAACTTTCAGTGTGGCGTACTCATTTCAGTGGCTTACTCATTTTTGTAATTGATAGCACTCTTCTAACATGTATTTTATGGCGCAAAAATCTGTAAGAATTCTGAGATGTGTTTTTCATGTTTGCATTATCTGAAAATATAGTGCATGAAAAAAAGGCGTGGGAATAGATTGAAAGGAAGGATTTCATTCAGGCGATTTCTTTCCAATCGTTTTTCTGGGATCGTACTAGTCGAACGCATGTCCAATACAAGCAGTTTTTGAGGTATCTGAAAAATACGTTTTGCATTTCTATAGTGATTTTCAGTCATTGCTTTATATGAAGGTTTATCGCAATTATTCTTCAATATGCAGACTTTTGGTAGTACCTCAAACAAAATAGTGAGGTTTACGATTAAGTATCAGATCACACATTGATCTTGATAGGTCTTGAAAGTTTTCCTTCCATGTGTTCTCATCCAAATGTTTGCAAAGAACTTCGTCAGAAAAAAAAACTCAACTAAAAATGTGATGTTTTCGATTGTAACATCATCCTTCTTTCACGCATAGGTGACAATTTTTTATGTATTGCTCTTAAGACCAAATATTTATCTCCCGTGCGCTAATACTGAAATAAACAATAAATTGCCTCACAAGCATTAAAATGTGTTTTTAATTGTTGCCGAAATAGAAAACTATTGGTTAAGCAAGCAACTTTTATGCAATTGGATTAGCATACTTCCTAATCACGCTTGGAAGTCTGCATAGCGTTAACACACGCTAAGACGTCTTGAAGTGAAAAGTGCTAAGCATCCCCTGAAGAGTATTTGTAGATATTTTGTTGGAGTCTGATCATTACGGTCGGGTCCGCACAAACACGGCAAGTCTTAGAACTGATTAACATATAAGCAAGTTGACATGCGAAATAATTCTTGAATTCCCCTGTTTTCATTTCAAGAGACCCCGAGGCTAGTCAGCTTCACGATTTCGCAATGAGAAAGTTAGCGAGCAGTTATGACACCTCATGCCAAACTTGAAAAGATTACTTGTCTTAATCGTTCATGTCGACACCAAATATGACTGTTTTATTTACGACTTATGCTGTAATATTTGTCTACTCTTTTATTGTTCGGTTGCTTTGGAGTATTGAAAGTTTGAAGGCAATTCAGGCTATGACAGCCGTCGTGGTGAGCAGGAATTTCTAATTTGTATAGAATTATCACAGTAAAGACGCATATAAAACTTCATCAAAATGCGTTCACCGTGTTTCGAATAGAAGATTAGTATTTCCGTTCAGCAGCTTGAAGCGTAGTAACTAGGCCAACGCTTATGTCTCTTCATTAGCGCGTAAAGAAGATTTCGGATATCCGGCAGCTGTACTTCATTTTGGCAAAAGTGGAGCCCTGCATTAATGAGTTCAAGAAAAAGGAGTCAAACAAAATGGTTCACTCACACAAAACAAAAAAAAACTGGAACGCGAACTTAGATTGTAAAGTAAGGAATCATACGCGCTGAAGTTCTTGTGACATGTCTCAATAATAGTTTTGTTGAAAGAGCATTAGAAACAGCACAATACTATGAACATACAGCGTCGCAGTAGGGTGAGGTGGCTAAAGAAGTGGCTTTCTTCAAAGATAGCCGTTATAACTGAACTGCCTGCCTCATTGCCCCTTATCAAGAGGAATGGGAAATGGTTTTGTTGTTCGTCCAGTTTTTGTTGATTTGCACGGATAATTTTCTTTAGGGCAACGAGAGTGCGTAGTTTATTTTTTTCAGCGGTGACTTTGTTTTATTGAAACCAGAATATATGCGTCACAACTTACATAAGTGCACCACAATAAAACAAGAGGATACACGTATTTCGCATAATTAAAGATAACGTGTAATGCCAAAGCTCCTTGCGGTAAGTCTAACTGCGCTGCTATAGGCAGGTTTAAATGCTTCGCCGTTACGTGTACATCAAAGTTAAAGCAAGACTAGGCTAGCAGGTTGAGCGTCAGAAAAAATCAAACATTTATTTCGTGAACACAGCATTGTTTGGTTTTCTTACCCGCAATGCAACTTATGCAACAAATTTAGTCTACGGAAGTGCTTGCAACGTAGCCCACGTGAGGACCCGCTACAGTTGTCTAATGCTTGTAGTGCTTGACTGCTAATCAGGAGACAGGGAGACAAAATCCCGCCTATGGCGGTCTCATTTTCCATTGAGGCAAAACTGATTGAGGCCCGTCTACCTTGATGTAGATACATGTAAAGAACATCAGATGGTCAAATATCAGGAACCCTCCTCTGCCATGTCTCTGTAGTGATATCATTCGTTTAGGACGTTAACACTTAACAATTTATATATTAGTTTTATGCAGCCCACGTGGGACGTAAGGATGTGGTGTCACACAAAAACTTCCTTAATTTCTAGGGCACGTGACAACGTTATTAGAGACCCAAAAAAGCTTTGTTGGATTTCAAAAATGTCTGACACTATGCATTTGTTAGCGCATGCTTTGAAATATTTCATGTTCTCTTGAAAAATATGCATCATTGTATGTGTAGTATATCCTAGGTTGTAAACGTCACATAAAGTTTTCATGTAGCGAAGAGTATTTGCGAGCAATCTAGATAGCCGCGTTGTGTCGGAAAGAATCTTTTCTCTAAAGATAATGTTCCTTGTGGTATTCACTATCATATCGACGTACCGCAGATAATACCCGAACTTAGGATGGTGGAAATTATATGCTTGAGTTATCATACATGTACCAAGCCTTGAATCGTCCTAAATGTTTCAATCTGAGCTTTCGAAACTTTTCAGGTATTTGCTGTTAATGGGTTAAACATCATGACCCGAAATATCATTCGAGTGAAACTTGTATTAACCCCAAAACATGCACTCGGGATGTGATAGCCAGCAATTAATAAATAAATAAATAGATAAAAAGCATAACCCGGCACCCGCGAGGTATAGGAATGCTGGTGCCAGCAATAATAATTTCAGAAATGGTCCCGTAGCTTGCCCATTTGCGTTCAGTATTTACGAAAAATATTGCTCTCTCCCGTTTAGCTCATTCGTGGTCAGTCATTCTGATACGGCCAAGTAATTTGTTGTCGAGGACGTTGAGGGGAGTTATCATTTGACGTTTCACCATGTCATCTACGGTTAGAGATGAGCGTACGACGGATGCTCTTGCCTGTAAATGTGCTGCTCTGCTAAACACTTGAATCGTGATCCCATTCCGGAAGAAACGAGAAGGTACGCAGCGGTGCGCAGTAGTCAAAGATAAAAAAAAGTAAACGTGAAATGAAAAATAGATAAGTGAATATATAAACAATGAAAGAAACGTGGTAGGTCTGGTAGGTATGCGCGAAAATTTCCTTGCACCCATTTCACACATAAAGCAACAGCCGGTTAATTTTGGTGACAGAAAAAAATGAACACACAAAGCGCGTTTCGGTCGTCCCCATGACCAACACGCTGCGCATAAAGCGGCTTGCGTTACCCTGGACAACGTATGCTTTATGTGCGATCACAAGTATATATACGAAGGCTATTGACGGCTGACACACAAAAAGATATGGAAAGCGCCAGCCCACTCCACCAAGTGAAGAAGCATGATGCGACACAGGTGAGCAAGCTGCATCGATCGAACATGCTGAAACCTCCTCCGCTACAGCTAAGGCAAAAATTGCAACAAAATTAGCAAGTGGGAAAGTATTTGCAAAGTCATTTATAAAAACCTCATCTTAAAGGCCGGGCAGCTGAGCTACTATGTGAAAAAACGGCAATATTGCACGGGAATAATGTGACTAGAGAGCAAAGCAAGATTTAAAGGATAGGTGACTGCTAAGTTAACAGTACCTTACTTTTGCCGCATTTATATCTTCCCTTCATGCGTCAGGAATGAAGTTAAAACAGTTAAAGAAGCTGTTACAAATTATAATGAATGGCGCGGGAACAAAAGCCGCAGCAGAAAAATACACATTCTGAGATCCGTGAACATAATAAATTGGTGAATGGTGTCGGCGAATCAGGAAATTGTTCCTGATCAGAAATGTTTCACCCAGTCCTCGTTCTAGAGCCGTGTAACACAGAGACACACAAAAGGCGACATAAGTTGGATTTTGATTTTTGTTCCTCATTTAGCTCTGTCGTACAGCACCTGCAGCATGCAGCATGTGATGGAGTATTGTGAGCTCCCCTTGCAGTTGCGAAAAAAAAGTGATGGCACCACACACAGCAACGCCTCTTTCTGGTCAAGAAGCGACCGCTACGCGAAGCAGTTGCCTTAAATTGCTTTCCTTGTACTTCTCGATGCAATTACGTTTCAGTGCCTTCAAAGGGCTAGGTGTCGTAAAATGGTACAGCCAGCGTTGAGAAGCCAGAAAGAACAGTTTTTCTCGTGATTGGAGTAGCGAAAATGAGGGTTCAGGGAACTGGGCGCTGTGAAAGCAGGTTGGAGGAATTGGTGAATGCACTCTTTTAAATGGCGCAGCAGGACGCCAAGTAAAGGAAGAAAGGCATATACGCTGACCTTTCCAGCATGTGTGCCACTTAACACATTCTCTATATTTTTTAGGCAATTGTGTTGTTTTACAACGTACAACGTAATTCACTTAGAGGGACGACATATTGTTGGTTTCACCAAAACCAGGTTCCAACATTGAGCGGTCGTTCTTTTCTTTATTTAAGTTTATTATTCAGTAGTTTTGATGAGAGCGAGAGCTTCAATGAAAACTATCTGAGTGGGCCATTTTTTTTTCTTCATTTACATCATGGCGTGATAGGCAGATAGTTATAATTTATGCGCCAAAAACTGTAAGTACATTCAACAAGGCATAAAAGTATGAAAGCCTGCTGTGTCCCATAATCGCTATTTCACCGATAATTAACCGTTGTGGCTTCAATTGAGATTTTTGTCAAGCTTTAGGCTTTTCAGTGTTCCGGTTATCATAGGTAAAAAACAACTGCTTGGTCAGTTGATGCGGCTTGTCTTGAAGCTTACCTTAGCGGTAATCTGAAGTTCACGAAAACACTGAAGCGCTCTGTATCGCAACCTTTGACTTCAGGCGTCATTTTTCGCGCTGAAACTAAACCACGCTAAGATAAACATCTGCAAGAAATAGGAGCCAGTTTACAGAGGTATTGTGATTTCCACATTGTTCCAAGAACACTAGTTCTTCGACGACTTGTGGGCCTTTGTAGTGGCCATCAGCAAAACAGGCGCAAACTGCATACATGCACAACCCAGCCTACCAGCGGTTGATGCTACGGCGCTCACTCATTGTAGACGTTTCCGCAGAGTATGGCACTTCAACTTTCGGCGTCTCAATTCCACCAACATAAAAAATCAGACATTTTGTCTTTTCAATTGAAAACCACAGTGGTCTTCTCACAAGAAGGGTATCAATCCTTTCTATTGATTAAAAAGCATCTTCAGTAATGAAAAGCCTAAATAATAATTTCTTCAATTAGTGTGAAAATAGAAAGCTCTGGTCAGTGTAAACTATCTGTCACCATAGAAAATGTTTCATGAAAGGGGTAGGTGAATCATTCGGGTCGCCTATTTTCGAAAATTTGTTGATGCATGCTTTTGAATGCTCTTTATAGGTTAGCCCGTGTGCGAAACATTTGTTTTGGCCTTGATGAAAGCGCATACCGAAAAAGGAAAAATATTGGTTACAGAAACCGGCATTCTTAGAGACAAGTCGGTAGGTCGGTGAGAGGTTATCATCAATTGATTTTAAAAAATTCAGCCTGCGCATTTGGTAACCCCACTGATGAAACAGTGATGGTGATGGAGTGCTGTGGGGACAAATGTAGTGGCATGACATGGACGAATAAGGAGTGGCGGAAGAGAGAATAGACGCAGTGGTGAGTTGCAGAAATATTTATTAGTGGGAGTAGTGGGATGAGTGGCAGATATGTGCATGCGGGAGTTACCAACTTTCAGGGGGTTTATCCCACTACAATCTACGATGGTTACAAACTAAGAATCCATGACTAAAAACAGAGTCGCTGTTTAAAATACGCAGCTTCTGTTATGTTGCGCCAGACTATCGCAGGACGAAGCTGGTCGAAGCTCAAGTCATGATTTCAAGCATATTGTAAAAAGGAAAAAGAAAGCGAAGAACAAAAACGTGAAAAACCTAGTGGTGACCAAGTACGCCAGATGAACCAATTTACAATTAAGACATCAGGGAACTTATTTCCTTCTTCTGTGAGACATTCTATGATTAGAGCCATCTGCAAGGCCAGTTTAAAACAGGTAATCGACTAAACACAATCAGAGACGACGCTGGTTTGAAGATCCGGGCACTGCGCCTAATATGTTGTGTCCATCCTTATACAGAGTAGCATGACACAGATGTATAGACGCAGGCAAGAATCTTTCTTTTACAAATAAAGAGTCTCTCTCTCCCTCAATCTAGTGTTTCTCGTGGTTGAACTTGCCTGATTCAAGATTATAACAACATGGTAGCTAGCGACAGATGGTTTTCGCGAAGAGGAGAAGCGTAACCTCGAACCGCTGCATTTTTTCCCTCTCACTCTCTCCACCGCGTAACGGCCGTCCGGCCACTGCCCCTCGTGTGTATGTGGATTCCCGTTTTTTTTTGTTTTTTTTGATAGCGTGGTGTGGGAGATGTCAATCTCTATTTGTTATTCGACGAGGCAAAGTGATTTAGCTGTTAAAAACAATTTTTTACTACGATGACAAGTCCACAGGCTACCACTTCACTGTGTTTGACTGTGAAAACATGGATTGTAAGCGTAAAAGACAAACAACCAAGGCATGCGATGTGTATCCTTCTTCGAAATGGCTTTAATAAATATAGTTGCTTGTATGTGCTGTCAGCAATTGGGGCCACTTTTTGTCACACTAGTTGGTGATTCTGCTTCGGGTTTGGTACATTTGGTGATGTGCGGCAGAGACAAGTGATGTCAAAGCATGCAATTATAGAAAAAGTTCAGACCAGACTTCAAAAAAGAATATCTATAGTTTCTGTGCAGCCTGAACACGTGCGCTCTCTAGGATGTTTCTTAAATATTCCTTAAAATATAACTGACAACAACTTAACCAAAAACAGGTGCACTTCCAGCGATGTTATTGCCAGGGGTGGCTACTCGTACCAAACCGATCTTCCGCCATGTCGTTCTTCAAGATGCACATCACGCTAATCTTCTTATCTTTTTTTTTGCTGCTTCTACGCGGAAGCTAAAGCGTGATCGTCGTAACGGGAATCACTAGGTGCAGCTTCTACACACTTCCTCAGATCTCACAATAGAGGATGAGCACTTGGGAAAATTTTAAAGCTACACGCTCACGACACAATAATGTCAATTTGTTCAGCACGCTGCCTGCTGGTTAACAATTGCGTCGCAAAGGCTTGCTTTATTCGGTGCGAAAGACATGCACGCACATAATGGGCACTAAGTTTTACACTAGACAGTAGGTCGAAAAGAGACCAGTTTTGAAGCCGAGTGAATAAAAAGCATTGGTGTGAGAGACGCACCTAAAACAGAGTCTATGGTGAAGACGAGTGACGCTCGTGGCGGAGTCAGTGCGAATATAGAGCATAAGGCAGTCCAGGCTGCAACAAAATGCTTAAATATGTTGTGCCCGTCTCGTGTATTAACGAATTTAGTGATACAAGATGATGGTTTATGAGCTTCGTAAGTGCTTTTCTGTCGTGCTTGTGGCACTTTTGTGCATTACTGCATTGCGTTATTCATAATATAGCTGATTTTGTCTTTGCCCTACAAGTGCGCCTCCTGCACCGTCAGTGCAATTAAGACTGGAGTACAGCGCGGCAGCCTGCGAGAAATCTGACGATGACAACAATTACTCAATATGTGATTTGTTGTCGGTGCCTATTCAGAGTATTTCATGTAACAACAAGAATAGGTACAGCGCACCCTATGCGTTCAGTAACATAGGAATGCTTGAAAATGTTGACAATTTTATTTGCGCCAGCACAAGGAGTTTGTGGTACAAAATTATTAATTATGTCAAGTTTTGCCTCTGCATGTTCTCTTTTTCTGAACAATATACAGGCAAGTCAGCCCAGTGATCGTTCGCGTAGCTTTACCATAAGGTGACGTACCACTGAGTTGTTTACAGCATTGTATTTTTGGCAGTCAGGCGTCTTAGATGCACTGTTTCTGGCTCACGATGCTCTGGATCTTGACTCATGACGACGCACTTGAGCTTATTGGTGACGCAACACGCGAAGATTTAGTTACGAACTGATATACATGTTTGAGATTGCACATAAGGCGAAGGCGAACAGGCCAGCTTTGTTATGCACAATTGTCGTGCATATTTCGCCAGTTATACTATCTTTTCCATCATAATTTTCATTGGATGGGGCCCCATCAGACCCTTGCCACACCTTAAAAGGTGGAACAGAAATTCAGTGAGCCCGGTTTTAGTAATGTCTACATAGACAGTGCATTAGGTGGAACTTTTAGTGGCAGGAAAACCAAAAGATACTGCTCACTGTCTTCCATAAGAAAGTGCGAAGTGCTGGTTAGAGTAGTCGAAAAATCATGATGAAAGCAAAAAAGACCGTATGATGGGGATAGAAGGACAGAAGATGAGAGATCTATACGGAACATTAGACAATAACGTATAAGCAATAAGGTATAAGCTACACTGATAAACCTGTTAGAGAGAAATATATAGAAAATTTATTATAAACCCTTGGACAAAATTGTACTTATTTGATGGTAGTACTTGGAAGTTCGACGAGCTACGCAAACTTGAAGGAAAAGGAGAAAAGAGACAGGAAAGAGTGTAGCTTGGCGTTCAAATAAACTTAAGAGGCTTCAGCAAAAAAGTGCATGTGCAGTGTTGATTCTTTTGTTTTCAATCACAGAGAACATCAGCGTCTTTCCACAAGATTTTTGCTTCTTTCTGCTAATAAGGTTACTAAAATGTGAATCATGGCTATGTGGAAGCTCATCGCTGGATTCCCCGGAAGGAATTTTATTAAAATCATAAAGAAAATAACTATAAAATGTGTTCATGGACTTGTTTACTAAACTCATGATAAGCAGATGGAAGCTAAGTGTGACGCTGCATTTACGCTGTTTAGTAGTTGTAACTCTACTGTGTTGATATTAAAAGATGCGAAAGCGAGAACACTCTTATTGTGTTTGTCATCAGTTACGCATTTGAAATGAGTGCACTTCTAGGCGTACTTATTTTAGGGCTTCCGTTACACGCATTCATTATCGCTTCGCTCAACATCATGCCGTATGAACCATATTTCCTTCTCTCCGCATATCCGGGTAAAAACTAAGATACTATAGGAGTTACGGAATGTAGCAGTTCTCAGCTCTATAATTCTCATTCAAAGTGACCTCACGAGATTACTCTTTTGTGTCTTATGGTTCTAACCTTTTACGACATGATTGAAGCTCCTCTGCATTATCTTTTTATTTTATGACATTGTTTATGCAAAACTTTTTAAATGCTTTCAATTACCGGCTGGCTGTTTTTCGGAGCATATCTACATTTGAGAATGATATTTTTTGGGTCATTAGGACACCAACCACTTCGAGGGCTTGTCGAAAATAGGTAATTTCTACAATTTTGCAAACCGCAAGCTCTACAAATCAAACCACTCGTTAGCAGCTATATTTGCCCAGCGTGGGCACTCTGCAAGTCAGCACTGCGGACAAATAATATTACAAAGTGGTTGTCAGACTCGGCCAACTCTGTAGTTATGTGTTTTTGATTAATGAAACGTGCAAAAAACATAACTGTTTCATCTTGTCCGTACTGTTCCAATCTTTCGACCTATCTCGTTTCCCTTCTTGTATCATATTGTATTTAATGCACTTAAAATACCATCATAAAACGATCAACAATCGAATAAACTTTTCAAAGTGACCTATTCTTTTACTTTTGGCTGAATTGTGCAACGCTGACTATATAAGAGCTGCTGGTTGTATGGAAAGTCAAAACATTTTGCTGTACAACGTTAACCAGTTTCCAACCTTAAGGTGGCTTTGCGTACTTACAACTATATAACACCCTTCGATAAGGACATTTTGATGAAACAAAGAGCTCCACAGAACAATTGTGAGTTATAATAAAATATATTTCCTGTTAGCATGTGACTTCAAGAATAACAGTGCAAAAACCTTGATAATCAGTCATGTACGAGCGATATTAGGGGATTTCTCGCACTCTTCCAGAGCCTTTTTGTTAACATTTTGTGCTAGGAAGTGAACTGACACCTTAGCATTGAAGAAGACAGAAACATAGCGAGAAAATTCATTTCATCGTTAGCGCGTGTCATAACCAAGAGTACTTTCTGTTCGTGTTTGTGCACCAACAAATCGCTTACTTTCAGTGTGTCGCAAGCAGACACGCGGTGATTCACGGTAGCACCGGTAGCTCCAGAGACCGCGATGTTCAAATCAGCAAACCACCATAGACGTGAGTATAAGGTAGAGAATTTCGCGGTATGGCATAATGCGTAGAGTGAAGCAGCAGCAATTTGTAGTTGTTTTTGAGAATAATTGTTACATTTATTGCCCTGAGCAGCGTTATATGAATTGGCTTGCATGTTTTCAGGTGCTTCCACTACTTTTTGGCAGCATTTTTGAGCATCTTCAAACAGCGTTAGGGCCTCTTTAAGGCAAGAGTTTCGAATGCCTCGTAAAACGCCTAGTGACCTTCTGCGACTCCACACAATTTGATGGAATTTGAAGCCTGAGCCAATTACACTACGTGACAGATTTATAGACTATATATTTACCTAGAGTTATTCCTAAACATGTAGTGTCTAAAACATTACGTACCTTTACGAAGCTAATTATCAGGAGTGGGTTAAGGTTTATGTATGGCCCCGCCACGGTGGTCTGGAGGAGACTTAGGTACTCGGCGGTGGACCCACGTGTTACCGGATATAATCCCGTCTACGTCGGCTGCAATTTCGATGGAGGCGAGAGTGCTGTAGGCCAGTGTGCTCAGATTTCGGTGCACGTAAAAAACCCCAGGCGGTCGAAATTTCCGGGGTTGTCAACTACGGCGTCTCTCATAACCATATAGGGTTACTGGCACGTTAAACGCCACATATCAATATATCAAATCAAGGCTTGGGTATCGTCATGGTAACCTACTAAACGTTGCCCGAGCGTCACACCATATAATACACATGCAGTGTCCTAAAGATACATCATATGACACAAGCAGTCAAATACAAAGCTACGTCTGAAGTCCATATTGTCTACGTTAAGGTCCCCGACTTTATAAATTGTTTGGGCTCGTAGATGCTTTATATTGATTTGTCGCCATCCTAAATATGAAAACATTTTGTTTCCTTTCCTATGCGCACAGAAGCTTCGACTATAGCAGTGGCTTTCTGTATACTTTGACTAGTAACAGTGAGAGTCGAGGAAAAGTTCTGTCCAAAGGTCCGTTAAGTATAGGTTGAAATCACCGACTTGTATAAAGGTTTTACAATGGGAGGTGTTTTATATTGTTCAATGAAATTATCACTGATATTAGTCTCTCGTTAAGCAATTTTTCTCATGATTTATAGATGCATGCCTATATATCGGTGCTTTATGGTGTTGAGTCCTCGTTGTTTCAACGCGATAGCACTAAAGAGCTTGGCATATGTTGGAAAAAGTTGCGTCGCATAGCGGCGAAATTTTCTGCAACATATGTCAAGGCTGTACCAACTAACCCAAATGAGCGTTTCATTTACCGGTTATAGAGCTTCTTCTACAGAAATTTCGGCGTCGGTGTCGGGTCATGAACAAAAAATCAGCATGCTGTGCGGGACCCGAAAATCGGGAAAAATGCGAATAAAGAGAATGCCCCAACGTGATGGTCTAGTGCCTAAGGTACTCGGCTGCTGACCCACAGGTCGCAGGATCGAATCCCGGCTTGAACGGCTGCAATTCCGATGGAGGCGGAAATGTTATAAGCCCATGTGCTCAGATTTGGGAGCACGTTAAAGAACCCCAGGTGGTCGAAATTTCCGGAGCCCTCCACTACGGTGTCTCTGATAATTATAAAGTGGTTTTGGGGCGTTAAACCCCACGTACTAAACCACTAAATAAAAAGAATAATAAGAATCTTCGTGTCTCAAGAAAGATCGGACCAATACTGCTTGAGGAGCAAGGATATGTCCTGCTACACCGGTACGTGTCTGCTTAAATGTATACTGAAAAAAGTATCCTCTGCTTGCAATGCAGTGAAAATAAGTCGTGCTCTACAAACAAACTTGTCTTCTGTGAAGGCTTCACAACAAACGTGAGTTATTGTAGTAGCATTGCATGGTACGAGCATACATTGGCATCGAGCGTCAAAACATGTGATTATCATAATGGCTTTGTGGTTTAAAGCCAGCCACTTGTACCAAGGGCACAAACGCCACTGCGCATATTCCCTCAGAATCAGGTGCTGGGTGCATAGAAGTTGAAAAAGATTTCACGCGTGTAAATGCGTATGTTTTGAAGCGTGAACCTAATACACTGAATGCAGTAATATGTGAAAGCTTTACTAATACAAGTGCAATTCAAATTCACCGATTAGATCACAGTATTCTCCAATTTTAACTATCGAGTTGCATCATAAATTAGGTAGTATGTGCTAACTGGTTGAAGTACACACTTGGGACAAGACATCACTATCGCGTTCAACTCATAAAGGCGAAGCTTGCAGGTTACCCAAAATTTTGTTCAAGTTATCGTTTTGTTTAGTCATATACATGGATTGAACTGTGCTGAAATGTCAGTGTCTCAGTGCTATTGGGGCCTTTCATTTTATTCTTGTTAACAAATATTTAACTTATAACGTGGTCCTGTACCTTACTGTGACAGACACCAGGCGGACAAACGTCGGCACTTATACTCTCTTTTAGAAGTTCCCGTCAACGTTGAGGCGGCTATACAGGCCCCTCAGCAGAAAGGGTACTTCGCCCTTCCCCATGTATTCATTCGCACCGTGTCATCTGCTCACCGTATTCACTGCGTCTGTTCAACGAACTGTAGTTATTATGGTTAGTTTAACAACATAAAAATACAGTAAAGCTAATAAACAGAGAACTACACCAGGAACCTAAAAAAGCAGGAATTTGTTGCTCTGCGAAAGATCGGTAGAATCTCATACTAGTGGACAGCGTCACATCGTGGCTTTTTCCCTCTGACGCTGTTCGTGGCTCTCGTATAACTGTTTCTCCGTTCACGCGTTTCTTCGCTCTTTTTTTCTCTTTTTTTGTTTTCACCGAAGGAGAGTCCGACACCTATGGCATGCTGTGCGAGGATGGATGCCTGATATTCGGAGCGGAAGCGTTCTTGGTCTGACCATGCAGTCGGAAACTGTTTCGGCGCGTTAGGCTTAGCAGATGCGGCTAAGCAAGCAGCATATCTCACTAATATCAGCAAAACTTACCTGATGCTTTTGTCTCAGAGAGAGCTGAAACAAATTGACGGCTGATTACAGCATTTCTTGAGTTTTTTCACTGCAGTGAGCGTGTAGCAAGAGCAAGTCCAGATCGAAGCGGACAGTCCCTTGTACAAGGGTGCCGTCATGTCTATTGGAAACACAGTTATCGGCGGTTAGCAACAAAAATATTATAATTGCGTAAGCAATTATTGCGAAGAAGAATAAACATATGCATCCATGTGGCATAAAACACATCAAAAGAACGCCAATTTTAGCTAACCTGGTCGATTTTAAGGCGCTTGTATGTGCGACTACGTTTCACTGTGCAAGATTGTAGCTTTCTTACACCCTGTAGCTTTGGTAGTTCTGAACCAAAGTTTGTAAAACAGAGTATAGGTGTTTCGTGCGTAAAATGTGCTGTATAGCGATAGAGCAATAGAGAATAAACTTTCATTACGAGCGAGCTCACTGTGAGCCCAATGTGGGTGCATTCCTATTCCAAGTAGCCGTGGAACTCTAAAGGTCGTGCCCCTTGAACTAGGTTGCGTAGAGTATTGAGGTCAGCGTGACACTTCTGTGTTGTTGGTATAGCATTGCTAAGGTTTTGTACATATTTCCAACTGTACTGCATTCTTCGGAATGCTCGTGTACTGACGCCATGTTCTTGTTATACAGTCAGAAGTTTTTGTATATTTGTTTATGTACTGAAAAGCGTTGTATTATCAGTAGTGGTGTTTTTTACTATCAATTTTTACTAAGTAATATGCACCAGTTACATTTGAAGTTTGCAGGTATAGTTCTCGTTCTATTCAAATTCAAAGTGTGTTGTCAACAACACATTTTCACACAAGGATAATTTTGTATGATTCGCAATGATTATTATTATTTCTGTAAACAATTGTATTCGTTCACATGTAGGTCCACAACCGTAGGTTTTTGGTCGAGATGTTTTTCAAGTTTCAATAAATAATTAGATGAGAAATATCAGCAAATGATCTACACTTGTGCTAGTGACCTTTCGTTATTGCTAATACACCGCTGCTGAAAAGCGTGCAAAAGTAAGGGTTGCAAACGGGATATTCTGGTCAGCACTTGTTGTTAACTTATACGCGCGTGTCTTAAGTGTCCTTGCGCTTCCTCTCTTACTCGCTGTTTTTTTGTGCGCTCTTGTACTTCAAAACTGAACAAAAGTCAGCTAGTTCAATTCACCAATTTCTTACCGCAGGTCAGTTTTGCAGTAATCACGCATATTGCTCGTAACAGTAGTTGCACGGTGACAACATCAACAGTTGTGTTGCATTCGCTCTATGCACCTTAATTGTTCGACGTACTTGTTGTGTTCCGCGTTCGTTGCCACAATTGCTTCACAGTAACACACGAGCTACCATAGAGTGCACATATTGGATATCAAGACCGTGAAGAACTCTACAGTACCGACGCCTCGAGTAAGGCTATCATGTAAGAAGAATCCGTCACTACAAGCACAGATAGGTTTTATATTGAGAATATTCTAACAGTGCAAAAATATTGCTCGTCCCGCAGGTCGTGGGATCGAATCCCACGACCCAGTGACTGGCTCCAGCGGCTGCATTTTCAATGAAGGCGAAAATGCTTTAAGCCCGTGTGCTCAGATTTGGGTGCACATTAAAGAACCTCGAGCGGTCGAAACTTCCGGAGCCCTCCACTATGGCGTCTCTTATAAAGTATTGCGACATTCAATTCCACATATCAAATCGACAAATATATTGCTCTTTCTTCCCAAGTATGTGCTTTTCATTCTTCATAATCATGTCTATACTGCGGCCAATGTATAAAGCAGCTGTAGAGCATCTACATCAACCCGCTCACAACGAATATACCATAAACACGAAGGTGAATTAGCTTATTCCTTCTTCAATCCAGCGCTCCAGCAAATAATAACCACAGCTACCAATAAAACAGTAACACAAATTGAACGAGTTGTTGTTCTCTCCACATAGCACAGACATCTTTTGGGGAGTCTGACGTTTATCGATTCTGCAAGGGCAACAAAGCTTTCATAAAAGGCCACAAGACAAAGCCACCGGTGCACCCACTGCATCTACGTAAAAGCACAGTGCCTTTCTTGGAAGTTCCGGAAAACGACAAGCGAAGTCAAAAAAAAAAGGAACCAGTTTTCTTTAGCGGCTTCATCTACTGTAAGCAATGATGGGACCCTGTGACGAAAAGACTCAAAAGCCACCCGGATATCTCCAGGCATCCGTTGATAAGTCTACCCTCTGTTGTCATCGCAGCAAAACAAAAACGTTATTTTATTCTTTTTGATATTTTTGCGAGATTTTTGTGTAGCAGTCGATGGCATTAGTTGTCGATTCGCTGCGAAAATACCGTACTCGACCACGCTTGTACTACAACGTAAAAAGACTGTTGCAGCCTGACTGTGGTCTTTGACAAAGGCATGGCATCATATCAACCTTTTAATGTAACTGAACGTTTCTTTTTGTTTTACTATAGAGCACGGATATATACCTCACCTGTGGTGGCGGGCCGCAGCCCCGAAACTTATATCTATCAAGATGGCAAGGGGACGGGGGGAGGGAGCTCATACAAACTTTAAGCTAAAGCCATTTGTAAGAACTTTTTGCTCATATGTAGTAGACGGCTAAATTATGGAGGGGACTTGACAATAGGTTTCCTGAAATACAGCAGTACTAGCGTCACGAAATATAGAGTTTTTGTTCACGGTTATATTTTAATATCCAGTGTTCAGATGAGGTGTCTCAGAAAAAATGCTTGGAGCCTCTCACATATTTGCATCTCACGTAAATGCTTATTAACAAATATATAAGGCAAAGGCTTCCAAGTAGGCCAAGCTGATAGTGAGAGGTATGCGGGCCGCGTTGTGGAGACAACGGGTTTTGTGGAAAAGCTGTTTAGCGTAACCGTGAATGCTGGATCAAAGCCCTATAATTTCGTTTTAAACATTTACCACAATGTTTTTCCTCTGCGATGTTTCCTCAGGAATGATCCAATCTGGATCGCTTATCCATGAAAAGAACACGTCTGAAATAGACACTTCGGTCTTTAAAACTGCTTATGTGTGCGTTTCTTAAATGAAGAAACGAACTACTATGCGTAATAATGCATATTGATGTTCGCCTCAAAAATACGTAACATTTACTTTTTGAGTGACAATGTTCACAAGTATGAAATTAGACACCAGATCAAGATTGGCGGGCGTTGCGTACTGGGTTAAGCTTTCGCCAGATGGCTGAATTGTTAGACAGACAGACAGACAGACCGGCAGACAGAACGAAGTTTCTGCGTTTAAGTATTCCAAGAAAGGCTATCGTCTTTATAGACATACTTAGGGCATCAAATACAGGCGTAACACGGCTAAATACACCCATGTAATGAATTCTACTCTGTATATTTAGTGTACTAGAATAAAACACATACACGTTCGCGCGCGCGCGCGCGTGTGTGCGTGTGTGTGTGTGTGTGTGTGCGTGTGCGTGTGTGTGTGCGTGTGTTGTGTGTGTGTGTCATTGGTCAGTTCGCATCCACCCGCCAACGTGCATCGTTCAGCCAATAAGTGAACCCTTGTGTGTTTCGCTGATTCTTCCTTGAGCTCCACAAACACACTGCGGGAGAGCTCACCAAAAAACGAAGGTTTCTCAATGTATCCGGGGACACAATACCATTGTATGCGGGAGAGATAGATAGATAGATAGATAGATAAATAGATAGATAGATAGAAGGATAGATAGATAGATAGATAGATAGATAGATAGATAGATAGATAGATAGATAGATAGATAGATAGACACGCTGAAAGTCACTGAAGTTCGCTAAGAAATGTTACAAAAACTAGTGCATAAAAGCGATAAATGCTCTAAAGGTGTTGCCACGCACTATGTGAAAAGGTGACAAAAAGTGTCCGATGAATTCGTATACAAGCCTCATAAGTACTCGCCTAGACTATGGGGTAATAGACCCTTTTAGAAAAAAAGCGTTCCTAGCTCCGTGGACGCTAACTACAGTCTTCCGCCGTTGTGAGGGCACCGCAGCAGACGACGCAGGCTGTGTGTCTCAGCGACGCTGATGCGCATCTCTTGCAGCGCACACAGACGCTTCTCGAGTTCCTGCTGGATGTGGATTACATCCTGATGGCACGCTGATTAGAGTCTCTTGTAGGGCACATCCATGCATTGCCAGTCATTGCAAGCCAAACTGCTCGTCCAACTAATTGAATGGTACAAAATATTGATCATTGTGCAGTGGAAGCAGCTCAAAAAGCTGATCGAAGAGTACTAGGAGCTCGTTCAAGCTAGAAAGCGGTGCGATCGCAGCCGATGATATGTTGAACTTGCCGCCAACACAAACATCAGAGAACTCGCGCATTTGACGGCTCGCTTTCCATGCCCTCATGATGGCGCTAGCTATCCCACACTCCTTTGCGAAGCGAAACTGACAAAAAGCTCGACGTCATGTGGCGTATTTATGAAAAGGCTCTATAGCTCTTCAGTCAGCGATGCCCAGTTTCTACGTCATAACAACTCTGTCATATCTCGTGTTCAGTCATTCAAGTATATAGGGATAAACTTGACTCACAATCTTTCATGGCGCCCCCACATTACCGCTCTCTGTGCTAAAGCATCACAAACGCTTGAATACACTTGTCGTAACCTCCGTAAATCGCCACCTAACATTCGCAAGTTAGCGTATCCTGCCTTCATTCGCCCGCAGTAAAAATTAGCGTCATCTATTTGGTCCGCTTATCAAGGCTACCTAATCATTAACTTAGAGCTTGTTCAAAACCGTGCCGCTCATTTTATTACCGGAAATTACGAACAAAAATCCAGTATCACTGAAATAAAACTCGAACTTTCGCTGCCCCCTCTTCAGGTTCACCGGTGTGTTTCCCTTTTATGCCTGCTTCATGGACATTTTCAAAACACCAGGCCTCATTCTCTCCCTTTGAAAACCCCACTGCGCATGTCTAGGTGCATGGCTCCATAATCTAGGCAGTTACGAGCGCATCTTCGGCAACACGAAGGCGTTTAATTGTTCTGCGCTGCCCCACGCCATCCAGCTATAGAATGATCTCTCTGGTGATATCATTTCGATGACAAATTGCAAAGCCTTTCACTACCGCCTACTCAAACATTTCATGCTTACGTAGTTATTGCTTATTCATTCTCTCTAGATGTGTTATCATGTGTTTCAAATTGTTTAACGTTTTAATATGTCGCATTGTAGTATTGTAAACGCTGCCAAAATTTTCTTTATTTTACAATCACTGACTGTTCATGCTAATTAAGTTCGTGTTTCGTGCACACTCTTCCTTTGTTAAGTCTTGCTACTGGGGTGTTACTCTTGCTTTTCTGGTAGTCGTTTATATCACAGTGCACTTTCCAGATTTTACCCTTTTGATTTCATCGTTTTCTATGTTTATCACAGGTCATGTTTTACCACGTATCGCTCCCCTTACACAATGCTCCGATAAGGATACTGTAAGGTATTGTGAATAAAAAAATGCTTGACCCTGTTCATCATCTACGCATCCGTCTCTCCACGGGTGCTTTTCGCACTAGACCCATGGAAAGACCTTACATGTAATTGAACGAACGCTCGCTCCTCCTAGAGGTATGTTACAAGTCTTTTAAAAATTATCTTAAAGTGAACGCAGACAAAGAACATCCTTCACATTCCACAAATAACGACAACTCAT
Source organism: Rhipicephalus annulatus (assembly GCA_013436015.1). Classification (NCBI taxonomy): domain Eukaryota; kingdom Metazoa; phylum Arthropoda; class Arachnida; order Ixodida; family Ixodidae; genus Rhipicephalus; species Rhipicephalus annulatus. The sequence continues at coordinate 275,596 of WOVY01010300.1, read as the reverse complement.
GCCATGCTTCGTTTGAGAAACGGCCTTCTATGAGACAGCCCTACTCACTCCGTGTGAGGGGCCTAGAGAAGAAAATCGGTGTGCCACTGGAACAACATTTGATGGCTCCCGCAGTATGCCTGCGAGCGTGGCAGTGGTAGGGGATAGACGGCGACGTGTCTTGAAGGTTACAAAGCACGCACCAATTTCACATATTCAGACATACTTCCTAGAACTACAACAGAAATACACCTGTCCAGAGTCTTTTACGGATGCTTCAAAGACCAACAATTATGTCTCGTATGCACCCGTCGGCCCATCTTTTTCAGAAGCCGGCGTTCCGCACTCTGATACAGGCATTTTCACCGGCGAAGCTTGTGCGATGCTTGCGGCCGTTCAACACATTAAACAAATAAAATGGCAGAAGGCAATAACACATATTATCTAAGCATAGTAAAAGCTCTGAAAGCTTCTAAAAAGCGCAAAAACCCTGTTCTTGTCTCGCTTTGTTTGCTCTTATGCACAGTATACTCATCCATGCAAGCAGCACGTTGCAGTCTGCTGGGTGCCAGGACACCGCGAAATACAAGCAACGTTCCGGTGGACAGCTGGATCCGCCAAAGAAACCACTTCCAGTACATCAATACCAATTCCTGCACTCGACTTGAAACCTTTTCTAAAACGAAAGGTCAGAGGGTATTGGCAGAGCACATGGGACACACACACACACAGGTAATAAATTTCATGTCATCAAAGCGAAACTTACTCATTGACCGCTAGTATCGATACCACGACGCTAGCCGCGTGCAAGCATCGATGCCGCGAGGCCGATCTTTATGCCGCCAGCGAGCGCGAGCGCGCCGCGATAGCGACGTGGCGAGCCAACCAGTACGCCACGCCCCACGCTCGCTTCAAGCGCGACTTCCTCGACGGGAGCTTCGGCCACAGCTGCAAGGTGTGTGATCGACTTTGGTTCGACAACAACTTGACGAAGATCGGCAACGTTCAGAATGAACCGCATCGTTCCAAAGCGTTGTCGGTTCTTTGCGATGCGTTTGGAAGCGACGCCAACGAATTTGCCTACTACGTCGCGTGTGCCACGCGCAAGCAGTCGTTAATTTCTGGTAGAATTCCATCGCTCAGCGTGAGTTACGGCTACCACTACCCGCCTCGACCGGAACATCTACCCGAGTTGAACGCTGTCGAAGAACAGCTCATCGCTCCTCGACTCCGATTTATGAGTATACGACGCTTAACTCACGGCAACGGACAGTACGGAATCAAGGGTCAGGTAGTGAACGTCCCCATCGAAGTTCCAGCCGTCGTTAGGTGTCTGCCTCGCAAATTTACAGATGACGCTGCCATTGACGTCCACGTCAAGCGGAAACTGTTGAGCAAGGCCACCTACAAGCGAGGGTTGATCAAGCGCAACAACATCCACGCTTGGCTCAAACACTTGGAAAACACCCGGCTGTACAGACACCTGAACGTTCGCATAGACTGGAGCCGACTCAAACGTTTCGACGACGACGACGACGACGACGCAACTTACGACAAAGAGGAAATCGAAGCTCTACCCAAAATCAGCGACTTGAACGACCTATTACAAGGGCATGTCGCACACAGGCATGTCGCAAATTACAAACCACATTTATCGCAGTTCAACATATATGCTCCGCATGCTAACCAGTGTTCCCATTCAGGAAACTGCCGTCATTTTTTTAAACACGCCTCAGCTCATATACGACAAGAAGTTAACGATATGTCCCTGCCTTGCCTGTTATCGCAAATCAACCGATAAGCAGTAAAGTATTAAACGCGAAACATTTCTCAGCAAACTTCGGCGACTTTGAGCGTATCTATCTATCTATCTATCTATCTATCTATCTATCTATCTATCTATCTATCTATCTATCTATCTATCTATCTATCTATCTATCTATCTATCTATATAGCCGCCTACGGCTTTTGACTCTCCTGGCCATTTCGATAATGGTATCGATACCATATTTGGCATGGTGTAAAATGACTGTATGACGAGCATATTTGACTAGTCGTTACATGAAAATCATGATATTTATGTTATTAGTATCATGATTTATATTTCACGGTCTTGCTGCTTTTGCGGTAGTTTCGTTCACATGACATGTTGCAAAACTGGTATGGTATCGTATGATTGCATGGTAAACACAAACGACATAGCCTAAGAAGAAAATTATGAGACGCGTGTCATGTAATAACATGACTACATGCCACGCTCTTGATGCGCTCGCGGCCGTTTCGCTAGCTTCACATATGGCGAATTTGGTAATACGTGACGGCAATGAATGACGAAGGTATGTGACTGGTGCAAACATAATAACCACGAGATGCGTGTTATGTCAGAACATGACTACATGCCACAGTCAAGGCGCGCCAATACATTTCGACATGACGCGGTGCGCGTGCTCGCCGGCATTTATTTCGTCGCGTCACGTCGGCGTTGCCATATCAGGCGCAAGTCCAGCCATATACTTGCAGGCGCACGCGGCGCCGCACTGCACTGCTTTGACGCATGCGCGTTTCAGTGCGTCTAGCGTCCCTCCGTGACGGAAAAAAAGGCAGACGCGGTGCTGTCTGGTTAACGCATCGGTGTGAATGCAGCATGTCGCCTTTTCACGCCGGTTGCCATCGGGCCGTGCGGATGGACGCTGGTCGCAGCGGTCGAGCCTGGTGTGAGACTATAGAGTTCTGTGGGAGGCTGCCATGTGCAGCTACAGACCTCGACCTTCAGGAGGCTATTCCGAGGTGGACTGAGGTGGTAGAAGAGGCCTACAGCGTGTAAGATTGCTTGCCTTCTCGCAGCTCCTTTCCCTTAGGATGAGAATAAATAAAGTGGTTTCTTCCTCTCTCTCTCTTTCGCTCAAGTTTTGTTAACGGATAGCGTCGCTGTGCCCAGCGTGCGCGCGCGTCAACGTCACGTTGGAGTATAATGGGCTATTCATGATGCACTCGCGGCCATTCCGCTAGCTCCACATATATCAAATTTGGTGTTACGTGATGTAAACGGATGGCGAAGGTATATGACTGATGCAAACATGATAATCATGAGACGCGTGTCATGAAAGAACTTGACAACATACGACGTTCATAGCATGCTCTCGGCCGTTGCGCTAGCTTCACATATACTAAATTTGGCATCTCGTGAAGGGAATACATGCTGAAAGGTAAACGACACATCCAAACATATTAATCATAACATGGAAGTCGTGTACAGCATAATTTACCTCCACTTAGTGACGTTGCGGTGATTTTAAGGTAACATATCACCTTCTTCATTCGTTTTTCGCATATCATCGATTCATACTGTACGTGAGATCTGCCAATTTGTTTTCACTACTGAGATACGCATATATATTTGAACTGTCTCTCAATAAGCAATGCACAGATACAGTATCATTAAAAGTACTATAGCTACACATCTGTATCCCGGAGCTGCCTAGCTCTGGCGCCATGTATTGCACTAAATGGTAGCAGCCTCTGCGCTGAGAAGATTGGTCTGCAGGGAAAGGAAATACTTAAGTAAACTTTTCGAAAATACCAATGTCGTGCGCCTCAAAATGGGAGGTGCGCAGGTCACACCTATAAAGTGAAGCCAGACGAGCTCCACATTACGAGGCACCAAAATCGCACTCTAACGTGGAATTGGCAGCCATGCAAAACTGTCGATGGGACTCTCTATACTATCGATAGTTGAAGCACTATCGAAGCACTGATGGTATACGAAATCATAAGCGATATTAATATACGTTTGAGAGTACTGTCAAAAATACAAAATCAAACATGAGAACTATTGCAGCAACAATTGGTTTTCAGTGCTTGTTAGTGCAAACAATGTGCAAACAAGTTGACATGAAAAGTGTTTCGTTGACGCATGAATACTCGCTTCAACTGTTCAGCTGTAGGGGAGAGCAAACCATTACACGTAGGGAAACTGCACGGCTTCAAACATGTATTAGATTTCAAAAGACATGAAGCACGGCAAAAAGTAAAAGAAGTTTACTTTTCCTCCGGCCCTAGAGAAGTGCGAGGTATCAATGTGAAACAAAAACAAAGAGTGGGGATATTCTCCTCATATTTTTGTGCAATATATCTCGTAGAATTTTTAAAAATTAAAATAGGTGTGACAGGTGTTACATTTCTCAATACCAATAATTGCTTTTGAAATTTGAAAACTCCCGTGACACAAGCTACAAGGGCTGATGTAACATAAGTAGTGCACTATTAAAGGCACTGCTGTACATTTATTTAGAGGTCAAATTAAAGCGCGCAATCAATACTGATAGTGTTTCTCTTTACCGACACAGACTTGCTCTCAAGGTATAGTACATTATCTTTACATTTGCATTATATATCTACTGATAGGCCAAGGGTTTTGTGTGAACTGAGGCTGTGTCTTGTGAAATGTGTTGTCATCTATTTAGTGACCATATGTGCTCGATGCCACGCTAGCAAAGGCGGGCTTCAAGAGAATTAAAACGATTAAGAGCAAATGTAACAGTGATGCGGTGCTAGTTTACTAAAGTCCTCAACATGTGATGCTGAGTAAGCCAGTAAGGAATTGCAACTAGATACAGAATAAATCGGTAGAAAATAAAGCCTGCTAATAGTTAGACAGAAAATAACATCGCGTAACATTTAGATACAGTCAAGGTTTCTGCAATTCGCGGACCATTTCCGCCACAAGAAACAAGGGAACGTTATGCAGGTGGCGTCTGCGGGCGATGTCGTGTTGCCTCTAATTGCTACAGCACCTACCTGGAAAAGAGAAAAGGTAGCACATCTGCAGATGAACTCTTTATCTCAGTGTTCAGCGCCGTGAGCTGCTAACGCGGAGGGAAGAGTGCAACAAAGTACTTGCAGGCGACGCGTTGCTGTCATTGCCAAGCTGGCGCATGTGCGAGTAAGCTGAAAATCAGTTGCGTCATCAAGCGCATGATTGCCTTCCTTTGTGAACGACAGAGCAGCCGAAGACCCCAAACGGATGCCAATTTTAGTAGCAATTCTATTCACCCGCTGCGTCTGAATCCTCCATTATGCTACCGCTAATTAGGACCTTTGCTTCACTTGTTGTTTCAAGTATGCCGTTTCTTGTTTTCGCAATGCAATTACCATTCTTTTTAGGAAGCCAAGGAGTGGCAGTATTTAGTGAAATTTGAAATGGAAAAGCTGATAAGCTTTGATAGGTGCTTTTATAAGCGGGTGATAAGAATTGCCTGTTTCTTTTGCGTGATTAAAACATTTTTTAAGTAACGTTGTGATGTAAATTGATGTGCCTGCGTAAGGGCGTGGGTTCAGTATTACACATTTGGCGAAAAAATGGAAATAGCAAAACATAGAAGCTGTAAGGGGGCAATCACCGATTTCACTGTCCGATACAAACAAGGTACTTTTAGTCACTGTCACCATAATCAGCCTTCTTATCCAATATTCAGCCACCTTCTACACCTGGATATTCACTTCACCTTTCCTGGACTAGTATTTCTGAGCCTTCGATGGTTCTGGGAACCCTGGTGCACCTACGGTAATGATGAACTCCTTGCAGTCATAAAAAAGGATCGGTGGGAGAGTCATTAACACCACATACATCGTGAAATTGGTGTCCTTTTCTCATTGGTAAGGAATGTTTAAACTACACTGTCATGCCACTTCAAACTTCACAGCTTTCCCGTAACGTGTGCTGTCTGCAGTCACATTTAGCCTGTTTTGAAAGCTTTGTTTCTTCTTCTAATGTGCAGGCCTAGAAGAAGTGTCCTCGCTCACGTGCATTGAAGAATACTACAACAAAAGCTTAATAGACTAACTTTAGCCCTCACTTAGCGGGTAGTCGTAAGTGTCCGAAGCCATACATTACTAAACAAACAGTCGGAAAACTCAAATATTTCATTCAGATGAACTTTTTGTTCTTTGTTCAAATGACCCGTTAATATCTAGAGACGGTTTACTACAGTTACTTCACGCAAAGCTGAATACTTTTTTCGAAGGCTTTTTTAGCGCGGGTAGCAGCAAATGGCGTGAAAATAAACACGCAAATATTTAGCAATGTGTGTATCACTGCTTTCAAAAGCAACGCGACAACGAAAGACAATATTGCGACAGTGAAATGCCATTTTTCCTTCATGCATAAAGGTTCCCTGCTTTCTTTCATTGAATTCCCTGTATGACCACCAACCAAGGTCAAACTGTGTTTTGACAGCTCGTACAGTCTTCATCATCAAGCTGTCTCGAACCAAGTATAGACGAGTGGCACTGCACGCGCCAGCACACACCACATTCTGCACGTCATAGGCAACGGCTGCCTCCTACAAACCACCAAAATATTAAAAATTGTCACACCTGACAGAAAGCTTGATGATGCACCGGGATAGCGAATTTGTGAAAGTAAAAATAAACAGCAACGCATGTCTTAAATATGGCATGCAGATGAACTCACAATGGTGCCATTCGTTATAAAACACGGAATTGAAGTGACCTAGTGCAACAGCTTTGGTGCAGGAGCCAGAGCCATCACACCGGGGGGCCGGAAACCCTCATGCCGCAGACAAGTCGGAGAGTATTCGTCGAGCGGCGTCCTACAGCTCGAGCAAGCCCATCAGCCACTGCTGCTGCCAGTGAACCTCGAGCAGAAGGACGAGGGAACGGGGGTTCACTGCTATGAATGGTGGTGAGCTGCTTGCTAGTGAGCGATATGGTAGCCGACGGTACTGGCCACAAGCTTGCGCAGAGTTCCCAAGCACAGTTGAAGAAAGCTAGACGAAGTCCACCCAAGCTATCCCATAGCGCTGCCCTTCAAGCACGCGACATCGAAGTGAGCTCGCCGCTGATTACGGCAATGTGTTTTGGAATAGTCGACGTGCAGCGACTGAAGACTCTTCAACAAATCGCCAGCCTGAAGCTCGTCACTACGACGAACGTTCGATAAACAAGGCGTGTGGGCGCACGACAGCGGCAATAATTTCCATGCCGAACCGCAGTAACTCAACAAACAGGTCACATATAAAAACACAAAAAAGGTTGTCGAGCACGTCTTGTAGGCGATGACATGAATCACTTAGCTTTGGAGCTCTAACAGTCACTTTATTAGTTTGGTGTCAACATAAATTCCCAGGACATGTGAACATGGCTAAAGTACCATTACCAACTGGTCATAACATGAAATTGATGTACATGTCTAGTGCGCCATGACACATGTGACCAAGTCATTGGGCTTCAACAGCGGTTCTTTTACAAATTTCGACCACCTGGGGTTCTTTAACGTGCACGCAAATCTGAGCACACGGGCCTACAACATTTCCGCCTCCATCGGAAATGCAGCCGTCGCCGCCGGGATTCAATCCCGCTACCTGCGGGTCAGCAGCCGAGTACCTTAGCCACTAGACCACCGTGACAGGGCCGAAATTTCCGGAGCCCTTAACTACGGCGTCTCTCAGAATTTTATGATAGTTCTGGAACGTTAATCCCCACATATCAATCAATACAGACGTGTTGTTATTGTGCCCCAGATACGGGCAATATTGTTTTTTCTATTCACAATCACACAAGTATAAACACTGAGTTTTGAGCACTATTGGTTGGCGCTGTGGATCGGGTTGAGTTTCGGTCATTTCGGGTATCGTTTGAGTTGACATATGCAAAGACATACAGATAGACAAATATTCTTGCGTTGAAGTACCCCAAGAAAATCGATCATTTTTAAAAGGCTACCGCCCATGCAAGCACCACACTGGTTAACTAATTCATAGGCCCACAATCAACCCAGAGCAGATGTTCAAGCGATCGGCGTCGCATCAACAGCGCAAACCCATCTTTCCAAGTGCCACCCTTGTTTTTCGACGGACTATAAGATCGTCTACTGGACGCTATCACGTCTGCAACTCACGAAATGTAAATAACATCAGCCGCGATGCATGCCGTCGGAAGAGTCTGTCAATTGTCACAGCAAGACTTAAAAGATGAGGTGCGTGAACTAGTGAAGAGAACAGAAAGCTGCACCACCACCAAGGAAGACGCAAAAAAGCTCTTTCGCTTTAAGAGGTGAGCATGGAGGCAATTTCTACTACGTGAACGCCAACATACTATCTCAGCATGACCGCTGCAGAGGCGTGATCAATGACTTGGTACCTGAAACAAGCACCGCAGAACTCAAGGCGGAAATCCGCGCTACAAAATACATTGCTCTTCACGCTTAAATGATAGGGCAATCGACCAAAGCAGTCACAATTTTTTTTCACTGCCGCATGCTCACTACAACATATTCTTCCAACGCATGCACTTCCTCTGCAGACCATATCACAAGTCTGTGATAGTACACCCTGCAAGCATCTGTCCGAAGCTAATCGCAGATCTTATTAAATTTTTAATCAACTGCAGCCTGCATTGCGTGATTCGGTGCAATTTAGTAATTGTATGCTTTCAGCAAAATAATGAATTTGAAGAATACCTTCGAGCCAGAGATACACACAGGTTTATAGTAACATAGCCTTAAACGCTTCCAAAAATAAAAACCTAACACCTATTTTTGTGAAGCGATGATGGCTGAAAAATCTTTTAGCTCGTTCTGCCTCTTTTCATAGAACCGTACATAAGGGTGAAAAAACAACACCCATGTACGTGCAGACTGCCATTAAATAGTTCACCAAACGTCGAGAAGTAGGCTTGCCGCTAATTAGGCCCGGAGTGGGCTACCTGACTCAGCCTCGAATAAAAGCACCAAGTAGCGGTCCGGGATACGCGAAAACGCGTACGAACGACCTGAAATAACAATATATCTTCGAGAATACAATGACCTGCAGTACTTCGCCACTGACTAGAACTCTTAAGACAGGTTGTCCATTACCAAGTTTATGAGGTGGTGGATGCTCCTGGTCGCACGGAGAGCTTTCAGTAGGTTTATGGTCACTTACGCTTGCACCGAGAAAAACACGGCTTCCTCTCTTGCTGCGCGTTCGATGTTACGGCTTCCAATTTTCGCAAGAAAGTTACGAAGACGTTTCTGCTTTTGCTACTGCGCCCATTTGTAAATTTGTGTTGCAGTGTACGCCAGACGTAACACTTCGCGACTGTGTGGTATTTATGTATCACCACCTGCAGACCTTAAATAGATCACCACCATATGTAAATAAAGCTGCTTCGCCTATACCGTTGCTTGTGTGGTTAGCAAATGATTACGTGATGCGTGTATCTCGGCAAATATTGTAGCCCCATTACTACTAATTAAAGAGACAGCGAAGTGGCGAGCACAAATTCGGCAATGTTATAAGAAACGCAGGATGGTTCTCTCACATGTCAAAACGTCTACGCTGCTTCCCGTTCTGCACAACATACAGCCTTACAAATTCAGCGCGCTGAACTGCTGTGATTAATGTAGAGCTTGAAGATGCATTTTCATTTGTAGTTTCAGGTTCAATATAAAAATTGAAAATACATCTCTAAAAATGACCCAGGTTCCTGAATCATTGTTGCAAAGTGTGCCTTTTGGTCTCGCAATATTTCTGATAACTTGGTAACACAATAAAGCAGGACAGAATAAAGCGCTGCTGTGGCGTCTTCTTGTTAGCCTTTCTTGTCCCCTGTTTTATTGCATCCATATACTCATTGGTGAGTTTGTGAAGTGTTTGCACGACAATTTAGGCTGTTGGAAATTTTTGTGAAAACCTCGTCACCGACTACCTGCGTGCCATCTACGTGGTACTAAGAAACAAGTTCAATATCTGTATTAAGTAAACCATTTGAAAATGTGAATCCCAACATCAATTCATCTGGCTATAGACCGTAGCATACTATCTAAGCTGTTGAAGGCTGGCTTGAGATGCATACTAGATAGCCAGGACTGAGCAAACAACTGTTTTACAACGCCGGAACCATCGCACTTGCCTGCCACACATAAATAATGTTATTGAGTTCATGGCTTCCTGCCCCAAGAAACGCAGTTAGCGACTGCCTAGCTAATTTATTGGCACTTATTAAGTAAAACAAACCTGAATTTTAGGCAAAGCAACTTCACAACTTCCGGCTCTTATACTTGGCCCCTTCTGGGGGCAGACCGCGTTCACGAGCAATTTTTGCGATAGTCAGTTGACGCACAAGCATGACTCTCCACCACACCTTTTTATAAGCTGTTTTTGATATTTGGGACATGCACACTGACTCCAAAATAGGCCTTTTGTCACCGTCATTGGCGCTGCAGGGTTTAAGGGTGGGAATTCTCAAGGGGTGCAGAAGTTGATGTACTAATATTTTCTAAATTTAATCAATAAAACACTTTAAACTCCGTAAAAAGGAGCCTTCCGCGAACGGCCTTTGAACGAGCCGTTTTCTGATATCGAGGCGAGTACTTCCCCGCGGAGCTATGAAAAAGTAGTGCAAGGTTTGCCTAACAGAACTAGTGAACACAACGACGGACCATTTGGCTTGAGTATTTGCATGTCTCATACCCAAAACATGCGCTTATTTGCTTTCCAACTAACGTTTACTCTTTGATTACCCACATACAAACAGCTGCCAGAAACGAAGGACTTGCTGATAATGAGAACATCGCTAAATTATATCTACAATACAGAACCTCTCTTCCCAACCACCCCCAAAAAATTCAAATATACCGAGCGGCAGATACAGTTTACCAGCTGTTATTGCCAAGGACAACTACACAAGTTTCATGTTAACAGTACTCTCAATAGATAAACCTGCGCGCACGTGATTGAGTATAGACAAATTCTACCGGACTTGCGTCACAAAAATGCGTTGGGGCTGTCTTTGTAGGCAAAAGACGCCATGCCTACCACAGTTTCTGCTAGGTTTTCAATGGCGCAGGTGGTGTTCTCAGTAAACCAATGAGAAAAAAAAATTGGAAGATCCCCCGTACAGTGAAAATCGATGATGTGCAAAACATAAATGAGAAATGCTGAATGTCACTTTAAAATCAGCACAACGTTACGAGGTGGAGGTAAATGATGCCGTACATCACACGTGTGACAGGATTATTATGTTTGCACCAGTCATATATTCCGTCATCCCTTGACGTCACCTTACACCAAGTTTTGTAAATGTGGAGCTAGCAAAACGGTCGCGAGTGCATCATGAACAGCCCAATATACTCCAATGTAGCGTTGACGCACGCGCCCTGGGCACAGCGACGCTATGCTAGCAAAACGCGAGTACTCTATATATTCTGACGCCAGGCGCGACCCACGCGACCAGCGTCCGTCGGGGCAGCCCGACGACAACCGGTGCGAAACGCGACATGATGCGATTCGCATCGATACGTTAGGCGCGAGACAGACGTGCGATTTTTCTTGCGATGCGGTGTGCGGCGTCGCATGGTGGGGCGTGCCGAATCAACACCACCTAGACTATATTCTAGGTGGTGTTGGCCGAATGCGACGTCTCGGGACCCACGAGGGCAGAGGAGCTATCACCGGCAGGCTCCACCCCCATGCGACGCCTCGGCATGCAGGGTCGAACGACTTGGTATGCTCGTAATGAGGCACGAAATAAACAACATTGCACAGCCACGCGTCATTCCACAAAAAAAAATTAATAAATCGCATTCGTGAACGACAAGCACGTCGAGACAGCGGCAACAGCTGATTAATCACGACTCCGACAGGTAGGCCTAGCAATGCAGGCGCCGGCCATCGCCTAAGCCGTTCACACGCGAGCTGGTCATCGAGCGCTTGTTTTTGACAACACTATTAAGCTTTGTAATCGTTTTTAATGCGTTAGCACACGCTAATACTTTATCGGTGCAATCAACGTGAAGAGCAAAGATGGAAGCGAAGAGAGCCAGCGCAGAGACGCCAGTAGCCGTGTTTACCTGCGAATTGACCTTGCATCGCTGGTGTGATGCTCGCCGCACTGACTTTGCGGTGGTGCGATGCGTTGATACGTCACGAAACCGTACGATACGTCACCACTGCGGCTGCCGCATTGTCGCACCGCACGCCGCATCGCACGAAAAATCGCACGTCTCTCTCGCACTTTACACAGATAACACTGTGTCTCCCTCTTTTCTTGAAGGAGGGATGACGGACGCGCTGAACCGCGCATGCGTCAAAGCAACGTAGTGCGGCGTGCGCCTGCGCATACATGGCAAGACTGGTGCGCGGCGTAGAAATGAACGCCGGTAAGCACGCACACCGCGTCACGTCGAAATGTATGGGCGCCTTGACTGTGGCATTTAGTCATGTTCTCACATGACGCCTAATTCATGATTATTGTGTTCGCACCTGTCACATACCTTCGTGATTCATTGACGTCACGTAATACCAAATTTGGCATATGTAAAGCTAGCGAAATGGCCGCGAGGGCATCATGAGCGTGGCATGTAGTCATGTTGTTATATTACACGCATGTTGTGATTATCAAGTTTGTATGTGTCATATACTTATGTCGTCCGTTCGCGACACGTGATACTCAGTATGGCACGCGTGAAGCTAGCGAAACGACTGCGAGTGCATCATGAGCGTAGCAAGTACTCAGGTTCTTACATAACACGCATCCCATGTCTAGCATGCTTGCACCAGTATCACACCTTCGTCGTCCACTTATTTCCCGTAATACCAAATTTGTTATAAGTAAAGCTAGCAAAACAACCGCCAACACATCATGAGCGTTGCATGTAGTCATGTTGTTACATAACACACATCTTTTGATTATCATGTTTGCACCTGTCACATACCTTCGTCATCCATTTACGTACCGTAATACCGAATTTGGTATATGTATAGCTAGCTTAACGCCTGTGAGTGCATCATAAACTTGGCATGTAGTCATGCTGTTACATCACACGCATGTCATGATTTTCAAGTAAAGGTCTATCGATTGTGTTCGCCATTCAATCTTGTCATACCATACCAGTTTTGCAACCTGCCATGTGGACGAAACCACCGCAAGAGCTGCAGCATCATAAATTGTAAATTATGGCAGTCATGACATTCGAATCATGATGTTCAAGTTATGACTTGTAAATATGTTCATCATACAGTCCCGTTATAGCATACGAAGTTTGGCATCAATATCATTAGCGACACGTCCAGGAGAGCTTGAAGTCGTAAGCAACTAGATAGATAGATAGATAGATAGATAGATAGATAGATAGATAGATAGATAGATAGATAGATAGATAGATAGATAGATAGATAGATAGATAGATAGATAGATAGATAGATAGATAGATAGATAGATAGATACGCTCAAAGTCACCGAAGTTCAATAAGAAATGCTTCGTATATAAAAACAAACAGCGTTCTCGGCTTGGAGCTGGTGTCTCACAGCGGCGTCTTGAGCACGCATTTACGGATGTTAGAGGCGCCGTCGGCTCAGTCTTTTATCAATGTTTAGCGAAATTCTATCAAATACCCCACAATCTACCACCACCGGATATAGCGGGTCTATCCGAACCCTTCGACACCGGGAACATGGGTGAGACCTTGTTGGAAGCTTTTAAATGCGAAGCACTTCTTAGCGAACTTCACTGACTTTGAGCATATCTATCTATCTATCTATCTATCTATCTATCTATCTATCTATCTATCTATCTATCTATCTATCTATCTATCTATCTATCTATCAAAATATACCAAAATTGGTATTATGCAACGTGAATGGATGAAGAAGGTACACTGGCACGAACAGGATAAACATGAGATGCGTGTCATCTAACAACATGACTACATGCTACCCTCATGATGCGCTCACGGCCGTTTCGCTACAGCTTCACTTGTACTGAGTTCGGTATTACGAGACGCGAGCAGACGACATCCAAACATGATAATTGTGACATGTGTGTCTTGTAATAACATGACTACATGCCGCACTCATGATGCGTTGCGGCCTTTTCGCTAGCTTGACAAATGCCAAATTTTGTATTACGTGAATTCAAAGGATCACGGGTTCAAATCCCGGCGGCGGCGGCTCCATTTCCGATGGAGGCGGAAATGTTGTAGGCCCGTGTGCTCAGATTTGGGTGCACGTTAAAGAATCCCTGGTGGTCGAAATTTCCAGAGCCCTCCACTACGGCGTCTCTCATAATCATATGGTGGTTTTGGGACGGTAAACCCCACAAATCAATCAATCTAATTCAAAGGATGTTGAAGGTACGTGACTGGTGTAATCATGATACTTATGAGATGTGTGTCTTGTGATAACGTGAATACATACCACCGTCAAAGCGCCAATACATTTTGATGTGACGCGGTGCGCGTGCTCACCGTTGTTCGTTTCATTTCGTCGCGTCACGTCGGCATTGCCATGCCAGGCGCCAGTCTTGCCATATACTCGCACGTGCGCGCCGCGCTGCGCTGCTTTCACGCATGCGCGTTTCAGCGCGTTCTGCGTCCCTCCGTCTCGAAAAGAGGGAGACGCAGTGTTGTCTGGGTAACGCATTGGCGCGAAACGCAGCATGTCACATTTCGCGCCGGTTGCCGTTGGGCCGTGCCGATGGACGCTGGTCGCGCCTGGCATCAGACTATAGAGCACTCGCGTTCAGGTAACGTAGGAGCACTGTGCCCAGCGAGCGCGCGCCTCCATGCTACTTTGGAGAATATGGGGCCCTTCATGATACGCTCGTGGCCGTTTTGCTAGCTCCACATATACCAAATTTGGTGTTACATGACATCAATGAATGACAAAATATGTGAATGGTTCTAAGCTTGGTAATCTTGACACGCGTGTCATGTAAAAACATGACAACATACCACGCTCTTAGCGTGATCGCGGCCGTTTCACTAGCTCGCCATATACTAAATTTGGTATCACGTGACGTGAACAGATGACGAAGGCAAACGACATATCCAAACATGATAATGATGACATGGAAGTCATGTACAGCATCATTCAAGTTCACCTCGTAACCTTGTGCTATTTTCAGAGTGACATAGCAACATTTCTCATTCCTCCTTCCCATATCATCGATTGCCACTGCACGTGGAATCTGCCAATTTTTCGTTGTGAAAACCCACCCGAGCTACAAGTGTGCCCAGCTAAGCCTACACTGACAAAGCCGACGCTGGTCACAGAAAGGTTGATTAACGTTGCCGAGTTGTATGCCAAGGAATCGGACGCACCTCCGAAAATGACATAAATGGAGCAGAAGTGAGGGAAACTCCGAGTAATGATTCCGGAGAGGACGACAGAGGTCCGACGAGACGATACGCTGACGGCGACGTGGAGGGCTGGATTGATGTCACGTACAAAAGGAAGGACCATGTGAGCCCTGGCGAAGAGATAGGATAGAAAGCCACCCGCTCAAGAATGCCGACTTGCAGAGATAGGAAGAGCATAGTGAGCAAGGTTTTACAAGCAAGCAGGATGCCAAGGCTACCTGCAGATGACATGAAGATAACCTTGAGACCAAGAGACAGCCTGAGCGTTAGACACACGTGCAGATCGCCAAGAAGAGATAGCCAAGAAGCCGGGGTGAAAAACAACAAAATATTCACAATCTGACCCAACCGTACACAAGATATCCTGGTGATCAGCCCTCCAGATGAGAAGACGGCAACAAAATTCATCAAAATCAAGGATATAAAATCAACGGAAAGAAGTACGGGACCAACGCGTACGTCTCGGCACCAGAACACATGGACAAGATTGACTGAACTCGGGCCGGTAACCCTGCAGGGTTTTCTTTTTTATTTTTTTAATAAAAGTTTCTCCGTTCGTCCTGAGGCGCTCTGTTAGCGAACGGTCGAGAGTGACGCGAAAGTGCAGACACGAAAGCAGACGCGAAAGTGGGGCGCATGGAGGAGAGAGAGCAAACAGCCGGAGAAGAAGCGGTGACGCACGACAACTACCCTCTCCGGCCCTCTTTCGTACCACAAGCCCGGGTTGCTAGGGGGGGAAGTAAGGGCGTGCCCGCAGCTGTTGCTATGGAAGAGGGAGTGAGAGCGGCGAGATAAGACCTGCCTGCGCACGGACACTACCATGGACGCCGCGGACAACGCCGGATGCCTGACATAGTCTGGCTAAGAAATGCATTTGTAATAAAATAGCATTAAAACCCTGAGAATGCAAAGAATAAATGTCAGGGTATTACCGAAAATAAAACCTAAGCTTCATGCGGGACAATTAGCTCTTAGCGACACCTGGTCTCGGAACTGCTTATAAAAAAGACCCATACTTCGTAAAACATCAGTTATTCTAGTTATTGTTAGCGGAGTTTAACATACCAAATTCACCTTGTGATTATGAGAGACGCCATGGTGGACGACCTCGGATATATCGAATGCAGGAATTTTTCCCGTGTTCCTAAATCCAATCACGTGGGGGTGGAAGCTTTCGTGCCCCCTTTGAAAAAGGCCGCCGTGTTCTGTAATTGGAATGGTGTTATGGTTTATTGTCATTTGGATGGTCGGAATTTCGGCGGCCCTCCACTAGGGCGTCTCTCATAAATTTATGGGGGTTTTATGACGCTAAACCCTACATAATAATCAATCGATCACTGTTGATTGTAGAAGGAGCGTCACTGTTGAAAAATACTGCACTGCGTTTAATTCATTAGGCTGAAGGTGTGCGAACAAACATATGCCGCATCTAGCATCAAGAGTTGCATCCTCTACCATCTGGTTTTTAACAGCTTCTCTCCAGATGACGGCGACTGTCATGGCGCCAGCAAGTGAACAAGTAAAGTGCAACAATATGCTTTTGAATCTTACTGCAGCAAGTAAAGATTTCTCACTATAGTGTTGCGGGGAGCATAGCGTGTAATTCAGTGCTTTGTATGAGTAAAGATTTTTCGGAAGACGGTTGTATAGGGAGCGAGCGGCATGCGATCTTCAGTGACCATGTTGGTGGTTATCAATTTACTTATGTTCTACAAACCTACATAAGATCCTGTCTCTCTTGCACAGGCGTCTCTATTGGTAAGTGCCCGGAGGCCGGTAGATATTCTTGGCGTTGCTTTTCGGACAACACAACGCTGTTTTAAGATTGTATAGACACTTCGCTAAGAGTGGGAGCGTAGCGTATGTTTCCGCAGGAGATTTTCCTTACCATTGTTTCTGTGCTAGTTATTTACACTACAAGAAAACAGTTCCATGCATAATACAGGCAGAAATGTTTCAGAAAACAGGTTTACATGCACCGAAATGTTAACCTATGAATGGGGCAGCGTGTTGTGCTTCCTAATACCTCCAGTCAGCTGTTGCCAGTAGCAAGGCAAAACTGTGTCTAGTTTTTTTTCCATACGTGCCGCAAAGTGGATGTGCTTTGCTGTTTCTTTGGACGCCTGTGCTTGATATAGTAGACCAAGGATATTTCGCAATGCCAATAAAGATGGTCTGATTAACATGCGCAAACAACTGCAAAATTTGTGATGTTACAATATAAATTTGAGTTTAGTGTAGCAAAAACAGTGCTTATGATGTACGCAAAATTAACTTTTTTTTTCGTGAGCTCTGCCTCCTATTTCTGGATAGCACCCATCAGTCTCACGGTGCCACCACAAGAAAAAAAGCAAGCTTTTTAAGTTGCCTGTATATTTAGTTTGCTGCGTTTGCCCTTTTTTGTAGTACGTAGTTTACCACTTGGTAGTATTAGAACTAGAATATGTGCGAAGCATGAAGTCGCGATTTCTTGACCTCATAACGTTTTATATTTCTCCTATTGGGCCCTTCCGTGTATCTGTTTTTTATCTAGCGTTTTTTTCAGCCTCCAACTCGCAACGGAATAAATCCCAAAGTCACCAAACTTTTCCTTCCTTATACGCGTTGTGCGTAGCCTAATGTGGAAACACAAAAAGCCTTTCTTACAACATATTGGCATCTAGGTGTCGCTGCTGTTGCCACCCTGCGCTCGTTGTTTTTTCCGGAAGAGTGCGACCCGCATTTTCGCAACGCTTTTCTACACTATCTTCGCGTATTATTTAAAGAAAAAACAGCATTCCTCGGCGTAGCTGAGCGTAACACAAGAGTTGCGAAAGCGGTATTACAAGGATTGTCGTTAAAAATAAACTCAGCACTCCACACTCTGCGCCTTCCTCGCGCGCGAAAGCATACTCGGTATGCACCGACTCACCTCATAACATAAACCACTCGATCAAAAAAAAAAAGTGTTGCCACCAGCTGTGCATCTCGGAAGGGCGTAAGTTTCTGCACCTCCGCATCATTTTGAAGAACACTATGGCATGCACTGAGTAACATGAAGAGCTGTCTGGGGCGGCGAGAGCTGCTTGTGGGATATTGAATATCGTGGTCTTTCTTACTTATATGCAGAAATCAGGACACTGCACTCGTATGCGTAGCGGATTAGGAAAACCGGTACACAACGCAGTGTCAAGACAGGGGAATGAACGTAACGCATTTAATTTTGATTTTCACTACTCGAGCTCAAACCATGTTTTATAGGCAACATAATTAAATTCTGGAGGAAAGCAAGGTATCCCATATTTTATCTTTTGTTCTCCAAACACAGTGTTTGTCTTTCAATGGAGACATAAGTAACACATATCTATATTATATATGTAACAAATTGTTGGCAACTGAACAACGATGAATCGCTGCTAATAAATTCATGGATAAAAATGCACTTTGGAGCATTCTAAGTACGACCAGTATAAGCCACAGGTTTCTGAAGTGCGAATGAATGTAACGTAGTGTTTTTTTTCTCAAAGGACCATATGCAGAAACCTAAACTATGTTAAATATTACTGAAACATGAAGCACGCCAAAATATTTTTTTTCTTCTAGAGCCCCTGTAATCGAAGTAAAGGAATTCTAGAATGTAAGGTGAACATAAAGATACAAACTTTCGAATCATAAATGGGGACACTCTTGCATCTGTTTGAATGAAAGTGAGTCTGACTATAGGAGTGCATCAATATTTGGAACCTTAACAACCAACTTGACGGTGCCAAACCCGATAATTTGTATCGCCGTAGGCTGTGATCATTCCTTAACTAGTTATTTTTGTTCGGGTAGGTGGAGAAAAGCATAAACTTATTCAAGCATATCTTGTTGTAGGACACACCTCAAAAACAAGTGGTAAAAGGCAAATTTTCCTACTTCTTTCTGATTGTTTGTGTTCGTTATCATTTTAGCGTTAGAATATAAAGTTTTTCTTTCACTGAAAGACAGCATAGTTGAATTTGAAGACAACTGAAACTCAGATATTCGGCGTTGAAATTTCCTTGAAAATAAAAGTGTTGAAGATGAAAATAATAATAAATGGCATAAAAGGAGCTAAGAGGAAGAGAGCTCAACCATATTTAAAAGCCTTCAATGAATGACAGGAAGAAGAAATCGGACGCTTAGTAAATTCCGAAAAGTGTTCGGCGAACGCCTACGCCCAATGAAAAGGGTGGTCAAAATGAAGCGTGACGTGCGCGTCTTTCTTCTTGCATCGTTGGCTGGCCACAGTGACGCCGTGCCTCGCACTGTGAGCATAACACACTAAAGGCTTTCGCCGAAAAGATGCTACAACGATAGTCCTTAAGTGTGCGTCCTATACAGCAGTGCGCATAAGCCAAATTCGTACGTTTGCAGTCATACGAGGTTTGCCGCTAGAGAGTTATCAGGCTGCCTCTGTCGCCAGTGTCTGTGAATAGCTTGATAATAAGCCATTTGCTCGTGCTGTTACTGCCTTAAAGACCGCGCATCTTTGATCTCTGCAGCATACATGCGGGTATTAGGATAAACGTGCGTACAGGATGCCTCAGTCTTAATCAAGCAGATAGAAAAAGCTGAGGAAGAGCATGTAATAAGAACAAATCGTCACTAACCAGTGCTCATTAAGAGAAACAGACCCTTTTCAGAGAGGCTAACAGCTGCCAGGGTGGGACATAAGTTAAGTGGTTGATGATGTTAAGAATTTTGCGTGGATAGAGTTATGAAAAATAGCAGAGGACTTTCTGACTTTGACCAGCATTGTAGAGTGCTGCTGCCGCTAGTGATCGGTGAGAGACATAGAGTTTCATACAATAGTATGTAGAGAGGAATGTGGCACTGCGTTAGTGTACCTCCATGGGCATTTTGGGAAGTACAGGCTTCTGAATTTCTGATTGGATAGGGTTGTCAAGCAAACTGTCTGCAGACTTTTTTCTGCAGTTTCAGTTTCGTTCTTCGCGCATATATATATATATATATATATATATATATATATATATATATAAAGAACAAAAGGTGCTTCTGTGGATCCAGTATTTGTATGCGTTGAGAAACGACAAACGAACGTGCGAAAACGTTTAGTACTTTCGACGTTTCTGCAGGAGGGCCTGCCTTCATCAGGGAATACCACCTGACAAAGGCAGGCCCTCCTGCTAAAACATTGGAAGTAATAAACATCAATTTTACAGGTTCGTCCAACGTGTCTCATCGCATGTATATATGAGTGCATTGACTCTCTGCCTACAGTTTCAAATGTTCTTTGTTTCCATGTAGGCACGTGCTATCTTAGCTATATATCTCAAACAGGGCGTGGCCACACAGCTATGTCAACGTTGATGAACGAGCGTGAGAAACAAAGCGTGACAGCGCAAGCACGACACCGGCGTTTCTACACAGATAACAC
Organism: Rhipicephalus annulatus; assembly: GCA_013436015.1. Lineage (NCBI taxonomy): Eukaryota > Metazoa > Arthropoda > Arachnida > Ixodida > Ixodidae > Rhipicephalus > Rhipicephalus annulatus. Next base: position 255,076 of record WOVY01010300.1, on the reverse strand, counting down.
AAGAAGCTCGACGCAATGTGTGTGTGGGGGGGGGGGTGCCCCAGACGCTAAAAAGTGCATTACCGAGGAAAAGCTAGAAAACAAAAAGAAAACAAAATGAAGTTTTCCAGCTGCTATGAACCAGGACCTCAACAGCAGCCTGATGCCTGCCAGGCTTTCTGGTCGGTAGGACAGAGCACTGCTGTTCAGATAACGCATAACGCGGAACGACAACGACTCCCTTTTTATTTCATCTGGCGTCCTTCTATGGTGACAATCTTTGGCTGCCATGTCTCCTCACTGTTAGGCAATGTCTCCCTTCTGCTAATGGAGCGAGATCTAGAAGTTTGTATGGCTGGATTGGGTATTGGTCAATCTATGCGTTAAGGAGCAAAAAGAACGTCAGAGATTGTGACCACTACCACGTGAACATACCCGCTAGTAAAGGTTCAGTAAATAGGTTTGTTGGGTTACGGACGTAGCAGCATTGTTCAGAATATTCGCATAGTTTTAAAGCGATAGCATTCAGTCATAACGTAAATTCTGTCGTGCGAGGGGCATTGTTTCAATAGTCGGTGACGCTTTTAGGACATGCACTTAGCGGCAGCATAACTTGCTTGAAACCTGGAGCCTGTGAGGGTGGCTGATGCAGATGAAGCCTTAGAATGTGCGGTAGTCCGATGCATTTGTGTATGCACTGTTTTCGAATGAGTGGCAATGTATCTATCCTGGGCTAGTAGCTGACCAGTTTATTGTCGATATGACAATATGGTTGTTCGTCGAGGTCGCTTTTAAGACGAAGCAATTTGCAATGTGAGAGAACAGAAAGCAAGAAACCATGAACTAAAGAAAGCAAGAAACGAAAATAAAACGTCCCACGCCAAGCTTCTCTTGGCCTCAGTGAAGGAAAGGACTCCTATGATTAATGGAGGCGCATGTTATGCAGCTTGATTAGATTTTTTATTATTTTAATACCATATATATATATATATATATATATATATATCAGAGAGAGAAAGAGAGAGTGAAGAGACACAACCAAGGTAGTTGTCTCAATTTTATTTCTAACGGTTTTGACCGGTGGACAGGTCCCCGTCAGGGTTTGTAAACAAGCGCGATGCTATGCGAACATACCGCATCGACATGATGGTTCAAGATGGAAACGCTAGAGAGCGACAAATTGGTGGTGTTTTACAGTGTTAACATAAGCTGTGCCGAACAGTTCTCTTCGTCTTATTTGCTGGAACAAGCCAGAGAGACAAGAAAGAGAAAAGAATGCAAAAGGCCCCATTTATAGTGGGGCATGGGCCGTATGTTAGGACGAAATATAAAAAAATTGGAGCAGCAGAATGCAAATGAACAGACTAAAAATTCAAAAAGTTAAAAAAGTGTTAAAAAAGAAAACGGGAAGGAAGGAGAAAAAAAGAGAGGGCAGGGGAGGCTTCCGCGACGCGTCTCTGAAAGACGCGGAGGGACATTGTTGGTGAGCTTGGGTGGCAGGCAATTACTTGGAGTGAAACGAGAGAATCCGGCAGAGAGAGCACCACATCTGGCCTCTTCTGTGGTCCGCTAGAAAAAAAAAGAAAGAAGAAAGAGATGTTTCGTTTTCGCTAAAACCCTACTGACACGTTCTATATGTGGGGGGGGGGGGCAGATTTTGGGGCAAATGTGGTGAAAGCACTCAAGGCCGCTTGAAAAGTAAAGCCTAAATATTTTAAGGTCAGAAGACACATGTTGTCAATATGACTGCATGCGTGTATTAAGCCCTTTTGTGCCACTCTCCGAAGCGCCTGTGATTAAAACCGGCTGGCGCTGGTTGGGCTTTCCCAATTACAGATAATAAAACGAACATAAGTTAAAAGGAATGGCAAAAATATATGAAGAAATGTGCAATGTGAAAGTGGAACAAATAAAAAACACAATGAAATAGGTGATATTGAGCGAGAGATAAGTGCACAAATCTGTAAACTCGGGGAAATCTAAACAGACACAAAGTAACACAAAATAAAATAATAATCTTAATAATAATAAAAGCAATAATAATAAATAAATAAATAATCATGCAACAAAATACATCTACGACCACAACATGGAAAAATGTTTCATTGGTCTACTACCACGATAGTAATTTTGCACTTTTCTTGCACATATCGAAAAATAATAATAATAATAATAATAATAATAATAATAATAATAATAATAATAATAATAATAATAGTGAAAAGAAAAAGATGAATATAAGTCCAGACTCGATTCCTGTGCCATCTCACCTCTGCATGACCTAAGGAACGATAGATTGACAATCCTTTCCCAGATGCCGTGTGTTGGTGTTCAAATTTGTGGATGAAGTATGAATCCCGCTGTTACCGTTCACGAGTCCTGCGGAAGCCCGACTGGAGGAGGGTGGCTCTAATTTTCTCGAATGAGTGCTCGGGAAAGTTCAGATGCTTGGAAAAAGGGAGATTTGGCAGATTGCGTGCGTGGGCTCTGTGGTTATTGAAACGTAGTCTGAACGTCGTAGCACTTTTGACCGATATTCTGCTGCCCACAGACTCGCAATGCAGCTATATACCACGTTCTGGCTCTCACAATTCAGCGAGCCCTTAATTTTGAATGTGAACTCTGAGGACAAAACCTCGGCAAAAGGGTTGGGGTCATGTGTTTTCAGACTTGGCAGTGTTGTTTCCCACATGGCTTGCAACCACAATCACTGCTTTCAGACTCCGTCATCGTAGCTCTAACTAGGAAGTCTTTTATGTTCTTTCCGCAGTGGTAGATAACTCACGCTGGCTCCGAGAAAATTGAGAATAGACGGGCACCAATCTGTATTATGTTAAAATAATTTGCAAGGATATTGTTGAGGTGTGGTAGGGTTGACGAGTATGTGACGACAAGGCTAGTTTGGTTTTTGAATGACGTAGCTTCGAGCCCGTCAAAACTTTGTTTTTATATACTACGTGCCCGGCTTAAACCATCACCGATGATTCTCTCTGGGGTACTCTTTTCGCCACAAGGGCCGCTTTAAAATTTTTTTCATGACCTTCGAAGTCAGACACGTCCGAAGAAATTCGGCAGTATCGGTGTGCTTGCGAGTATGGATCGCTGTCTTGGAGTGGTGCAAATGGCTACTCTTAAAATGAAGGTGTTATGGCAATCCGTAGTGTTTTTTGTATAGATTCGTGCGGATTCGTTTCTAGTTAACTTGAACAGTAACATCGAGAAAATTTATAGTTGACTTAGAGTAGGTGTGTGTAAACGAGATTGATAAGCGGGTTGAAATAAAGTCATCCACGAATGACAGCTGACTTTCCTCTCCGTGGTGCCAAATAGTGAAAGTATCATCCAACAATCTTTTGTAAACGAGAGTCTTCGGTGTTCTGCTTGCTAGAACACTGAAGGGTACTGAGCTACAATCACTTTGAGTTTGATAATAAGCAACGACTGATGTACAAGAAAGGGTCATCAGTTATGGTAGCTGGTCGCTAGCAAAGCCAGTGGCCAACTGTTTTACAACAGGAAAGGGGTTTATTGCAATTATCTGGACTACATGGAAGTTTCTCCCCTACAATTATGGCACTGTAAGCCCGTGTGCTCAAATATGGGTGCACGTTAAAGAACCCAAGTGATTGAAATTTCCAGAGTCCTCCACTACGACGTCTCTCATGATCATATGGTGGTTTTGTAACGTTAAATCCCTAAACCAAATCAGCATTTACGGCAGGCCCTTTAAAGTTGTAAGTGACCACCACGCCTTCTGTTGGATGGCAAACCTAAAAGACCCTTCTGGTCGTCTCGCAAGGTGGAGCCCGAAACTGCAATTATTTGATATTTGCGTCGTTTACAAGTCTAGAAGACAGCACTCCGACGCCGACTGCCTGTCTCGTGCCCCTTGAACCACCACCAAAGGACGACGCAGACCATGACTGCTTCTTGGAAACCATAAGTGCTGACGATTTCGCCGAGTGACAACTAGCTGATCCGCAACTTAGGAGCCTTGAGAAACACCCCGAAGGCAAGGCTACCGTTGCTCCAAAAGTATTAAAACGATTGGCATCTAGGTGTCGCTGCTGTTGCCACCCTGCGCTCGTTGTTTTTTCCGGAAGAGTGCGACCCGCATTTTCGCAACGCTTTTCTACACTATCTTCGCGTATTATTTAAAGAAAAAACAGCATTCCCTGCGTAGCTGAGCGTAACACAAGAGTTGCGAAAGCGGTATTACAGGATTGTCGTTAAAATAAATCTCACTCCCACTCTGCGCCTTCCTCGCGCGCGTAAGCATACTCGGTATGCACCGACTCACCTCATAACATAAACCACTCGATCAAAAAAAAAAAGTGTTGCCACCAGCTGTGCATCTCGGAAGGGCGTAAGTTTCTGCACCTCCGCATCATTTTGAAGAACACTATGGCATGCACTGAGCAACATGAAGAGCTGTCTGGGGCGGCGAGAGCTGCTTGTGGGATATTGAATATCGTGGTCTTTCTTACTTATATGCAGAAATCAGGACACTGCACTCGTATGCGTAGCGGATTAGGAAAACCGGTACACAACGCAGTGTCAAGACAGGGGAATGAACGTAACGCATTTAATTTTGATTTTCACTACTCGAGCTCAAACCATGTTTTATAGGCAACATAATTAAATTCTGGAGGAAGCAAGGTATCCCATATTTTATCTTTTGTTCTCCAAACACAGTGTTTGTCTTTCAATGGAGGACATAAGTAACACATAATCTATATTATATATGTAACAAATTGTTGGCAACTGAACAACGATGAATCGCTGCTAATAATTCATGGATAAAAATGCACTTTGGAGCATTCTAAGTACGACCAGTATAAGCCACAGGTTTCTGAAGTGCGATATGAATGTAACGTAGGGTTTTTTTTTCTCAAAGGACATATGCAGAAACCTAAACTAGTAAATATTACTGAAACATGAAGCACGCCAAAATATTTTTTTTCTTCTAGAGCCCCTGTAATCGAAGTAAAGGAATTCTAGAATGTAAGGTGAACATAAAGATACAAACTTTCGAATCATAAATGGGGACAACTCTTGCATCTGTTTGAATGAAAGTGAGTCTGACTATAGGAGTGCATCAATATTTGGAACCTTAACAACCAACTTGACGGTGCAAACCCGATAATTTGTATCGCCGTAGGCTGTGATCATTCCTTAACTAGTTATTTTTGTTCGGGTAGGTGGAGAAAAGCATAAACTTATTCAAGCATATCTTGTTGTAGGACACACCTCAAAAACAAGTGGTAAAAGGCAAATTTTCCTACTTCTTTCTGATTGTTTGTGTTCGTTATCATTTTAGCGTTAGAATATAAAGTTTTTCTTTCACTGAAAGACAGCATAGTTGAATTTGAAGACAACTGAAACTCAGATATTCGGCGTTGAAATTTCCTTGAAAATAAAAGTGTTGAAGATGAAAATAATAATAAATGGCATAAAAGGAGCTAAGAGGAAGAGAGCTCAACCATATTTAAAAAAGCCTTCAATGAATGACAGGAAGAAGAAATCGGACGCTTAGTAAATTCCGAAAAGTGTTCGGCGAACGCCTACGCCCAATGAAAAGGGTGGTCAAAATGAAGCGTGACGTGCGCGTCTTTCTTCTTGCATCGTTGGCTGGCACAGTGACGCCGTGCCTCGCACTGTGAGCATAACACACTAAAGGCTTTCGCCGAAAAGATGCTACAACGATAGTCCTTAAGTGTGCGTCCTATACAGCAGTGCGCATAAGCCAAATTCGTACGTTTGCAGTCATACGAGGTTTGCCGCTAGAGAGTTATCAGGCTACCTCTGTCGCCAGTGTCTGTGAATAGCTTGATAATAAGCCATTTGCTCGTGCTGTTTACTGCCTAAAGACCGCGCATCTTTGATCTCTGCAGCATACATGCGGGTATTAGGATAAACGTGCGTACAGGATGCCTCAGTCTTAATCAAGCAGATAGAAAAAGCTGAGGAAGAGCATGTAATAAGAACAAATCGTCACTAACCAGTGCTCATTAAGAGAAACAGACCCTTTTCAGAGAGGCTAACAGCTGCCAGGGTGGGACATAAGTTAAGTGGTTGATGATGTTAAGAATTTTGCGTGGATAGAGTTATGAAAAATAGCAGAGGACTTTCTGACTTTGACCAGCATTGTAGAGTGCTGCTGCCGCTAGTGATCGGTGAGAGACATAGAGTTTCATACAATAGTATGTAGAGAGGAATGTGGCACTGCGTTAGTGTACCTCCATGGGCATTTTGGGAAGTACAGGCTTCTGAATTTCTGATTGGATAGGGTTGTCAAGCAAAACTGTCTGCAGACTTTTTTCTGCAGTTTCAGTTTCGTTCTTCGCGCATATAATATATATATATATATATATATATATATATATATATATATATAAGAACAAAAGGTGCTTCTGTGGATCCAGTATTTGTATGCGTTGAGAAACGACAAAACGAACGTGCGAAAACGTTTAGTACTTTCGACGTTTCTGCAGGAGGGCCTGCCTTCATCAGGGAATACCACCTGACAAAGGCAGGCCCTCCTGCTAAAACATTGGAAGTAATAAACATCAATTTTACAGGTTCGTCCAACGTGTCTCATCGCATGTATATATGAGTGCATTGACTCTCTGCCTACAGTTTCAAATGTTCTTTGTTTCCATGTAGGCACGTGCTATCTTAGCTATATATCTCAAACAGGGCGTGGCCACACAGCTATGTCAACGTTGATGAACGAGCGTGAGAAACAAAGCGTGACAGCGCAAGCACGACACCGGCGTTTCTACACAGATAACACAAGAAGCTCGACGCAATGTGTGTGTGGGGGGGGGGGTGCACCAGACGCTAAAAAGTGCATTACCGAGGAAAAGCTAGAAAACAAAAAGAAAACAAAATGAAGTTTCCAGCTGCTATGAACCAGGACCTCAACAGCAGCCTGATGCCTGCCAGGCTTTCTGGTCGGTAGGACAGAGCACTGCTGTTCAGATAACGCATAACGCGGAACGACAACGACTCCCTTTTTATTTCATCTGGCGTCCTTCTATGGTGACAATCTTTGGCTGCCATGTCTCCTCACTGTTAGGCAATGTCTCCCTTCTGCTAATGGAGCGAGATCTAGAAGTTTGTATGGCTGGATTGGGTATTGGTCAATCTATGCGTTAAGGAGCAAAAAGAACGTCAGAGATTGTGACCACTACCACGTGAACATACCCGCTAGTAAAGGTTCAGTAAATAGGTTTGTTGGGTTACGGACGTAGCAGCATTGTTCAGAATATTCGCATAGTTTTAAAGCGATAGCATTCAGTCATAACGTAAATTCTGTCGTGCGAGGGGCATTGTTTCAATAGTCGGTGACGCTTTTAGGACATGCACTTAGCGGCAGCATAACTTGCTTGAAAACCTGGAGCCTGTGAGGGTGGCTGATGCAGATGAAGCCTTAGAATGTGCGGTAGTCCGATGCATTTGTGTATGCACTGTTTTCGAATGAGTGGCAATGTATCTATCCTGGGCTAGTAGCTGACCAGTTTATTGTCGATATGACAATATGGTTGTTCGTCGAGGTCGCTTTTAAGACGAAGCAATTTGCAATGTGAGAGAACAGAAAGCAAGAAACCATGAACTAAAGAAAGCAAGAAACGAAAATAAAACGTCCCACGCCAAGCTTCTCTTGGCCTCAGTGAAGGAAAGGACTCCTATGATTAATGGAGGCGCATGTTATGCAGCTTGATTAGATTTTTTATTATTTTAATACCATATATATATATATATATATATATCAGAGAGAGAAAGAGAGAGTGAAGAGACACAACCAAGGTAGTTGTCTCAATTTTATTTCTAACGGTTTTGACCGGTGGACAGGTCCCCGTCAGGGTTTGTAAACAAGCGCGATGCTATGCGAACATACCGCATCGACATGATGGTTTCAAGATGGAAACGCTAGAGAGCGACAAATTGGTGGTGTTTTACAGTGTTAACATAAGCTGTGCCGAACAGTTCTCTTCGTCTTATTTGCTGGAACAAGCCAGAGAGACAAGAAAGAGAAAAGAATGCAAAAGGCCCCATTTATAGTGGGGCATGGGCCGTATGTTAGGACGAAATATAAAAAAATTGGAGCAGCAGAATGCAAATGAACAGACTAAAAATTCAAAAAGTTAAAAAAGTGTTAAAAAAGAAAACGGGAAGGAAGGAGAAAAAAAGAGAGGGCAGGGGAGGCTTCCGCGACGCGTCTCTGAAAGACGCGGAGGGACATTGTTGGTGAGCTTGGGTGGCAGGCAATTACTTGGAGTGAAACGAGAGAATCCGGCAGAGAGAGCACCACATCTGGCCTCTTCTGTGGTCCGCTAGAAAAAAAAAGAAAGAAGAAAGAGATGTTTCGTTTTCGCTAAAACCCTACTGACACGTTCTATATGTGGGGGGGGGGCAAATTTTGGGGCAAATGTGGTGAAAGCACTCAAGGCCGCTTGAAAAGTAAAGCCTAAATATTTTAAGGTCAGAGACACATGTTGTCAATATGACTGCATGCGTGTATTAAGCCCTTTTGTGCCACTCTCCGAAGCGCCTGTGATTAAAACCGGCTGGCGCTGGTTGGGCTTTCCCAATTACAGATAATAAAACGAACATAAGTTAAAAGGAATGGCAAAAATATATGAAGAAATGTGCAATGTGAAAGTGGAACAAATAAAAAACACAATGAAATAGGTGATATTGAGCGAGAGATAAGTGCACAAATCTGTAAACTCGGGGAAATCTAAACAGACACAAAGTAACACAAAATAAAATAATAATCTTAATAATAATAAAAGCAATAATAATAAATAAATAAATAATCATGCAACAAAATACATCTACGACCACAACATGGAAAAATGTTTCATTGGTCTACTACCACGATAGTAATTTTGCACTTTTCTTGCACATATCGAAAAATAATAATAATAATAATAATAATAATAATAATAATAATAATAATAATAATAATAATAATAATAGTGAAAAGAAAAAGATGAATATAAGTCCAGACTCGATTCCTGTGCCATCTCACCTCTGCATGACCTAAGGAACGATAGATTGACAATCCTTTCCCAGATGCCGTGTGTTGGTGTTCAAATTTGTGGATGAAGTATGAATCCCGCTGTTACCGTTCACGAGTCCTGCGGAAGCCCGACTGGAGGAGGGTGGCTCTAATTTTCTCGAATGAGTGCTCGGGAAAGTTCAGATGCTTGGAAAAAGGGAGATTTGGCAGATTGCGTGCGTGGGCTCTGTGGTTATTGAAACGTAGTCTGAACGTCGTAGCACTTTTGACCGATATTCTGCTGCCCACAGACTCGCAATGCAGCCTATATACCACGTTCTGGCTCTCACAATTCAGCGAGCCCTTAATTTTGAATGTGAACTCTGAGGACAAAACCTCGGCAAAAGGGTTGGGGTCATGTGTTTTCAGACTTGGCAGTGTTGTTTCCCACATGGCTTGCAACCACAATCACTGCTTTCAGACTCCGTCATCGTAGCTCTAACTAGGAAGTCTTTTATGTTCTTTCCGCAGTGGTAGATAACTCACGCTGGCTCCGAGAAAATTGAGAATAGACGGGCACCAATCTGTATTATGTTAAAATAATTTGCAAGGATATTGTTGAGGTGTGGTAGGGTTGACGAGTATGTGACGACAAGGCTAGTTTGGTTTTTGAATGACGTAGCTTCGAGCCCGTCAAAACTTTGTTTTTATATACTACGTGCCCGGCTTAAACCATCACCGATGATTCTCTCTGGGGTACTCTTTTCGCCACAAGGGCCGCTTTAAAATTTTTTTCATGACCTTCGAAGTCAGACACGTCCGAAGAAATTCGGCAGTATCGGTGTGCTTGCGAGTATGGATCGCTGTCTTGGAGTGGTGCAAATGGGTACTCTTAAAATGAAGGTGTTATGGCAATCCGTAGTGTTTTTTGTATAGATTCGTGCGGATTCGTTTCTAGTTAACTTGAACAGTAACATCGAGAAAATTTATAGTTGACTTAGAGTAGGTGTGTGTAAACGAGATTGATAAGCGGGTTGAAATAAAGTCATCCACGAATGACAGCTGACTTTCCTCTCCGTGGTGCCAAATAGTGAAAGTATCATCCAACAATCTTTTGTAAACGAGAGTCTTCGGTGTTCTGCTTGCTAGAACACTGAAGGGTACTGAGCTACAATCACTTTGAGTTTGATAATAAGCAACGACTGATGTACAAGAAAGGGTCATCAGTTATGGTAGCTGGTCGCTAGCAAAGCCAGTGGCCAACTGTTTTACAACAGGAAAGGGGTTTATTGCAATTATCTGGACTACATGGAAGTTTCTCCCCTACAATTATGGCACTGTAAGCCCGTGTGCTCAAATATGGGTGCACGTTAAAGAACCCAAGTGATTGAAATTTCCAGAGTCCTCCACTACGACGTCTCTCATGATCATATGGTGGTTTTGTAACGTTAAATCCCTAAACCAAATCAGCATTTACGGCAGGCCCTTTAAAGTTGTAAGTGACCACCACGCCTTCTGTTGGATGGCAAACCTAAAAGACCCTTCTGGTCGTCTCGCAAGGTGGAGCCCGAAACTGCAATTATTTGATATTTGCGTCGTTTACAAGTCTAGAAGACAGCACTCCGACGCCGACTGCCTGTCTCGTGCCCCCTTGAACCACCACCAAAGGACGACGCAGACCATGACTGCTTCTTGGAAACCATAAGTGCTAACGATTTCGCCGAGTGACAACTAGCTGATCCGCAACTTAGGAGCCTTGAGAAACACCCCGAAGGCAAGGCTACCGTTGCTCCAAAAGTATTAAAACGATGATTTGTGTCCTTGTTCTTGCGAAACGGCGTTTTCCTGAAGCGAAAGTTCTCGCCACTTAGGGCCAACTTCCTCTTTGTGGAACCTTCAGCGTTACGTCCAAAGTTTTTGGATGCTTTACATGACGACCCGATGACTGGACACTTCGGTGTTTCCCATTTGCTCGCAAGAATACAGGAAAACTGCTACTACCACGTACTTCCGCCAACTTCACTCGTTATGTGGAGACATGCCGAGACTGTCAACGAAGAAATACACCACCGACAAGGCCAGCCGAACTTCTCCAGTGCATTGAGCCACCACACTAGCCGTTCCAGCAAATCGAAATTAACTTACTCGGGCCGTTCTCTGCGTCGAATTCCGGGAACAAATGGATCATCGTAGCTACCGACTACTTCACGAGCTACGCCGAGACAAGGGCCCTGCCCAAAGGCAGTGCCACCGAGGTAGTCAAGTTCTTTGTCGAGTACATCGTTCTGCGTCACTGTGCTCCGCATTTCCTCACTACTGAGAGAGGTATGGCCTTTAAGGCGGACCTAACTCAGGTGATCTTGAGGCACAGCAAGAGAAGTCTACGCTGGACTACCGCCTATCATCCACAGACCAATGGCTTCACTGAGCTTTTAATAAGACCATCTCCGATATGCTGGCCATGTACATCGACGTCAAGCACAAGACACGAGAGGAAATTATTGCGTACGTGACCTTCCCGTACATGATGGCCATCCAAGAAACGACGCAGATGACGCCGTACAAACTTGTCTATGAAAGGACTCCGGAAATGACGCTCGAAGCCATGTTACCCTACGTCACCGCCGAAGAAAACCTCGATGTCAACGAGTACGTTTAGCACGCTGAAGAGGCCCGACAATTCGCCCGCCTCCGCATCAAGAACCAACAGACGACGGATCGCCGCTGTTACAATCTTCTATGACGCTTCGTGCAATACCAGCCCGGGGAACGTGTTTGGGTATTGACGCCGATACGCTGACGTGGACTCAGCGAAATACTTCTCCGACGGTATTTTGTACCACACAAGGTAATTTGAGGTCTTAGCCCACTCGACTACGAGGTTGTCCCTGATGGCATCACGGAATCTTAACTACGCCATTCACGACCTGAAAGCATCCATGTTGCTCGACTCTAGCAATTTCATGCGTGTTATTGAACGGAAACAGTGTATTTTGTTGTTGTTGGTATTGCTGTATCGTACTTTGTTGCGTTTACTTTCTATCAATATTTTTGTACTTTCCTCTTCTGTGAAAGCATCAAGATGATGCCTTCTTAAGAGGGGGGCTCCTCACCTCACGTTTTGTTATCAGCCCGTTACACTACCTTACACTACCCGTTACAATACCTAGCCCGTTACACTAACTGCGCCTACGGTGTTGGAGATGCTTCGAGGCTGTATTTGATCGTTAGGGACGATGACACGCACTTCGTGGACCTTTCATATTGTTCTAGAACCTACAATGCCGCTAGCGATAACGCCTTGATGTTCGATGGCAAGTGTATAGATGCCGACACGCTTCGCCGCTTGTCATTTATCGATGGCTCACGCTCTGCTCGTAGCTATAAGGGCTAGCATCTTGCTGTGATGTAGCTTTTCTTTTACGTGGCCGTAAGTTCGGTCTAAACAGCAGTTTATTATTCGACCTGCAATCAGCTACGTTCACCCGCGTCACAACCTCATGACGACATTATAGACCATTCCAAGGTGGTAAGAGAAGATCTTAACACGAAATATTGAAGAATATATACATGATACACTAAAGTCTCTGGTCAAGAAGATTTGCCGCTATTGGGAAGGCATTCAAGTATTATACCAGGAGCTGTAATCAAAGAAGTTAGGATGAGTGAAGCGGTCTGCACTCAGCGCGTAAAAAAAGGCACACAAGTGGTGTCAAGTGACAAGAGAAAAACGTAATGCGTGAGAGCCATGAGAAGAGTAGACGTGAGAATAAAAGGTCGGACTACACCCGGCTGTTGCGGTTACGTCTTGTTAATGTGTTAGTTCTTCGGAGCAATATCACTATAAATATATATATATATATACACATGTATATACATAAATAGGATTTTAAATGCACAGCAAAAATGTGAACTAACTGATTGAGGTATTCATATCATCCGGCTAATTCGAAAAGGCGAACGCGGGCTTGGTCTTGTCCCCATCTTCACCTTCGGGCCCTGGCTGAGCTCGGGCAATTTTGTTTTTTATCGGGTGGCGCTTGGGTCAGATGCAGTGCCCGAATCAGGCCGAAAAGGTAGGAGGTTTGTCGGAATTATTTTTAGGTTGTAGAGATGAGCACACAAGACGAACTTTGTGATTAACTAACCAGCAAATAATTCTCTTTTCCTTTACTAACCTTTCAAAAGAACAAGAAGTTTAAAGATGTCATACTGGCATGCTTGCGAAGAAAATCTTGGCAATTACGGCTACCAGTTGAAGCAGTAAACGGAATTTTAGTTTGGCGGGATATGGATGCACTTCACTGTCCCCCAAATCATCGTTCCCCCTTCACTGAAGCCCATAAGTGCCCAAAACATTGGACACTTATGTTTAACAATAGCTTGTATTATACGTGTCCAGTGGGTGAAATGTGTCGATTGCCTATGTTTTATTGTGGTATATTGACTATCCCGCTACATTATCAGAAAAAATTATTGCGTCGCCGCTATATTCATATTGTGGAGCCATATCACACAGGATTTGACATTGATTTCTGTATGCTGCGTCAGGTCGGGTGTCATTACCACAATCAGCTGGCGAAGGCTCGGCTCGAGCTCAGCATAGCTGCCCATGCACACTGCAACTAAACAAACCGCCAAGTAATAGAGTGCATGCTATTTGCCAATAAGACTTAAAGTACAAAACGTGAACCAGTAGTCCCTGCCATCCGCTAACTAACCTAGTGCAATAGGTATCTCCTACGATGCAGTGGCGTGCAACGCAAGTCATAACCATATTCTGGACATTTACAAAGAAATAATTGACGACTGTATTGGTCATGGTTCCCTCAATAGAATCAGCGCGCATGGGTAAGATGTCGCTTGCATAGATGGCAAAACAATTGTTAAGCATGTGTTAGAGCATGTCCCAATTTGCTCCTTATTCTATTCTTAACGACTTTTGTGTTTGTGTTCAGGAGCTACAAGCATGGTTGTTTACATCCACACCGTAGGATTAGCAGGTAATACATGGACATTGCAATTCTTCATTAGTGCCGGTTCAGACGGCTTTGTGGATTTAGAAATCGGTCGTTGTTGATAAATGCTTGCAGCAGAGACCCACGCGCAGCATTTTTTTTTCATTTTCAATTGGGGTTCTATGTCTTTGTTGTTTTCCGTGTGTTTTGTTATCTCACAAACCTGCCTTACTACGCTGCGACCGTTTGCAAGTTCGCAGAGGGTGCGCAGTGTAAATAGCGTAAATAGGTGACCGTCCCAGGGGAAAAAATTCGAGGAAGGTTTTTTTGCATACAGCAGTATGTACGCACTGCAGACAAGAAAGCACCATGGCCCATTTCGAGTAAAGACGAAGAAAATAGTTTGCGCCGGTATTTAGTCGTATAGTAATATTATTGCATAATTACCTGTTCACAACTGAAACTTGATTCGCCAATAACCTTAGGAAAATTAAGTTTCTGTGTGAAGCGCGTAAATCATTGATCTCAAGGGTAATGTAGGCTGCACTGTCAAGCCTGCAGTGTATCTACGCCTTTGTTGCTTCTTCGCTAACCAGAGTTATGCGTGCGGTGCGGATCGCGTTCGTTACTTTTTATTCCTTTTGCTCTTATTTCGTATTCGACTACTGCTGCAGTTTACACAAGATTATAACGCTACTCTCAAGAATTGACTTCGCTGTACATGGTGCAATTTTGGACAGACGTAAAAGTGTTATTGTGTGTGTGTGTGCTTGCAGTTGTGTAGGCCACTGAATTGACCGTCGTAAGTTTTTCTTGCGAAAAAAAAGAATTAACACTCTTGCGGACAAGCTTTCCTTCACAACTTTTCACAAAAGCAGAATGAATGGACGTAGTTGCCATAAGGCGTGATTAGGCTGTTGGGTTTAACAGGCTCCGTGAAAGACAAGTCTCAGCTAGATATGAAGGTAAGTTCATACTTTTCAATAATTCGCACAATGTTCGCAAATAATATGATTACTCAGAAAACAATGCCCATTGCATGCTTTGTGAGTAAATAACAGTAGTAATCGTGGTTCACGAGTGGGCTGTTTTGTTTAGGCAATACAACACTTTTTTTTTGTTCTTTCACACACGGCTTTACTTATTCGAGAATTCTAGACCTTCAGTTTATGAATCTCGTGTGATTGTACTTTCTGTAAAAATACTGATGTAAATATATTTGTTTCTCAATTTTTCTGGTTTGAACGCTCGAGGAGTTACCAAGCATAAATTACAACTTCCACAATTACAAATAAACAACAGTTGAAAACCTCCATCTCTTAAAGTGACATGAAGTTTCAGGCCGCGTTTTATTTTTTTGTTTTTGGCCTACTTTTACCTTCTTTTTTATTTCCGCGTGTTTTGATAAAAACACACAGTGAATTTTTTTCGCTAGTTTGGTTCTTCAAAGCAGGCTGCAGGGCTCACGAATCGAAGCGGGAAAACTTAGGAGTAGCCCGTAATTTTATTTCCACTATCTACAGCTAGAATGATATAAGTGTAAATTCAACTAGAATGCGCACATCACAGCCAAAATTATTGATACGGATGTCGCAACATCACGTGGTTATCTTGAGGGGCTGCGCATACTTGTAAACCTAGTTACACAAATATTAGGATGTCACGTTTTAATCAGTGAGCACTCATATTACGCAAGCCGACAAATTAACCTCGTCTGGTGCAATAGCGCTACATACTATTAAAAAAAATTGGCAGATCCCATGCACACATTGGGAATCGAACACGTGCGAAGCACGAATGAGAAATGTTGATATGTCACTTTAAAATCAGCACAACGTTACAAGGTGGAGGTAAATGATGCCTTACACAAGTTCCGTGTCATGATTAGCATGTTTGGATTTGTCGTTAACCTTCGTCATCTATTCATATCATGTAATACCAAATTTAGTATATGTGGAGCAAACGTAACGGCCAGCGAGCATGCTATGACCTTGGTACGAGGTTATCTTGTTACATGAGACGCATCGCATGATTATCATGTTTGCACCAGTCATATATTTTATCATTCATTGACGTCATGTAACACCAAATTCGGTATATGTGGACCTAGAAAAACGACCGCGAGTGCATCATGAAGAGATCATTGTACTCCTCTGTAGCATTTGAAGGCGGAAATGTTGTAGGCCCGTGTGCTCAAATTTGGGTGCACGTTAAAGAACCCCAGGTGGTCGAAAATTCCGGAGCCCTCCACTACGGCGTCTCTCATAATCATATGGTGGTTTTGGACGTTAAACCCCACATATCAATCAAATCCTCTGTAGCATTGACGCGTGCCCACGCTAGGCACAGCGACGCTACGTTAGCAAAACGCGAGCACTCTATAGTCTGATGCCAGGCGCAACCAGCGTCCGTCGGTGGGGCCTGACGGTAACCGGTGCTAAATGCGACATGCTGCATTTTGTGCCGATGCGTTACCCAGCCCTTCGTTCTAGTAGCGGATCGCGTTTACCATAGCGCGAAAGACGATTCAACGCACCACAATTAACAGCAATTGCAACCACGAAACGAAAACACATCTTCAACACACCTAATTCCCACCGAGGGTTGTTTGCCGCATACACAAAGAGACGCTGCGCATTGACAAATCATAAGTGCGAGTACAATAATTAGGGGGGAGAGACCAAGGAGCGGGGTTAGGGGCTTTGAAATATTTGCTCATCGTTATGCTATTTAAACGAAATTACTTTTCTCCTGCCGTAGTTGCTGTAGTTGGCATAGCCGTATACTATAATAGTACCTTTTATAGCAGATTTCTTGAGCAGACTACTAGCTGACGAAGGTGCTCTTCATTCCTTCGCGTTTACCACTGCTCCGAAATGTTCTATGGGAGCAAATGTCACTCTCTGTGATGCAGCAGTTCCCGGCATTTGCGCAGGTGAGCACGGTGTTGCAGTTGATCTCTGCACTGAAGAATAAAATTTTCTTACAGGCACTAAGCGCATCACTCACTTATATTTTGCTCCTTGTTCATTGTTCACTCCTCCGCTGAGTATACTTTTTCTGATTCAAAAACTGCAATTCGTAAATTCGCCACTTTCCGAATTCATTCCCCGGCTGCTAAAATTCCTGAGTCATCTCTTCCGCCGGATCGCCTCATCACACTCCTCTGGGTCCCTGCGCACTGTGGACACCCAGGCAACACGGCCATTCACACCCAAGCCCGAGCACTCGCCAACCGGGCTCACAGCAACCTGCCTTCGCTTCAAGATGCCAGGGATCAACTCCTTAGCTATCACTATATCACGCAATTTTACCGAAATTTCCACCTAACGTATCTCCCGCCACATAAATCTCTCTCCAGAAGTGACCAGGCTTCGGGCGCAGACTTCAAACGGCCACAGTTACGTATCCTTTTCTTCTCTCCCTTTTTACACAAGGCGAACTCTCGCCTCAATGCAACTTATGTCCTAGCACGAGAGCCGACTTCCAGCACATATTTCGGAATTGTCCAAACAAACCCAAACCTCCGTGGCAAGGGTCAGAACACCAGGAGCGATGGGAGGCTGCTCTGCGCAGCTCGCAACCGGGTTTACAGCTCCGGACAGTGAGCTGGGCCAGAAGGGTCGCCGAAGCACAGCAGTGTCCGGCCACCTAGAGCGGCTCGAGGGCTTGTCGTCATCCTGATTCCACTTCCCCTACCACGCCCCCCCTCACATGATTCCTTCGTGAATCAATAAAGTTGATTACCTAACTACCTACCTGGGCCCTTTTGATGCGCTCACGGCATTTTGCTAGCTCCACATTTATCGAATTTGGTGTTGCGTGACGTCAATAAATAACGAATTATATGACTGGTGCAAACATTATAATCCTGACACGCGTGTCACGCAAGAAGTTACAACATATCACGCTGATAGCATGCTCGCGGCTGTTTCGATAGCTCCACATGTACTGAATTCGGTATCACGTGATGTGAATTGGTGACGAAAGTAAACGACTCATCCAAACATGACAATTATTGCACATAAATTATGTATGGTATCATCTACCTCCTTCTTGTAACGTTGTGCTTATTTTAAAGTGACATATTTACCTTTCTTATTCGTGTTTCGCATATCCTCGATTGCCATGGCACTTGGGATCTACCAATTTTCGTTTTTTCGTTGCACTGACCTTTTGCCGCCAGATACAAATTAGTGCGCTCTTCTGGGTCTGTGGCACCATAGCCTCCACTGAATACTTGGCCTTAAGATAACGAGGCGCAGCAGCTCAAGCAAAGTGCCAAATTTACGTCGCCTCAAAGCTAAACACCGTCAAAGTTAAGAGAAAATAAATTGTGCACTATCTTTCCCCCTTTTCACAATCGTTTTTTTCTTGAACTTGACTTGTCACCGGCTTCCATGCAGAGCGTTTGGAACGCGTTTGTGCTTCATGCCTTCCCAACGAATTTTGGCAAAGACGTTTGTGCTTCACGCCTTAAACGGCTGACCCCATCCGCTGTGCCCATCAATTTTGCTCAAGGTTGAGCGTTCATGCTTGTGCGATTTCCAATTAAAAACCAATTATTGCGCGTGTCTAGGGCACCTTAACAACACATATTTTTCCTGTGCGTCTTTTATTTGAAAAGATATACATAAGTAATTTTACGGACCGTAGCGCTTTTCCCGCTGCGCTGACCATGCAACGCTTGCACGGAACGGGGAGTGTTTCCAATGCTTTGCTAAGACGAGACGGTGGTGACACCTACACGTCGCCTTGCGTACTTAACCTTATCACCTCTGAGATGCGTGCGCACACCCGTCTCAGTGCCACGCGCTTTGTTTTCGAAGAAAACTGCGAGATGGCGCTCATGTCTCACGTGTGACATGCCTTCATTCGCGCGTTCGCCTCCGCTGCACGCTCAAGGCCCTGTAACGCAGTGCCTCCAGAATACCACTCACCGATTTTCTTGCGCAGAACATCAAATAAATGTCTTGTTCACTCTCCACACACGCAGGAATTTCGTCTTTCGACGAAGTTTGCAGAAACATGCAGATGCAGGGCCAATTTTTTTTCTTTGGAGCATCTGTGCTTCCTGCACTGACACCATGGCACAGCATACCAGCACCATGACAATCTCTTGTTCTTCGCTTGAATCGAACTCCTTTATGTTGTTGGCAACGCTGTGTGAGAACGGGCGAAAACAATAAATGCGGCGCACTCGGTTTGCTCCTTTCACTGAGCTGGCGTCAGTCAGCTGATCGGGGCTGGTCTCAAGATTTCTCGCTGATAAAGAGATCCGGACGTGACTCTCCGGTTTCGCGACTCCCAGTCACTCGCATGCATCCTCTGCCGGTGTGAACATCAGTCGCTTTTTGGCCGCCAGTCGCGAATGGTCGTGCGACAACTGCTAGTCGTCGGTGTTCACCAGCCTTTAAGCATTCTGTGTTCCACAGGAATTTTACTTTTTCAGTGGCAATTTCTCGCAGTTTCTTTGCAGCATCAGCCCTTGAGATTAGAATAGATTCTTCTACAGCGTCTTTGCGTGCTGATCAAGCAGATACATTGACATGTCAAGCTCGGAAGAAAAGAATATTCGCAGTAGATGTACAAATGAAAACGAGTCGATGACGTGCTTCCCACAACGGTCGGCAATTTGTCCCGCGTCCTTGCAGGTGTAAGTGAGGAAAGTAAACTGCCCTTTTAATGTGATGTCACTGGTCCTCGGCTAGGATTGTCGTCAAAAACCTGCATTGCCATAACCTTGCACATTAAGCAATGACAAGACAGTGCCTTCTGAAAAAGGGGCCCGGGGAAGATTGTTAGGGGGAGAGACTGCCCCTTCATGCGCACGCCTAAAGTGAAGATAACAGCGACAATCGGTGCTGTTTACTCGTCAAAAAGGTACACATACACAATAAAAAATATGTACACTATAAAAGGTCAATATTGACACAAACCAGAATTCGTTAATTAGGTGTACGAGCGGCTACCAACAAAAATAGTAGGGATGCAGTATATCTTATAGGGATCAATGTATTGCCCTGATTTAGTGTGCTGGCCCCCTAGAACCGCGGCTATAAACCAGTCGTGTTCGACGGACAGCTTGTTGACTAGCAAAAGTGACTAGAGACCCTTTGCAGTGGTGGAAAAATGTAGGGAGAGGGGTCATACATTAAACACAACATGCAGCGTGAAACAGAAGGCTTGTATTTCTGGCTTTGCACTCTTGCCCATTAATAGGCTCACTGAGGTAAGACAAGCCTTCAGCTTAAAACACCGTGCGAAATGAGTCGCACACGTGCCAACCATGAAGACATTCAGTTGAGCAAGCCTTTGCGAAGCCTAATCGTGGTGGAATTAGAGAGTAAAATTAACTTGCTCAGACAATTCTATTTTAACAGCTTGTCAACAGGTTCAATAGTTTACAGCCACTTTATAGCTATTATTTCTTTGTATATATGCAAGTCTGAAAAAACTGTTGGGCCGGTATCTGAAAAATGAAAAAAAAACTGCTGGAATAGTTTTACAGGAAACTTGTGAAGAAGGGAGAACACAAGACACCTCCACCACATTGTAGCACCGTTTTATGGCTACACATACCAGAAATCACAAGAGGCCACTTTCGCAGGACGGTTTACGAAGGCTTAACAGACTCTGGACATGGCATCATGGATCATTAAAAACCATTGCTCAGGCCACCAACAATCATTGTTCCACATAATGATAGCTGTAAATTGGGGCCAATAGGTTCGGTGGGCTCTCCATCTCTATAGAGCCATTGTATGTATATGAGTTGAAATAGTGTGAACACATAGAAGACTACCCAAGTATATTCCTGCAGCGCAACCACTGTGCTCAACGGTCTGCAGTCATTATATTCCCAAGTATATTCCCTTCGGCTTTGGCTGTATTGTGCAATGCTTCATTTACTGAATATCGGGCTCAATATTTAAACGCAATAACCAAGTTTTCATTAAACGTTACTCGTTGACAAAATTTTGAGCACCAATATATAGCTTAATGGACTCTTTGTCAAACATAGCTCGAAGTGTATGCATTCATTGTTGAACTTTTTATCTATTTGATGCCTGCACTGATAGCATGAGGCCTCAGCCCTAAATACCTATGTGAGAACAAGTTGCGGAAGCGCTAATTATGTTTTGACTAGTTTAGGCAAAACTTCACAGTACTTTATTGTTGGCTTCTGCACTTTTGTGACTTGCTTTATAAGGGTGCCTGCTATTGAAATATTCAGTGCACAAAAAGGCAAAACAAATCATGAAAGGCTTACTCAAAATAATTTAAATTGTGCAGAAGAAGATAGCAATAAATGAGAGTAGACTCTACTTATTGTGCAAAAAATGTATGCAAGAAAAATGCTGACAACTCAATTGACGTTTTGCTTGTTGTAGACGCTGTGTTCTATACTGAACTCACACATGCGTTGTTTGGCACAGTTTCAGTTTTATACCTTTTTAGCCTGCACCGCAACCACTGTGCTCAACGGTCTGCAGTCAGGTAAATTGGAAGAACGTAATAAAGTTATGCTTACTAGATTTAGTACCGTGAGAGCTTTAAAGAGCTAGTTTTGCAAACATTCTGGCTTTGTCGTGAACGTATTCGTTCTGAGCAAGGTTTAATCATCCTGTACATGATTCGAAAATTGAGATAGTTTAAAATGGGAGAAATAACAAAATTGTCGGGTACAAGTGAGGATGGAACTCAAGACGTTTTAGTGGCAAGAAGGTAGGTAATCTACCACAGTTGCGATACTTTTCTTTATTATCTTGATATAATTCTTACTAAATATTTGTAAAACAACGCTATATAAGAGTCATTTAGTAAATATAGCCTGATTAACACACCATAAATCATGTGGAAGAAGCGTCCACGCACGCCAGACATGAAAAGATATTAATTCAGTAAAGAGTGGGTGTTTTAAATTTGCGCCATATACAAAGTGCTGGTACATACGTTTTCTTCACCACAAGAAAACTATGAAACAAGTAAACAGCCGTGTATGTGCGCGTGTAGCCCTGTTGATACATAGTGTACGTTTTGCTGTTGCGGAAAATAAATAGTTATAGCATAGTGGGCCGAAAACAGCTTTGGTTGCAATAGGCGTTCAATGACGATTTCAAATGGTCAGTGTTGCGCATATAGTCATTGTTTTATTCATGGTCCTGTTGAGTCGTCTACTGATAGGCTAGAAGTTCAGGAGATTACACTATCGCGATGTACTCTTGAAGGTGAAGGGCTAGCGTCCTCCAATTTTCGTGTGACATTGAAAGGAAAAGTTTGCAGAACCAAGTAAATGTAGCAAATAAGCCAACTCTGCTTTTTATATTGGCATGTTTTTCCAGTAGACGCGTAGGATGGGTGAAGGCCTTTATGCGGAATTGCTTCACATAAACCTAAAAACCAAAAAAATGCACATAAGAGGACCACCTCATCTTAGAAATATCTTGCAATTGCAAGAAGCCTCCATCTACCCCGCTTTCATTTCACGCACCAGCGTCGCACTCTCCAGTCACTGCGGAAGCGAAGAAGATTAGACGGCATTCCACACATGCCCACTACTAGAGCATCGTCACCCGCCTGATCACTGCATGCTATGTTTACTTCACTCAAACTTTATAGTTTCAGCGGAATTCATTCAAATACATAAGGTACTGAAGTCGTGTGAAGCATAACGCGTGGTGAAGCTTTGGGCATCGGGAATTTAATCTTCATGCTAAGCACAACGAAACATTTACTTTCAAATTCTCTAATTTTACTTCAACACATAACAATGAATGTGTTATGCTGCTGTACTGAAAAATCTGGAAAGTTTCAATTCAAAGCACCTCTCAATATCACAATGAATGGCCTACCTTTCTGTTGCATTTTGAAATTCCTTCTACACTCCTTTAATTACCCTCACAGTAACTCAGTTGAAAAAAAACCCTTGACGTTCAAGTCTTTTGCATGTCTCCAATACATTACAGTGAATGTGTCTGAGTCGTAGCAGTGAAAACGTCCAGTGCTGTTGAAGCGCCGCCCTACACAGGTATAGATAGCTCTGCACCGAGGAATTGCGTGTTCAGAGAGTCTGCTGGTCCGTATTTGTTCATGATGATTTTTTTTCTATTCATGCTGCCCATGAAGCCGCTGCAATCGCCACCAACGGTGGCTTTTAGAGTAGCAACAAAAGAGAATAGATTTACGGGAACAATGGCGGTGATTGGTACATTCACCGTAGTTCATCGTCTTGCTTAAAATCTTCCGTATTGCATTGCTTTCTTACGTTTTGCGAGCAGAAAACAATGATAAAAAATCTACGGCCTTGTTGCTTCCTCCTGCCCGCTCTGGCTGAGTCATCAGCTGGCAGTTCTTTGTAACGTACTAAAGCTGCAGACAAACTTTGCTCTCGCCTAGTCGTTGTCCAATTATATCACGGATCTGTACAGTGCTCATGCCATGAATAGGCATGTCACCCAAGTTTTAGGCATATATGCATACCTGCTTTTAGGGGCAATTCATTCAAGGAGACTAGCTGAGAGAAGTAAGGGAATATTATTTTTTTACAATCACTCTATTGAACAGCTCAAGTATGTTTCAACTGAAATTGCTCACGTGACCAGCAAATATGCAAAGCGTCAATACATTGAAGTTCAGTTTCCAGTTAAGCAGTTAAATGGACGAGCTCCTTTTGTTAGCTTAAGTCAACCGTTACATGATAAAGCAGAAGGACATAATAATTATATGAAATCAACCGTACAAATCTCACGGGATGAGGTGCCGCCAGCGAAAAATTGTTGCTTTAAGGCAACAAAAATGTGTACATTTCTGCCCTTTTGTGCAGCGCATAAAATGGCTCAGGGTTGTATACAGGGGATGTGTTAGCAATTAAAAAACTTAGCTGTTATTCTGCGTTGGTGGAACTGTAGTGTACTCCTTTTTTCACGTGTATTATGTGCAAAACGTTTTCCAGGCACTGGTCTGCTGCCTTGTCCTTCCTTTTGCTCCTCTCTTTTTTTTTTCACCGTGTATCTGTCCCTTTTGTCGAGATTAGCAATTGAAGTGGGGCGTAAAATGAATGAAAAGCATCTCGAATACATAACTGAGATCTCGCAGATATGGCTCTGTCACCAAGACGTGTATCTACTGCTTTGTTCCCAACGCGACTTATGTCTTAGCGAAGACGATACGAAAGAGTGTTCGTTAACCCTCATTTCAGTTAGTATAGTTCAGCCAACAGAAAATAAAAGCATTCTTTATAGATTTGAAATAAACTTTCTCTATCATTGTCATATTCATCAGCCTGATTATACCCACTGCAAGACAAAGGACTGTTCTATCTTCAGCCAATAAAACCAGTACTGCACTTTCTGCTGCCACGTTACACCTGCAAACTTCATAACATATTTTTTGTGTTCCATTCGAATCGGGGAACTATAAAATCAACAACATTAAGGTAACCCGCGAGAAAGGACCAATGGAACCAGTCACGTCATTAAGCGAGAGCCTTCAGATTATGCACACGTGCCTAATGTAAGGTGATTAAATTTTACTTCTACGTATTGCTTACCTGCGTACAACAACCCCCTTGTCTGGCGGCTTCAGCCAATCTCTACGTTTTGCCTCCATTGGTATCATTTTCATCGTTTACACCTACCGTCGATTATCTGCCCTGCGCATAGATTGATTATTACGTCCAATTTCTGTTGGAGGACCCCTAATCAAGTTTCAAAATGGGAAAAAACAAGTTATCATTTTTAGGCATTTTTTTATCAAAATCGCACCTTTCATCTTTCAAGAAGTGTGATTCATGTGACGTCACTATGGTTGACACTCTCGACTGGTCGATGTGCGTAAAGTGTCAGATGTAATTTTTTTCTTAGACTAATTTGCCATGAAGCCACACACATTGCGTTGTTTTTCTCGGGTAATTATCGAGTACGATTAACTGATTTCACTTAATTTTGTGCGTTTCCTAGTGAGAAATGGATGATAACAGCGTGTAGGCGAGAATTGCAACATCGTGATAAGCTCGAGCACTCAGTGCTGACACTGTACACGTTCTTACATGAAGTAAGCGGCGAGCAAATGATATCGTCTGTAAGAAAAAGAGAAGCCACTTTCTCGTCTGATGTACTGAGGAACTATTTATAGCCAACAGATTTTCAAAAGATAACAGTGTTTGTTTTATTTGGCTCTCTTTCTGTTTTGAAACATAGCAGCTATTTTTTTTGTTTCATTGCACTTTGCGTGCCTCCTTACTTTTCGAGGTTATCGTTATTTGATAATCACTAGATTTGCGCTCCTAGCACTGGAGCTCGTGTAATAAAGGAATACGTTTAAATTGGCATTTCTTATCTCGAGGTATATTATTAGCGTATTAGTATCTAATCAAATACCTTTTTTTATCATTTTACTGTAATATTTTTTTGTCTCGATATATAGAAACTCAGATCCTAGGGGCTGCTCGCTACGCCTCACTTGTAAATTTGCCCATATCTTGAGCGCTATCAATTGCAGTTACATTCAATTAGGCCCTAATCTGGTATTCTCACCGTTTAAGTGACCAGACAATTTTCGCGTTGTGTCACGACCATTACTTAAAGTTATGATATCATCTGTAGAACGCGGAGTTTTAAGGAGTATCTTACGTTAATCTTTATTTCTATCATTGGCAAAAATCTTTTGACATGTATTTCTTGAACATGTTGCAACACCTCCATATAGAGCGAGTATTCAATTTGGGCACTGCAATCGGTGCAATTGCAGCAATAGGTGAAGCGTTCCAAAGATACTGTTATTGCTCAGTTTCACAAGTTTCAAACAAATAAAGAAACTCGGAAGAAACTTTCATTCTACAGTAAGTCGGTCGTCTAAATTGCCATTTATTTCGCCTTTCTTTCAAGTCTGAAGACATATTTAGACAGCGGGGAAAATGCTGTGCTTTTAAAAATGGTTTTATTCATTTTTAGGACCTACTACAAAAAAAAATTATTCTGCAGAGCGAGAGTTCGTGCAACCGCATTTCACGAGCGATGACACTATTATCCTTGGTGTAGCTTCTGAACAAAAAGTTGTGTGCGTAGAGATTTCTTTCGTTTGCGTTTTTTGCGGCTCCATTCATCATAGTGGAACGTTTCTGTGAGTTTTTACCATGAGAGGCAGCCAAGTAAACGTCAAACTGCGAGAGAAAACTGTCGGACAAGGCACAAGGCTATTCATAAAAAACGTTTCAAGATGCAGGGAGGCTTTGCCAAGCGTATAGAGATTTCGAACAGCCACAGAAATACCAAAAAAGACGAGGACACTCCAGACACCAATCTGGCATTTTTGCGCTGAACCTTCTTAGGTACGACGAATTCTTTAGAAAACCACCAGCACTCTGAGCGTCGCTATCTATCTATCTATCTATCTATCTATCTATCTATCTATCTATCTATCTATCTATCTATCTATCTATCTATCTATCTATCTATCTATCTATATATCTATCTATTTATCTAACCAGCTGCCTACGTCTGCGTGCTCTCGCGATCATTCCCATGAGTTCCAGTAAGAAAAACTTTAATACGAGGCTATGTCAACTTGACGAATATCATTCACTGGTCCTGTTATGAAAAATGTCACAGTGCTCTCACCTCCGTCGTCAAAGCCGCCCCGCCGCGGTGGTCTAGTGGCTAAGGTACTCGGCTACTGACCCGCAGGTCGCGGGTTCGATTCCCGGCTGCGGCGGCTGCATTTCCGATGGAGGCGGAAATGTTGTAGGCCCGTGTACTCAGATTTGGGTGCACGTTAAAACCCCAGGTGGTCAAAATTTCCAGAGCCCTCCACTACGGCGTCTCTCATAATCATATGGTGGTTTTGGGACGTTAAACCCCACAAATCAATCAATCCGTCGTCAAAGCCTTACCGACAGACCTGTGGCACATATCCGAGGGCGCGTATGTGCCACAGGTGCTCATGCGATGTGCCCCATGCGATCGGCAGTTCGTATCTACTCAGGAATGGCAATACCAGACATGGGTTCTTTCATTGCGCGAAAAAGCGGACATCAGAAGCGTTGACCCGAGAAGTGTAAAGACTAAATATCAGGGTCCCAGCAAAAATCAAAGCCCAGCATTCTGCGAGGCATTCTGCGAGGCATCTTTGTTTAGGAGAAAATTGCACACTGCACCATCGCTCCTCAAACTGAATGCATACAAAACACCAATTAGACCATCCTTACATTACGACAATCTCATACCGAGTTGACATCAAAAGCACCTCATTAGTAAGATAGTGCGAATACAAAATTTTTGTACATTCATATTCCTTGAAGCAGTCTATTTTTACAAGCTTGCCCACAAGGAAAAACTTTGGACCTCTTTCGCAACGCAAAATTCTCTCGTGCTTAAATTTTTTTCCCATTTATATCATTGTCGCTTCCACACAAATATTTATTAATTTATTTATTCAACGATTCATTTATGCAACTATTCTCATTGCCAATTGCAGCATTACAGAGAGGAGTGGTGTTAAAAGTCAGATAAGCAGTTTTGAATGACGCATGATCCAGTTCGCTGGCGATCGGGGCAGAAACGTGGTTCAATTCAGGTGAACTCTTGGGCACGTAGGAGTGTAAGTACATGGTGGTACGGCTGAATAGCACATGAACCTATGTTGTGGTCGATGCGAGATAAAACGTAAAATGGTTGCAAGAACAATGTGCATTTCCGTTCGAGATTGAAACTGCCTTACCGCAATTCACTTTGTTCAGCACTCAGTATTCATGAAAAAAATTTTGTGGAAGATGTATCACGTTATCAATACCTATGAGACCCGTCCAAGCACTCATTGCGATTGAACCATTCGAAAAGAATATATTGAATCATTCATGAACTTAATACAATGTGTCCAATTTGAATTATGAGTTGCTGACAATGTATGCATTTTCTTTTCGTTTTTCCTGTATATGTTTTCTAGTCCACACTCCTTAAGGTGTCTGAAAGGCCTGCGTTGT
The DNA here is from genome assembly GCA_013436015.1 of Rhipicephalus annulatus. Classification (NCBI taxonomy): domain Eukaryota; kingdom Metazoa; phylum Arthropoda; class Arachnida; order Ixodida; family Ixodidae; genus Rhipicephalus; species Rhipicephalus annulatus. Next base: position 227,148 of record WOVY01010300.1, on the reverse strand, counting down.
GTGTAAGATATATAAATTTGAATAGCTCGCAGGGTGGCGACATCTATGTGCAGCATGTCACATTCATTCTGAGCACTTTGTCTTTGGTCGTCGACGGTATGCGTTCCCGTGCACACTCAACGGACCTCATTTTGACGTATAGGCTACCGTAGCCAGAAACTGCGGCGTGTTGAATGAGTTGAAGGCCCACATAAGTATATTAGATGCAATATAAACGTACAACTTCCCCAAGCTTTGTTAATAGCCGGTGAATCGCTTAATGTCAGGTGCGAATATTTTGATTGTGCAGTCGAAACACCTACGAAATTCCAAACACTGTTTCGGTTACCTGTAATTTGCTAACTTAGTTTCACAGAGGCATTCTTGTCACGGAATGCCATTTGCACAACATTGAGATCAGGCCTCACCGGTAGATATTGCTAGTCATCAATGTTAAAGATGGCCACGGTCTTTTCTAAAAGCTGGTTACTGAAAAGCAAAAAAAAATTTTATGGTTGGTAGGGGGAGAAGCTCTATACAGTCTCCTAATGACATTTAGAGCAGCCATTTAGAAGCCGCCATTGAACAATCATCACCACTAACACCTCGAAAATTTCTTAAATCTTCGTAAATAGATTAGACGGAAACGCACTTGATATTTATTCTGAGCCTTACAGATTTAACTGCGGGGAAAGCTTGAGAAAGCACGGGATGAAAATATTGTCTTGTTTATTATAGAATCTAGGCATTATCAGAAAATTATATTAAACACTACAGTAATATTTGCAGTGCAAAAGGCCTTGTCATTAAACAAATATCCTGGTGACTAGGTTCGCATAAAAAACTTATTTGTACGTGTGTTTCATACGTTCTGAACAGCGTCCGGCGTGGTTTGCCGTAAAACACATACTCAAACAGTTTAGAGACGAGTCTTGAGTTAGGCGAAAATGCTGGTGCACTTTTCGGCCAAAATCACGACTCAGTTAGTCCTTGAACTCACATGCTGACTTCACACTTAGTAGCACAGTCATAACCACTTTTATTGACCTCTGAAACCAACGATAGTCGATAGAAAATCTAAGGAATGTCTCAGCAAGTGTCTGCTGCTTCATCAGCATAAGTGTATGTTGATAATTTATAATGTGCCGTCTTGCGCTTGGCGTGATCTATTGCCAATAGCATTAGGTACATCTAGAGTTGTGAAAAACACAGCTTACGCACACTAGGTTCTCAGTTCAACACGCAAATTGTGCAGACCGGACCGTTAACTGTCTTTAGAAAACTTATAATACACAAAAACGTTTCCAGAATTGAAAAAAGAATATTCGGTTTTGCCCACCCTTGAGTCGTTCTTACAGTTCTTGAAAAGCAATATACCCACAAAATGCACCTAGGTCTTCACATGTCGCAAAGTATGACTCTTCATGAGACCCTTGAATTAGATAAGGCATTGCAGGTCCCGTAGAAACGATCACAATCATCATTTCCAAATCGTTATGTATTGTTCAAGATGGATCATTCGATGTACAATCCCCAGCGTAAATTCTGTCCCAAGACGGCTACATTATTTTATATGGTCTGCGAGTACCAAAATAATCTTACTATATCGGACGATTATAATCTTGCATTAGTCGAGTGAGAGACGACCCTGTTCAGCTCTGACTCAGTGCAGCAAAAGGCCCTGGTCGACCGAAACAAGACAGTGGAAAACGCCACTGGTCTTCCTGACTTATAGATCCAACATTATAACCACTTATTTATTACCAATAAATGTTTTATTCTCTCTCCCCTGATGAGACCGAGAAGCGAGGCACAGGCGTACATCCAGGCGCCTGCGATGGAGAAAGTTTTTCAGGCCTCTTGCTCACACAATGGAAAGACGACTTATTTATATATACAGAACTTGGAAAAGTAGGCGAACAGACGCACCTTTACATGAAAAATGAGAAGGCCAGCGAAGGCCAGAGAGAGAAAGTCAGCAGCGCACACTCGACGCTCCTTTTATAACACCCGATCCGTGCTCATGCTCCTTGCCCGACGCTGACTGCACGTCTCAAAATAGCCGATGTACGAATGATCCATTAAGAAAACACCACGTCGATTCCAGCAGCCGATCGCTGGGCAACACAAATGTGCAGAATCGCCAATAAGGATTAGACAAATGGGCTAGAGTGTTAGGAAAATTCCAAGCAGAAGAAGAGTAGGGGAGTTTGAAGACGACGTGGCGAGCGCTAGGATGTCATCAGACCATTCGCTGGAGAAGCTCCGTTGTATTTTCTAGCCAAGCCAAGCAGTCTTCAACCGTCCAGGGCCTCCTGTCGACGGGTTCCCGTTCTGGAGGACCGTAGCCATCGTGTCGTGAACTCCTGGCCAGGGCTTGCGGTCTTCAGGTCCTACAGGCAAGCAGCAGCAGTCGGGCAAAAGCCCGAGTTGAACGTCGAGTGCCTTGCCAGGGTTCCCTTGGTTCTCAACTTGTCGCCCAGCAGACACAATTCCCTCATCTACACCAGCCAGGCCGCATCCGAAAGCCAGGTACACCGCGTTTTGGTTTGGTAATAGTAGCCGAGCCTGAATGACACAGGCGTGACTCACAACCGTTCTGGTCCCACTCTGCCGCTGAGCCACTTAAGGGCTGTCTTCCGTAGAATAAAGTCTTGGGCTTTCGTTTTGTATGTCATCATAATGGTTTTGGCGCGTCCAGTGAACTTTCAAATAACTGCTTCGAATTCTGGGAATTTATGACATTTTATTTGTGTAAAAAAACCTTTGTGTTATTTGTTTAACACACTGCTTTGCCCTTTTAGGTGGCTCAGCCACTAAAAGCTAGAACAAAGCAGAAAATAAACTGCATCACTATGCTTTCAGAGTCCGGAGAGCCATTTTGCTAGTGATGACAAAAAGATGCTGAAGCCCATGAGTTCTGAATGCCAGCTATAAAAAAGTTTGCCTCAAAGTGTTCAACATGAGTGTATTTAGCAACGTGTGCTTTCAAGCCAAGTCATCTTTATTCACGTCTTCGGATAGTCGGGGTCGTAGATTCGACTCCAAGTGGGTATTTTTTGTTCCTTTAGTCTATATTTGTCTTATGCTTTGATGAATCTGTATAAAAAGATGCTTGTCATCTGCTAGAACCTATTTTTTACAGTGTACTAGAACGTTAATACGCTTAGCTGGCTGATAGTGAAATCCCTAGATTTTTCTCCTTCGGGAAGAACACAGAATAATTTAGGGACTTTACTAGAGAGGGGGCCTTCTAGCCATCCTTTTTTTACACAAATATTTCATGACTGGGTCCACCAGTGGCTCCACTGACGTATTTCCCTCACAAAATCGACGCTGTAAAATATGCACTAGCACATCATCTGTTAGTGCATATTTTACAACGCCGTTTTCGTGACAAAATACGTCAGTGGAGCCATGGTGCACACAGTCATGAAAGATTTGTGTAAAAAAAGTTCCTGGCGTTATTATAAAACCAAATTGAACTGGGGCCCTGTTAATATTAGTGTCCTCCTTACAAAACATTTCTCACTGATCAACAAGTACGCAACTTTTTAAAATGCCCCAGCATGCGAACTTGCTACAAAATACTTTAGAGCAAATCCATAGCTAGACGTTAAGAATCCACCTCTCGCTTTCTTCAAAAATGCTCAGCAGTTCGGTAACCACCTTTCAGAGATACCTTAGTAATAACGTCTGTAGATTTAAAAGCGACATAAATGCGCGTGTTTCTAAAGCAAATAAAATTATCAGAAAATGTCGAAACAGCATTCTTTTATATAAAGTGTAACTGTTGCACGTTGTTGTGATTTAATAGTGAAGAGTTCACACACATACTCCCTATTACGGCGTAGAAGATGTGTCTGCATCAGTGCCCGGGACGCTGATTTGAGAAGAAGATGCGCAGAGGGCCAAACTTCGCGAAGGGTTTGTGCGAACAAAATCTGCTACCTTAACGCTTCAGGGGTTTATAAAGAAAATTAAGCCCCTGGTGGAGTTTCAGCACTCCGCGCAATTCGTTATTTATGTATGAAGTGGTAATACGGTTGTTAACGACGTCTCTGTCGATGTGCGAGGTTGAATCGTAGAATTACTTTATGCCTAATGCCAAGAAATGGGCAGACTGCATCTCAGAAGAGGAGCCGGAAAGTGGAAGGTTTTGAAAAGCGTGAAAGCCAGGTTCAATGCACTGACAATGCTTTTTATTTGGTGCGGTGTTTTGACATTATAGCACCTCAAAGAAATTGGAGAATTGTTAGAGTCCATATAACTGATATACTTGCGTGTAAGGTGTGTATGTATGTATGTTTTATAGATAGAAATTTGCCATTGATTTTCATGAAACGATTTTAATCTGCCTCGGTTCCTGTCAGCCCCGCCGTAGTGGTCTAGTGGCTAAGGTACTCAGCTGCTGGCCCGCAGGTCACGGATCAAATCTCGGCTGCGGCGGCCGCATTTTAGATGGAGACTAAAATGCTGCAGGCCCGTGTGCTTATTTTTGGATGCACGTCAAAAAACCTTAGGTGGTCAAATTTTCGGGGCCCTTCACTGCGGCGTCTCTCATAAACATAGGGTGGTTTTGAGACGTTACGCCACACATATGAGCACTTGTCACACAAAGACTTGTTTCTGTTTGAATGCTATACCTAAATAACACCCGATTTTGATGAATTTGAGTATGGTTTTGTGTTTCTGATTTATTGAAATCTTTTACAATTTGGTGATCGCGCAGCTGCTCACCACTTCGCTGTCGCATACACTCTGAAATTGGCCCGTACGTTCACTCAAAATACCCAATGCTCTACTATAACAAAGTTGTGTTGCTGGCTATTGCAACCCAAAAAATATCTTCTACAATGAGTCAGGCAATGTTGCGATTCTGTCTTCATTTTTTTCTCTAGCATAATTCCTAACTCAGATGGGGGAAGCGCCTCTCCGGGGACTTTGGACCAAGGCGGCTCGTGCCTTATCTGTAACGTGATCCGGCGCCCCAGGGGCCACAGATGAAGCTTTGAACACAGGGAACCACGCCTGGCGAACTGCCCGAAAAGTTCTTTCCGTGTGTAAGCAGCGAATGCTCACCATCTGCAGTTGCAGTGTCCAGAGACAAAGACAACAGAGAAAGGACTAAGAAGTGGCAGGACGCGGACATGTTAGCCCACAGGCTGGCAAGTGCTCGTTAAGAGAAAAGTTCTCACTTTTATTACAATGGGTCGATAATTAATTTCACGTAATAGCAGTATTACGGCCGTGCACGTCACGCCCGATAAAAAAAAGTATTGATGGCTTTCCCGCGACCGTGGCTTGTCAGCGAAGCAGTATCAAACACCATACACACTGATAGATGGTATTTTTTGTTACTTAGGAGTAGTGGTGATGATAAATGCTGTGTGCTTGCTGTAGTGGGTGTTCCCATAAGGTAAAAATACAGGCAGTTTAAAACCAGCTGTGAATAAATGTCAACTTACCGACGTGTTAAGCTTGGTAATCCACATTTACAGAAGAGTGTGTGCGGAAGTCACCTTAAATTCTTTTAGGCATCATTATTTCAGTGCCATATATATTAAAAATGCATACGCAATGTATAACGTATAAAACATACTCTATTGAGCAACATGAGTTCGAACACGCGAGCACATGCTGAATTGCCTCGCAAGCTACATCGGCTGATTTGCAGCAGCCGTTCTCAGAAGCATAGTGAAAAGGGCGGCACGCTTTTGGTATCTGTTGACACTCCCGCATCGCTATTGTTGCTGCAAAAGGGCGACTCATAGTGCTATAATGGCTACCAGTGGTGATATGAACTCATATAACGCGCACAGCCACACCCAGTCACCCAATAGGCTATGTAGGTGCGGGGATATTGGCTGTCAAGTAGGCAGCCATAATGTCATGCCTGTATTATAAGTAGTTGGTTTTGGCTGTGCATTTTGATATCCGTCTTCCACTGCATTTTTCGCGCATTTTTCTACATGGTATTATCGCAAGTGGCAGAATGCACGCAATAATCTGCCGTTTGCCCGCAACGCTAGCGAAGGGGGCGTGCCAACAAACGGGAGAACTGCGCTCTTCTTTACCCTCGGGTTCTGACAGCCCTATCTACGTATCATGCTATCTCGTTTTTTAGGCTGTTTGCGACGCACTCGCGCGTCGGAGCTTATATTGCTCCATATAGTACATTGATGAGCACGTTAAGACTAATTGTTAGGCGTACCTTAGGGGACCACTTCGAAGTAAATTTCACCGTACAATTTTTTTGCCATGTATTCGAATATATGTTAGTCTTTTCGTACATCACCTTCATCAAAACTTTACGGCCGAAGCTGGTGAAAAAACTCGTCCCCAATAAGCGTGCCCAAAGTTAGGAGAAGGATTCGGTGATAAATTGTAGCGAAGCATCGCTGGGTCTGAAGGAAAGCATAGCGGATGCCCAAAACATCAAATTATTGTTAGTAGAAAGAATAAATGAGGCTTCACGCAAGAAATAGTTCTTGAAAATCTTGACTGTTTCGTAAAAAAAGTATTCTGTTCGAGAAATGTTATCTCAATAATGCAGTAGGTTTCTTCGCTGAGCTTGCACTCGTGAATAATAAAAGTAATGGGTCTGCTGTTTATTGGATTACTTCATTTGCTAATTTCAATAAGCAATCACCAATTGTGCTTTCAATGTTTTCCGCATTGTGGCACATTCCTATGAAATGTAAAAAGCAAACCTGCAAAAATAAATAAAAAAACTACCAAAAAAGCCACTTTACTTGAAGAATTGTGGAATACATCTCTCCGTTAAAGGTGCTCTTGCATTAGGTTCAAGAAGAAAATACATAGTTTTAATGAACAATGATGTTTTTTCCTTATAACAAAGTACAGGGCCAATAATTATTCGGTAATGACTGTATTCCGCAGAGTTTTTGGTATTACATTCTTACAAAGGTTCTCGAAGTCTCAACGACTTATTTATTTCTAGTCACGTAAGCCAATCACCTGAATAAATTTCAGGAATTAAATATTTACCACAACAATTGTCTATAACACAAGGTGCGTTGCACTGCAGCAGTGAGCAAAGAAGCATTGGAAATGTTATTTGCGACCACCCTACGCTATGGTGCCCAAAGGTGATATTTACACAGAAGCTTTTGAACCCCATAACAGTTAACCTCTAAGAAATACTTTTACTCAACAATGTAGGTGCAATTAGATTTGAATTTGATTCAAATGCCCCAAGGATGCAAAAAAATACCATATCAGTATATAAACGGCCTTTTAGAAGATCATTTGGCCAATCTAGAAACATCCATTGTGATAGCGTCTGACCCTTCCGTTCATGAAAAGAAGGCTGGCGTAGGAATCGTATCATCCTCTCTAGAATGGGCTTTCTCAATTCGACTATCGACTTTACCCCAATTTACCAAGCTGAGCTACTGGCAATAATCCTAGCATTGCGTAAAGTACGCCAAGATCTATCAGCGGTGATTGTTCTAACAGACTGTCTCTCTGTCTGTACTACCTTAAGCTCACAAACATTTTCGCGTACCTTAGAAACCTTTTACTCGCTCCTATCTAGACATGTGCAACTCGTCCAAAAAGTTTGGGTACCAGGCCACAGAGGTTTATCTCTGAATGAGCATGGGGATGCACTAGCTGTATCTTCCCTTGATGTCCTGTTTTACCTATTTTGCCTACTTTGGAATATATCACAGCAGCACGCTTTAAAAATTGCGCAACGGCCAATAACTTCAAAAGATCTCCTTTGTTTTTAGCAGACTGTCCACAGCTAAAACTCCCTTCGGATGAACAAGCGATATTCATTAAGAACGGAAGAAATAGTGATTACAAGGCTGCATTGTCGAGTCCCTTCATTGAACTTTTACCTTCACAGGTCAGGTCTGGCACAGTCGCCTTTGTGCCTTCACTGTATTGAGTGAGTCTTTGGAGCACTTCTTTTTGTCATGCCAAAAATTTTCAAAACTCAAAGTGAAAAACTGCTGGAAGAACCCCTAGGAAAGTTCGACTTGAACTTTACACTTCCAGTGATTCTTTAATTTTGCGAAATCGCGTTTGGTTTCATCCACAAGAGCGTTTTTACCGCTGTTACAAATTTCTTACGAGAATGAGAAGATTGGAATAGTAAACATGGATAAATTCACTTGCTTTTTGTATAGACATTCTCTTTTTATGTGTTTTATTATGACATACTTTTCAAGATATTTTTGTTTGCTTAGAAATTTACCATCTTTATATCATTACCTATATTACCTAATGAATTCAACCTTTTTTTGTAAGAAGTGAGTTAATATAAAATGCAAGGCACCGTCCCATTCATGGCCTATCCCTCTAGGTGGGTTGCGCAAGTTGTTGAGGAACCAACCAACGAACCAATCCTACGTTGTTGATACTCATACGTTACACTGTGTCAATCCACTGAGCTATTCGTGGCATTAAGCAATAAAGCACCACAATACAGCTCACGTTTCGTTAGGCAGGTGAATAAGTCACATCGTAAGCAAAGGTTTAGAGCTACTCGTACGTATATGCATGTGAACGTGGTGGTGTATGCCAAGGTGGCCACGTTCATAAAATTGCGCAGTTATTGACCGTGAGACGATATGAAGTGAATTCTAGAGTTGTTTTTTCTGCGAATGTCTTACTTTGGCGCAACAACATCCAGGGCAAGTTTTGCTATAGGGTTATACTAATTTAAACGCTCGATTTGGATGTTTCAAGTCAAGTTAACTTGTCTCAAGCTCCCTATTCACTAAATGTCGGTAAGCAATGAATCTAGCCCACCCTAAAATTGTTAATACGGCAAATGATGTCAAGATTTAGAACACGATGCACTCTCATAAACATTGTCTTAAGAATGGTATCATTAGGATTGAAATGCAGAAATTATAACTTTCATATCTACAGCAATAGCACATGCAACCTATCATTTCATGCTGTTCACAACACATATTGGAAAGTGGAAACAACCTAAGAAGAATATCATGAGTGCAGCTTGGATGTATGCCAGCGGGTGATTCTTGATCGAATTAAGAAACATTTAAATAGATGGGTCGGAGGCAAGGTACAATCGAGTGCATTACTGACAATTTAACGTTACATGGAAAAGTTCTTATAGCTTTTTATAGAATAGACGCACTTGTACTGCTGATACATGACTAAAGGAGAAAAAAACGCAATAAAACGTTCAAATAGTGTTCGAAATATAAGACGTCTTGAGAAATAGTGGTGAAAAACAATCTAAACTTCAAAAGCTAAAGAAAAAATTAAGTATTTGTGGTACACAACTTAATAGCGAGGTACCAAAAATCTGCGACAGTTACGATGGTGACTGGCTCGACAATCTCGCTATCCAGTCGCTATCTCATCTATAAACAGAAATTGTTTTCACAACATCGTGTAAATATTTCTTGCATTCTATAAACTATAAAATTCACGCGTCGCAGGTAGCTTACTCGACAAAAAGAAGACAGCCACTTATATTGGAGAGACGTCACCTACCGGAAAAGCTAGCGCAGCTGTCTGTGTGTCTGCGCTCTTAAGAATAACGTGGCTGTCATATGCTCATTTGAAGGAGGTCTAATAACAATAGGTATAGCGGCGCCAGAAAAGCCTTAGCGATGATATGGTGCGAAGCTAACGAAGGATACAAAAGAAAAAAACGAAAGTAATTGAAAAATGAAGACTTTATTTTAACAGAATTGCATAAAGCACTCATTTTGCCATATATTTTAGCCTAATAGCCAAAGTATTTTGGAGAACTTTGAAAGCATACCAAAACGAAGTTTGCTTTGGCGGCGTCAATTTCTCATATGCGCCGAGCTGAAGTGCGCTACAAACACTCGTCTTTTCAGCGTGCAGCGTCCATGGCCGAAAAGGGAACATCGTAAGTTTCCTTTACATCAAAAAGGCACGTCATGATGCATTGGTCGGTTAAAAAAAGACAAATAAAGGCTAATTGTGTGTGTGTGTGTGTTTGTGTTTGTGTGTGTGTGTGTGTGTGTGTGTGTGTTTGGTATTGTGCCCCGTACAGCAAGTTTAGGTTAGGAAGCTCCTTCATTTCAAATGACTTTCTTAATTATTAATATTCAGAATGTATGAATTCGATCCTTTTTACTCGGTTCCGCTAGTTATAAAAGGCTTGTCGCACGCTTGATAACGCATTAGGTCATAAAACAACAAACATAGGAGCGTAAGACACACGCTTTGGATTAGTTTAGCATTGACCTCCAATTTCTTCGTTGCTTTCCTTCCTCCCTTTCCTTCAAAGTTTTCTGCAACTCAGTTGATATTGCATGGCCCACAGGATTGGGCCAAAGTTTACCAAGCGATGACATGCTTTAATGATGCCTTATTTGAGGTCGTGGGGAGATGTCAGCTCGCGCATCCGTAAGACGTCATGATGATGTCTCAAGATTCTATCATCTGCTATGTCATAACGACGTCGTGCGATGGCGCGAAGACATGACATTATCAGTGATGGAAGTTTTGTCGCCGCCATTTTGCTACTAGAGAAGCTCAACACGATGATTCGTGATTTCGTTTTAATGAAATAGCATCCAACATCAAACACAATATTGTACATTTCCTCACTGCTGGCGTTTCGACGGTCATTGGCATTCGTTTGATTCCAGGAAGGATCGTCCAATATTTTGAGATGAAGAGAAATGTTTAATTTGACACACACACTCCGTGCTTCGGAATCACCAGCAGGGATGTAAAGGTGTATTGTCATAGCTTAAGAATATACCAGTGAAATTTAAAGCTGTTTTTAGCTACAATGTTTTACTGAGGTGATGCATAAATTATGAGAAGCTGTAATAAGTTACAGTTTGATAACCTAATGCTTACAAACATAGCAAAATCAGTTGATATATTGCAAGGGGATTACCATTTAATGCAGGGGGTTTCGCACAGAGTTTAGCACATGTTTCACCTCCAGTGCGTCGTACCAGGGCCTCGTAGAAGAAAAAAACAGTGACCTCGTTTTTGGTGCTCTCTCAGAGCCATCAGACATGAATCGATTTTGGCGGAGTCGCCTGACTGCTTCTGCAAAGCCGGGGAAAATTCATATGTCGAACCGTTTGCAAACACTTGCACTCTGTGCGAAAAAAAAGATTCACATTTCCATGCCACCTCAAAGCCATTTTCTCCTTTCTGGCAATGACGTCAGTTCTGCCATAAAGGTGGTACACTCGTGGCTATATGTAGAGTTTCTGCACCGCGAATTTTTTTTTGTGCATATGCATTTGCCTCAGAGCGTTTTTCTCTTTCCGACTCTTTCTTGTGAGCCGAAGGATCAAAGTTGCGTTGTATTTTATTCAAATCAAACGCTCAGACCTAAGTTCAGTTCTTTGTTTAGTTTTGTATTCGCTATCCGTAAAAAAAGAGAGACAGAATTCTTTCGATAGCACTTCTCTGCTACAGCTTGCGGGAGCTCCCGGTAAGCGCAATCAACTAAGACAACATCGGAAACAAAACAAATGCCACTAGTGTGAGCGTTGCAGAAGTGTCAAACACGTGAGGGCGTAAACATCGTTACTGTCGATCAATGCGTGCTAGCCGGCATGAGGTGCAGTTGCAACCACTTACCAAAATCCTTGTGTATATAAATTATTGTAACAGTGAGGACATTTTCTTTCACACTCTGCAGCCTTACTTCATTGATCCGTGTGTGCAAGAAGTTTTATTGAGAGAAAGGGAAGAAGAATATAAGCAAGTTGAGTAGTAGACTCAATTCCAAGGATATAGTAAAAATATTTCGATTTGTGCGAATACAATAACACTTCGAAATAACACTGGGATGGAGTCACGTTCCATGGAAACTACGTCACACACTTGTATCATTGAAGAATGTGACATATTATTCAATGCGAAGCATTTTTGTGCGGACTGCAAGCGATTTTGACACCTATCTATCTATCTATCTATCTATCTATTCATCTATCTATCTATCCATCTATCTATCTATTTATCTATCTATCTATCTATGTATCTATCTATCTAGCCACGTACGTCTGAATTTTTTTCCCTTTATTGATCAACAAGGTAAATCTACAGAATAAATAAATAAATAAATAAATAGAAAGCAAGCGAATTGTGAATAGGGGTTTACTTTATTTCTCGGAGGGAAACGACTGTTATGTAAGCAAAAAACTTGGCCAACAACTGTCATCACCCCGAAGTGGCCCGTAGGGCTCACGAACTGAGATTACTAAGAATTGTGTATGTTATAATGTTTCAAAATACCTTCCGTATCAGTGCAATGCTTTGATTATCAATAAGATACTTTTACTCAATAAATAAGTAAATAAATGTGTGAATGATAATACATTTCATCTTCATGAAATCAAGTGACTGTAATGTAAGTAAAAGTGTCAAAGCTTAGCCTCAAAGGCAGAGCAGTGTATGCGAAGCAACCAATCGGAAACGTGCTCCGCGTTGCTCACGCACATATGACCCACAAAACGTACTCACAGGTACAGATGAACACGACTAATTGTCTCAGTTGTGACTTCACTGTGTCTGAAAACAGCGCCCTTTTTGCAAACGAAGACTGTGCAGTGAGTGCAGTAAACTTTGTGCGCCTGGTAACTACAACAGAATCTTTCCAGTGAAAGCCCAACATGTACACTCCCCCCCTCCGCCCCGCGAGAAAAGTGCGCGCATGCGTGAGCCTCTACTTCACCCCCCTTCCGCGGGCCAAATTACGCGTGGGAAATCAAGGCACGAGCGCGCATTGAGATGATCTGGTGACGCGTGCTCTTTGCACCATCTTCTTGGTAATGTTGATAACACAATAGTTTCTCCGAGATGCACATTATGGTAAGTGGTAGATATTGTAACGTCAAGCTAGACTTGGCCAGCTGGCAGCGCCGAAAAAGAAGCGAGCCACGTGGCTCGTGTGGCGCGAGCCACCAGAAATTTCAGAACGGCTGAGCTCCTCGCCTGGCTTGACGTGGCAGCTGGAAGCCCGTCTACGCTTGCGTCGCGAATAAAAGCTGAGACCACGACACGGTTTCAAGCGACGCCGTCTCGCCTCTCCTTCGTCAACATAAGGTGACCCCGGACCAACGAACAAGCGACCAGCGCTGCATCACTGCCTCTGAGCTTCGCGACCACGTTCCAGCACGCTCAGGCCTTGAAGCCGCACTTTGAGCAGCCTCTACTACCGTTCCGGACCTGAAAGACCTGGTGATCTCAAGCACGTGCCCTTCGACGAGCCATCGGCTGCCAAGTTCTCGCGATTCTCCAAAAAAGGAGTTCCAAAAAAGACGAAAAACATCTTACTGCCTATGCTTGCGCAGGTGTATTGAGGACATTTCGGATATCTTCTTCAGTTTCTGACTTCATTGTCTCATTTGAGGGCAAAATTGCTTCATGTCTTTTTTTAAAAACGTCAGGGTTGAAAAGCTTAAGTACACATTTATTTCGTTCATTCATCAACGAGAGTCTCGTTTCGGCAGACTTGGTGGATTTAGTGAGTTTAAGAGGGATCACTGATTAGCTGGCAGGTCGCAATAAGTTCACGTGCTACGTAGTGCCGAACAGATTGAAAAAAAGTGCTCCACAATCACCTGCATATGTGCTAGTGGCGCTGACTTACACTCCCACGTTTGATTCATATATATATATACAAATATAGTGGATGGGGGAATAGTCGCCGTGATAGCTCAGTTGGTAAAGCCTCGAATGCGTTATTCGAATGTCGCTGGTTTGGTTTCTGCCCACGGCAAGTTATGTGTCATCCAACTTACTTTCTTCGAATATACATTAAAAGTAGGTCTAATAACTTTAATATCTTCCCTATACTTACATGCATTACTATGATATATATATATATATAAATATAAGAGAAAGAAGTGTACACCTTAGGGCTCGTTTTCCGTGTTTTAACAAAATATTAATGAGATCTAACAGACAGTAATGCCAAGGAATGTACAGGGGAACTATTAGAACCAATGGAATGTAAATAAGAAGAAAGAAAAGTGGATGACAAAATAACCAGCCGTGAGCAGGAAATGAACCTACGACCTTCGAATAACGCGTTCGATGCTCTCGACAACCGCAATCATTCATATATATATATATATATATATATATATATATATATATATATATATATATATATATATATATATATATATATATATATATATACGTATACGAGTATATATATATATATATACATACGTAAACGATTGCGGTTGTCGACGTCGATGGTGGTACAATCTAACCAAGAGTGTCCATATAAATATTATCGCAATAAAAATTTGCCAATGGCATGTCGTCAACCCCAACTAGAAGGCCAATAGTGCTACCGAACTGCGAAAGTGCCAGTAACTACCGCGTCTAGGCCTTCTTGTTGCTCTGCACGGCGCTATGATACTTCGGCAATGACGCGAAGGACTACGCCTCAACACTTTGTAGAGCCAAGTTATACGAGGCGCTTCTTGTTGCTCTGCATGGCGCTATGATACTTCGGCAGTGCCGCGAAGGACTACGGCTCACTACTTCGATAAGCCAGGTTATACGACATGGATACATCTTTTCAGAAACAGCATAGACTTTATTGTGTCAACCAGAAAGTGGAAAGTGGAGCAAGTGCATGCAGTGCACCGGAGGTGGCGAAGGTAAAAGAGACGAAGGAGAAACAGAGAGGAGAGCAGAACGTTGCTTGCAATGCTCGTAAAGGAAAGATGAAATGGGAGCTCGTGGTTCGGCCCCAACCCGAGATGCCCTGCAGGGTTTTTAGGACCGTGGAGGTTGGTGGTCGAGGCCGTTTCGCTGCAATATAAAGCGTGGCGAATATGTTTCATGGTTTTACCGAGAAGTGTTGGAGCGTCGCACCACTCATCAACGTTCGTTTCATGAAGACGGTGTGAATTTCTTCTTTTTTTTGCTGTAACTGATTCAACGTTGGTTATGCGAAAGTTTTAAAAATGATACTCTCCTTGGGATAATTGAACGCAAAATTTTATGCCTGTCTGCCGCTTTCTAAGCGCTTGCTGAATGCCAAGCCATCTTGAACTGGTGGTTGCGTTTATACTGGTGAACATTGTCCGTCAGAAATGAAATAGTACGCATATCGGAGGCGAAACATTAATAGGTCAGTATTCAGTGATGTAATCCTTTACTAGTAAATACGTAGATACATAATTCTAAAGGCAGCAGTGTTTTCACGCTGTCCTGAAAGTGCGACACTATGCGCGAAAAAGATAACTGGCAGAATACTATCGTATTTTGACATTTGCCGCGAAGCACACACATACGCCACCAATATTTTAATCTTTCCGCATTAAACTACAGCTGTCTGTTCTCCGCGTTGCTGGCTAGATAATAACTGCCAACCAGATGTGGCACATACCCGCTTACTGCGGCCGTGATAAGTAAGCATGTATCAGAAGTGAAGAAATGAACATGGGCCTGGCGTGCAGCGTGTAGACAGGATAACCGCTGGCCACTAAGGGTAACTAACTAGATTCCCAGAGAAAGCAAGCGGGTTGGGGGGAGACAGAAGGTTAGGTGGGAAGATGAGATTAAGGAGTTTGCTGGTATAAATTGGCAGCAGCAAGCACATGAGCGGATGAACTGGCGGAACATGGGAGAGGCTTTTGTTCTGCAGTGGACGTAGTCTGGCTGATGATGATGCTGATGGTGATGATCAGAAGTGAGTTGAGTAAAGGATTCCGCGATGTGTGTGGTAGGATTTTCTCGTTATTCCTGTCGTGACCAGCAAGACACATTTGACGAACCCTCTTACCTTCCTATACAAACTTCGCTTTGTCCCATGACTCAGATCTTTAAAAGGTGTTCCTGAGTGCGCCCAGACGTGGGCTTCTAGATAGATGGATAGATAGATAGATAGATAGACGGATAGATAGATAGATAGATAGATGGATAGATAGATAGATACATAGATAGATAGACGTATAAACGCCTACAGTGCCTGCAGTTCACTACGATATGCTGGTAACTTACTACTTGTGACACTACCACGCCTCGAATCACGCATAAGCTGACACGCAAAAATGCACATTCTAAAAACATAGTACACTAATTTTGTCATAAACAAAAAATTAAAATGAATTTATTCTCACATTACCAAACAAAGAGAGTTGTTATGTATGTACATTTTTACGACCCTAATGCTAGCATTATTATGACACCTACAATAAAAAGGATCATGATTATTTTACATACATGAGAAATGTGGCACTCATTATCAGATTATCAGTATATGATACGATGTAGTATAATTAAAAACGTAAATAAAAAACTAGGGCACATAATAAACAAGTATTTTGCTTTGTCACATCAATAAACTTTTCCATATTTTGTTGTTAGTATGTGTGGCATACAGTTACAAAGAGAGCAATTTGAATTCTCTGGATGGTGTTTTCTTAAACGAGGATAAAAATTTCAGTTAGAACATAATCTACAAATCAAAAGAGGACGTAAAAAGCAAATTAGAGGTAAAAGCGTCTTCTTGACGTGTTACTTACAATTTGGTTGGTTAACTTTCAGAGTTCAATTAAAAAAACTAGTATTGATTGAGGCAAATAAAGAGGCTGCTTCATTCTAAGCATTATCTTAGATCTGAATTGTTACTTAAAACAGTACGCAGACCACACTGAGCTCTGTGTCTGCAACGAAAAAAAATAACATGAGGATCGGCAAACCTCTTGAGAATGACATCCTTTATCAGTTTTAAGGTGCCTTTTCTGTAGGGCCTACTCAATTTCTTTTAAAATAAATAAAAGACATCTCCATTGCGCGCGAATTGTGATCGAAACGTTCTCGCATGTTAGCTCTCTTGGGAAGCACTCTATTTTAGATTGGAAGGGCAAAACACACTCGATAAGTATTCGGGCTGTTCTTCCAAAAAGCTTACTGAAAACTTTTTTTTAGTTGACACTGTAAACTACATTATATAAACTCCATCTTGCTCTAGTGCTGATGCCCTGAGGGACACGCTCCAATGTCACTGCTGATAAAAGCACCTTGGGAGCAATGCACTACAAAATGAAAGCTCCAGCAACACAATTTTCCAGGGGCAAATCTCTTTAAGGCGTGGGTCGTGCATTTCGTGTATGTAGTAGCAACCTCTAGTTTTAGTCCTGGAATGTCCTCCGAATGGCGGTACTTGTATAAGATGAATATATGATGAAAAGATGCGAGGTGTTGGTGCTTGAAGTGTTCACTAGATATGCAGACGGACAGTCATACAAATAGACGGACATTTTGACCGACTGACGAACGGACGGTTGGTCGGACATACATACATACATACATACATACATACATACATACATACATACATACATACATACATACATACATACATACATACATACATATGGACAGACAGAAAGGCGGACGGACACGGTCAGCGGATGACTCACTATTTACCGACAAAACCCTTGTAAATTTCACTCCACCCATCATCATTCACTCCGTGGATATGCTGTGATTTCTTCGAATAGCCAATCGACCAAACGTCCGAAGAAAAAACGTAGCAATCTGCCTTGTTTATTGTTTCTTTAGGAAGGCAGTTTTCACATACTTTTCAAGGCACTGTTTGTACACGAAACAAAGCGTTGCTTTAACGACGCTGGGGCGTGATCATAAGGTTCTTATCTGCGGAGTACACACTGGTGTGTGACTTGTATGCTGACGCACATAGAAATAATTGAGTAACAGCTAGTGTGGTTAACAAAATGTATGGCATTGCATTTCAGTTTTATTCAGCTTGTCAACGCCATTCCCTCACAGCTGGCATTGTGAAATATTTTAGTAAATGCGTACATTGCCTGCGTTGATTGATTGATATGTGGGGTTTGACGTCCCGAAACCCCCATATGATTATGAGAGACGCCGTAGTGAAGGCTTCCGGAAATTTCGACCACCTGGGGTTCTTTAGCGTGCACCCAATTATGAGCACACGGGCCTACAAAATTTCCGCCTCCATCGAAAATGCAGCCGCCGCAGCCACGATTCGATCCCACGACCTGCGGGCCAACAGACAAGTAACTTAGCCACTAGACCACCGCGGCGGGGCACATTCTCTGCATTCAAAGCTAGTTTTGTGGCGCAGTGGCATTGTTCTGTAGTCAAATTAAGCGAATGACGGCCGCTTCTTTCTACAAAAAATAAGGCTAACATGACTACACAACACGTCACTCAACCAGAACACTTGGTTAGCACGAGGATGGCACCCCAGATCTACAAGAAAAGTTATTTTTAATCACACATTGTTCTTTCCGGGCCGAAGTTAACTTTAACGAAGATATAACGTTGTTTATCCATGCGAAGTTCTTCTTTCTTCAAAAATTCGAAGAAAATTTGTTTGAGGACACTTCGAGAAACTTACGATATTTTCGTTCACATAAAATTCAAACAGCCTGGTAAGTGCGTTATATCTAAGGACTGGCATAAATTGCTACCCGATTTTGCTCCGAATGGATCCTTAGAAATCAAGAAACATCTTAAATTAGCTTTTTGCTAAAGTGGTCACGTTTTCCTGTTGTCATTGTACATTGCATATAACGTTGCATTATACGCTGCATACCAAGTATAAATTATTTTTTAAGACCACTATATCTTGCTGACGGCTGACTGTGTAATTGGTCGCGGTATTTTGTTACCTTATAATCGCCAACATACAATACAAACAAGTTTCGTTTTCGGGGGCCAATCAATACGGCAGTTTGTCAGCTGCTATTGAGCGGTGTGATTTCAAGGAAGCAGAACGTCGTTGACGATTCCTGTCAGGCACATGCGAAGTGCTTGTCAATATGTTACCGGCTTTGTTTCACAGGTCGTTCATATTTGCTTGCTTGCTCAGTCCACCCCACTAATTTCTGATTGGAAAAAGCAAGGGCTAATAATAAATTTTGCAATCACTCCTGGTCAGCTGCCTCCTTTCACACGTCGCTGCATATGACACAAGGAGGTAATCTCGAACGAAAGCTTTAGTTAATTTGCTTGCTTACCTAAACTCGCCGTGTCGTTAGACTAACTTTTCCCAAAATTCCCAAAGTTCCCCAAAATAACACAAAAGAGCTGCCGCGCCACCCAAAGCCAGAATATTATATTCAAACGTTGCATTTTTTAATATTAGCTGGTTCAAAAGGCGTACCTGTGTTTGAATATAATACGTGGCGCACCCACCGTGCTCTTAAACTGGTAGGTAGTGCCCAGACGCATTTTCCTACCAAGTATTCAATGCACTTTGCTCATGTATTAAAAGGGCATGCTGAAATGGTTAGCATAATGACTGCTAAAAGCAATCTCTCAACATATCATTGCTGTTATTGAAGAAATGAGGTAAATAACGTCAAAATTACACTTATTGAAGAAGCTGGAAACAAGAGTATGTGCATTATTTAGTCCTATATTTTCACGTTTTAATCTGTGAGTACTACACTTGAAGTAACAAATTGTGATTGACGTTTGAGCTTTGGGCGACAATTTATATCATTCTATTACTTGAAACTTCGATATTACATTGCGCATAAAACACCGAAGCTTCTCAGTAAATATTGCTTCATGACACCAAGATCTCGCAGTGACGACAAGATCTTCATGTCTTGAGTCTTGCATCATTCTAATATGGTGAAGTTTTCACGGACTGTGTATGTATATGACAAAAGATTGTGCATCCAGTTCTTTCCCATATTTTCATCACTTTGGGGAGTCGTAATTTTTCTGGAAATCGTGATTTCCTGGGAACACACCGTCCTATTAATTTCTTCATTACATTACCATGAATCCGCACGTCGATTCCTGGTTGCAGTTTCTTCCTCAAAACATTGAAGAACGGGAATACCTATACAGTTAAAAAACTAATGCGTGACAAGAGAGGGAAGAGTTAGTAGAGGTTTCCTGTATTGCGATTTTGTACTGTCCTTTCGGTAAATTGGGCCGTTATAAAGACAGCTGAAATTCTGTGGGGAGGTACAATTCCTTAAACATGGAAACTGTTCCTTTATCAAACCAATAAAGAGTGTGTGCTTTGAATTACTACTAATTCCTCAATACAACTTCGCTCACTGCGTTTTAGTGTTAAGGATACATGTGCCCTCCAGTGACAGTAGTGCATTCATCTGGAACGTGTTTCACAATCCAGTGGTTGTGCAGCTGATTTGTTTTTCGATTGGTAGGGAAGGTTGGTGTCTGCGACATGCCCGCCTGTAATACGCCCTTTTTCTGTGAAACCACTGTTGCCGTTCTAGAATTAAACGGGAGAAATTGATTGCTGAATTTATCTCCGGGCGATTTCATCACATGCGAGCAGGCGCTTATATACAAAATGTTTTAATTACCATAATAAGGAGCATAATGGTGAAACGATTCATTAATAGTGAAACGAATAATGATAAAACGATTATTTCATGAAAAATTTGAAGTGCAGCACGAGAAGGCTGTTCCACACTCTACGTCACGGCTACGAATGGTCCTGTACACTACAAGGCTTTGAAGGAAGATGAAAGCCGGATAAATGGTGTGGTTGCAGACTCGCTTCACGCTGAACGCAAGTTCACCTTTCGTCCACTTTAGTTCATTTACATTTATATCACAATACACATGTCAAAATTACAATGAATTTTGAATCTGACAAGTAACGTGGCCTATATGTTAGTTCAATTTGTTGTTCTCTGGTATCAAATAATAATGCGTAACGCAAAGGCAGAAGCCTTCGAAGTTTTCTTATTTCTAGCGTACATAAAGAAAAATATCAAATGGACTTTTTCTTTTTCCTCATAAACTCGTTTGGCACTGCATGTGACGTTCCGAGAATTTGCTACTTAAATGAACTCTCGTGAATTATGCCGGCTACTCTCGATGGAGGGCCTACGCCTCTAATATATAGCTGTAGACATTTTCAGCAGTGATTGTCGTGAAGGGAGAAGCCGGGAGTAGAGACCAGCATAACGTTCTAAAGAAATAAACAGCGCCAGGTTACATAAGCAGGGGACACAATAAGCACAAGTCGGCCTTTAAACAGGAACATATATTTCATAAAGATGGCATGAGGCCTCAGAAAGTTCAGTAGCCAGCATAACTTTTATGAGCTTGCTTGGCACGCTTCTTATGCTCTAGCCTTGTCCGGCAGGGACGCTTATACTTTCCCGACGATTTCAGCAATTCTAACTAGATGAAGTGCCTCTGGTCAAGGCGTCAGCTCTATGGTGATTCGAAAATTGCTCACTAGGTCCCACGCCACTGCTTTAAGCGTTGCAGAGATCGCAGAGATAGGTGGACATCTGCAATAATGAGGGAGATAGTTTAGATTTCAGATTCAGTAAGAAAAAACCAGCAGTCATGATTTTTAATGACAAATAAGGTAGCGAGCTTAGAATAAGGAGGTTATGCTAGAGATAACAGATAAATACAAATATCTGGTCGTATGGATAAGCAATGGGGCCGAGCACCTAAGGGATCACGAAATATACGTGTTGACTAAACGTAACAGGAATGCAGCGGCAATGAAAAACAGGGCACTGTGGAATTACAATAGGAATGATGTTGTGAGAGGAATATGGAAAGGGGTCATGTTCCTGGTATGACGTTCGGCATGCGGTCTTTTGCATGATATCAGAAGTTCAAGCAAGCATAGAAATTAAGCAATGTGGAATAGGCAGGCTTGCCTTAGGAGATCACGGGAATACACCAAATCAGGGAGTACAAGGTGATATTGGATGGACATCATTTGACGGCAAGGAAGCTAGCAGCAAAATAAAATTTGAAAAGCGATTGAGAGAAATGGAGGAGGAGCGTTGGGCTAGGAAAGTATTCAGCTACTTGTACATGAAGAATGTCGGTACAAAATGGCGGAAGCGAACCAGAAAATTGACTGGTAAATACTTTGAAAACAGCAGGGGCCAAACGAAAAAGAATTATCGGTTAGGAAGATGGTGAAGGAAGCTGAGACCAATATGTGGAGAATGGGCATGATTGAGAAGCCCGCACTACAGATCTATCCAACTTTTAAGCAGGAAATTTCCAAGGAAAAAATCTATGATAATACTCGCAGTAGTTCTCTACTGTTTGAGGCCAAGACTGGAGTATTGCGAACCAAGACATATCGGGCCAAATACGAAGGGGTAGACAATGTATGCAGTGCGTGTGGAGAGGAAGAAACGGCGGAACATTTGATAATGTTCTGTAAAAGGCTTCATTCTATAGTTCAGGATGATGGCGCAGAGTTTTTCAAAGCACTGTGGTTTAGGGACAGTGAGGGCAAAATAGATTTTGAGCGGGTAGACTTAACTAGAAGGAGGTTATCTGATTGGCGGCTACAGTCAAGGCACGAGTGAAAATTAAACCCTTCCCTGTGAAGTACGAATCCTCAACCTCACTATTTAAGGAAAAAAAAATAAATCTAGTGTTTTGTTCATTAAGTATGACGGCTTGGTGGCGCCAGCCACCGCCCGATCTAAAGGGTACAGCCCTATCCATTCATCCATCCTTTCAGACTGGTACGGTGGATGGACGTGTTTTTTACTGCTCGCGATCGACTGCGCAGATAACTGATTTTGCATGTTTCAGCTTGCCTTTATAATGATAGGGCAGCAGTTAAAATCTTTGTAGCATTTAATACAGTGTATGGCTTTTCCGGGGGTCAGTCACCAGGTACTTACTAGCTTTTGCTTGTGTGCATGTTTGTTTCTTTGTGTTTTTTGCCACCCGTGTGGGTTAAATGCGCATACATTGAGCACGCAAATTTTTGTAGTAGTGCTTAGATTTTCACTTTTTCGTAGGGCAGGGATCGTGTTTTGTAATTATTGAGGGAGACAGGTCATAAGGACATTTGGTGTCATAATGACATGGTTAAAAAGTCTGTAAAGTGTTCAGGATGCGGAGTGAGTTTGAAAATGGACTCAAGTGCAAATGAAGAGGAAGCTGACGCAAAGTGTAGGCAATGTGAGGTCGAGGAATAAATGGAGAAAACGATGGCTGTCCAGAGTGAACTGCTGTTGAGAATCACAGAGCTGGAGACTGCGTTGACGACAGATCAAGAAAAAAAGAGGGCATTGGTAGAAAGGTTGAAGTCTGTTGAGGAAGCACTAGCCAAGGTGAAAAAAGGAGCAGCTGACGGAAAGAACAGTGGGGCACCGGCAACAAGAACGGCGGATGAGAAAGAGCTGCTAGCAAGTTTGGAAAAAACAAGTTCAGCCGGTTCGATTGTCGCAAGGCCCAGCTTCAGCGAAGTAGTGGTGGGACTGGGAGGGGACAATGCAGCCGGCGTCACAAATGCAAGTACCCTCCAGGTGCAGGATGTTCCAGCCGAATAGTCAGAGCATGTGATAATCGCTCGGGACTCGAATATAAATCAATATGCAGAAGATATCAAATAGAGGGTAAGAGGTGACAGGAGGGTTGCAGTAGGGACGTTCCCAGGACGCAAGCTGAAAGCAGTCATGAGGCAAGCTAGCGCAAAACTCAAAACTACAGCTGCTAGATACAACCTCGTGATAATTTCAGGCGGTTTAAACGATGTCTTGAATGAAAATATGACAGTACTAGCGACCAAACTGGCGAAAGCGGTCGATGGCATGCGATCCACTTCTCCTCAGGTACAGGTAGTTAGTTATATGCACAATACCGGAGGTACCGGTGCATGACGGCAACCTACAAAGAGCGGTTGTCAACGCAAACCGAGAGATATGGCGGATGAGTCTAGATAAAGGCTTAGAGGTGGTGGAAATAAAGAGAGAGGCACTTAGGTGGGGTGGTTTTCAACGAGACAGAATTCACTTCGATGAGCGGCTAGGTCATGGGGTGGGTTGGCGACTTGCAGGACGCGCAGTTGCTTTTTTGGGGGGCGCACGGGCTCTTCGGGGTGCAGGATAGCTAGTAACGAGGAAAACAACCAGGAAGACTCTTTGACAGATGGTATGGACAGATACGATTCCAAAGTGGCACAAGTATCTAAGATAGGTAGAGTCCGGGGCAGAAATAAACGTAGCCACGAGTGCCGAGCAAATTCAGACAGAGGGTATATTAACATGCAGAGTGGCAGGAACAGGCTGAAGTGGGAAGAGATAGAAGAACAGCTAAGAGTGGAGAGGCCGATGGTATACGGTTTTGTAGAAACACATCTTAGGAACATGGAAGAACCTCTGAACAATCCAGACTATTCGTGGGAATATTGTAATAGAACAGAAGGCAGCAGAAAGGGGTGGCATTGGGGCATCCATTCATAAAAGTACAGACAGGCAAAAGGTCAAGCAGGAGTGCAAGGAACATTTATCGCTAAAAGCGAAGTGGCAGGGCGAATGACACTTCTTGGTTTGGTGTACTTGTGTACGGGAGCGTAGGCCAGAGAGAAAAACCAGGCAATGGTAGAGTGTATATCAAAGGCCTTTGAGGAATTAGGAGGAGAGTGCGAGATATATATACTAGGAGATATGAATGCGCACATAGAAGATATAGATGGGTATACCGACCTAACAGGCAAAATGATCATGGATATGTGTGAAAGACATGATTTGATTATTTGCAACAGTACCGAGAAGCGTGGAGGGCAAATAACATGGGAGGTAGGAAGGCTGCAGTCGACGATAGATTACGCACTGATGTCACATAGGATGTATGATAAGATCAGGGAAATGCACATAGATGAAGGTGGCTCCAGAAGTCTGGGCAGTGATCACCAACGTATCAAGCTAACTTTTGGAAGAGCAGTGAAAGTGGGAAGAAGACAAGATGAAAAAATACTGAAAAATTTTTATTCAGAAAGGCAAATAGAAATAGCTACTAAACAAATTGAGAAAGTAATCACTGATGATATTAAAACAGTGTGCACATACACGAATCTAATTAGACTGTTTGAGCTAGAGCTTGCTAAGGCACGTGACAAGTCACCCCGGAAAAGAAGACACAAACTCAAGGGTTGGTGGGATGATGAAGCTGAGAGAGCCATAACAAAACGTCAGGAAATGTCTAGGGAACACAGACAGGCTAAGCAGCGGGGTGAACCGACAGATGTTGTTTAAAGAAAATGTGAAATCTTTCTAAGCTGTAGAAGGGTTGCATCTCTTCTGATCAATGAAAATATTAGAAGAAAGGTAGCTAAGTGGCTGGCAGATGTTCATAAAAAAGATAGAAAATCAGCTGCGAAATTTTGGAGCCTTCTAAACTTCCTAAGAAATGAAACGAGCCTAGAGCAGAGGTTTATGACTACAGCGCAAGGTGCTAGGCTAGAAGGGAACGAAGCCATTGAATATACAATAACATGGGTGCCAGAAAATTTTCAACAAAGTGCTTTATGCCCCGCAATAGACAAGGATGAATCAAGTGGCGCAATGGCTCCATTTTCACAACGAGAGTGGGAAAAGGCTGAGAAGAGGGTTCCTAGTAGTACATCAACAGGACCAGATGGCATTCCAAATATGCTGATAAAGACATTATGTCCGAAGTCTAAGCAAGCTTTGAGAGAAGCGGTGAGCAAAAGATTAATCGATGGTGAAGTTCCCGATGGATGGAAACTTAGCAGGATGAGCATGATCTATAAAGGAAAGGGGGACAAAGCTGATATAAACAATTACCGTTCTACAACAGTCACATTGGTGGTCTACAGGCTGGCAATGCAGATTATAAAGGAAAGACTGCAGGCATAGATAGAGGATGAGGGGGTGCTGGGTGAACTGCAGAATAGTTTTCGGAAACACAGGAGGTTGGAAAACAATCTCTTCTCACTGACACAGTGCATCGAAACAGCAGAAAAGTAACACAGGCCCCTGTGGCTAGCTTTTTTGGATATCAAGGGAGCGTACGATAGCATGGTTCAAGAGGAATTGTGGGGAATACTGGACACACTAGGTGTGGAAGATGTAGTCACTAATCTTTTCAAGGATATCTATGAAGGTAACAAGGTAGTTTTAAAGTAGGAAAAACAGGTATCCAAGCCTGCAAAAGTAAAACGGGAGCTTAGGCAGGGGTGTCCCCTGTCTCCCCTATTATTTATGATGTACCTACAAGCATTAGAGGCCAAATTAGAGGGAAGTGGACTGGGCTTGAACCTCTCTTTCGTCAAGCAAGGAAAACTCATTGAACAGGCACTACCAGCATTGAAGAACGCACATGATATAGTGCTAATGGACGACAACAAGAGGATTTACAGAGATTGATGAACATCTGCGGTAATGAGGGAGATAGGTTAGATTTCAGATTCAGTAAGGAAAATCAGCAGTCATAATTTTAATGATAATGAAGGTAGTGAGCTTAGAAAACAGGAGGTCACGCAAGAGATAACATATAAATACAAATATCTGGGCATGTGGATAAACAATGGGGCCGAGTACCTAAGGAAACGTGAAATATACGTGAAGACGAAAAAAGTAACAGAAATGTAGCGGTGATGAAAAACAGGGCACTGTGTAATTACAATAGGTATGAAGTTGTGAGAGGAATATTGAAAGGGGTCATGGTTCCTGGTCTGACGTTCGGGAACGCGGTCTTGTGCATGAGATCAGGAGTTCAACAAGATTAGGAATTAAGCAACGTGGAATAGGTAGGCGTGCCTTAGGAGCTCACGGAAATACACCAAATCAGGGAGTACAAGGTGATATGGGATGGCCATCATTTGAGGGCAAGGAATCTAGCAGCAAGATAAAATTTGAGAAGCGATTGAGAGAAATGGAGGAGGAGCGTTGCCTAGGAAGGCATTTAGCTATTTGTACATGAAGAATGTTGATACAAAATTGAGGAAGCGAACCAGCAAATTGACTGGTAAATACTTAGAAACACCAGGGGGCCAAACCAAAAAGAATTATTGGTTAAGAAGAAGGTCAAGGAAGCTGAGACCGATTTGTATAGAATTGTCATGATTAAGAAGTGCGCACTGGAGATCTATCAAACTTTTAAGCAGGAAATTGCCAAGGAAAAGATCTATGATAATATTCAGGGTCTTTTTATACTGTTTGAAGCCAGGACGGGAGTATTGCGAACCAAGACATATCGGGCCAATTACGATGGGGTAGACACGGTATGCAGTGCGTGTGAAGAGGAAGAAGATACTGCGGAACATTTCATAATGTTCTGTAAAGGGCTTCACCCTATAGTTCAGGATGATGGCGCAGAGTTTTTCAAAGCACTGGGGTTTAGGGACAGTGAGGACAAAATAGATTTTGAGCGGGTAGAATTAACTAGAAGGAGGTTATCTGATTGGTGGCTAAAGTAGAGGCACGAGTGAAAATTAAACCCTAAACTGCAAAGTACGAGTTCTCAACCTCACTATTTAAAGGAAAAAAAGAAATCTAGTTTTCGGTTCACTAAGTATTACGGCTTGGGGGCGTTAGTCACCGCCTAATCTAAAGGGTACAGCCATATCAATCTATTCATACATCCATCGTTAGAGTACCTCGATGTCCGCTCCTCCGCTTAGAGTGAAGACATCTGCGGCGCCCGCCTTGTCACTCCCACTGCACACCGGTGTCGCTCTGGCACATAGCGATCCATTAGCTTAACGCGAATGGTTGTAGCTCTGAAGAAGTCAACATCCAGGCATAACATCCTGAAGAAAGCCGGAATGTTAGCTCTATAGCTTGCGAAGACGCTGCAGGCACTACAGTTGCAGAGGGAGGTGGCAGCACCCTGAGCGGTGGCGCGCGCAACGAGGTCCACTACTAAGCGTCTTTTCCGAGTGACTCAACAAGATGACGCGCCATTCAAGGTGTAGGCTATTCGATGATTTGAAGAATGATCACTAGATGGCGTGCCGCCATCTCCGATGAGTACGAAATTACCGTATTTGTACTCGGTCCTGTATCGATGCATTGCTTTCTCGATGTACTTCGTGACGACTCCTTCTGACAAGTTCATTATATTTCTTGCGTGTTTTCGGAGGACATCAAAGTACTGTTGCGTTAGCGTGGTGAACCTGTGCTGCTCGAGACATGGAAACTCGCCGAACATGGATTTGTGGTCGTTGAAGCTCTTGTGGTAGAAGTGGCTGTGGCAGTAGGAGCAGTCTTTGGTTATCAGGTTATCTGCGAGTGATCCCCTGTACCACCATTCAGTTTGTTGATATCGCGGCGATTTTTTATGGTGGGCCATAGTGAGTGCATTCATAGAAATTTACATGTGCTTTGTCGTTATTTCAGACAAAGTGCTAGCTTTTTACCCTATGCGTTCTGAACGAAAAACATCAGACGTGATACTTTGCGTATACCTTAACATTCAGTTAAGAAGGAAGTCAGGTACCACACTAAATACACCTGCATGCTTGGTTCCCTACCATTAGTTGTATATGCACTACAGTACTTAGACACACACTACCTTTCAACCTACAAGCTTTCCAGTATCAATATTTATTATGAGTGTGTCGCGCCTTCTTGTCTGCACCGGTAACGAATGATATCAGTGACCTCGGTAAACACGCAAATAAGGACGCAGCATGCAACAATACATACCTTGTATATAATAAAGTATTTTTATTTTCATCTATTTATTGCGTACACATAGATCATAACACATCGCAATAGTACTTGTACTTAGTAGTCGTAAAATAGAATGAAGGACTGGTGTGATAGATATAAAAAATATCGGCAGGTCCCACGTACTTTGAAGACGACGTTATGCGCAGCATGTGAAGGGAAGTGACTATGTTGCAATTTTTTTGTTGAGCGAAACGTCATCAAATGACGCTAAATATAAGTACAAAATTTGCACGCACAGATATATGTTGCAAAGTTGTAGATGTTTATATAACTAGTTGTTTGCACTTGGGCAACAATGCCAACTCGAACATGCGTATTAGGAACACCAGAAGCTGATATGAAGCGCTGATGCCCGCGATGACGCTGGCCATGGACACTGCTACATACATCAGCTTCCGCACATGGTAACGAACGCCAATTTGCGTTAACCCGACGTGACGGCTGCATTAAAAAGTACATATGTAATGTTTATAAAATTGGGTTGGCAGCACTGGAACCACTATTGACGTTTCACAAATATTAACGTCTATTTGAAAAGTATTTTTAAGACCTGGTGTAGCTGTGTGGTTAAATGCTTCATTGTCACGCAGAATGCTTGGATTCGATTAAAGCTGAGACCCTGACATTTATTCTTTGCATTTGTTGGGCCGACGCTACCGATGTCGAGTATTTCTTACCGCTCGCGCGTTACAATTACCTATGTGTGTTTTCGTCGTTCCTAGGTAGATATTGAGTGTTAATCAGCTGCGGCACATACCCGCATACCAGCCGCACATACCATCCTATGGGTATGTGCCACTGTCTGGCGGGAAGTGTTTGACGATGCATGCGACGGGATTGTGGCAACATTCATGTCTTGACCAGGGTGTCATATTCATCAAACCATCTTACCCTTACATGCAAATTTAGGTTCACGCAGTGTTAAGGGGGTGACCCCGGAAGAACCCAAACGTAAGCGGATAGATAGACAGATAGATAGATATTTAGATAGATAGATAGATAGGTAGATAGATAGACAGATAGATAGATAGATAGATAGATAGATATATTCGTTCAAATTCGACAAAGTTCGCTAAGAAATGCTTCTCATTTATTACATATAATGTTCAGTGACTCATACACATTCTAGCTCCCCGAAGAACTCTACAGCTTGACCACAATTTTGTAAGAAATGTTACCCTTTTTTTCGGTGCGAAGCACCTTAGGAGAGATGTTTTTCCGTGCGTTGCCTGTCAGGAGAAGGTGCATGGATGTGGGAATAAAAAAGCTTAATAATACACTATTGTCGATCTTTATTTTGACATAGGTATATGAAGCACCTACACGTACAAACACATAAATCCTTCATACTAGCAGGTGACTTCAACGTAGAAATTATAGACCTTATGATCTTGCTTCAGTCATTCATCCTGGCGCACTTTGTGTGGTTGCGTAGATTTTTTTTAACATGAAGGTGTTTTACGCAGGACACACCAAGACTTCAGTCTCATATTTTCGTCACAGAAATGATGTCGAAATAATACGCCATGTGAGAAGCAAAAGAAAGAATATTCCGGTGACGGGTGTCTAACTCACGACTTATCTACCGATGTTAACAAATGCCGAGCATGCTACCAACGGCGCCACGGCATTTATACGTGTTTTATATCTAACACTGTACTTTGCCAGTACCCTTGGCAAAGTGACGTAATGAATCCTAGCCATGACAACCACAATTACTTTCTTCAACACGGTGTTTCTACGCGTATGTCACAGTCAGCGTCTTTTCAATAGAAGTGCACGCTTGTACACGCTTGCCCCCACCGCCTTACCACAGTGTCGTGAATCATCGGCGTCGCTTCTAGCTTCAATACCTACCATGAAAGAGCGCGGCGACGCTCGCGTGCTTCACCTGGCTATTGCCAGGCTGCAACTCAGCGTTCCCCACTTACGCTCACTCCGCGGAAACATGCGACCGGCCAACGAAAAGACACTACATGCTTTGCGTTTGCGTCCAGCCGTGCAGTTGTGTTCAATATATTTTTAGCATGCCGCGAGAAGGCGACCTTAGTTCAAGTTTGACGTTCAAACAGTCGCTCTCTTGTGGATGCCGCACCAGAGACTGATACCTCTCTCATCGTGAACTGTGACAGCTACCACTGTCTATATCCACAAAGGTGTGTTTCACCACAATTCAAGAAGGTTAGTCGTCGGGATAGAGCTATATCACTAAGTTTAATCGTGGATGCATCATCGCTAAACGGTGTACCGTACATGTAAACATTGATAGACATTGCACAAGCTCATTGTATCAATGCACAGCAAACATGGAACTGGTTCTGTTAGAACATGTTACACTTTGTATTATACCGATTCCTATGAAGGAAAGACTAGCATTTTTTTTTCTATTCCAAGACTGAGAAAGTGTGATCGAAGATCATAAAACGTCTTTCCCTTCTTGACGAGGCATCACAGTAATATATGGGCTGCTACAAAATCTTCTCGTGGAGTCTATAGACCATAAAATGCTGTCAGAGCCACTATTCCGTGAGGCCATTGTGTTCCGGCAGCGACGGTCGTTTCAGGCCTTCGTTTCATGTCCGCTGGGACGAGAAGCTAAGAGCCCCATAACAAGTAAGTACCGCCG
Source organism: Rhipicephalus annulatus (assembly GCA_013436015.1). Taxonomy (NCBI): domain Eukaryota; kingdom Metazoa; phylum Arthropoda; class Arachnida; order Ixodida; family Ixodidae; genus Rhipicephalus; species Rhipicephalus annulatus. Next base: position 196,095 of record WOVY01010300.1, on the reverse strand, counting down.
GGTAGTGCGTACGTGGCGCGAAGTGTATTACAACAAATAAATTGTCCCTGTGAACTTAAGGCGCAGAAAGATTTACAGACACTTTTTGTGTGCATTCCACATTAATGTATGTACTTCCTTTTCAAAAAAGACAATATCTCCGTCACAGAGATAGACAGTATCGCAATATAACTTTAGCGCGGCAGTTTTTCAAAGATACTTTTAAGTATTTTTATTGCTGTATTGAGATACATTTGCGAACTATTGGTCTCTCAGTAGACAGACACTTTTATGGTGTGTCAATTCTATTGCATTACTATGCTAGACAAGGGTGTGTCGTAATCTTTTTTTTTTCTTTTTTTTCCTACAAAACGAGTTAGGTGGCTCGAGAAGCAATAGGAAACAAAGTCTTTTGACACATCTTTTTGTGGCATGGCAGAAGAAGAAGTGAAGAGGCGCCGCTTGGTTGCATATATCGGCTGCGCAGCGTGGTGGTTCAGGCTGAGCGCTATGTGGCTCATCGGAGATCGGCTCAACGTCGAGCGGCAGGATCCTTTTAGCTAAGATTTGGTTTGCTTTTCATTCCTCGTATTTCTTGTTAGTTTCTCTCAACTGAAACGTTGTTGCAGCCCTTTGGAGGTCAGGCAAGTCAGAATATTCTGATGTCTTTCTCATCACCCGGCCAAGGGCACTCCCCTTGGCTGGCCTCACTACCGGTCAAGGATTGGCCGCCCGATACCTTGCTACGCAGTGGAGATACCTTGCTACCCAGTGGCTCTGGTTCCTACAAATGGGGGTTCTATTACACTGAAGAATCCGAAGGTGATACAAGTGGAGCTTCAGAAAGCCTCCTCACTTTCCCAGAAAATTACTGAGGTCCGCCAGTTCGACCGAGGGGGTATCCTGTGCTGCTCTGCAGACCAGGATTGCGTCCGACAGCTTCTGAATTGCTCTGAATTTGCTGCACAGCCCATGAGCTCGTTTATTCCAGCTCATCTTGCATGTACGAAGGGCATAGTCCGTGGGGTGGATACGAGTCTAGCACCTCAAGAAATTCTTGACTTATTTGCTGTAGCTGGGACAGTTTCAGTCTATCGATGCACCCGAACGACTGATAAAACAAAATTGCCTACTGAATCAGTTACAGTAACTTTTGCAGGAAGAGTTAGGCCAACAGAATTTAGGGCATGGCCACTAATCTACAAAGTAGAACCACTTTCACCGAAACCTTTGCAGTGCTCAAAACGTTGGCAATTCGGCCACAGCATGAAGGAATGCAGATGGACAGGCTAGATGTCGTCTGTGCGGAGAGAGTCATGACAGCTGCGATTGCAAATCTGATGACCAGAAGTGCTGCTTGTGTAATGTAGCGCACCCTGCAGACTCAGCTGAATGTGGCGCGAAAGAAAGAGAAATGGGTGTTCTAGAAATCATAGAACGCAGGCGTTGCTCTAGGAGGAAGGCGGTGGCAGAAATGCATGAAAGATCGTAAGGTTACGCAGGCATAACATCTCGGCACACAGCGGCAATGGATGCATCGCTCACAAAGTCGAAAACTGAGGCTATTGAAAAGTTCACTGAAAAGGCAATGCAGCGTCTGGCAGCTACTCTTTTTGAAGCCTTGGCTAATATGTTAAAACAACAGCTGACAAAAATCGTTGGTACAGTTTCTGTGCAAAATCGGGATTCGCACGCTCTGTTGATTTCAAGGGGTACAGAGGAGGAAAATCAGACAGTCAATCATAGATCTATTCCTTTGAAAGCATGACCTTCAAAAAATAGAGTTCAGGCTGAGTCAGAACCTGTGACAGATGATTGAGGAGACTTTACAGATATGGACACAGTATCTTTAAGAACTTTGAAACGCAACAGATCTCCCCCTTTTAAAAAGTCTTCTCAGAACCCAAAATCCAAGAAATACTTGTCAAAGAAACACTTCTTTGAGAACCTTTCAAAAATGATTTCTTGAAAAAAGATATTCTGGATCAGGCACTTTCTTCTGCCCGTATAGCATCAAAATAGGTTCCCTAAAAATTCTGCAGTGGAACTGCCGGTCTATTTGGTCGGCAACTACAGATTTACAATATATTTCTTCGCAAATTTCTCCCTACATAATTGCCATTCAGGAAACCTGACTTGCTACCGGTAAAAACTTTTACATGAAAAATTATCGCTTAACCCGGCTGGATCGGCCAAGTAGAGGGGGCGGTCTGGCTTTCTTAATATCAACTAAATTTAGTCACAGAGTCAAGATATCGTATCAGTGTATGGATACGAATCACGAAATTCTGGTGTTAGACATAACACTACAAGACTGCTCGCCTTTCTCTTTTGCAAATGTATACTTTCCTGCAGTAGTTCAAGACTTAAGATGCCTCGATATCATGGTAGCTTCATGCAGAAAAAAAATAGTACTGTGTGGTGATTTCAATTCACACCATGTGTCTTGGGGCTTCAAATCTGAAGTATGCGGAAGACGTTTGTGAGAATGGACGCTTCATAATAACTTTTCCGGCTTGAACTCACACGTTGCTACATTTGTAAGAGGTAACTCTAAATCAACTATTGATTATACATATTCCAGCTCCATTTTAAGCATATCCTCGTGGAATATATTAGATTGTGCTACAAACAGCGACCACCTTCCCGTTACGTTTGAAATTGAGTTCCCGAGGTTTAGTTTGGCAGGGAAAGTTGGCTCATTTGTAAATTATGCTAAATTACAAAAAGACTTAAAGCTACGTTAACTTTTCGCGAGGAAATGCAGGCAGACCTTAGGGCTATGAGTCTATGTGCGGTGTTGAAACGATCATTAAAAAATTGAACGTTAACTGTAAACTCAAACACAGCGGGATCTTCTAGCCCGTGGTGGAATCTAGAATGTGTCAGGGGGTATAGAAAGCGAAAAGCAGCTAGGAAAAAGCTGTTAATTAACCAATGCCCCAAAAGTTGGAGTGATTATAAATTCATGGCCGCCGATTTTAGGTGTCTAGTGCGCAAAGCAAAAGAAGACTAAGATATGAATAAATTTATTATCTTTATAAGTCTAAAAATTAAGAAAATGCTTTCAGGTTTTTACGTGCGAGAAAATTGATTCCACAGAAAGAAACCAGTCATTCCAACAATATGTCTCCTCGCGAACTCTCTGATATCTTGCAAAATATTGCTAAAGGCTTGCAAACCAGGTTTACGACAATTATGCCAAAGTCCATGGTGAAATAAAGGGTGGATTGTGATTTCGAAGAGGTATCTTTACCTGAACTGGCGGATGTGATGAAGAGCTTACCGCCCGCTGCTCCCGGACCTCATGGGATGACCTCTACAATGATTAAAGTGCTATACGAAATATCCCCACATGAAATCTGTAATATAGTCAATTACTCACTGAAAAATTCTTGGATTCCGGCAGATTGGAAGCTTTCCAAAGTAATTCCGATACTTAAGAAACAGGGAATGGAGTTTACTCTGGATAACATCAGGCCTATTTCATTAACATCTAACCTGGTCAAGCTTGTAGAGAGAGTCTTAAATGCCAGTATAATAAACTACAACAATGAACATACAATACTGAACCCCAGACAAATTGGCTATACATCGGGATACTCCATTTGGTGTGCACATGTGGATTTGGAAAATCGCATACAGCTGGCTCGGCATCGCCGCGAATACTGTGCACTAATGACTCTAGACTTAGCTAAAGCGTACGACAAAGTGAAATAACCTATCCTAATCCAGCAGATGCAAGACTATGGCTTTCCAAAATATATAACAGCATGGATTACAGAGTTTGTGAAAGACAGAGAATTTTATTGCTTTTTGGATAGATGCTCTTGTAAAAAATATATGCATACACGAGGTGTACCTCAGGGCTCAGTATTATCCCCGGTGTTATTCAACATATTACTAAGTTCCATTCCAACTCATCAGGATATCCAAATTTACGTATATGTAGATGATATTGCTTTCTTCGCAACATACAGTGATCTGCACTCATTGTATCAGGCATTACAAAATTACATGAACATGCTAGAAGGATAGCTCTACAATATCCATATGTCATTGAAGGTGAAAAAAAGTGCGCTTCTGCCATTCTCTTTTGAGGATCGTGTCAACATTTCCCTGGTGTATCGTACCGAGCTCATTCCCCAGGTCGATTTCCTGAAATACCTAGGCATCGTATATAATAGGACGCTCAATTTGAAAAGCCATATAGAGGAGGTTGGCTGTAAAGCGTCACGTGCTTTGGGGTGGTTACGCAAATTGGGAAGCAGAAAAATAGGATTGCGTAGGAGTACATTGATAAAGATTTACAAGATGTATGTGCGGCCAATTATGGAATTCGGGTGTGTGTTGTTTTCAGGCAGTGCGGCTTACAAGATGAGACAAATAACATTATTGAAAAGAGAAGCTTTGCGCTTGTGTCTTGGACTCCCCAAATTTGTGGCAAATAATGTTTTTTATGTGGAAGCGCGCCTTCCACCTTTGTTAACTCGGTTTAGAATACTTGCAGTTCAAACTTTCCTAAATATATACAATTGGCCGCCGCGACAAGCTTCATACGTTTTTATTGAAGAACCAACCGCATTCTTTGGAACACAATGGTCTAGACTACACTCCCCTCAGATTAGGTTCGTCCACGCATTGCTAGAACCTCTCAATGTAATTATTTATCATATTGGCATAACGAAGACGCCTAATTCAAACTTAAAATTAAATTTGATGATATTTTCCCCTGTAATGCGAAACAACTGCCCCTTCAATATTTAAATACTCGGTTAAAAGATTACTTGACTCATCTGTCCATAAACAACATTATTGCGACGGATGCATCCGTATTGAATGAAAAGGCTGGAATAGGCACCTTTTGTACTTCTCTCGACTGGTCCTTCTCAGTTCGATTACCAGATTGCACGCCTATATTCATCACTGAATTATTTGCTATAATTCTAGCGCTTCGTAAACTTCCTGCAAGCGAATCAGAAGCGGTCATACTTACCGATTCTCTCTTAGTATGCACTGCACTATCCACAGCAAAAAATTTGACATTATTGAGTGTGATTAGCAGTTTATTACCAGAAAATTTGAAAAAATTTCACTTGCTATGGATACCTGGCCACTGCGGGATTTATCCAAATGAGATGGCAGACTCGTTTGCCAAGGCATCTTTAAGCGGACCACTTTTACATATTTTACCTGATTTCGCCTACGTAACAGCACTCAGATATAGGAATTCTTGTTTGCACAAATAAATAGAAAAATTATCTATGAATAAAGTTAGAGATTTCGTACATCTAAGATATTGCTGGAACAAACACTGGTGTGTATCTCGGCAGTTCGAAATTACAATCACCAGATCACGATGCAGAATTCCTCATCTGAATTACTACCTACATAAAGCTGGACTAACAGCATCTCCGTTGTGTCTCTTTTGCAAGGAATCGGAATCAATAGATCATTTCTTTTTATTCTGTCAACGTTATGCTTATCAAAGGAAAAGATACCTGGTCGAACCAATTGAGAAGCTAGGTTTAAAAATAAACTTGGAACTAATTTTATCCTTCGGAGGGATTACATTAGGTTATAGCCGCAGGGAAGTTTTCTCTGCTGTGTGCGAGTACATAAGGGCAACAAACAGATTGCCCTGTTAGCCTATTGTTATTATATACGGCTACGAGACTACCTGAATCCCTGACTTAGCACACTTGATGATCCTGTTGCCCGGTTCTTGGCCGATCTCCCTTTGTGGGCGAGTGCCAGCAAATCTGAAGGTTCACCATCATCATCATCATGGCTAGAAAAGGCGCGCAGCCAGTAGGTGACATATGAAAAGCATTGACGATTTATCCTAAAGCGCACCAATGCATTCGATGGCACAATCGTCAAGCTATAGCGTTGGCGGCCTCTTCCAATGAACCCCGCTGTCTTTGAAGGCCAGTATATCACACCTAAATTTTTCTAATATCAAGTCAAGGCTCAGTGGCCCTCCGAGTGCGTTTTGCGTGACACAGAGGCTTTGAATGGACTCGTGCGCGTTCTGTTTTCAAATTTGTAGCCCTTCCAAAAGCAGTTGCCGTCACAGGGAAGGGGGGGGGGCAATAGATGATGGCTTTTTGTCGCACTTTCAGCCATCTCTCCATCGACTCATAGTGGCTGTTTGTGAAACCTAATTGTGGCCCTGCAAGATGTGCGTTAGTGCGCAGCGGCCGACATCCACGTTGGAACCGTTAGGCCAAACCTGTCGGTCACTTCACGGGCCTACTGGACGGCCAATAGTTGGTCAGCCAGGTGTCCGATTTTATTTACAAACACTAGACGTTCTTTTGTGGTACTTGTTTCTCCCACCACAGGAGCCGACTTTGCCAATGGCAGCTTTGTGCAATAGGTGGCAGCTTTAGTGAAGAGTGATCCTCTCGGCTCAGGCGAAGAATATGTTTACTGAAGTCTCTTATCAGGTTCTCTGTGCAGCTCTCTCTTCAGAAAAGCTCTGACCAACATTAGTTATGAGAAATCTAATAGAAGACAGTAGTTGAGCCAGCACCCCTGCCAGTGTGACACAGTCATTTCCCAGGGCGCCCAGCGAAGTACCACTAAATACCGGCGTCTACCAGTGTCTCCAGCGTGTACCAATGCCAAAAACCTACTGGCATCATGCCGGCGATGCCGTTTTTTGCAATAAAGAAGGTACAACATGACACTCTCTGAATGCACTGCGGTGTTTTTTTAGTAAACATGGCCATTACCGCTACGCCAACACGCCGACCGTCATTTGGGGCCAAAATTTCGTGTATGTTCTAGGCGACAGCGGCTGATTCCAACACCCGCATGAGAGAATCCCGCTTGTGAAGGACGCGTCATCGATTTCTTTTCGTACTGGCGAACCAGTTACGCTGGCATGGGGATCTCTCATGGTCTTCCTCTAAATATTTCATCTCTCTTTCTCGCTTGAGAAGAGAAGGACGGAAAGGAGGAGTGCCGGAGAGGAGGGGTGCCCATTCACAAAGACACAGTACAGATGCGCCGCCGTCGTAATCCCCTTTCGCGAATTGGCCGAAGCAGATGTTTTGAGACTTATACGGCTCGATCTGCTGTAGACGTCATCAATGTGACCCGCAGTCGAGGCAAGTGGCAATATATGAGACAGCTTCTGCTTTTGCGAGATTGGCGCTCAGTGTGTTTTATAACTTGTATTTTGCTCATAATAGGGGCATATATCGCCTATCTGATCAATTACAGAGATTCTAACTACAGTGGGGTCAGAGCACCTTGTAAATAGGCACAATGTACCATTTAATGAGTACTTAGAAACATCACCTTTAAAGAGAAACTGTTTATCGTGCTAACAAACTTGGTTTAGCGTTTATTTCGTAACAATGAGTTGCGTATGCGCTAGCTTTGACGCAACTGATTTATTCCTACATCTGGAGCAGTTATGTGCGTAAAAGGCCACAATTCTGTGAAACATTTCTGCTAAAAATCCACACTCACAATAACCTAGAACTAGAATAGAGAGCGATCTGTACCTAAAAGGGGGAAAAAGACATGAATAAAACAACCTTGAGAAATATTTTTTTGTCTAAAACATAAGAAAATCCAATAAAAACAGGTGAAATGCCGAATTAATAGTTCAACTTTTTTATGAAGTTATCACGTTGATTTTTTATGGCGAGAAATAATGCAACGACAGCGTTTTCATCGACAGTGGAATATTGGCTCGTAAGGATTACAATATTTGGCAGCCGACGAACATTCTAAACGAGTTTTATGTCTTTTGTAGAGTTAGTATTCATTACTGAGATGTTCACACATGGCACAACATTACAGGAGCAGAACTGTGAGCTGAGCACAATCTGTAAAAATTAGTGGAGCTTTATCAGGAAGAAAACTCGCTGTAGCACTTTAAAGCTTCCAACACCTGGAACAAACGCTTATGCTAAACATATAATCTAAATTTCACATTGGTCTTCCACAAAAATATAAGTTATCAGAACAAAAAGTATAAAAACTATGCCTGAGAGGATATTCTGCAAAGCTTAGGAGACTTTCAGAATTTTCCCCCTGCAGTATTTTGGCATTTCAATGTTTCCAATGCAATTAATCAGCACTTGTTCCCGAATATGCTTTAGGTGCTCACCGAAAAACCTACGAAATTCGCCGCGGCATGGACGGCTTGTCGAAAACGTTGGTTTTGGGCGCTGAAACAAAAAAATTACGAACCACGCATACCTCTGATGATGTTAGGTGTGGAAATACCGAGCCATCGTCGCGCAAGGAATACTAGCGAGGCTAAATTGACATTTACTAGGTTTTCGGAAACGCGCCTTATATATGAGCTAACAAGCACTATTTTGTATTGAGGAAGAAGTTTAGCACAAATTAACAGATCAAACAAATAGAGCAACGATTTCTAAAATTGTATACATAACTTCACTGCGCGCACGTTGGTAACAAGGTAACAAAAAAAATTAAGAGCAGAGATGTCACTGCCGACTATGCTGCCTTTTCTTGCTACTTTTTTGGCGTCGTCACCACTAGAATATCAGCGATGACCACGAAAACAGAGGTCGGTGATCTCACTCTTGAGTTTGACTCTTCCGAACTAACTCAGACTCAGATCGAGCCCTGAGTCCGGGTGAGTACGGGTGAGTAATGTTTTTTTAGACTGAATCTGAGTGGGTCTCGTTGAAGAAATTTTGGTGAGTCTGAGTCTGAGTGAGTCCAAAGTGCAAAATATATTTTATGATTTAGTCTGACGGGGCTATTTACTGAGCTATCAGGTGCTATTTGCAGACCGCCGCCAGTACGTTCAGCTAGGGTCCATCACTTCTGAAATTATTCCGCTTTTTCTGAAGTATTTCAGGGTTCTATTATGGCCCCTATACCATTCTTTCTCTTCATAAATGACATTTCTTGTAAGTTCCAATCGAAGGTCAACATATTTTCAGATTTATAGTGAAATACAAAGCCGGCAAGATCAAATTCGTCTTGACAAGGATTTTACTTTGTTAACACAATGATGTAAGAGCTTGCATCCATCAATTCTGATAAAACATTTGTGATGGCATTACCTGAAAAGAAGTCCCAACGTACTTTTTCGTATTGCTGTTATAAAATATTAGCGTCAGCACAGCCACTCACCATATGTACTTTGGTGTAGTGATATTGTGAGATTTCGGCTGGTAAGCACATTTAGTACAAGTCACCAGCAAAGCAATGCAAAAGCTAATGTTCTGAAGAGGGCCTTGCATTACTCTACCAAACGAGCCAAGCTGTTGTATTCTCTTGCACGCTTGGTGGCTTCCTATCTTAGAATATTTGAGTGTCGTGTGGTTCTGAATTACCCAAAATTAAATAGCCACTATTGAAGCTCTGAAACTGAGAGCTCCAACTTTCATTTGTAACAGATATAGACGCACTGACTCGCCTACGCATATACTGTCAGAGCTTGGTCTTCATACCTTAACTAGACGAGCAATGCTGTTCTGACTGAAGTTTTTGTAACTTGTCCTGCATAATGAAACTTTGAAAAATTCAAACGCCTCCATTTATTCCTACAACACTTCCAGAAAAGCCCATGCTTAGCGACACCTCACACTTCAAGAACACTTTTGCAGCAACAATGCATAAATTTTCTAAATCTGCCGCAAGCTGCTCGGGAATGGAAGACCTTATTGAAAAAGGTGCTTCCACAGCCCACTGTTGAAAACCTTGCAAAATTTGCTGCCCAAGCCGTGCTATCGCCAGCACGATAGCGACGCTGTAACTATTTCATTTATTATTGTCTTTTTGTCTGTATGCTTGTTGTTTATAATGTAACTTAGTACAGTCACCTTTATATTTTGTGTTTGCCTTGCTCTTTGTGTTATGTTCTATTGCTGAGCTTTTTATGTAACAGAGACAGCGTATGTGCTCTACCTTTCTGCATTGTTAATTTTAAGGTCGGTAACGACTGTAAAGCCTTATATTTATTCTTGTAAACCATATAGACGTATTTAAAAATGCATTGAGAAATACTGCAGTATCAGTATTCTTTGTAAATTCACTCCTGGAAGAGTCCCTAACGACCTTTACAGTATTGCTAAATAAATAATTAAAAAATATAAACGAAACTCGAACAGCGCCTAAAAGAAGACACAACAGCAGAAGCACATTGTACTATGCAGCTTATTTGCGCGAATAAGTAGATATTCAAGCAAACAGAAAACAACGTGAAACAGGACAATCAGATGCTGACAACCAAGCGCTGCCTTACAGCCAGTGCTTTATTCCATATAATGGAGCATCTATACGCATAGGTATCGTTAAAGCATGAAATGAAGCGAACAATGACCCGGTATTTTGTAAGAATTCGGCAGATTCACTTGAAAAATAAACAGAAAGCACAACATATCCGTGGAGTTCATGACGATGAGTGGCCGAAGCTCGGCATATGCAATGGTAAACCACGAAACCTCCGTAAACTTTGTGCAGTCTATCATCATGTGAAGGCGTGACAAACACTCTCTGCGAGTTTATCACTGCTCCATCAGCTCTCAACTCAAGATCGCCTTGTCGGTGCTACTGAGGTGCATGGTCTTTATGACCTCTCACTGCAGCGTGTGCTACAGCCGCTTTTCGAGCCCTGTTTGTTTGTTTGTTTGTTTGTTTATTGGTAGAATACAATACGTGGCTCATACCTACTCTGGAGAATTGGCCAAGAGAACATATAGTCTCATATGGAAGATAAGTTAACAATTGATTAAAACAAAAAAGGGAAAAAGTTGTAGAATTAGGACAGTATGTTAAAAAAAGAAACCAAACATTCAGATAGTGAGAAAAAAAATCAAGAAAGTAGACGCTAATACCTTGATTTTGGGAGCCGACCAGACAGATGGTTTTGCCAAAACCGATTAATTTGGTATGTCATAGATTTATCCAGATTTGAAAATTACTTCTCGACCCGCTATATTTTGGTGTATTTGTTAACGTGGGCTTCATGTTGAAAAACATTTAGAGTCTTGAATAAAATTACACACCGCATCGAATGCATCTCTGTGGCAATTTCCCAAAACAGAGGCACCAAAATTTAGAACATTTTCTCTGGTTAAATATAAACCTCGCTTCGCAAACGGAATATCTAGAAGTCTTTTCCTAATTACTGGATAGATCCTACACGAGCCAAAATAGTGTTCAATAGTTTCTGATTTTTCGCAAAACAGACACAGGGGGAAAGTGTCAGACCAGCTCTGTGTAAATAAAGATTTAATGGGGGGACATGGCACCGGAATCTGGAGATGATAAGTTCAGGTTTTTTGACGGACTTCACTGGGCTTTCCATGGAAATTTGAGGTGTTCTAATGGTGTGCATTGTGTGATATTTTCTACACTATCCGTAAAAATAGCGAATTTCCTATATTGAACTCCTGGTAAGTATTCCAACTCGGGAAGTACTGAAAGTACTGATCCATCAAGTGATACTCGAGCGAAAGCATCTGCAAATTCATTCATTTGTGATCCGCATTGAGCTGGGACCCACACTAATTTCAAGAGCTCTAATGCAGCGATGCTAATGTGTGGAACGCTGCTAGGGCACGAGATTGTTCTGAGGTTGTCAGAGCTTCACACACCGAAAGTGAGTTTTTTAGGATGATTGCACTGGTCTTGGTCGTAGGAATTTTTGAAGACCTAAAATAATAGCTACTAGCTTGGCTTCAAGTATAGGAGTGAAATCAGAAAGTTTCACTGAAGAAGACCCTCCGAGAAAATCAGACGCAATTCCTACGCCTGCCTTTTCATTGTTGACATAAGCATCTGTAGCTATTACATTCTTTGTTTCAGCATGTACCAAGTAATATTTCATGGTAGTGGTTAAAAAAATAGGAGATTTCAACTTGGCTTGCGGGAGAAAAATTTCATCGTACTATATTCTAGTATTGAGGGTTGAGGAATTAGTTTCAATTACCTTGCTAAGGTCTACTTTTATGCAAAGCAGTTTCTTTTTACTAAAAAAATTTCTGAAGGGTATGAAATGGAGGCCAATGTGCAAGAAATAAAGATTCAGGGTCGCTGACGTAGCTCAATCTTCGTCGCCCCTACTCTAAACGCACAGACTGCCACCGAAAAAGGATGAGTGCCAAGAGCGAACGTATTTTATTGCTGCAACTCTATCGGTCTCCTACAAAACTAGAGCAGGCATCGAAGTGTAGCGAGTGCCACCGCACCATCTAGTGAGCAAGATTAGTGCTATTTGTGCGAGCGCCACAGCGCAAGCGCCATCGCCAACTCATCTAGGAAAAAATAAGGCCCCGTATCTGTATGTTTTGCTGCAAATGTCATCGAAAGACAATAGGCTTGCGTTTGGAAAGAGTGAAGAAAACGTTGATGTTCTGCTCTAGTAAATCAGTGAATTGTATTCCGAAGGCGCTGCGTTAGAGTGTCCCGATCTGTGCAGCGAAGGCGAACGAGCTCATCAAAGCACGCGGGACACGAGCGTTGTCTGGCATCTATGTTCGAAAACGAAGGAAGGTGTGCGCACCTGTCTCGAAGGCGAATAGGTGTAGAACGCAAATCAATAGGCAGGTGCCACCACCGTGTCGTCTCAGCAAAATCGTTGGAAACACTTGCCTTTTTCTGCATAGCGTTACATTGTCAGCGCAGCGTGATAAACGCTACGGTCCTTAAAATGATTCATTTATGGCTTCTCTAGTGTAAGGGAACACATAGAATATTGACGTGTTGTTATTTTGCCTCAGACAGGCACAGTAATTGCCTTTTATTTGACAATAGCACCGGTACGAATGCTAGAACTTCAGGAATGTTGGTGGGCGCTGCGGATAGGGTTGAATTTTGGCCGTTTGGGGCACTGTTTTGGCGGACAAACAGACAAATGTACTGAAGAACATACAGACAGTCAGACTGACAGACCAAAATGTTTGCGCCGAAATACTTCAAAACTACTCGTCTTTAAAAACTGAGTAATAGCTGAACGAGTACTTCTTGGCCATCGCCATAGCGACGACTACTAAAAACAGCGGTGGACAGGCCTAGGCCTTAAGGAGCTCGCCCTTAAAAGCCATCACCTATGTGAGAGACGTAAGCTTCTTGCGCTGTCGATGACACTCACACACATATCATACCTTTTTTTCAATATAGTTGACGTCGTATATTTCACGTGATGCTTGTTCCACATGGTGTTTTAGTATTGTGCACTGATCAAGCAAACCCTTACAGGTTATGCGGAGTTGTTCACAGCTTGATGGCCACCGACAGAACCCTTCGTTATACTGCGATGTTCCCTGAAGCATTCCGTAACGCATTTGTCACGAGTCACAGATCTTAAGCTACTTAAAGCAGACAAGGAAGGCGGATTCCTATTTACTCCGATGGCTGTCTGCAAAGAGAAGGCGGGTGCTGCTGCTATAGCAGCAAACTTCGAAGTCAGGAATGCAGACCTTTCAAGGGCGATGCACCTTCTGCAAAAATTTTTGAAGAGCCTGAATTTGAGAAGCTGCCGTCATCACTGCGGTTGACGAAGGGCATAGAAATTTCACTGTTCTCGGCGAAAACGCATACACTAAAGGTCCTCTCCCCCGTCACGTTTCAGAACGAAGGCAGTGCCTGGTTGGAAGGTTCCTGTAGAATTCGCTCTTTTTCTTTATTTGGGAGTATCCCTGCCTCATCAGAAAGCATTAAGAGGTGTCCGACATTTTTACCACAAGGATGTCCGTCAAAAGAGAGCTTGTTTTCAACGATGTCACGGCCTTACAATAGTACTTCCTGTCGTAACATGTCTGTGGAGAGGCGAGCGAGTGCATCCAGTGCAGCCGGGGCTTCAGGTTTTAAGACTCACGTGGAATCAGTATCAAGAACGTTTTAATGACACACAGTTTTTACTTGCTTGCAGCCTTTCTTTTGCTTGATGGTAAAGGTTTTAGATGCGAAGCAGTTCTTTGAGTAGCTTGTGTAACGCTGTCCGTCCGTGTGACTGTGCCAACGCCCCGTACCGAGTTCCCCCACCGCATTTGTTGGAAGAATGGCAATTACGTCAAGACGAAGCTCCACGTTGACGTCGCTCTCTGCCACACGCGCAGCAGCTGCCGGTTTCTCCCAACACAACTAGGTAGCGTTGCTCCTCTGCCCCTCTCGCAACACACTTCGATCTCTTTTCATCCCCTCCACCGCCCGCAAAGCTCGACCACATGTCGAGTGGCAACACTCTTGCACCTCGATTATACGTGATGAAACTTGCAAGAAATCCGACTCGCCTCCCGTGTCTTTGTGTTTAGAAGAAACGTTAGCACGAATAAAGTTTACATCGAGTTTCGCTTAACAAAGTTCTTCCAGCACACACGTCGCACCACCCGTTTCAGACGGGTCAATGGCGTGCGCAACGCAGCTGATTGGCATCCCATTATGTTTCCCTGCGGGAAGATGGTTCATAATTTTTATGCAGAGCGAAGGTGTCTGCATAAGTTCGTGTCTTACCGCAGAATTCAGCGATATCAATAGAGCAACGTATGACAGATCTCTAATGTAATGCGTGCCACAGACGAGCGCTGTCAAGGTGTTTGTATTCGTGGACAATGTTTTGATGACTCGCAGGTCTACCCCTACATCATTGAGCCCCATGCTTATCAAATTCGCAATTTCTTTCATTTAATTTTATTTTATAGTACCCCTCAGGGAGAGAGTATTGCAGAGGGGAAGTGGTAACAACACTTTGACACATACAAATCAGGAGAAGAAAAAAAGGAACGAGAAAACGGCAGGCCTACGCGGAAGGTGCAGCACAGTCACCACAAAAGCTAGAAGAGTGGCTTTTCGCAGCCTTTTCTAAACATTCATTGTGTAACTGCGGCAAGCACACTTGCTTGATGCCCACTACGGCATTAAAAATTTTTTATGGTAGTAGGCTGGCATTTGGTATGCTATTTTTCGTCATTCTTCTGAGAAGCGTGGTATATGCTAAACTATTGCGATAAATTTGAGGCCAAATATTGATGCAGTGGCTGACGACGATGAGGATATTCGCCATAAATGGGTATGTGCCACAGTTAATATCTGAACAAAAGCAATATTTTTAAGGGGTTGGTGCATTGAACGACCCACTCATTACTCTATTCACATTGTGTGACGCCTCGCTGTTTTTTTGCTGTTCTAAAACGCTTTATTACTCACTTTAACGCGATTTCTTTCCCCCCATCAAGCCTGCCTAAAGCAATTTTGCTAACAAGTACCAAGCACCGGCGTGGCTACGTGGATGAATACTGCGCTGGCACGCAGTGGACCCGGGTTTAAGCCCCGCTTTGTCCTGGGTACAACGTTCGTTTTTTGTTTCAACATAGTGGCTACAGACACCGCCGACGGCGGTGGTGGTGGAGAACTACGGCACCGCACGTGACCCGAGTTTTGATCTCGTAACAGCTTTCGATGTAGAAATATAATAAAGCACAGAAGTAAAACCAAACGCATATGAAACAAACAAGTGAGTGTAGAAAAAGCCGGAGTATGTCAGCTACGAAATTACGGAACTCTTTGAGATGAATAATGCTCACAACATTCGTGGTGCTCGGATATTCTCGGTACTTTTTGCCCGAAAAACCTACAACTGCATTCCTTAGTCTAACACAATTATTTATTCATCTTGAATTGTTTTTATATAATCCTGTGATAGGGCACTATATGGCTGCTCCAAGAAGACCTTCTTACTTTACAGTTCTGCGCAATTTAAAGTTGTTGGGTGAATAATAGCTAAATCTGCTCTACTGGTAGCGTTGTCGCGATCATTTGACACGCGCGGTGTAACACATCTTGGACGGAATGCGTAGGACAAAATACCGCGACGAGATGCAGGCTCCTATAGCAGGAGATCTTTTAGCTGATGTCAGCCGCCCTCAAAAATAATAAATAGGCATCAACAAAAGAGTTCATCTTCAAGAACGATGAGACTTGCGCTTTCGCATGCGGGTGTCATATTCTATAAAAACTTGCACAAGAAGGCATCGGTGTTGTCTTTTCAGCAATAATAACTTCTCTGGCAAACGCAGGAGAAAAAAGAAGACACACAGCCTCGCGTGTATAATAAAAAACATGCGAAAAAGTTCTTTAATGTTGCAACAACGTGGTTTTTAAAATCTCTTTCTCTTGTGATAGGTGCTACATCTGTCAAACTAGCCGGTACGTAAATAATTGCCACAAATTGATAGAATAATTTACTAATTGATATGTGAAGTTTAGCGTCTCACAACGGCAGTACGACTATGAGAGACGCCGTAGTAGAGGCCTCTGGAAATTTGGAACGCCTGCGATTATTTAACGTGTGCCCAAATCTGCGCATGCCCACGGGCCTACAGCATTTTCGCCTCCATCAAAAGTGCAGCCGCCGCAGCTGGGGTTCGATACCACGACCTGCGGGTCAGCAGCTGAGTATCTTAGCCACTGCACCACCAAGGTAGGGTGGTCGCCACCGAGAACACAATTTAATGAAGAGTAAACATAGGTGACAGCTTTTGTATTTTTAATATGATTATGTCCAAGTGTTCAAAAATACCTTGTTGATGTTCTCCTCTCTTCTAAGTCCTTCCATGATCCAGAATGGAAGACGATGTTCTGGGGCAGCCAGTCCTCTGGCCAGTTGTTTATTATTGAAGCAGCCATCTTGCCAGGTTTTGGTGCGTCTCGCCGCCGGCTCAGTTCTTCCTAGTTGAAGACCTTTTGTAGCACGTGACAACTGGTGGAGGTGCTGGGTAATCCCCAGCCGATGTTCCAAACGCCTCCAGGTATCCCTGTACCTGCAGTGACAACACCTGTCCACCGCTCAAGCCGAAGACTCCGAGGACTACCTCCTGAGCCTGGGCCTCTTCCTGAGATGACGTCTGTCACACCCTCGAACGCTATGGAAGGCGCTGCAGCCTCCAACGCACAGGAAGGCGGTGCGACCACGCATTATACGCTGTGGAAGCCACGTGTGCCGAAGGTGTTCCACGGTTCCGTCTTGGAGGATGTCGAAGACTGGCTGGCCCAGTTCAAACGGGTTTCGGATTACAATGGTTGGACCTACTTCGATAAAATGAGGAACGTGTACTTCAGCTTGGAGGACGGCGCTCGTACTTGGTACGAAAACTGTGAGCCTTTTCCCTCGTGGAGCGTCTTTCGTCGATACCTGCTGGCAAGTTGAGCCAATCCCGATCGCCGCGAACGAGCCGAGCGAGAGATTCAGTCGCGCCTCCAAATGCCGAATGAAAGCGTCATGATGTACGTCGAGGACATGACGAGCCTCTTTCGTCGAGCTGACCCCGACATGGCCGAAGAAAAGAAGGTCCGTCATTTAATGCGAGGAGTGAAGGAGCAGCTTTTCGCTGGCCTCGTTCGCTGTCCCCCAAAGACCGTGGCGGAATTTTTGACCGAAGCCACAACCATGGAGCAAGTGCTGCAGCAGCGCTCTACTGTGTACGGCCGGCAAGTGAGTGCCGCTTCGTCAATAGGTCAGATCGGTGGTGTGGCAGGCAACATCAACATCGAGTCTCTTTGCGATCTCATTCGATCGGTGGTACGCGACGAACTACAAAAGATTCCGTGCCAGTCCCAACCTACTACAGGGTCTATTTGCAGCCTTGTCAGAAACGAAGTACGACAGGCTCTCCAAGTTCCGCCTTCCAGCTATGTCTCACCTGTCCCGGCGGAGCCACATCGTGCATCATACGCAGAAGCTGTAAGCCGATATATTCCTGCTTCACCGCGCTTCGTTAATCTTGTGCATCAGCATGCACTTCCTTCGCTGCAGCCAATTCAGCACTTATAAAATCGGCAGCCACTTTCGAGAAAATCCGACGTATGGCGCACACCAGACAGACGGCCATTGTGTTACCACTGTGGTGAAGCTGGTCATGTGTACCGGGATTGTCCCTACCGTCGCCTCGGACTACAGGGTTTTGCCGTCGACGCACCACGGCCGAGATTTGGCGAAAGACCGAGAGCTATTCAAGATTACCTCTCACAGCAGCGCATGCCACTGCGGCGGCAGTCACGGTCCCCATCCCCAAGGCGACCTTCTCCGAATTTTCGGAGCCTTCCAGGAGCGGCGCCGGTGCGCTCGCCAAGCCCTAGGCGGGATAACTAACGACAGCGACCTTCGGGAGCGAGGCCGCTGACACTCGACGCAAGCAAGGCCTCCCACCGACGCAAGCACGGACACGGAACGATTCCCCGACGACAGCGATGAAAGCCACAAGCAGGTTTTCTCTGGATATACATGTGGTAGTCGACGGTCACCACGACGTTAGTGCGTTATTGAACATAGGTGCGGACTACTCGATCATAAGCGGGAAACTAGCAGTGCACATAAAGAAAGTTGTAACGCCTTGGTACGAAGCACAAATTCGTACTGCCGGCGGGCACGTAGTCACCCAATCGGCATGTGCACAATCAGAGTGAGCATTCGGGGACGTACGTTTTTTGCCAGCTGCCTCATACTTCGTGACTGTTCCCGAGACCTAATCCTCGGAGTCGACTTTTTGCGGGAGCACGGCGCTATAATCGATCTTCGAGAGCGTACTGTGACGTTTTCGACAGCTGGATCCTCCGACATACCTGATGACATCCGTGACAGCACGCTTCGCATTTCTGCCGACAGCATCACGTTGCCTCCGCGTTCAAGCGTCCTAGTTGATGTGGTGTCTGACAAGTTACGAGATGGTGAGGTTGTCGCCGAAGGCAACTTGACGCTTTTGTTCGCGCTAGGTATCTGCGCTGCACGCAGCCTCGTCACGCTTTATGACGGACACTCTGCCCTACTTGTGACTAATTTTAGTAACGAGTACCGGCACCTGTTTCGTGACACCGCCATCGCTTTCGCCTACCCTATCGCAGACGTTTCTGAATGCTTCGCATCTACATCAGCCAACGACAGGCTTCGACCGACACCAAGCGACGTGACTTCACTACTTGGAAAAGTCGATGTCAACTCGACCCTCTCGGAACAACAACAGACCGAGCTACGTGAACTGCTATATCAATTTGAAGAGTGCTTCGCCTCCACCACGATGGTTCGTCAGACACCGATCGCCAAACATCGAATAATTACGTATACCGACGCCTCGCCCGTAAAACAACACCCTTACCGCATTTCCGCAAAGGAACGTGACGTTATAAATACTCAAGTCAAAGAGATGTTGCAACATGAAATTATCCAACTTTTGAAAAGTGCCTGGTCATCTCCGGTTGTGCTCGTGAAGAAAAAAGATGGATCACTGTGCTTCTGCATGGACTACAGGAAACTTAACAGCGTGACAAAAAAGACGTCTATCCGCTGCCTCGCATCGACGATTCCCTCGACAGACTGCGGCGAGCCAAGTAATTTTCATCGATAGACTTGAAAAGTGGCTACTGGCAGATTGAAGTTGATGAACGAGATCGTGAAAAAACCGCCTTCGTTACACCGAATGGCCTATATGAATTCAAAGTGCTTCCCTTCGGCCTCAGTTCTGCACCTGCGACATTCCAGAGAATGATGAACACTGTTCTTACCGGTCTAAAGGGGCACACGTGCTTAGTTTACCTCGATGATGTTGTCGCGTTTGCTTCCACCTTTGAAGAGCACCTGAAGCGTCTGCAGACTGTGCTGGAAGCGTCCGCTCTGCTAATTTGACACTGAAGCCAGAAAAATGCCATTTCGGTTACAAAGAACTTAAGTTTTTCGGCCATGTTGTCAGTGCGAATGGTATTCGACCAGACGCTGACAAAAGTACCACCGTGGCCTCGTTTCCTGTTCCACGTAATAAGAAGGCCGTGCTTTGCTTTCTGGGGCTCTGCGCGTACTACCGCCGCTTTATAGCCAATTTTTCTAGGATTGCTCAACCACTCACTCGACTCACTCTTGAAGATGTTCCATTCGTCTGGGAGGAAGAACAGGATGCAGCTTTCTCTGAACTACAGGAGCGTTTGCAGACACCACCAGTCCTACTGACGCCAGCAACGTGGGTCTTGGTGCTGTCCTCGTACAACAAGAGGGCACAGAGCGAGTGATAGCGTACGCTAGCCGCACTCTTTCCCGCGCCGAGGTCAACTACTCCACGTCAGAGAAAGAGTGCCTCGCTGTTGTATGGCCACTATGAAATTTAGGCCTTACCTTTACGGACGCCACTTCAAGGTAGTGACCGACCATCATTCGTTGTGCTGGTTAGCCAACCTACGGAACCCGTGTGGGCGACTGGCACGATGGAGTCTTCGTCTGCAGGAATACGATTTCACGATCGTTTACAAATCGGGCCGCAAGCACGAAGATGCTGATTCATTATCCCGTGCACGAAGTTTGTGGCCACGACACCGAGGATGACGATGGTTTCCTTGGGGCCCTTACTACAACAGATCTGAATACGCGACAGCGTGCGGACGATGAAATTTGCGCAGTTATCGAAAACCTTGAAGGACGCAACTCGTCCATACCTCGATGTATTTCTTGAAGTCTGTCGTCGTTCTGTCTGCGAGATGGGGTCCTGTATAAGAAAAACTCCAACGGCAATGAGAAAACCTATCTTCTAGTCATGCCAACTGACATGCGTGACGGCATTCTTCTTGCCTGCCACGATGAGCCCACATCTGGTCACTTAGGTTCCTCTCGAACTCTCGCTCGAATTCTACAAGCATACTACTGGCCTAAGCTTTCTGCATTAGTTAAGCGATACTTGAAAAACTGCCGGGCATGTCAACGCCGTGAATCTCCGCCACTAAAGCCTGCGGGGCTTCTTCAACCAATAGAACCACCCAGAGCGCCATTTGATTATTATGAATGGACTTACTGGGGCCCTTTCCGCTATCATCTGCCAGCAACAGGTGGATCGTAGTAGCCAACGACTATTTGACGAAGTACACCGAAACAAAGGTACTACTACACGCTACTGCTTCCGACGTCGCCCAATTCTTTATGGACCAGATCGTTCTTTGCCATGGCGCCCCGTCGTGCGTAATCACAGACAGAGGAACAGCATTCACGGCCCAGCTCATTCATGACGTATTGTAGCTCAGCTACATGAGCCATCGCAAGACCACGGCATACCATCCACAGAGCAACGGCTTGACAGAGCGACTCAACAAGACCATCGCTGACATGTTATCTATGTACGTAGATGTCCAGCATAAGACCTGGGACCAGGTGCTACCGTACGTCACATTCGCGTACAATACGGCCGCCCAGGAAACTACTCGATTTACGCCTTTCCGTCTTGTCTATGGACGTGAGGTTTAGACCATGCTGGATGCGATGCTGCCACACAATTGCGATGCTTTAATCACTCCTGATCCTGTGCAGCTTACCCAGTACGCCAAAGAAGCACGCCAGTTAGCACACCTACACATTACGCACCAGCAGAGTACAGACGCATGCCGCTACAACGCTCGCCATCGACAAGTTGAATACTATCCAGGCGATCAAGTTTGGGTGTGGACTCCAGTTCGATGCAAGAGATTGTCTGAAAAACTGCTAAGTCGCTACTTCGGACCATACGAAGTCTTGCGACGCGTGAGCGATGTGAACTTCGAGGTAGTCACTGACGGCGCCTTCTCACCCGACGGCGAAGGCACTCCTCAGAGATTGTCCACGTGGTGCGCCTGAAGCCGTACTTCACGCGGTAGTGCGACTGCGCATGAAACCATATCGCTGTTTTTGTGTATGTGCGTATTTTCTGTTGGTTCGCCCCGACTTTGCCTTTGTAGCATCAGAGTCATGCCTTTTTTTCTCAGAGGGGGAATAATGCCACTTGGCTGCTAGTGATGGTGAGCGCAAGCCATGGCTGCCCGCGAGAACGGAATACGATGTTCTGGGGCAGCGCGTGCTCTGGCCAGTTGTTTATTATTGAAGCAGCCATCTTGCCAGTTTTCGGTGCGTCTCCCCGCCAGCTCAGTTCTTCCTAGTTGAAGACCTTTTGTAGCACGTGACAACATGTACACCAGCAAATACAAATACAGAGAGAGGAAGTGATTCAAGTAAAAAGAATAATATCATATTACTTTCTTTTCTGCCTTTCGTTGTGGCGCAGGAAGAGGTTTATGTCTCAGTACCTTTAAAGATGGCGAAGTAGGAAGTATTGTTTACAGAAGCAAAAAGAGAATAAGTCCGGATGGAGTTAATAGATGACAAGAGATTATCTTGACGGACTGCTGGGGTGTTGCAACAGAAAGGTAGTCGGCTACCAAGCGAAGGCTATACAATCCAGCTGCTGTGAAACAAGCCCGGAAGGGAAGGCGAGACTGGTGGACCCTGTCATTGGTATCACACAGGTGTCACACACGTCCCGTTTATTGGGGAGGCGATCGCCGGGCTAATTCCAAGGGCCGAAGTAACGGCCCCCCAAACCACACCACGAAAGCGTGGACAATTTAGAAGTGGTCCTATTTGGTGCGCCAGCGGACGCCAGCTGTGGCCCAAAGAACAAGTCAGAGCCGAGAGTTGATAAACAAACAAAATTATATTCTCAATAATGGCAGATCGAAAACAATACTCAAGTATGCACACCCTACAATAGTTGAGTACAATATGCCACCAATCAAACAACGTACTACACAGTACAATCAGCCACACTCGATACAACGGACACAGACAACAATACACACTACAATGCAGTCGCATGCATAAACAACCAAGACACTTAAAGACTAAAGAGATAGAAAACCTATTCAGTCCAAAGTTCTTGGAACAAAAGTCGGGATGATACTCTTCCAAGAATCACTCACTCAAAGTCCAGCGTTGTTGTCGTTCCGCTGCCCCTGAAGTTTCTCTTCCAGGAAACCTCGCCGAAGTTTCTCTTCCTGGAAACCTCGCGTCTTCAATCGGCCACTCTCCAAGCTTCAAACTTCTTCGCCGGAAACACGTCGGCTTCACACACGCAGCTGTTGCCACGCGTCTTCGCTCGATAGCGGTAAACACACACTCTTGCCTGTAGCTCGAGCCTTCACCCCTCAGGGGAAAATCCTCTTCTTCTCTTGCTTTGTCTCCGCGGACAAAACCTTCGCCGACTACACGGCGGAATCCCTACGCGCTCTGGCGCTAACTTCCGTCTTCTCCTGATCTCTTGTCTCGGTTACTCGGTTAAATACCTTCCGCGTGACTGTCCAGAAGGTGCTCGTCATTTCGTCGGCGCGATACGCAGCGAAGGCTGGGGGGAGAGCGAGACGGTTGGAATGCCCTCCGCGGAGGATGACTCAACTCGGCATGACCACGCCCCTTTCTTTCTAGAAAAATCGAGTGCTTGCTGGGCCGCCGTTGTGGGGTGAGGAGGTTTGTCGGCGAAGCCACGCTTCCGCGGGGAGAGCGCGCGCCCGGGGAGCCTGGGATGTTTTTCTTTTTTTTCTTTTGACCTCGCGGCGTTTCTCCCGCCCGTTATCGCAAGAATTTGGCGGCGGGCCTATTTTCAGCGCTCGTTCTGTGACACTGCCCTCCACTTTAAGAATATTATCCCATAATATTCAAAACCACACAAACGAGCGCGAACAGTCACCACACACTCTCAAAGACTGTAACATAGTCCGTCGCTCATGACACGTCACATTCACAATAGATCGCTTAATACAACCGTACATTGTAGTTCAATTCCACAACACATGAAATATGGCCACAGGTACATGACTACAACATTTCATCACACATTCCAAACAATACAACGTACAAAGTTTGTCTTTACAACAATTATACAACACTATACATCACATCATCGGACAGAACACTTTGACTCGCTCGACATACACTTGTGACACAGGATAACAAGAACATTAACACAAAATATGTCACTCAGCCCTGCCAAACACATTCCGATTCCACCTCAGCACCTATCCTGTGTACCTTCAGCGGCGCTTGCGCCCTTTCTTGCGGTGCTCGCTCGATCTCTTCTTTTGTTTCCACGTTCTTTTTCGGCGAGCCCTTTCCAACGACGACATCTGAGGCGGCGTCTCAGCCATCGTTGTCACTTCCGACACCGTTAACGGGTCATAACGTTCAACGGGTCCTGTCTGTTTATATACCAGCTCGTTCGTGTCACGGCATTGACCTTGGCTGGCCAACTCCGTCACCATTACACTGTCGGTCGGTTAAGGTCGTGCCGACATACGTCCAGCTGCCCAGCACAGTGAACTCATTCAACAGGATCGTTTTATCATTCGCTGTCTTGCGCCGCGGCTTCACCTTGGGCTCTAGTGAGATTCGTCACGGGCTGCTCTTACACTGTATCTCGCGGTCGCTGGGTTGGCGAGGGTTCTTGTAACATAATAGCCACCGCAACACGTGCTGATATGTGATGTGTGATATGTTATATGCATCGTGTTACGTCAGCACCAGGTTGCTATAAAAGATGAGTGCGTAGGAAATAAAGGCCAGTCTTTTTTCACGGTATCAAGTGTGCTGTTCTTCCGTCAGCTGCTCTCCGCGAGTTGGCTATGACAGTGGCGACGAGGATGAAAGTGTGATCTGCTGGTGCCGCCTGGAACTTCCCTGTAAGGCAGTGTTCTCTACCGTGTGTAGAATGCCTGGTGTCGGCAAGCTTGAGCCGTTCGACGTGGGAACAACCAGCTGGGATGAGTATCAAGAGCGGGTAGAACAATTTTTTCTAGCCAACGACGTGGAAGATGAAAAAAAGCGAGCAGTACTTCTCACCTGTTTGGGACCGGCCGCGTATTCATTACTGCGGAACCTGCTGTCACTGTCGAAGCCGTCAGAAACAAGCCTGTCCACGATCCTTGACGTACTGAAGAAGCATTTTTCGCCAAGACCATCGGAAGTGGTTGCAACGTTCAATTCAAGAATACGTCATTCTGGTGAAACGGCTGGGGATTTCTTCGCTAGCCTGAACAAACTTGCTGACGATTGTGCTTTTGGCTCATTTCGAGACAGAATGCTTCGTGACCGCATCGTGGCAGGCATCAACGACGAGACAATGCAGCGACGACTGCTGGTGTCACCAGATTTGACCCTTGATACCGCAACGAAGACAGTTATCGCGATGGAAGCGGCGAACAAAGATTCTCGCGCGCTGTCAACAGCCATGCCAATGACTGTTGCGCCAACAAATGCCGTGTCACGTGATACAGGAAAGCAGAAGCATAAACCAGTTTCATGTTTCCGCTGCGGAGGCGAGCATCTGGCGACGCAGTGTCGACATGCAAGTAGCGTCTGTCACAAGTGTCGAAGCAAGGGGCACCTGGCGCGAGTATGCAAGGGTAAGGCAGTTACAGTTACGAGAGCAGGTGGTTCAGCGTTTTTGTCCCGGAAGCATCAGTCAATCTATACCGTAGACGACGAAGAAAGCCGTTCTCAGACACCGGCACCGCAAGTCTACGAAATGTGGCAAGTGCGCGCACCGGATCACGACGGTAGCCCGTACCGGGTTGAGGTGTCCGTGAATGGAACTTCACTCATTATGGAAATTGACACGGGAGCAAGTTTGTCTGTCGTGTCGGAAGAGAGCTTTCGCCGCATATTTCCGTCTTGTCGTCTGGAACCGTCAAGCGTCATGCTGAAAGGTTACACCGGTGAGCTGTCCGCGGTGCAAGGCAGCCTGCCTGCGACTGTACGACTGGGAAACCATGAGTGCCGGGACGTGTTGTACGTCGTCCCAGGACGCTGCCCGTCCCTTATGGGGCGTGGCTAGATAAAAGGCCTCGGAATCGAGCTGCGCAGTGTGATGGACGTTAAGGCTATCACGTCGGTTGAGGGACTTGTCGCTGAGTATGCGAGTGTTTTCTACAACGCCTTGGCAACATTGAAGGGAGTGTCCGCGAAATAACCATCGAAGACAACGCGAAGCCGCGGTTCTTCAAGGCTCGCCCTGTTCCGTTCGCAATGATCTACCGCGTCAACGAGGAACTGATGCGCATGGAACGAGTTGGAGTGCTGCGTCCAGTTAAGATTCGGAATGGGCTGCGCCTATTATGCCTATCTTGAAGCGGAGTGGCCAGATTTGGATATGTGGCGACTTCAAGGTCACTGTTAATCCCGTGACAGTGCCTGAAAAATACCCGATACCACGCGTTGAAGACCTGTGTTGCCGTCTTAGCGGTGGCGAGAAGTTCAGCAAATTGGACTTGAAGGATGCGTATTTGCAAGTTGAACTGGACGAGGCATCCCGCAAGCTGGTGACAATCAACACACCAAAAGGACTGTACCAATACACGCGTTTGCCTTTTGGCGTCACATCTGCTTCTTAAATTTTCCAGCGGGAGATGGAAAACCTGCTACAAGAGCTCAGACACGTTGTGGTGTACTTCGGCGATGTTCTTGTGACTGGCCGGGACGACCAGGACCATCTAACAAACCTGGGCTTAGTCCTAAGCCGACTGAAGCAAGCTGGGCTAAAATTGAAGCTGGACAATTGTACCTTCCTGGAACGACAAGTTGAATACCTGGGTCACGTTGTCACGGCTGCGGGGTTTCAACCCAACCCTGAAAAGGTGGAGGCTGTGCTGAAGGCGCCTAGACCCGAAGATGTCAAGACATTGCGGAGTTATCTAGGTATAGTCAACTTCTACCGCAAGTTTCTGCCGGGGCTGTCTAGTGTGTTGCATCCCTTGAACGAGCTGCTTGTGGCCAAGGTGTCGTGGGAGTGGCGTGAGGATCATGAACGTGCTTTCCAAAGGAGCAAGGAGCTACATGTTTCAGCAGCAGTGCTGGCGCATTATGACCCCAAGAAACCCGTGGTTCTCGTATGCGATGCGTCACCGTACGGCGTTGGCACCGTTCTGGCCCATAGAGAAGACTCGGGGGCTGAACGACCAATCGCATTTGCATCACGAAGTCTCGCGCCAGCCGAGCGAAATTACAGTCACATCGACAAGGAGGCTCTTGCGCTCATGTTTGGCGTAACCAAGTTCCGACAATACCTCTGGGGAAGCGAGTTCGAGGCTATTACGGACCATAAACCATTACTGGGCTTGCTTTCTCCCGACAAGCGCGTGCCTGAGATGTGTTCACCGCGTATCATGCGTTGGGCTCTGATGCTTGGTGCGTATAACTACAAGCTCATGTACCGGCCAGGAGCAAGCATTGCTAACGCGGATGGTTTGAGTCGCCTGCCACTACCAGGGTACGCTCAACCTGTGCAAAGGCCAGCGGAAGTTTTCATGCTGGAGGCTGCTTATCCTCGGGTGCTACGGTCGACTGTAGTCGCGGAAGCTACTTCCAAGGACCCAACCTTAGCGAAGCTACGAGAGGCCTTATGGTCTGGAGCTGAGCTACGTGACCACGAGGTCAGGTTCTACGCAGATCGAAAACTTCAGATGAGCGTGCAAGAAGACTATACTTCTCGGATCGCGAGTGGTCATCCCAAGTGCATTACAGCAAGAAGTGTTGCGACTCCTTCATGAGGGGCACCCTGGAATGACCAAGATGGAGGCTATCGCCAGGAGTCACGTCTGGTGGTCTTCGTTGGACGAGGACATTACCGCTGCAGTTCGCCAGTGTCAGATCTGCCAAGAACGCGGCCGGTAGCGATGACGCCATGGTCGTTTCCGGACAGACCATGGTCTCGCCTTCATATTGACTTTGCTGGACCTTTGAAGAACCGCTACTTGCTGATCGTTATCGATGCATTTTCAAAGTGGATAGAGGCCGTTCCTATATCTACACCATCGGCAGAGGCAACTATCCCATGCCTGAGGGTTATGTTTGCTACTCACGGATTGCCAGACGTAGTGGTGTCCGACAACGGACCAGCGTTCGTGAGCGAGGAATTCAAACTGTTCCTGCATCGAAATGGCATCAAACAAGTATTGACACCCCCATACCATCCAGCGTCAAACGGGGCTGCAGAACGGGCAGTTCAGTGCATCATGTCAAAGCTAAAGAAATCGGCTGGAGGGAATTTTTCATGCTAACTTGCCCGTATTCTTTTCAATTACAGGATTACTCCCCACGAAACTACCGGGTGCTCACCAGCGGAGCTGATCATGGGCCGTAAGTTAAAGACTGCTCTAACATTGTTGCATCCAGACATGAAAGCTAAAGTCTTGCTGAAGCAGCTCAAGCAGAAGATTGTCCATGATGGTGGAGCTCGAACCACACCACCCGCAAGACCCGGAGACTATATCTACGCACGAAATTTCCGTTCGGGGCCAATCTGGATGCCCGCAAGAGTGACTGACAGAGCCACCAATAACATCGCTGATGTCGTTTTGTCAGGCGGTAGGTGTTGGCGGCGCCATCAAGAACATCTGCGGCCGAACTTCGCCCCATTTAGGGCGCCTCCTGGACTGCCGCCTGAGCGACAGACTTCTTCGCCGACGCCAGTGTTACCGCCTGTGCAACAAGCTACGTCAACCACAGAGTGCGTGTCGGAACGAGCGGGTATGCAACCGGCTGAGAAACTAGTTCCGCTACCCAGGAAGTGTGAGTCGGAGCAATCGAGTCCAGTTGCTGAGCCGTGTCCTGAATCATGCAGCGAAAGTGGCACCGCAACACGCGATCTGGGTGTGCCTACTAGCCATGACAGTACGCCAATGCTGCGAAGAAGCACGAGGACAAAAAAACCAGTTGTGCGTTTCTGACCACGAAGGCCGCTAAACGATCGTTGTTTTGTTTGTTGGTGGGGAGGAGTGTAACATAATAGCCACCGCAACACGTGCTGATATGTGATGTGTGATATGTGATATGCATCGTGTTACGTCAGCACCAGGTTGCTATAAAAGATGAGTGCGTAGGAAATAAAGGCCAGTGTTTTTCCACGGTATCAAGTGTGCTGTTCTTCCGTCAGCTGCTCTCCGCGAGTTGGCTATGACAGTTCTATCTTAGGGTCTTCTCCCAAGCATTCCGGATCATTCGGTCCTCGTGCCCCGTCGATAATTCCGATGACAAGGTCGTAAAGGGGGGTCGTCATACATAGAGCGGTAACCTTCCCGCTGAAGTACGAAGTTTCCACCTCAATCTCTGCTTCGGGAAGCATCCGAACCGTACGGTCAATTAGGCAAACCGGTTTCGTTCTGCCTGTCAACTCACTTTCCTGTACCAAATTTCTCCGCACGATAACCGTGCAGCTACCGGTGTCTCTTAGAACTGTAATCTTCTTGTCCGCAACTTTTCCAGGCAGCGTTGGCATTCCCTTCGAAACACCGGTTGGCTGTTTTGCCATTACCGCACCCACAATAGGAATTTTCCCCACTTTTCAACTCTACGAATCCATCTGTGACGGCATCAACGGTTTTTGGTGCCACTTGTGCACACGATACCTGGTGAGTTTGGCTCGCTCCGTTACGACATGCGTCTGCCTTGTGCCCAGTCTGACCGCATTTGAAACATTTTACAACTGTGGGGCTCGTGAAGTTAGTTCGGCAGTGGTTAGCACAGTGACCCACTCGGTTGCACAGAAAACATCGCGGAATGCTTTCTGGTGCACGCTTCTTTTCTTCGGGAGCCAATTTCTTCGAATCATCGGGACAATCCTTCTTGACCTTGGCCAAATTAGTTCCACTTTGCGCTTCCAAGAATTGATCAGCCAATTCAAGCATTCCTTCAAGTGACTCAGCCTTCCTCTCTTTCAAGTACAGCGACAGGCTTGGGTGGCAACTAGTAAGAAATTGTTCTCTAATTAGGAGCTCTCTAAGTTCATCGTACTCCTGCGCTGTCCCTGAAAGTTCAATCCATCTGTCGAAACAATGGCTAAGTCGGGTGGCGTACTGTGTAGCCGTCTCACCATCAGCTGGCTTTCCTGTCCTAAATCTGTCCCTGAATCCTTCTATAGTAAATCTAAATTGCTTCAGCAAAGCAGATTTCACCTTTACGTATTTGGCTGCATCGGTCGGCGTCAGCCTGTCGTACACACTGAGCGCTTCACCACTCAAGCAGGTACTTAAAGCAGTTGCCCATTGATGTTCCGGCCAATTCTAGCTCCTTGCAATCGTCTCAAATCTGTGAAGGTACGCGTCAAGGTCGTCCTTCCTCTCATCAAACGCTACGAGCAGCTTGCTTGGGTTCAAGCGGAAGCCATGATCTTCCCGTTCGCTGCTTTCAACTCTAGCTTGGACGGGAGTTTCGCTTCGCTGTTGCAAACGGAGCCGCTCGAGTTTCATCTTGCGCTGCCGCTGCCGTTCCCTTTCCTCTCTTTCTTCTTTCAGCTGTCGCTCCTTTGCTTCTCTTTCTTTTCTCGCCCTTTCAGCTGCCAACCTCTATCGTTCCAACTCAGCTTCTTTTTCCGCATTGGCTCTTTCGACCGCCAGCCTTTCTTTTTCCAGCTCAGCTGCCTTTTCTTCTTTGGCCCTCTCTTTTTCTTCTTTTTCCTTCTGGGTGATCCACTTCCGTAGTTCGGCGCCAGAAAGGCCCATCTTCTCACCAAGAGTGACTAACTTTTCGAGATACATTGTGTCTCGCAACTCGCAAATAAAACCTTGCCGCGTGCAAGAAGTATCTGCCTAAATCAGTCTATCGGAACACTCTCCTGCACTCGTTAACGAGAACACTGAACAACACACAAAATTGTTCTGATAGCACTATCAACAACTCGAGGCTCTTTCTGACTACTTTGGACACACTGTGCACCAAAAGGTCCTGTCGCCGACGCCAGATTAATTGTCACACACGTCCCGTTTATTGGCGAGGCGATCGCCGGGCTAATTCCAAGGGCCGAAGTAACGGCCCCCCGAACTGCACCACGAAAGCGTGGACAATTTAGAAGTGGTCCTATTTGGTGCGCCAGCAGACGCCAGCTGTGGCCCAAAGAACAAGTCAGAGCCGAGAGTTGATAAACAAACAAAATTATATTCTCAATAATGGCAGATCGAAAACAATACACAAGTATGCACACCCTACAATAGTTGAGTACAATATGCCACCAATCAAACAACGTACTACACAGTACAATCAGCCACACTCGATACAACGGGCACATACAACAATACACACTACAATGCAGTCGCATGCATTAACAACCAAGACACTTAAAGACTAAAGAGATAGAAAACCTATTCAGTCCAAAGTTCTTTGAACAAAAGTCGGGATGATACTCTTCGAAGAATCACTCACTCAAAGTCCAGTGTTGTTGTCGTTCCGCTGCCCCTGAAGTTTCTCTTCCAGGAAACCTCGCCGAAGTTTCTCTTCCAGGAAACCTCGCGTCTTCAATCGGCCACTCTCCAAGCTTCAAACTTCTTCGCCGGAAACACGTTGGCTTCACACACGCAGCTGTTGCCACGCGTCTTCGCTCGATAGCGGTAAACACACACTCTTGCCTGTAGCTCGAGCCTTCACCCCTCAGGTGGAAATCCTCTTCTTCTTCTCCTGCTTTGTCTCTGCGGACAAAACCTTCGCCGACTACACGGCGGAATCCCTACGCGCTCTGGCGCTAACTTCCGTCTTCTCCTGATCTCTTGTCTCGGTTGCTCGGTTAAATACTTTCCGCGCGACTTTCCAGAAAGGTTTTCGTCATTTCGTCGGCGCGATACGCAGCGAAGGCTGGGGGGAGAACGAGACGGTTGGAATGCCCTCCGCGGAGGATGACTCAACTCGGTATGACCACGCCCCTTTCCTTCTAGAAAAATCAAGTGCTTGCTGGGCCGCCGTTGTAGAGTGAGGAGGTTCGTCGGCGAAGCCACGCTTCCGCGGGGAGAGCGCGCGCCCGGGGAGCCTGGGATGTTTTTCTTTTTTTTCTTTTGACCTCGCGGCGTTTCTCCCGCCCGTTATCGCAAGAATTTGGCGGCGCGCCCATTTTTAGCGCTTGTTCTGCGACAACAGACAGCTGTAGCCAAGCGGAGAAGTCAGAGCTTGGTCCCTATATGTCATTGTTTTGTGTTTGGATTTCTTTTTGTTTTCGTAGAAGTTGACAGGACGAACGCCCATGTTAGCTTCACTAATGAAGGACTTCAGTTCTTTCAGGAACTCTCAATATCATGGGCAGGCACAACGCCGTATTTCATC
The DNA here is from genome assembly GCA_013436015.1 of Rhipicephalus annulatus. NCBI lineage: Eukaryota > Metazoa > Arthropoda > Arachnida > Ixodida > Ixodidae > Rhipicephalus > Rhipicephalus annulatus. Next base: position 164,264 of record WOVY01010300.1, on the reverse strand, counting down.
AACGTAGCCCAATAAACCACAATGTCTGAAAGTACACCTTCATTTGTGATCCAGTGGTGCCCTCTACTCCCCTTTGCTGCTGTTGTTGTAGTTGTGTTGTTGTTATTGTTGTTGTTCTAAACGCTATATATTGCTTAGCCTGTGCGCATCCAAGTGGCATATTTCTTTTCTCGTTGTCCTCTTATCCTCTCAACTACTTTATTCCGCGTTTGCGCATTACCGGGTGTTTTCCGTCAAGGTTTTCGACTCTAAATCATTGAGGACTGCAGTTGATATGCAATATAAGCAGCAGAGACAAAACAGCAGAAGGCGCATGATTTTACGCCTAAAAGAAAACACTCGCAGTTGATAGTGACGAGATCTTTGTATCACACGGATTACTGAAGCTCCGATGAATAGTACACATATAGGTGGCTGCTCCCAGCACGGCGAGCGCTTAGGCTACGCCACTTTTATTTCATTCAATGGCTGTGCAAACACGTGCTCTTTAACGGAAGCTGTCGGTCTGCCTTGGAAATCACGTAATGGTACACGCGACGCCACATGATTGGTAGAGCTCTCTCTCTCTCTGTCTGCACATATATGTATATATATATATATATATATATATATACATATTGTCACTGCCTGAGTGCATTATTGAGAATGACCATGACAAAGTGCGGAGCGGCACGAACGCGGACCGCAGCAGCACGGTAAGTATTTTCTCGCAATTATATTTTCGCGTACACTTTATGCTTTCTTCCCCATAACAGGAGGGATGCTAGGAGTCGCAGAGTGCGGACGCACGTTGTGTAGGCTCCGCAGTTTTCAAATGATTTTTGTAAAAAAATTGCAAAACTTGGCTAAAGTCTCTACGCCAACCGACGGAGGAAGTTCAGCCGAACACCTGGATACCAACTATTGCAAGGTGGGCCCGCTTTTTCGGCACTGACACCGATAATTCTGAGTCGCCACGAAGATCAAACATTGCGTCTGCCGCCGCAGCGGCGGGGAGAGCTAGGTCCAACGCATCGACGAGGACGCCTGGGGCGACCCCGGAACGCCTCGACAGCGCGTCTAGCACCACGATGGAGGTTGTAAGCGTGGAAGGAGAAGATATGCAACCGGAGGACTTTACCAACGACGCCGGATGGTGCGAAGTCCGCAGAAGAAACATCACGAAAACATCTGGAGGGATTTCAGGCCCGAAGAGAACCATGCTAAGAGACGCTGCTGCGCCGACGGGCGCGCCTGGGGACAGCAAGTGGAAAGGTGAACGAACCATACGACAAATTGCTAATGCAAGCAGACTTCCTCGTCTACCGGCAGAAGACTACAAAGTGATCGTGCGACCACGAGGAGGACTCAGCGTTTCGGAGCACAGGCAGGCACGCATATACTGCTGCCTGAGAAACGCCGCTGGTGTCGGTCGCGAAGCAGCAGAAGAAGACAGTATATGCATAAACTACAAGCAGAATATCGTGGTCGTCAGCACGCCGTCCGAAGAGCGAGCCAGGCGGTACGGAGCCATCACGAAGATCCGAGTGGGAGAGCAAGAACACGAAGCCAGCGCCTACAGAGCAGCGCCGGAAAACACATCTAAGAGACTCATAAGAGGGATATCCCAAGAGGAAAGTTCCGAAGATATTATAGACAACCTAGTGACAGCAAGAAACCCAAGCATATTACACGCGAAGAGGATGGGCAACACAGACAATGTAATCGTGCTCTTCGACGGACTTCACGTGCCGAGATACGTGAAATACGGAGCGCTCATCGTCCGGTGCTCGCTATACAGAAAACACATTGACATTTGCTACGAATGTGGGAGGCTGGGACACAGGGCGGACGTTTGCCCCAACCCAGACAAAAAAATATGCAGAGGATGCGGCGTGGCCAACCCGCCGCAAGAACACCAGTGTGAAGCAAGATGTCAGCTATGCGGGCAAGCTCACTTTACGGGAGACAGACGCTGCAAGGCAAAGTACAAGATACCGTATTTGGTCCGGCGAAGACGCTGGGAGCGACGAAGAAGAGAAGAAGCGGAGGCCGAAACACCATACGGCATCAACGACTACAACAAACGATCTGGCAAAGCAACGAGCGAGAACACCCAGGGATCAGAAGGCCATCGCACAGAAGGCTCACCCCCGGGACCATACGAGGGGGACAGTCGGGAGCAGCCCGGTCGCAGACCAAGGTCGAGGACCCGGTCCAGAACCCGTTCGAGAACCCGATCGAGAACCCGATCGAGATCCAGGGCAACGTCAAGATTGCAATCCAGCCGAGGAGCGGTAGAAACTCAGGCACAGGTGAGCTTTGCAGACGCGGTCTCTGGCACTGCTGTTACACCTACACGCGCGGGGTCCGCCTTAGAACAGGAAATAACACAGATCAGACAGTTGTTAGAGCAAATAACGCGAGAAAACGCGACGCTAAGGGAAGAGGTAAAAATGCTTAAAGTAGAAAACGCTAAGCTTAAGAACCCAAAACACTCAGAGATGACCCATACCACGCCAACACCCATTAGGGCGTCGACACCTCTTCGAGCTCCGGCGACGCCCGTTCCCGCGTCGATGAGTGGAGAAACGCCACCGCATAAACGAAGGGCAAAGGAAAACGCCGATGAGCAAAGCGACTCTACACTCGGAGAAGTAAAAGGCATGTTTCAGGAAATGTTCGTAGGTTTACAGCAGCAATTCATGCAGATGCGCGCGGACCTACAACAGCAGATAACGCAGATGCGAGTTGAAATGTCTCAGAGGTTCGACACCCTCGAGGGTAGGGTAGGGCAGCTGGAAAACGCCTCGAAAGACGCCCGACCCGCAGGAGCGAGGCCGGTAAAGAGCAAGCCGTACAGCAGACCACCTGCGGCTGAGAACAGCTGCATAGAAAACTCGAGTAGCCAACATGGCGCCGCCTAATGAATACACGATTTGGCAGTGGAATTGTCGTGGGTTTCGTCGTAAGCGGGGTAATCTGCAGCAATTCGTAAAAACCAAGCAAGCACCAGATGTAATCGCCCTCCAGGAAACTGGGGGGACCGCAAAATTATCAGGATACAAATCATATAGCACTTTAGCTGAAAAAGCAACAGTAACCACACTGATACATCGTAATATAACGGCTGTAGAACACGATACTGGCGTACGCAACATAGACCACGTCCTACTAGAAATTCTCCCGTCTCGAAAAAAGGAGGGAAGCTTGTTTGTGCTGAACCTGTACAGTCCACCACGACAAAAGGTAAAGTTCGGCTCGCTTTTCCGCAAAGTGCTAAACGTAGCGGGCAGACAAGCACTGATCGTCGTGGGCGACTTTAACGCACCACACGCCGCCTGGGGTTACACCATCGAAAACGTTAAAGGCCGCAACCTGTGGAACGACGCGCAGCACGAGGAGCTCACGCTAATAACTAACCCACAAGACCCTACCAGAATGGGGAACAGCGTCAGTAGAGACACCACGCCGGACATTACATTCATAAAGAATATATCCAACCCTCATTGGACCAACACTAACGTAAATCTAGGCAGCGATCACTACATTGTATGCACAATTCTACAAGCAGGTCCGCGTAAAAAGAAAGGTAGAAAAATAATGTTAACCGAGTGGGACACCTTTCGTAAGATAAGAGAGGACGATGCTACAGAGACCATCGAAGATATACAGAAGTGGACAGACACACTCCAGCGTAGCGTGCAGAAAGCCACCAAACATGTACCCGAAGAGGCAGGAATGGAAGAAATGGACAGCAAGCTCTTACACATGTGGGAGGCAAAACGCAGCCTGCAAGAGCGCTGGAAAGGTCAAAAGCACAACCGGCGTCTAAGAAAGAGAATCGTCGCGCTCGACAGAGACATAGAAGACTACGCAAATAGGCTGTCCCAGCAGCAGTGGGCAGGCATGTGCACTTTAATGAACAGGCAGTTCGGAATGTCCAAAACTTGGAACATTCTCCGAGGCCTCCTTGATCCAGAAGGCACGAAAACAACACAAAGACAAAACCTGCAACGGATACTACACAGCTACGCAGGTAAAGAAGCAGAGCTCTTACGCGAGCTACGCCAGACATACGTAGGAGATGCCACAAAGGCACGACTCCCAGAGTACGAAGGGAAGGATAACGTCGACCTCGACGCCTCCATAACAGAGGCAGAGATTCGATACGAACTCGGACGACTCAATCCCAAGTCCGCCCCGGGTCCCGACGGTATAACAAATAAAACACTTCGCAACTTAGATGAAGAATCCGTCACTGCTCTCACAAAGTACATAAACGAATGCTGGGAGAAGGGCGCCATACCCCAGCAATAGAAAACCGCCAAAATCATGTTAATACCCAAGCCGGGCAAAAAGCCGCTCATCGGAAATCTCAGGCCCATTTCATTGACGTCCTGCATTGGAAAGCTCATGGAAAAAGTAATTTTAACGCGTCTCGTCAGATACATGGACGACAACGAGCTATACCCACACACCATGATCGGCTTTCGACCAAGACTCTCGACGCAAGACGTCATGTTGCAGCTAAAGAATCAAATCATAGACGCCGAAACGCACACCCTGGATACAAAAGCCATTCTGGGCCTTGACCTGCAGAAGGCATTTGATAACGTCACCCACGAGGCCATATTGCGCAACTTGCAAAACCTACACGTAGGTCGGAGAGTGTACGATTACATAAAAGATTTTCTCACCAACCGTAAAGCTACAATCATGGCCGGGGAAGCGGAATCCGAAGAATTCGTTCTAGGCAACAAGGGAACACCACAAGGTTCGGTGCTTTCCCCTTTCCTATTCAACGTGGCGATGCTTGGTTTACCCTCAGAGCTAGAACGCGTCGAAGGGCTTCAGCACAGTATCTATGCGGATGACATCACCCTATGGGTGACGGGCGGGAGCGACGGTCACATAGAAGAGATTTTACAACAAGCAGTAAATACGGTAGAGCGATACGTGGAGAACAATGGCCTAAAATGCTCTCCTCAAAAATCGGAGTTATTACTCTACAGACATACAAGCAGAGGTCGCAAGCGCATTCACGAACGACACAACATCACAATCTTAGCAGGAGGTTACCCAATACCTCAGGTACAACACATAAGAGTTCTGGGACTCCGAATATCCGAGAACGGACATAACGGGGAAGCAATAAAGTTCCTGGATAACAACACCCAACAAACCATTCGAATGATTCGAAGAATCGCCAACAAAAACTACGGCGTGAAAGAACACAACTTAGTGCAGCTCATCCAAGCCTTTGTCGTCAGCCGCATAGTGTATGTGACCCCATACCTCAAGTTGCAAGTGGCGGAAAAACAAAAGATAGAATGCATAATTAAAAAAGCATATAAGCAAGCCCTCGGATTACCGATCACCACGTCTAACGAAAAGTTCGAAGCGTTAGAAATGCATAACACGCTAGACGAACTTATTGAGGCTCATATGATAGCGCAATATGAACGACTCGCGCAAAGCAACACGGGAAGACACATCCTGCACAAACTTGCAATAACGTACGCTGGCCAAAGCGGCAATAAATACGATATCCCAAAAGAAACCAGAGAGCGCATCATAATACCTCCGTTACCCAGAAACATGCACCCCGAACATCACCGGGAGCGGAGGAATGCAAGAGCGAGAGCACTGCACAAGAAGTTTCAACATGACGCGGACGTGGTATATGTAGATGCAGCCGAATATACAGACGGTCGACACATGGCAATAGTCGCTTCAAATCAAGCGGGCCACCTGCTTGCTAGCGGCACCATTAAAACAGGAAATTCGGAAATCGCTGAAGAAACGGCCATAGCGCTGACGCTTGCGTCCACAAGGGCCAGCGTCGTAATCAGTGATTCTAAAACCGCGATTCATAACTTCGCTAACGGAAGGGTCTCGAAAGAGGCGTTAAGAATGTTAAATAACTTTCGCGGAGAGCGCGACGTTTATGTTATATGGACGCCCGCCCACTCCTCCCTCCCGGGCAATGAAACCGCACACACCCTAGCTCGAGAGTTAGCGAGCCGAGCAGGGGCAGGAATGACACGGAGCCTGCGTTCGGAGAGAGACCGCATGTTCAATTACAACGAAATTACCAAGCACTACAGATTAGGGAGCCAGCATTACCCGCCACCACACTTCTCATTAAATAAGCAGCAGGCGACAGCGTGGCGCCTATTACAAACAAACACGTTCCCAAACCCAATCGCTTATGATCATTGTTACCCGGACCTCTACTAAGACAGATGTAAACACTGCAATCAGCGGGCGGACCTCAAACACATTATCTGGGCTTGCCCCAACATCGTGAAGGGGCCAAACACATACATGAATACGGAGCAGTGGGAGACCGCGCGGCTAAGCTCAAGCATCGAGGACCAACTACAGGTCATCAGGCAAGCCGAAGATGCCGCTAGGGCCCAAGGACTCCTAGCTGCCATCTAAGGGAGGGGAGTCAACTCCTCTAACACTTGCCGTTTCAATAAAAGTTGTCTCTCTCTCTCTCTCTCCCCATAACATCTTTGGTGAAAGGTGCGGGGTATCGACTCGCTATACAGTTTCAGGAGCTCGATCTTTGCAGCGGACGGCGCGTTGCAGCTACCACGATGACTGACCAAGCTATTGAATGTCGGCAAGATTCGTCAGCCCCGCAGCCGATCGTTGTGGTGCAACGTCGTGACCCAGGCACATTGAACAACACAAGTGGCATAGAGATCTACGACTGGCTGGTTCTGTATGAGCGCATCAGCAGCAGCAATCATCGGGACCCGACGCCGATGTTGGCGAACATAATCTTCTTTCGTAGCACGGCAAAACGCTGGCACGAGACGCATAAAAAAGAGCGAAGCAGCTGGGGCGTCTGCAAGCAGTAATTACGCTATTTAATTATTGGGGAAACCATTCAACTACACTTATGCATGCCTTCTCAGTGAAGGTGGTCCTCACGTGCATTGCCAACACTAAAATTCATGCAAACCATAAAGCTTTACTTTGATTCGCTGTTTTTTTTTCTTGTCTCGGCTGTGCTATGTTCTCTATGATGCATTTGTTCAGACAAAGGCTGCTGTAATAACTTTGCTGCACTTTTGTGCCTGCAATTCGCCTCACATACATTTACAATTTTGGCGTTCATACCTCCAACCATTTGCACAATCTCGCCAACTGCTAAACAAGACAGCATTTTATATATACCTCATTCACCTTCGTCGCGCTTTTTCTTGCGTTGACGTAATTTTATCTGTTATAGGTTCACCGCCAATGTAGTCTGCATTTATTTCCTAAAAGTATACTGGAACAGTAAGGTAAAAATGTTCAATCGCGTACACAAGCTAGGAAAAATTCTTAACTGAACAAGTTATCCTATGAAACGTAAAGTGTTGAACGGAACTTAAGGCATGACGCTTTTCACTGGGCTATTTATGTCCTAACTTGTTTTTTACGCATTCGGTGCATAAACAAAATTGTAGAGTGTAAAAAAAAGCATTTAACGTGCTCTCGCTGCTTCATTTGCTGCGTGAGTCAGCAACCTGCAAACGACGTTTTAAGTAGTTGTATACTTTCTACAGTGCATAATACTAATCTACGAAGTTTGGCGGTGTAATTGTAAGAGTACATAATTTTTTTTGCACCTGACATGCTGAAAATAAAGAAAAATATTTTATATTACCGTGCAGACTGTGTTGGATGGAGAGAGGCATTGTTGCTGCAGAGCCTTCGGTTTTATTTTCAGAACCAGAAGCGCCAAGAAGCCGAGGAACGAGGGAGCAGGTGGTAATTGGGAACAGGACGCAGGGTGTGAAATAGGCGACGTCGTTAATGGAGCATAAGTGTCGGGTCTCATCTTTCCGGCGTGGTCCCCGGGCCAAATACTCCCTGATCACAGCAGTCCTTTCCAGTAGGCGTATGCTTTAATGGCAAATGAATCCGCCCCACAGGCTGCTATCACAGATAACACCTATTAGTGCTCGCGCCGCCGTTCAGAACATGTCGCATGTAGCTGCGGGCCACTCCTGAAACGATGGTGACCCTTATATGACCCAGAGGGGACGCGCCTTGTAGCTCCGCATCGAACTAACTGCTGCGACATAAAAGGAAGCCAACTGCATAAGGTTGAAGAGCCTGCTTCACACTTGATTTAGGCCGTAGCTTTGTGCACTTCGCTATTTGTGAAATTCCGCAGCCATGGGCGATTTCTCCTGCTAAATAATATTTTGGTTTGCTGCAGTGAAGTATGCTCAAGAATATAAAAATACGTTTTCGAAGGAAGACGCATAAGTAGACAGAACATGATAAAAAAAACGTAAATGGTTGCAGCGTCACTCAGAAAGTACCGTCCTCAACGAGGATGACTCTGAGGTTGTAAGTCAAAACTACGGTTGCAACGTTTACGGGTGAGAGGCGGGGGTGGCAGGTGAGCATCACTTATTTTTGAAGTTTCACTTGCTTTTTTATAGTGCCGGAAAAAATGACCGTGTAATTAGTAACTTTCCTGAAGTAGCGCAGTTTGTCATCAGTCAACGTGCCTACATATAATTTATTCATATTTTAACGTGTGAGATTTAAAGGTAGTTTTGCAGAAATTGCAGTGTCCTCGTCATTGGTTGCGACCGAAAATTCATTTTGGGGTCACCAAAGAAGCGAGAGAGAGGAAGATAAAGTAAATTATAAAAAATTCTGGCTCCGAGTGGGGATTGAACATGCATCGTTTGTGTGGCAAAAGGGTGTTCTCCCACAAAGCCAGGCGTCTGCAGGTAAATACCGTGAAATTAATTTCCTCTGCTTGAAAAATGCGGCGAAGTAACTCGTACCCCCGAAACACTTCTGTCCTGTATACACTCTTCACAAAACGAATTGTATTATTGAACTAGTAATGCGGGGTACAAGCACACAATACCCCTAGGTGTCAAAACATGTCATTAGCCTAGTGGCTTCATGGTTTAAAGCAGATCACCCCCCTAAAAAAGGCACACACTTGCTGCGCCTGTTTCCTAGGCTATCTAGAGGGTGCATAGCCAAATCAAAAAGATTTCATGCACTATATATTTGAAATGCGCACTAGGGGCAGGATATAGCTGTTGCGTTCAACTCATAAAGGTGAAGCTTATGGAATCCTCAACTTTTAGAGCTTAGGTATATACTTGTAGAGTCAGAAACTCAATTTTGACTAATTAAATAAACGTCATTAAAGAGGAATTGTAATATTGGTTACTACAGTACACTCAGAACAAGTCGTGAACTTTTTTTCGGGGCACCGCTTCTTATGGCGTCACCCGATCGTCCCATTAATGTTTAAAGCCACCGGTGGCACATACCCGTTTGTAACCGCCGGTAGGCGAAAACTCCTCGTGTCGTGGGTCGTGCGTCCTTGATGCGTGTATTAGATAGCCACCTCTAGTTTAGTTCTTGGAGTATCCACTAGACAGCGATACTTGTAGATAATCATGTCATGATGAAAATATCTGAGATGGTGGTACTTGGAGTGATCACTAGATGGACAGACGTACAGACAGACAGAAGAGAGGCGCGCGGACGGACACAACGACCCGTGTTTGGACGGGTGGATGAATGCGTGAACGGACGGATGGACGCTTTGGTCCACTCATCATCAAAAAGTCCGTAGATATGTGGTATTTTTTTCTTGCCAACACGCGAGGTCTTCCGAAAATACTTCTTCAGTGCCTTGTTCTCATAACCAGTTTTCGTGTGGTCTTAGGAGATCCATGTCGACGAGCAGGTGCGTTGATGAGCTTACGTTAGACCATAGCTCAACATTTTGTAAAAGATGGCACGCATTCCAATTTGGTTGAGCCTATAAATTTCTTTTATAATTTTTTTTTATTTGTCCGGTGTTGTTTTGGCGAAAAAGCAAAAGCTCACAGTTTTTTCCATTTGGTGCGTAGAAATGCAAAGCAGTAGCCTCGTTCCTAAATGAATGAACATGTATGGTATTGAAAAAAAACTGAAGGTGAAATCACTTGGCGGAAATTTCTTGGCGGAAATCACGCTCCGGATCTCGATGCAGTTCTCACTCGAGATCAAGGCCCAGATCCGATTCCCAAGACCACTTCAGCTCCAAAGGCAATTGGCAAGAAGAAGAAGAAGAAGAAGAAGAAGAAGAAGAAGAAGAAGAAGAAGAAGAAGAAGAAGAAGAAGAAGAAGAAGAAGAAGAAGAAGAAGAAGAAGAAGAAGAAGAAGAAGAAGAAGAAGAAGAAGAAGAAGAAGTGGCAGCGGCAGAGCGCCAGCGGCAGCGGCAGTGGCAGCAGCAGCAGCAGCAGCAGCAGCAGCATACGAAGTTTGGTATTGATACCATTATCTAAACGGCCAGGATAGCTAGAATCGAAGGCGGCTACACAGCTAGCTGGCTAGATAGATAGATAGATAGATAGATAGTAGATAGATAGATAAATAGATAGATAAAGAGATAGATAGATAGATAGATAGATAGATAGATAGATACGCTCAAAGTCACTGAAGTTCGCTAAGAAATGCTTCGCTATAAAAAAACATGATTTCACTGCCTAATTGTCATGACAGTAGAGTTTGTAGTCATTGGCAGCCCATGGGCTCACACTGACAAAAAGGGCTTCATCCGTACCACGTGCACAACTTCAAGCTGAGGCATTTCTCGGGGGCCTTGAACAATGTGGACTGTCGGGAATATTCTCATAGTTATTATCACTGAAACGTCTGAGAACTTCATACGGCCCGAAATACTGCCTTAAAGGCTTCTTTGAGAGGCGACGACGGCAAACTGGGGTCCAGAACGAAACCTACTTCTCTGGTTCATAGGAGACTGGTCGGTGACAAAGATTATAGCGCCTAGTGTCGTAGTTTCGTTGGCGACGAATACATATGCAGGTAAACGGTCGAGCTTCTACAGCAAGCTGAGTGTTGCAGTCAGCACTAGTTTCAACGCCATCGCTTACATGCGGCAACAAGCCTCGAGCATGGTTGTGGCTTTATGTCCATGGAGGCGATGGAACGGTGTCATGCGTGTTGTCTAATGCTTTGCCGTATTCTACGCGTGACATAAGGCACTATCTCATGCCAGTTAGTTCTTCCACATAGACGTACATGCAAAGCAGTTGCGAAAGCGTTTTATTCAGACCCTGCTGTGGTGGTGTAAGGACTGAGGTACATGGCTGCTGACCAGCAGGACGCGGGGTCAAATCCCGGCTGCGGCGGCTGCATTTTCGATGGAGGCGAGATCTGAAGGCCCTTGTGCTAACTTGAGTGCACGTTAAAGAACCCCAGGCCATCAGAATTTTTGGAACCCTTCACTACGGCGTCTCTCATACTCATTCTGTTTTTCTGACTTTAAACGCGAACACATCAATCAATCAATTAATCAATCAAATGAGTTTTTTTCTTCTGCTGTTCCGTCGGACCATTTGTTTGTGGGGTGGTATGCCAATGTACGCCACTGAGATGTTCCCCTTAGGTATAAAGCTGTGTAATTGCTCGGCTGCTGATGCTGTTTTCCTGTCGATTAATACTACAATGATGGACTGCCATGCCTCAGGACTACATTTTCAATAAAACGCCAGGCTGCTTCTCTAGCTGCACCCCACTCCAGAGCCTGGGTTTTGGCGCAGCGAGTGAAGTAGTTTGTAGCTACAAATATACATCTACGACCAGCAGCTGAAGTGATGAATGGCCCTGGGAGATCCATTCCAACTTGAGTGAATGAAGTTTCTGGTATATCAATTGGATGGAGGAGCTTTGCTGGTTTCCCAGCTGGAACCTTTCTACGTTGCACTCAAGATTAGTCCGAACGTGCGGTAGAATGGTTGGCTTCAGCCCTGGCCAGTAACGCTTCTGTCTCACTCGGCATAGCGTTCATGTGTAACCTAAATAATCGGATGTCGCGTCTTGATGGCACCCATGTAGTACTTCTCTCCTTAGCAATGTTGGGCCAACAATTAAATAGGTGTTTCTGCTCGGAGAAAACTTCCCCTTATGTAGGGCCTCATCGCGCAAGCAAAACGATGATAGCCTTCTAGTAGAGAGCTTACGCATAGCATATGTGCGTCCTTAAAAAAAGCAAAAAAGACGGGTTGCAAGTCGTAATTGTCGCGTTGCTGCTGTACTACTGTACACGTGTTGAAGACACCGACAAACGGCTCGTCGTGATCATCTTCGTCCTCATTTATGTCTACAAATGGAGCACTACAAATGCAAACGGCATCCGTACGTCACTTCCTAGGATTAAAAACTATTGCAATATCCAAGTCTTGAGGCTTAAGGCTGCAGGGCACCAATCATTTCGGCGGGACCTTTAAGTTCGTGAACCGACAAGGAGCGTTGTGGTCGCTGAGAACATTAAACGGGTGCCATACAATTATGGGTGATACTTTAAAACCACCCTCACCCCACAAGACACCTCTTTTTCAGTGGTGGAGTAATTCTCTACTGTACGGAAGAGAGTTCTACTTGCGTAAGCACTTACCCGATTAGCGCCATCTTGACACTGCACGATTACAGCTCCTAAGCCGACATTGCTGGCGTCACTGTGAACCACAGTCGGAGCGTCATCGTCTAGATGTCCGAGAACTGGCGGCCTTTGAAGACGTTGTCCCATCTCGTTGAGCACTGCCTGCTGCTATTCACGCGACACGAAAGTCACGTCTTCTTAGGTGAGACGTGTCAAAGTTGGGACAATTCATGAAAAATTCACAGTGAAGCATCGGTAATAGGCAGAGAGACCTAAACATTGTCTCACTGCCTTCTTTTCCGAAGGCATGGGAAAATTGTCTACAACGTCTATTTGTCTTCATCAGGCCATGCAACTTCACTGCTGACGAGGTGCTCCAAAAATAAAGCTCTTCGAAGTCAAATTGACTTTTTTCTGGCTTAAGCGTTTGCCCAGCCGATCGTATGGTTTGTAAGTCGCTTTATGAGCTCGTCAACTGCCGATGAAAATACAATGACATCTTCCAAATATACCAGGCATGTTTGCCACTTTAGGCTTGATAGAACTGTGTTCATCAAGCGGCTGAAACGTTCCCGATGCGGAGTACACGCCGAAAGGGAGTGCTTTAAACTCATAAAGACAATCATGTGTCACAAATGCTGTTTTTTATCTCTTTTATGAACTGCTATTTGCCGAAATCCACGCCGTAAATCAATCGACGAAAAATAACGTGCATGGAGTAGTAGATCGAGAGAATCGTCCGTACGATGTAGCGGGTAAACTTTATTTTTTGTAACCTCATTGAGCTACGGTAATGAACGCAGAAACGTAAGGGGCCTTCTTTTTCTTTATAAATGCTACCTACGACCCAGAGACTTTTCGACGGCTGAATAACATCATTCTGGAGTGGCTTTTGCATCTGACTTTTTATGGCCGCACGTTTCCGTGGAGCTACTCGTTATGTGTTCTGTCGTGTGGGTATGGCCATTTCATCCGCAATGATATGATGTTTCGCCAACGGCATTTGGCAAACTCTGGACGTCGAAGGAAAACTGATCTGAAACTCAATATACAGCTCCAGAAGGCTTTGCTTCTGCGTGGAAAGCAAACTCAGTCAAACATCGACGAATAGAGGTGCTGCCCTTGTAGCATTGGCTTTCTACCTAGTCAAGCAGTCTGCAACATCAGCGAGCTTCTTCTCGTACGCAACTGCCATACCTCTCGCGAGATGTCATAGCTCAGCACTGAAATTTGTTAGCAAACGTGGCGCGAAAGCCGAATCACTGGTAATAACTGTGGCATTACACTTGTCAGTCGGCGTCATCAGTTGGCCGCCCACGATTTCTAGGTTAGGCCCTCTTCATGAAGTTCCTACTTTTTAAGCCAATCGGAAAGCTTTCGGCTTTTAATAGAAAAATTTACTCTAGTATCTACTAGTGCTTTGACAGGACGTCCGTAAATGTAAATGTCGGCGCTTACGATTTTTTTTGGGGTAAGTGGCGTCACACGGTTTGTCGTGTCCTACTGATACTAGAAGTATTGCAGCAACTCGACGAGCAGCAAACCTTCGCCCCATAAGTCACAGCTTTCAGTTACCCTGATGAGGTCTTAGGGACCTGCCCCGGACAGCGTCGGCGCAACTATGACGGTGCGGTGAAGAGCTCATCGGAAGTGAGCAACAGCGGACTGGACGTTACAGAGCGGATGGCTGTGCTTGCGGGTGCGCGCTGTCGCTTGGAATTTCTCGTGAGGTGGTCTGTGCAAAAGTCGGGCAAATTTGTTCCTGACCAGGGCTGATGCGGTAAACATGCCCAGTTTCGCCGAAAGGGAAACAGAGTGAATGGGAGTCGATTGTGCGCCGAAAATTTGTCAGGCGATCAAATGGTCGACTTGTGGGCATCTTCGGCGACAAAGTTCTAGGGGTTGGTGGAGGGTAGACCAGAAATGCTTCCGCATGTGCCTTATACTGGGGAGTCGTCGTCGGGGGCGCAGGCAACGGTGGTGAATTGTAGACTGACACTACCGGCGCGTTGTAAGAATGAGCCAGTGGAGACTAGTTGTGCGGCATTGGTGACCAACGACGGACGGCCGACGCATAGTTGATAAGTCGCTGGCCTGGTAGATATTTGGGGAGCGAAAGTAATCACTTTATTTCATGCCGCCCATCTTCTGCAGCTAATGCCGTCACATGTTTTCGTGAAGTCACAAAAAAACTGCGAATCTCTTCGCGAACAACCTCTCTAATGAGCTCACGTAGAGAACCGTCACTGCCGGCCATTAGAGCAGAGACGATGATTGCTTTACGAAGAAGACCAGCCAAGAGCTGTTCTTGACGCTTCGCATCAAATGTCTGAGTTTCTTTGCTCAAGCATCTCAGAATCAGCCCGTCAAAATAGGCGGGACAAGTCAACCACAAACATAACGACACTTTAATTCGGTTTCTGGGTGCGTGACTTGATGAGTCGCTAGGCGGAATCACGGCAGCCATTGTTTGAGATGGTGCTAAGAAGCTGCTGCCAAAATTCTTTTTATGAACACGGCGTAGCCTTAGTTCTCATGCCACGTACGAGCGCTGTTCACTTATTCAAAGTATACAGGCCCTGAAAGATTTTGTATGATGCTTCAGCGGTTTGCCTTGGCGAGTCGCTCGTACTACGCTAAGGAGTCCTCAACGTCTTCATAAACCTCACTATGGGAGGTCTCGGGGATTTGAGGCTGCTCAAACGTCCACTGTGAAGCACCTGCAGTTGCCACTTCTCGGGTGGAGCGCATTGCTGGAGAAACACTGAAACAGTCGCCTCAGGACTAATGCTTCGCTGTCGGCGACTCTAGCGGTGGTCATGGGTATCTACTGCTGGAATGAGAGGCGGTGGCGAACTTCAAGTGCGAGTCCGCGGAAGTGTCCCGAGTATCAGCCATATAATCGATTGATCATCCACCCAGCACATCCACCGGTGTCGCCCCACGAAAAGAACAAGACACACGACTTCGTTTCGACGAGAATAACAAGAACATATTCGCAAACACGAACACTACAAAATAACAGACGCCCAACGTCGTCTTCCTGGAAACGCCAGAAGCTACGTCTCGTGATGCTCGCTTCGTTCTGTTCTGTTGTGATACCAGCGAATGATTTTGACAATATTACTGCCTCTCGACAAAAGATTATGGCAACATAGGTGTGAGAAAAATTCATTTTCCCGAGCTAACGTCATCTCATCAAAAATGAAAGCCATCAGTGTTCAGCAAAAACTCCATTCTTCAACTACAAATGGCGCTCAATTTCACTCAAACAAATTCGAAACCAATGTTAGATCTTGTCCCTGTCCAATATTTGCTTTGCCCTTGTCCTTATTTGTGCAGACCAGTTTACCTTTATCTAAGAGGTTGGCGGCACCGTTTGTCATCTTGGTCTCAAAAGAAATTTTTCATCTTAGCTGGTTCAGCAGGCAATATTTGTTTGAAAAATTTGGGCTGTCATTATCATCAGAAATACACACGATCGTAGACACGATCCTAGAATGGTTGAGTGAGTTCGGGGACGATGACGCGAGGATTGAGAGATCTGTATACTTCCTGTGTCCACAAACTGCCTTGAAGTCTGTTCTGCTAAAAACAAAGCGATGCTGTTTGACTGAAACACAAAAATGAAATAGTTGAGAATTTGAAACAAACTCGCGCAATGAGAACAGCGACCGACAAAGAATGAGACTTGAGCGCGAAGACAGCCGCTTCATTTCTCGTTACGAGGAATGGGCGTAACTTTGGTGTGCTCTGCAATTTGAATGACAAAGCAAGCGTAGTACTTGATGATACCGTAACAGAGCCGCTTCGAGCTCACAATCACGCCACTGACGTTAACGATCGTATGTAGAGTTCTGCCATGTTCTCACTGATAAGCCACGCCTTTTGAGTCCCACCGTTTGTGCGTTTTTTGAATACTAAGCAGCTACTCACATCGTCCTGTACTGCGCAAAGTTCTTTGAATGTTTGTTTTGGAAGTTTGCTTTGTATATTTTCTTTCGTCACAATAATGGCATGTCGTATTCAAGACAGATCACCATCACCCATAAAATTTCATGTCGTATATTTAGTGCCAAATATCTTGCCGTGACTGTTCAACCAGAATGGCAGTGATGGGAAATGCAAGATCCTAATTGGTTGCGTTACTTTAGGAGCTGTCTACGGTCTGATCTCTTTCGATAGGTTTAATGGCACTATACGAAAGAATGTCGTTTTAATGTCATTTATAAAAACACTCAACTTCGGGAGAATGTCGTTGAAAAAGCTTCCTTGATCGCTTGCTTGTCCCTCTGTCCAGTACCCTAATCATAACATATTACCACTTAAAGGCCCATGCTGCGGTAATACATAAAAAGAAGCATACATAGGAAGAAAGGAACGCTTAAGCGAAGTCATAGGTAAGCAAGTAAAATAATTAGGATTTTCTATAAAACACGTGAAATCCCGGGTATTACAAAATACACGTGAAGAATAACGCACTCAAAAAGAAGAAAAATAAAAAATCACCATTCGTTACACGTCAGCACTGAACGAATATGTTCGCATGTTTCTAAATTTCGTAGCCTCATTCTGTCTCTTTCACACTACGAGAACTTGGCCAGGAAGCTGGTGGTGAATGTAAGCAAAAAAATAGGGTGCATGCGAGGGAACTTAAAAATATTTTTTGTTTTATTAGAATAAGCATATAAAAATATTAGGATGCTCTAAGAAATTTTCAATCAACTAAAACTCCTTATAGTCTATTGTTTTATGACGTTAAGTTAATGGTGAATAAAGAGTGCTGCCTCTTTTGGTTTCCGGTGAAATTGCGACTTGACCAGCTGTATCTCAGAACTTAAGCGAATCTTCGCAAGGGCACCGCTTCACACAGACACCGCATCCTTTGCTAGTGCGGGAAATTCTACAGAAATCATGTTCTTGGAGCACAACTGTTAGGCTCGCACTCCAGTGTTGAGTGTTGTCACCAGTTTCGGAATGACCAGCAGAGCGAACGAGGATGAAAGAGAGCGAGAGACTTCCGCAAGAATAGAGCCGTGCACACGATGGGTGGTGGTAGTGGGGGGGGGGCAATACCTTTAATAAGTCGATGGAAGATGCACTGTCTGGTGCGTTGGCTTCGGTTTCAGGTAGAGACTATTAACAGGAATGACTTAAATTCCTGCATTTGACTCGCCCGCTTATTAACCATCAATAAAGGTTAATTGTACGCTGTCTAATTATTGCTTTTACGAATCTGTGGATGCCTTCTGCCGCAGCAAAGGGTACACCGCAAGTTACACGAAGACACGTCTTTACCCTAACGTTTCAATAATAGTGAGCATGTTCTTAAACATCCTGTATAAATTGATAAATAAATAAATAATTATTATATGTATAAAATGAAGTGAAGAAGACGAGTGCTACTCAGAAAGGCAGAGGGTATTGTGACCGCTCTTCTGTTATATAAAAGAGTGGGGCTCTAAAACACCTCATTTAAAAATAAATTAATGTGCCTGTGCGTGCTTTTTTTGCCCCCTATATATGAAAATAACTAAAAAAAAGGCGGTAGCCCGTACACAACCAGGAGCTGTAATGGGCTCAAGCCAAGATAACATAAATGAACAGGGGAAATTTCTCAAGTTCATTTTTAATAAGCGAAATACTTCAAAAAACAATGACAAAGGTAAAAGCTAATGAGTGTGGCATTAAAGTGCCATAAACAAACCTATTAGCTTTTCAGGAATGAGCAGGTCGACATGCAGCAGCAGTGTATTTCCCTAAGCTCAGTGTTAAAAATTAACGTGCGTGAGCGCGCGCGCGCGTGTGTGTGTGTGTGTATGTGTGCGCGCGTGCGTGTGTGTGTGCGCGCATGCGTGTGTGAGTGTGCGTGCGTGCGTGCGTGTGTATGTGTGCGCGCGTGCGTGTGTGTGTGTGTGTGTGTGCGTGTGTGTTTGTGCGCGCGCGTGTGTGTGTGTGCGTGCGTGCGTGAGTGTGTGTGTGTGTGTGTGTGCGTGTGTGTGTGTGTGTCTTTAAAATGCGGGGCCGTTGAATGCGGGAAAGACCAAACAAAATCACGAAGGGGCATGCGAGCCAGTGGTATTGAGGACGGGCTAAACGTTGACGAGGATGGTAGCAGTTCCCTCTCTGATGTCGAAGCCCATTTCTTCACCAGAGGCAGTGTAGCCAGGCACGTCGGGCTGTCGTTCCCACCAGCGATGCGACAGAAAACCTTTAGCAGCCTGTTTGCCGCTGAAAACTTGGACAAGGCGCCATTTGAAATTGTGACATGCTTTAGAAAAAAAAGCCAGTGATAGGTAGTCGCACAAGCGTTGCGGATGTTACGGTTCATGTACTTAGTGAAAATGGAGCAGTGATGCTATCGTTATCAGTCGCATAGGTTTTCCCCCACCTTTGGTGGCATAACTGCGACTATAATTGAGGGCATTCACGCAAAAGATATGATGGACAACGACAATAAGGGAGGTGATTCGGAGTATAAAGCAACGTCCAGAAGATAAAGTATTGGATAAAGTATAAGATAAAGTATAAGATAAGGTATTGGCATAGCTAATGCGTGTCATGTGGATGTCATCGAAACAGAGTTGCGCATGACAGTCACAAACTGAAGTAGATACGCACGAGATTTTTATTGGTCAATAGCCTATATTAATGCGCGGGTAGTGTTGCACCCCTGTTGTGCAGACGGAAATGGGTCAGAATGTGCTGCGTGTTTGGGCCCTCATTAAAGTAGTGCTGTTCGCTCAAGCAAGGTGCAACACAGACACACCGATGCAGTTATAATTATTCGATGAAGATGATACTAAATTTTAGTGTGTTGAACAAGTCCATACAAAATTCCTGAAGAGGTAACTGCTGAGGAATTTCGTACGGACTTGTGATTCAATAAATAGCATTGTCTCTGGTCTCTCAGTCTGCCAATGGGTGTGCCAATACGAATTCAACGTTAACTTAAACTGAGTCCGTAATGACCAAATCGATATTTCGCTGTAATGCACGAAACCTGATCTCCCTCTTGATGCATCTGCTGCGTCAGCTAGTTCACTTCCCAGAATTCCCATATGGCCTGGTAAATGATACAGTTTTATAATTTGCCTGACGTGGTTGTGTGCCTAAGAAGCAGCTTGATGTTTCAAATTCTTCCGTCGTTATCACTGAGACTTGACAGTTTCATTCGAAGCAATAGACAGTTTGTGTAATTGTGAACTAGCGTTTTAAAGCTATTTGTAAAAACGAAATTGAGTGCTTGTTGGGATACAATTATTTCCATGTCGTATGCGCTTGAAGCCTTGCGCATCTCCAAATTCCTGACAATTATGATTTTTTCATCTTCTGTCAAAGCAATGTATGCCACTCCCGCTCCGTATGACGTGTGTGAGCTGTTGGTGTATACTACGGGAATGGCTTTTGCTTTGGGAAATAGCCGCTTCTTGTCATGGTGAGAGTTTAGTGAAAGTAAATTTATATTTTTTACTGGGGTGTTGTTCCCATGGACTGCATGAATGTAGGTCAGCCGGTATGAACGTTTTCACACCACAGTAAGTTACGTTCTGAAGTATAAATACGGAAAAATTCTGCAGATAGTCTGTCCAACTCTAGTGATAACGGAGGTGCGTTAGCGAGAATCTGTAGGGATGACGTACATGTGGTGTGAAATGCACCAATGTTAAAGAAATTTAGACAGTTTGCTGAACTAATAAAACTCACGCCTTGAGGAATTTTGATGGGAACATGGGCCACCATAGTGGAGATGCATATGTGAGAGAGGGCAGTATCACTTGATGGTAGAGTCGTCTAATTAGTGTACTGTTTAGTGAATGGTGCGACTTAACAAACGCGAGGAAGTGAGACGTGGACACTTCAGCTTTTCCTTCATTGTAATCAATGTGGGCATGAAAATTTAAAGAGGGGTCAAATATTACGCCTAGAATCACATTTTCTTTGTTGTGTTTCACAAAAACGCCATCCATAAGGTTAGATGGGCGCGTTTTGATGTACCCATGTGTCCGTTGTTAAAGAACACGAAGAAGGACTTCTCGGCGCTTACCGTAACTGTTTGTTCTCGTGCCCACTTGGATAATAAAGCCAGGATATGCTCAGCCTTTGCTTGTAACCAGAGTCTTGAGGTATCTGTGATGACAATGATGGTATCGTCCGCATACGTCTGTATGTGTACGCCGGGTGGCACGAGAAGATTGAGTAAGCTGTTTAATACTATGTTCCACAGTAGCGTACTGATAGAGGATCCCTGCAGGCTGCGAATGGTTGTACGAACTGTCTCTTATGCGACGTTGGTTGAAAAAGTTACAGTGTGGTTCGATAAAAAGGATATGAGTAGGCAGTACAAGTTTTGTGTACACCTGTGCTTGCGTAAAAAGTTTAAGACTGCAAGATGCCAAACGCTATCGATTGCTCCTACAAAATCAAGAGATATGAGTATGGTATAAATTTTGGATGCCTTATACGCAGCTTACTTGCTTCGGAGGGTGTACAGTGCTAAAGTAGCACTTTTATTATGCGTAAAACTGTATTGATTGTTGTGGAGAAGATGGATATTGTGCAGGAAATAATTCAGATGAGCATTCAGGAGTTTTTCTAATATTTTACTGAATACAGAGTTCATTACTGTTAGTTTATATGCCTTAGGCGAATTGAGCAGACGACCTGGCTTCAGTATGAATATTACTTTTCCTCTTCTCCAAGCTTGCGGGAAGTGTCCAATTGTTAAGGCTGTATTGAATATAAAATAGATAAATTGAGATGGTATTTTAATAATCCTTAAATGAACGGTTAGGTTAATCCGTCGTGTCCGGGAGCAGAGTGGGAATCGCCGTGTTTCTTCGCACACTCTATCTCAGATATTGTAAAGGGAGGGTCAGAAGTGTGCCACGGGTAAGAACTAGCTCCAATGTCACTCATGATAGTGTGGTGCATGTTGTCTTCAGAACAGCTGTCCACTGCTACCAATGTATCGTGTAGGAGCCGGGTGGGCTTCTTTACAGAAGTTGTCCGAGTGCCGTTAGGTAAATCTAGAGCAGGAAAAAAAGTTGCTTGGTGGTGTTTTTGAAACACTGTTTTGAAAACATAAACATATAAATACTTCTCGTAAGAAAGTCACAAATGTCTTTATCAAACCATAATTTCGCTTTCCTAATTTCATCCTTGTAGGTAGGGAATGCGTCAGCGTACAAATTGCAGTACATGTTTCGAAAGAGGGGCTCGGCTGCTCGCTGATATCATCGTCGCATAGCCTGAACACGCTTATGTTCGATAGTCAATTGGGGTGTCCACCAAGTATTTTCGAATTTACTACGTTACGTTATGCTTCGTGAATAACGATGGCCTAAAGCGGAATATATGGCATAAAACTTGTGTATAACTATGTCTATGGCTCCAGGTGACCCAATGTTGCAGCCGAGTATCTTTGTGAACCAAGTATCGTCCTTTAGTTTGCTAAGAATTTTCGCTCTTCCTGGATTAGTAAATTGTTTAGCACTGCTGGTATGTGCTTGCGAGAACGAGAATTCAATGTAGTTGTGGCCCGAGAAAGTAGGGATTCGGAGAACCTTCCAATGGTAAGCATCGCGAATGAAGACATGCGAACCCATAGTTAAGTCTATTCATGAATCTGCATACGGAGTTGCGAAAGTTGGAGGGTATGTGGGGTTATTCAATATGACTGTGTCATTCGCTGTCACGCATTGGACTAGATGAGAGCCGCGAAAATCCCCTATAGCTGCCCCTCCCCCCATTCTATGCTTAGAAGTGAAATATCCGGCTAGTATGACAGTAAAACCTGCGGATATTGAAACTACACATTGCAACTCATCCAGAACTGTATCACTAGGTCTTTGTGGTGGGGCATACAGAGCTCTCAGTAGTAATGTTTGGTCATGGCTTTCACACTTTACTGGAACAACCAACTCTGTTACGTGTAATGGGAATAAGTCAAAATTAGTGTTGCGTACTAGAAGCATGGCGCGAGGATAATTTGGTGCCTAGAACTTTGTTAAGGTGTAGTAAGCCTTGAACAGTGCCTGCGCGATTGTGCGAGTCACACACGAAGGCAAAATTGAAATGTTGTTGCGTCATGTATTCTATCAATAATTTTGTAGCATCACGTGTATGGTACAGATAAGCCTGTAGGAATTCTATGTTATTGCTGTGAGTCATGTTTGTTCTGATCAATTTTAAATGAGAAGCTCGAAGCCTTCTCTGAAATGAAAATGCACAAAGCAGTGAAGAGCCATTTTTCATGTATCGCAGCGTGACCTGCGCAACCAGCATATATCTTGAGGAAAGAAATGTCGTGTAATGTGGTGGGATGTGTAGTTACGTGTAAATGTGTGGCATCTGGTGTAATTGTGTATATATATTACATGATTACAAGAATAGCGAAAGCAGGGACCTCCATGTGGTTCATAGAAATGAGTCGAAAAGAACGCGTGTACTAATGTAAGAAACCATGAATACCACTGCACGTTATAGAGGCCGCTGCATCTCTCTTTGATGTACACGCCTCTTAGACTATCCGTAGTCCGTTTTGGCCCTCATGCGGGCGACACGTTGTCGTAATATTGGAAACATTTCGTGTACAGTTGGACAGGAACTAAATCTTGCGACCTTTTGTCATTCGCTGCTAACAATTCCAGGGTCGTTCATTCTAAGAGTGCATGCTTCGCCAAGATGTGTCCCCGTGCACTTCGTATACACCACTTTGTTGAGGTCGTTGGCGACAAGACAAGCCTTTCTTGTATGACTGTATGTCGCACAGTATGTGCATAATGGCACATGAAAGTCCACACTCACGCTTCACGCAGTGCAACCGAGAAGAACTTGTCCCTGAGCAAGCAGTGAGTGACAGGTGGAAGGATCCACTTCGAGCACATGTGTGAAGTTGCCCGATCGTTCCTTGTACAATACCGCCACTCGGATTGTGGTCGGGTCAAATTGAAGGTTCGGGTGGCCCATGTTTAGCTGATAGATGATGTTGGCGGCTAGATTATCGGAGTCTACATCGGTTAGTTTGACGCGAGGTTTTCAAAAGCTTTTAGGGCAAGCGGACTGATAAAGTCATGCTTGTGATTGCGTTTTTCAAGTGCAATCTTTAACCTAGTAATGAAGTTATGGTCGTATGTTAATATTGTTAATCCATGACATGTCTTTCTCATAGCCAGTTCACCAATGTTTTACTTTGTGGGGTCATTGTTTGACCTAATAATCTTCGTGAGCTCACTGGCAGGATTGGTCGACGAAATGAGTTTTTGTTAGAAACATAATAGGCTCATGCTCCCGCCTGGTGGTGTGCGTTGTTGGTTGGTCAGCGATATCCAACCAGTGCGATGGCAGTACAGGGTCAGAACGACTTTTCGGCCAAACGGGAGGGATTGCAGTAGGACGCGCCGTGCTCCACGCGGCTGCCGCCACATAAGTCGCGGCCGTTTGGGCAGCCTGAGGTGCCCAGAGTGCCACAACGAGAAAGACGGAATGTCTTGACAGGGCCAACTGGTGAGAAAGTTCGTCCATTCGGTCGCGTTTGTTTTCTGCAAGTGCTTGAGTATCAGCACACTCCTGTACGATCCTGTTTCTGATGTGCGACCACGCGGTGGAAAGATGCTTGCGCCATTTCATCATTTACGGCAGCCAGCCATGTATTTTGCGGCATTCCCGCTGCAAAAGGCAAGTGAATGTCAGAAATGTTAGGAATTGTCAGAACAGAAGTAACTGGCACGTTCTGCAAATCTACATCTAGCAGCGCCCTGTCGCCATCCGGCAGAAACGCCAAATTATCCAATCGAGGCGAACCCCCCGTACCAGGATGACCGCCTGCCATCGGAGGCTGTGCAGAAATGGCCTGTGGCTCTGACATACCCGAGCGAGTATGAGCCAGCCATGTTGAAACCAGTAGCCGGTGGCCTAAGATACGACTGTTAATTGCGGCCAAATGCCCAATGAAAGAGCCTCGAGCCCGTTTCAAACGGAATGCCAAGGTGTTCGAAAGGAACCCCGAAATAAATTTAGAGAGCCGGAAGAGAGAATAGCTGTCTTTTTGCTGAAAAACAGCGGAGCCTGTGCCTGTCAAGCCTTTTCTCTTTCTCGGACGTGCTTCTTACTGTGTTTGTGGGTGCAAACCAAACGCAGCAAAATTTAAAGAAGAATCGTGCGCAGAAAAGTATACTTGCGGGTACTCAGACATGTAATGCATTTTAATTGCGAAGCATTTCTTAGCGAACTTCGGTGACTTATAGCGTATCTATCTATCTATCTATCTATCTATCTATCTATCTATCTATCTATCTATCTATCTATATATCTATCTATCTATCCATCTATCTATCTCGCTTACGTATAGGTGCTCTCATGGTCACCGCAGTTACTTCGCGTGAACCAAAATTAGCATGAGAGGATAAGATGGTTTGACGAATACGATGCTCTTGACAACACATGAATCTTGTCACAATGTCGTCGCGTACGTCATCAAGCATTTCTCGCCAGACAGTGGCACATACCCACGGATGGGTATGTGCCATCACCTGTGGCACATACCCACGGGTGGGTATGTGCCACAGGTGATTAACACTTGGTATCTATCCAGGAACGACGAGAACACACTTGGTCAATTTTAACGCGCGAGTGTTAATAAATACCCGACGTCGGTATAGCGACGACCCAACGAGTCCCGCTTGGAATTGAACCGAAGCATTCTGGGTGCCAATAAAGCATTTTACCCCAAAGATACGCCAGGTCTCGAAACTAATTTTCAAATAGACGTTTATATTCGTGAAACTTTAATGGTGGTTGCAGTGCTGCCTACCCAATTTAAAAAAAAAACATTACACAAGTACTCTTTTGATACAGCCATGACGTCGGGTTAACGTCAGAAGTGGTTAGTTGTTACGCGCTGAAGTTGATTTATGTAGCAGTGTCCGGGGCCAGCATTTTCGCAAGCACCAGCGCTTCATATCAGCCTCTGGTGTTGCTAATGCGCATGTTGCAGTTGACATCGTTGTGCAAGGGCAAGCAACTGGTTATGTAAACATTTGCAACTCTTCAACTTATGTTTGTGCGTGAAGCACAAACATAAGTTGTACATATATAATTGTACATATATATAATATACATATATATTACGTACAACTATATACATATATAGTTGTACATAAATATGTACATATATTTTGCGTCATTTCATGGCGTTTCGCTCAATAAAAAAATTGCAACATGGTCACCTTTCCTCCGCAAGCTTCGCATAACGTAGATTTCTAGGTATGTGGGATCTCTCGAATTTTTTTACAATATTTGAAAAGCGACATTGAAGCGAACAACGTGCATCTGCATAGTTTCTTCATGACGAGTGGCCTGTTTCAATATTTACTGATGCAAACTTTGAATTATGTTTGAAATGGATGAGTACCCCACATTATGCTGAAGTTATAGCAACATAGTTTCCAAACCTTTTCACGTGCATTTTTTTCTGGAGCTGGCTGACAGGCACGGTGCAATTCGCTTCGCCTTTCTAGATAATTTAGAATAAATATTTGATGGGCTCGGTTCCTCACGTCTTCATTCTTAACGCATGTGTGCATTTAGACGCGTCTATTTAAGGCGCGTTGACAACCGAGCGAATCCATTTGTACAAGCATACGCAAGCGGATCGTAACGTTCACGGTACGCGAAAAAGTCTGACGTTGCTGGGTTTTTTTTCGTGGCCTCGCTACTTGCCATTACATTTCCGAATTGCCACACGAAAGACATTCTGGTGTCGTTTTTATTTCTACCATTTCTCCCACGTCAAGAGGCTGAACTACTGCTCGTTTCCCATGGACATATCACCACACCAAAACCCGGCGCAGGATACCTGCCTTGTTGCGGGAAGAAAAGGACGACAACAAACCTGGAATCAGCGCTTGGAGTCTTATTGAAGCGGAAATATTGGTTCTGAGGTACTGAACACATGACCGGATAATGATCCATGTCAAATAATGGAAGATCAAAGATTTACTACCTCCCATTTTCGACGTGATGAGAGACCCATTTTATAGGTTTTTCTTGTGTGTCGCAGCCATTGAAATACACCTGCTGTTCTGTACAATCAAACCCATATTATCGTGTTTTGCAGAACTCACTTCTCCTGTTAAAATCATGTCATAGCTTTGAGTTTAACGCCTGGATAGCGCGGAGTTGCACGATATGCCCTGCTACTGTACCAACATTCTGTGCAATGAATACTCTGCAGCAGCGGTCGCCTCGCAAGTCATTGAATCCAGTTCAGCTGAGAACCGCAGAAAGGTCAGGCTTGTGCTCGCACGCCTCACAGCAACTTAGCAGTTTGGCGTCGGCACACTTGGATTTTCACCTGCTGTCCAGCTATCGCCTGCACTCTGGGAACTACGAAAATTTTACGGGTTCCAGAATGACGTGAACAGCTAGTTGGCGACCATCAACACTTTAGCAGCGCGAGGCCTGGACGAAGCCTCAGAAATGGTCCGTGGCTGTGGACCACCTTTGGAAAGGTGCTGCGGCCTGGCAACGGTATGAAGAATTGAAACAGCAGTCATGGGCGGAGTGTTGTGCAGCTCTAATAAATGCTTTCGGTTTTATTGGCTATGATGCCACTAATGCACCTGCCACGTCTTTTACAGAAGCTGAAGCTCGAGAAAGCCATCTACTCGAGGTTGAACCTAACACGTCTCTTACTGAGGTCGAAGATCCGATAGGGTCATATGCTCTAGGTTGGAACTGCAGCTAACCAGCAGATACCTGCGCAGCCGAACATAGTACAAACCTGAAGTTTTGCTCCAACTCTGCCTCGGCAACCGACGCCAAAACATTCCTGCCAGTGGCTGAGGTTGGTTTCCAGCCACATACATCGGGAAAGCTTCCCCCATGCTCGTCATCGCTTGGAAACTTAGTGTCGCTGGTACCCATCGCACTGAAGGCATTATGCAATGAATACGATGAGTGCTCTGCCATTACACGTTCCTAGTGTATCTGGAGGTCCTGACAATACGGGCCTTGACTAGGTGAACCCATGTGCCTGGCTGCCACGACAATTATTGGAAGACGTTCCCGTGTACGTTTGTTATGCGCAAAGCGTTTTATGTGTTACTACCTCCATGGATGATGCCGACATGCCTGTGACAGCTGTGGCCAGTGTCAACGAGAACTTCATGGTGGAACCTGAGTCGCCTGGTGGAGATGTGATTTCTGATTGCAACTGCTCTAATGTGCGCAGAACTTCGTCGAGGACCACCACCAAAAGCATTTCGGAGAGCACACCAGAGCATCGCAAGGGCATTGGGTGCAACAATAGTCAGCACAGACGCTCGTCGCACTTCTTCATTGATGAGTGAACAAGGTCCTACAGCCGCAGCTTGACCCTTCTCGAACAGTGCGGCCAACTCAAACCGTTGTGACATTCAAAAGTACACAATGCGCAGTGCCTTGCCCAGCTTATACAACTAAGCGGAACCGACGTCAACTGTAACTGCGGCGATCTGCAAACAGTCAGGTACGCCGGCCAGAGCATTGTTGGCAAGTTTTCAGAAGACGTCACACTGGGGAAAAGACCGACGAACCTGACAGAGACAATTACGACCCCGAAAAATATTAAGTAAGATCGTGGCATGGAGGTGCAACGTGGCTGGGACCGACCACCGCGATTCAGCCAGTGACGGCCACCAAAAGCATCAACGGCCTATCCGCACGCTTCGCAGTCATGGCCGAGTGTCGCGATCAAGAAAGACGCTTGGGCTCGGACACGTGGGCAGTTAAATGGAGGAAGAAGAGAAGGAAGGCAGATAAAGAACAAGCAGCGCAACGTATGGGCATTCTCTCTTTATTTAAATCACTATCACTCTAAAAAAAAAGGGAGCGAGAATCGCAAAACGGGAGTGTGGCAGCTTAGAAGTGTGGTAGCTTGGGCTAGTTGGTATGGCATGACGATAGTTATAGTGCGAGAACAAAACGATGACACAGAGACAAGAAGGACACGAAGGACACGAGCGCTAATTCTTAATCTCAATCACATGCGTTTTGAATTGCCCATGCCAGCACTGAGAAACGGGCTCCGTTCCTCATTCGGCGCGGTGACTTCCTCCCTCTCGGGCGATTTACCCGTCGCGCCCTCTCGCGGCAAGAACCAAACGAGCAACGCTCCTCCTTCAATGTTCAAGTTTCTCCTCTAATCACGGGGGTCTTGCGCGCGCGCATGCGCACGCTGAGCCTAGCCGGCCACGACCAGTCGCGAGCGATCGCTTTTACCTAAGAGTGATGCAAGCAATGCGGGAGTGACGTTTTTTGTTTTATTGGTGTAGAGTAAAAGTTTTTTTTGTCGCCAAACACTCGCACGATGTTCCGCACACTCCCGTGTGTGTTTCGTGTTGTTTCATACTACCAATTTGTTACGAATACAAGGACCTCTGCTTCCCAAGCAGTCTTGCTTCATCGATTACCTTAGACTGTACACAAATAAGGAATTTTTCCGGTGTCGACATACTTCGTAAGCCCACGCATTTCTAGTTTCGCACGGCTCGAACAGCACTCTCAAATTCAACGAGGCGCATAAAAAATCATCACACTTAGTTTTGCAACATTCCAGGAAACGATATCACTGTTGAGTCCATGCGTGAAAGCACGATCATATACAATTGATAGAGTTATACGTACCGCTACATCCATATGAATGTTATTTGCATTTTACCCCCATTTGAATACGGCCGCCATGGCCGGAAGTCGAACCTCCGTCCTCCAGCATAGTCACACAACACCCAATAAGGCTATACTACCACGACAGGCGAAAGCACAAAAGAAAACAGGCTGCGAAGTTTCATCGAGCGTTTATTCGCCAGAATGGATTATAGCCATCAGAAACGTTTTAAACATCATCATAACTACGCTTTTGTGAAAATTATACCAATGAATTCTGTCAGTTAAACCAAACTCTTAATCACATGCGTTTTAAACTGCCCATGCCAGCACTGAGAGGTAAGACGGAATTATGCATGCGTGGAGTATGCTTTTTTCGTCCATGATTCTCCTTTGTCGTGAGAAAATCAACACAAAATGCACTTATAGTAACAGCTGTGCATAGCAGGTAAGTACGAACACTCACTCACCTTTGTGAAAAGACTATTCCAAATCCAGAGTAATAGTAACCACCACAGCCACAGCGCTAACAACAAAATTGTGGCACGCACTATGACTGCAAGTTGACACTTGAGGCAAATCGCGAGAGGCATCTGAAGCATAAAAGTATCTATGCACAGCATGCTATAACATTATAGTAAATTTGTGTACTGCAGCGCTAGTTCCTCCACTCAAGTAATAGAGCTGCCGTGACGCCAACAGCCAATGCCAACGCTCAGGAAAAATACCGTCGGATGCGAGGTCACCGCTTATTTCTCTTGCAAGACTCGCGTTGTAACGTACGTATACACTGCTAGGACAGTCATTACGGCATCAAAAATTATTGTCATTGAAGGGCTAGCGGCGTACTGTATCCATGGCTAACTGTCACACTTGTGGTATGCACGTCGAAAGAATGTAAGCAAACGTTAGCACGAAACAACCAAACAAGGTCGACGCGACCACAAAACACCTACCACAATGGAGACTAAGTCTGGTCTGCATTCTGCGCCCTATCCGAGTAACAAGTGAAAGAATAAAAAAAGACGTGACCTCCGAAGTGGCAAGCGCGCGGCAAGCGTTTGCATTCGCGGAGGCTTCAAGAAAAAAATAATTGTCGCAGTGGTCGAGAGATGGCGCAGCATTCAGAATGCCATGGGCATTCCATGCATGGCTTGCGGAAATCGTTTTCGCAAAAACCTGATCATCATCATCATCAGCAGCAGCAGCAGCAGCCTGAGTACGTCCCCTGCAGAACAAAGGCCTCTCCCATGTTCCGCCAGTTAACCCGGTCCTGTGCTTGCTGCTGCCAATTTATACCAACAAAGTTCTTAATCTCATCTGCTCAACTAACCTTCCGTCTTCCCCTAACCCGCTTGCGTTCTCTGGGATTCCAGGTAGTTACCCTTAATTACCAGCGGTTGTCCTGTCTACATGCTA
The DNA here is from genome assembly GCA_013436015.1 of Rhipicephalus annulatus. Lineage (NCBI taxonomy): Eukaryota > Metazoa > Arthropoda > Arachnida > Ixodida > Ixodidae > Rhipicephalus > Rhipicephalus annulatus. The sequence goes on along the minus strand of WOVY01010300.1, from coordinate 133,783 downwards.
CATGCCCGGCGCATGTCCATTTCTTTTTCTTGATTTCAGCTATGATATCCTTAACCCCCCATTGTTCCCTAATTCACTCTGCTCTCTTATTGTCTCTTAAGGTTACACCTACCATTTTTCTTTCCATTGCTCGCTGCCTCGTCCTCAATTTAAGCTGTACCCAATTTGTAAGTCTTCAGGTTTCTGCTTGGTAGCTAAGTACCGGCAGGATACAGCTGTTATATACCTTTCTCTTCAGGGATAGTGGCAATCTACCTGTCATAATTTGAGAGTGCTTGCAAAATGTGCTCTACCCAATCATTATTCTTCTAGTTACTTCAGCCTCGTGGTTAGGCTCTGCGGTTATTACCTGCCCTAAGTAGACATAGTCTTTTACAACTTGAGGTGCACTATTACCTATCTCGAAGCGCTGCTCCTTTCCGAGATATTTGTACATTACTTTCGTTTTCTGCAGTATAATTTTAAGACCCACCTTTCTGCACTCCTTGTCTAACTCCGTAATCATGAGTTGTGATTCGTCCCCTGAGTTACTCAGCAATGCAATGTCATCGTCGAAGCGCAGGTTACTAAGGTACTCTCCATTAGCTGTTATCCCCAACTGTTCCCATTCTAGGCTTCTGAAAACCTCCTGTAAGCACGCGGTAAATAGCATTGGGGACAATTTGTACGCCTGCCTTACACCCTTCTTGATTGGTATTCTGTTGCTTTTTTATGAAGCACTATGGTAGCAGTTGTTCCCCTGTAGATTTCAGAATGTTTATATATACTTCATCTACGCCCTGATTCCGCAGTGTCTTCATGACGGCTGATCTTTCTACTGAATCAAACGCCTTCTCGTAATCTATGAAGGCAATGTATAGTGGTTGGTTTTACTCTGAGCATTTCTCTATTGCCTGATTGATAGTATGAATGTTGTCAATTGTTGAGCAGCCTGTTCGAAATCCTGCTTGTTCCTTTGGTTGATTGAATTCTAAAATTTGAATTGAATTCTAAAGTTTTCCTTACTCTGTTAGCAATTACCTTTGTTATTAGCTTGTATACTACAGAGAGCAAGCTGATCAGCCTGTAATTCTTCCAGTCCTTGTCATCACCTTTCTTATGTATTAGGATGATGTTATCGTTCTTCCAAGACTCTGGCACTCTTCCCGTCAGGAGACACCTCGTAAACAGGGTGGCTAGTTTTTCTAACACAATCTGTCCTCCATGTTTCAGCAGATCTGATGTTACCTGATCCTCACCAGCAGCTTTGCCTCTTTGCATGCTCTCCAAAGCTTTTCTGACTTCCATCATTACTGGTGGGGTGTCATCTGGGTTACTGCTAGTTCTTATTGTATTAAAGTCGTGGTTGTCCCGGTTACTGTACAGATCTCTGTAGAACTCCTCCGCTATTTTAACTATCCTATCCATATTGGTAGTTATTTTGCCTTCTTTGTCCCTCAGAGCATACATCTAACTTTTGCCTATCCCAAGTTTCCTCTTCACTTCTTTGACGCTTCCTCCGTTTTTCAGGGCGTGTTCAATTCTCTCCATGTTATACCTTCTTACATCGCATACTTTACGTCTGTTAATCAATTTCGAAAGCTCTGCCAGGTCTGTTTTGTCTGTTGTACTTGACACTTTCAAGATTTGACGCTTCCTAATTAGGTTCTTCGCTTCCTTGGAAAGCTTGCCAGTGTCCTGTCTAACTACCTTGGCTCCAACTTCCTTTGCACACTCCGTAATGATACTCGTCAGAATATCATTCCTTTTATATAGGCTAAGGTTGGTTTCCTCACTAAGAGCCGAGTACCTGTTCTGCATTGACACTGAATTCCTGTACTTTCCCTCTCAGTGCTAGCTCATTGATTGGCTTCTTGCGTATCAATTTCTGTCGTTCCTTTATCAAGTCTAGGCGAATTCGAGAACGTACTATTCTATGGTCACTGCATCGTACCTTGCCAATCACTTCCACATCCTGCACGATTCCTGGGTGTGCACTCATTATAAAGTCTATTTCGTTCTTATTTTCGCCATTAGGTCTCCTCCATGTCGACTTGCGGTTTCCTCGTTTTCGGTAGAACGTATTCAAAATCCCTAAATAAATGCGTTCCGCGAATTTTACTAGTAGCTCTCCTCTGGAGTTTCTAGTACCGATGCCATAATCTCTTACTGCCTGATCCCCAGCCTGCTACTTCCCTACCTGTGCATTAAAGTCTCCCATCAGTATAATATACTGTGTTTTTACCTTAATCATTACCGATTACACGTCTTCATAGAAGCTTTCAACTGAACCGTCATCAAGACTGGATGTAGGTGCGTGAGCCTGTACCACCTTCATCTCGTATCTTTTATTCAGTTTAATTACGATACCTACCACCCTTTCATTATTGCTATAGTATTCCTCTATGTTGCTAGCTATGTTTCTGTGAATTAGAAACCCCACTGCCAGTTCTCGTCTTTCAGCCAAGCCCCGATAGCAAAGGACGTGCCCGTTCTGTAGCATCGTATAGGTCTCATCTGTCCTCCTAACCTCACTGAGCCCTATTATATCCAATTTAACACCCTCTAGCTCCTCGAATAGTACAGCTAGACTTCCCTCACTAGATAAGGTTCTAGCGTTAAACGTTGCCAAGTGCGGGTTCCAATGGCGGCCTTTCCGGATCCAGAGATCCGGACAGGCCAGATGTCTGGATCCGGACAGGCCGCCATGCATATGTCAAATGCACATGCATACGTCAAATAACCCACGTCCCTCAGTCCTCAGCAGCTGTGAAGCAACTGGACACGGCGGTGCTCAGATCTGCAACGCAGCAGAGGGTGCTAAAAACCAGATAAGGTCTAGTAATTATTCCGTTCATTATTGTGCAACCGTTCATAAAGTTCTATATGTCGAAGCATCAAATACAACATATGTACGTGTGGGCATGTTGTATTGCTAGAAAGTGTAGAAAAAGTGTGCAAGAACTTACTTGTAACCTGTGCCACTAAGGTAAGTCGAAATTCATTTTTATATAGGCTTGTGAGTTTTCGTAGTAGGGTGCGAGTAAACACGTCCATGTGTGCGCCACTGTGGATAATGATTCATTGTGCTCTTGTTCATAGAGTTCACCCTGTATGCGTACTATGTGTCCTTATGTGCATGTGTAGCAATATGCATTGCATCAGAATTTATTAGGCGTCCGGTGTCAGTGAGTAATCCTGAATGGGTTCAGTCGTAAATTTTCCAGAAGGGAGCTGTGATGGTGGGTATGGCAACATACGTCACCGCAGGCAACCTTTTTTTTAGTTTTGTTCAGTCACTCCATACGGCACCAGCTACCACCTACTTCACGACTATGACGCTCTTACACCTCCAGGTACTTATGTAATCTGAAACATCTATCTATCAAAGCTGCTTACGCACGCCTCCTTGATTTCCCGTACCTGCCGCATGAACGCGAAACGCCGTTCATCTATGGCAGCGCTGCGTACGTAGTGGTAAGGGTCTTTGTACTTGGCCTTTGAGATCGGCAATTTTAGCGTTTGCTACTAAGTTCAGAGGATGCCTTGTAATAAAAAATTTGCTTGTTGAATGACGGCGTCACTTACGTAGGGTTAATTATATTTACGCTTACGCCTTTTTAAAACAATTTTTTCCTTATTTTTGTTGCATATAAGCTCCAAAAACGTAAAAAGCCTATTTGAAGACACCCCTACCTGAGTGGCGCCACCCCCGTAGTTCCGACGACCGCCGCTTCCCAAGCGACCACTGATAATCCGGCAGGCACGGGAAATCTAGGAGGCGTTGGCACTACTGAGTCGGAATGGTTTCGCTATGATCGAGTCTACGGTTTGAAAGCACATCTCGTGAACTGCGGCCCCGTAAACGCATGGAAAACGTGGGCGCAGTATGTGAATCTGCGATAAATAAATACAGCAAGTCTAGCATGCACTCTTTGGGTGAGGAGTCTGCAGTATCCGTGTCTTTCAGAGTGAATGTCGCCTCACTGGCCGAACGAGACATACTTTCTCGTTCTCTTTCGCGATGTTTTCATCAGTACAGGTTCGTTCGCTTGTTTTTATAATCATTTCGTTCAATATCTAGCTCAGCGGGACCGTTGTTTGTAACTTTCAGTGCCGTGTTCTTCTTATCAGTTGAGAATTGATGCAATTTCTAAGCCTACTCACTTCGCTAACCTGGGGTCAGCCATGTTGATTTTCATAGGGAGGAACACGCTTCTTCGTGGATGAGGGAGCAACGTTTCTCTATTTAAAGATGAACATTGGGGACATCGCCGTTCCGCTCTAAATGGAGAGAACGTCACTCCATTTTTTAAGATTGTACACGTTGCACTCGATAAAACAAAAAGAACATATACGTTCGATTATTTACATTTACTCAAAGGGAGGGCAAAAACTCAGGCAAGTTGAGAATAGGCATAGATACATACGTATTTTAGCCTCACTTTGACGAGGGTGACATTTTTTTCTGTGCTACGTCGTATGGAACCACTCGTTTATTTTTTTCTATCTTGCCATTGAAAGTTTTATGGATGTTCAGCGGAAGCCACGCCAGAGTACTTTAGCGTGCTCCTAAATCTGAGTGAACGAGTATGAAGCATTTCGACTTCACCGAAACGGGAAAACTGCGGCAATTAATAAATAAGTCAAGTAAGCTTGTATAAGCAAGGGTAATTGAAAATGACGCTATATTCTGCAGCCTATAAAATATCACAGGCGTAAGGGAGCCCACCAAAGCGGGGAGCCAAAGAATAAATGAACAGTGCATACATTCTGAACTATTGAAGAAATTCGAGGTACGACGCATCCTTACGCTAGCAGCGTGCAATACGGTCTGCTGCGACGGATAGACAATGTATTATGAGATAGTTCGATCACTTATCACTAGCCGGCAACGTTATGGTGCGGAAAGAAAAGTCGCCCTCTGTAGCACTGGCGTCGCTTTGTACCACAATGTGGACTGGGTACTGGTGGTCATGTGAGGGGTCTCTAATGACGTATTGACGCGAGCCATGGCTGATGCCGTCTGCTGCAAATGTGCACGTCTTATGGAACCTTGGCTGGTACTGAACGACAAAACTGGTCACGGAGCAGCCGGCGGTCATTCAAGCAGCCAAATTCATCGCGGCATTGGTGGCATTCACGACGACGAACTTGTCGCTTGCCGGAGATATTGGAGCGTCACGCGGAAAAAGACGTCGTAATAAACAATGCTGAACGGGCTTGTGCAATGTTGAAGGTGGGACAGAAAACTTGTGTTGTAAGAAAAGACATAAAAATTAGATATGTAAGCAGAAGCCATCGACTCCAATCTCTGACTGAGTACGTAGTCATAAGTTGAAATTACTCTGTCTAAATAATATGCGGCAACAATAGCCTAAAGGCAGCTATATTCAGGCACCACTGTGGATCATAAAATGTTTTGAAATGCTCTTCATTGTAATATTCGAATGAATTCTTTACTGGAGTTATATGCCACGTGAATTTATCGCAGTGAAATAAGTTAGTACAGTACAAGGACATTTCAGTGTTTCTAACATGTTTTAAGCTTTTTCTCTTTAATTTGATGGCAACAAGGGTGCTGAAAATGAAACAGGGAGAGTTGTTGGCAAGAGGCAAGAGGACCTGTAATTAGGCAAACAATTTCGGATGTTCGACAAAAAACGAGAGTAAGGAAATGGGACAGAAAATTGGCAGAGACAGTAAAGTATGAAGCACGTGCATTCCTGCATGGGTACATGATTAAAAAAAGATGCAAAGAGGTTTGCTCAGTTTTAAAGTATATACAACAAAACAATGCCAAAAGCATCGATTTGGAGCTAAACCAATGCAATGTGGAGAGCCATTGAGACATGAAAGTAAGATGATTCTTTATTTCTGGGAACAATGCTCGCACGAACCTATGCCGTTGGTGTGTTCCATGACCTCCGCTCAAGGCTTTCCAGTGCTAATGCTGTTGGATGCAGCCATGTAGAGGTGATACGTTGTGCCGCACTTGAGACTGTTCAGTACGAAGGACTGCTTGCTCGAACTTCATGATATCTTGTTCCACTCTCCCAGTTGGGTGCCGTAGTGGAGCAATTATTCTGCCATAAAAATGCAGTGATAGACCATAAATATATGAAATATTGAAACAGGGCGTCATGCATATTATATTAAAAAGTGATTCATATTACTCCGCGATATGAGAGTTATTTCATTTCTGCGAATCATATCGTATAAAAATAACTTCAGTGTTTTTAAATGCCGCATCAGCAATGTGATTTCGAGGAAACCAAACGAGCTCCAACATACATTGTAGCAGAAAACTTTTGACGAAACACGGTAAGTGGAACTTAGGCACAGGCACCACTTGCAAGCATGCCATGTTAATAGGTCAAAGCAGAACTAAGGAGTTGCGCGTGTGTGTGTGTGTGTGTGTGTGTGTGTGTGTGTGTGTGTGTGTGTGTGTGTGTGTGTGTGTGCGTACTCACATTCCGTTCGTAAGCATGAACAATCACTGGTGCGGTGGACATAATTGATGAAGTGGCCCTGAAAAAGTCGTACTGTATAGACGTTGTCGTCTATTTCGTTTGCATATCCACTGTTTGTAATAGTGTTTACTGCGACATGTTAGATGATCGCATACTGTAGTTATATAAGTATGACTCAATTTCTTTTTTTTGGTTCTTGGTGGTACTTAGCGTGTGCTCAGTGGGAGTTTTATTTTTGCGGCGATCGACGACAGTACTAATCACCGTGAGAAAGACAAACATGGGCAAAAAGAAGGTAGGACAAGCGCAAACTTTCTACTGGTGCTTTAAGGCAAGCTTTGAGAATATACAAACATGCATCCTAAACTGAACTAAAGCGGTAGTTGAAGCTCAGCGCTTGTCCTGTATTCATCTCGCGTCCGATTCTTTTACTACGGTTTTGTTTCGATTGTTCGGAGAACTATCAAACACGCCCACCCTTCTTCCTTTCTCAAAGCGATCTACATACAAGGTTGATTGAGTGGACTGGTTCATCAATCATAAATATACCGCTTTACAGAGTAGACTTGGAAGATGGCGACTAAAAAGACAGAGAAGGACGTCGTCTCACCACTTATGTCTTCATAATTTTTTCAATTTATAATTTTAGATTTGTTTTCAATGCTAAAACATGTCAACACTCATTACCTCTTCCTAGAAATTAGCTCATATATGTTCAGATAAATATATATGTATACAATACTAGTACAAAAAGAACTCAGTTATGGTATATAGGCTGCGCGAAAACTTTCACAAAACGTCTACTCATAAAATAGAAGAAAGAATTGGTGGAGTTAACACTTACACGCTTAAAACATGAAACCACACAACTGACAATCGTGAAGCGTAATATCGGTACTTAAGTTGTTTCTACGCCTTATCTAAGGTGATGCAGGTTGGTTGTATCTCAATTTTCAGTGCACAGTTGTCCAAGATAAACAGAATGCAATCACAGACACGACACTCTTCGCAGTCACAGACATCTCTTTTTCAATTAGGGCTGTCAGTGTGCCGGGAACGCTTTGCATACCCCGTTGCCTTTCCCGTAATCTAGCATTATGTTCCTATGCGTACTCGGGTCTTGCACTCGTCGCCATCGTTTCACACTCATTTGTTGGGCTAGCTATTACAATCTTTTTTCAGTGAAAAATCGGTGAGTAATCGTATGTATCCAATTTCTCTGACGCTTACTTGCTGATGAGGAAGAAAAATTTTTTTTTTTCTGGGGTGATTAACAAACGATTACCTGAAGCGTTTAGCTTTTAAAGAATGTTCGGTTCCGAAAAATTTTAACACTTATACCCGCTAAAAACAAAAGCAAGCTAAGACAAAGTACAAATAAAAGTTAAAATCACTTTCATTATATAGCACACTTTTGAATACCACAATAAACTGGAGACCTAAATTCGATTATTATTTTGGTTTGTGGTTTGGTTGCAAAACAGCTCTCCTACGCAACTGCCAGTGCTTACTCGTCCCCGAACAGCCGTGCTTGTTCTCCTTATACCATTGCCCTAGAAGATACGAGTTCGAGAGTGCTTGGGCCTCCGTGTTGGGTGATGTAGGCTGTGCTGAGCATGAAACAAAGAACCAATGATGTATTACATTGTCTTGGTTTCCAATGAACAAGCAAACACACAAGGATGAATGACTTAGGTCACTAGCGCATTCAATGTATTATGGGTCAGTTGAATTAGAAGGCTCCAAGCCATCATAAATTATATAAGACAATGGATAGAAAATACACCCTTGTTTTTAATGAACACATCACCGTCCAGCCCCGCCGCGGTGGTCTAGTGGCTAAGGTACTCGACTGCTGACCCGCAGGTCGCGGGTTCGATTCCCGGCTGCGGCGGCTGCATTTCCGATGGAGGCGGAAATGTTGTAGGCCCATGTACTCAGATTTGGGTGCACGTTAAAGAACCCCAGGTGGTCAAAATTTCCGGAGCCCTCCACTACGGCGTCTCTCATAGTCAGAAGTGGTTTTGGGACGTTAAGCCCCACAAATCAATCAATCAATCAATCAAACATCACCGTCCAGAGGTTCTGAAATGCTCTTGTATACAGCGATCTTTGCTATTTTTCACAATACATTGAAATATATTTTGATTACAACCATACTTAATATCCAAAACTTAAGCGAGTTGATTACGTGTTTAACGAAGCGTGTTATAAAATCATCCGAGCGTTCGCTTAGGTTATTTTATTTTACACGAAGGGTCTGACAGGCATGCTGTTTTCTGCAGTTGTATGCGCAATAAACAGCTTCTTTCAATGCTTGGTACTTGCGATAAGTACTCTTAAATATTCTACAACTGGTTAGTTAAACACCCATCCTTCAACGTACACTGTGCCAGTTCTGCGTGTACACCGACATTGAGTCTGTCTTGATTTACATAGAAATAAAAGGCTCCAATTGCCGTTTAGGCAGCCATTTTTGGGAAGAACTGTATAATTTTCCCCAGCTTGCAGGGAGTGGTGTGTAGTACAGGTTTACCATCGGTTGTCGGTGATGAGTGATTACAACTAAACCCTCTGGAGAAAAAAAAAGGTAACTTGCGAGACCACAGACTACCAGATGTTGCTCTTTTAAACGTTTACATCCATGAGGACGCAGCTTTTCCAATTGTGTTTCTGCTCGCAAATTTAGAAAAAGAGACGGATACCTCAGTATTTTCACACGTTGAACATTTCACGTAATCCTTTACAGATGCAATGCTTTTACCAAGTGACACGGCACAGCAATGAATGCATAATTCATCCTGCGAAGATGCCTCAAACTGAGTATCATCCCAAATACGAACTATACCATAAGTAGGTTGCATCGCTACTACAGGTATCTTAACTTAAATACCTCATTGTTTTCCTATTGAGCGATTGGGAATATAGTCGGTTACAATATAATAATGAATACACACTCCGCCACCAGTACTGAAGCACGCCTGTCATTCAACAGTGCAACAGAGCAATGATTGGTGATTTCCGTTTGAACGATAAGAACATCTTGACCAGTATGGCAAGTACTACGCAATTATGATTAAAAGTTCATCGTTCTTTATCAAAACGTTACTTTTCGCAGAGAAGTGAAGTCAGAATTTCTTAAGATGTTTGCCAATATGTTTTTCGACTGAACACTAGCTAAGTGAACACGAGACTGTATGGGCAAATGATATGCCTGAAATACGTTGAATCTGCCTGTCTTGACGTAAATAGCCGACTGCAATTCATTATTAACATCTGTGCAAATTTGTCCTGGATGGGACGGTCACCGCTGTGGGCGAAGCTTACACTTATTCTTAAGCTGTGATTGGAAACAGGTGCCTTGAGGTTTGTCAGGTTTTGCCTTTGTCTGTATATTTACGTTGCATACAAACGAACTTCATTGAAATACTTCCTGTGAAAGTCTTCTCAAGCAATGCTGAAGTACATTTCTTGTTAATGCTACTGCATATTAGGTGAATACACCGATTTTCGTTCTACACTGGCATTCTCAGGGGTCACTCAAATCATTTTGTCCGGGTGTCCCCACAACTCACTTCATTTCTACTCCGCTAAACTTCCCCTGCACTGGGTGCCAAACTAAGATCTCTAATACCGTCAACGCAAGAAAGGAAAAGACAATAGCGTCGTGCGTTGGTAAATTATGGTATCAAAAGAAAACGGCCTGCGAAAGCTGCCGTTCTCCCAAGTGAAGAATAATTAAACAAGGTGTGGCTATGCTGTGCTTTGTTACACTTCATATAAAGGCGAACACTCGAATAGAACAGATTGATCGTAGCGTAAACGCGTCACTGTGTCACTCTAATACCGCGAGGCTGGCATATACCACGTCTTTTCACAATTGAAGTGAAAAAAAAACAATTCCTATGAACTAAGTGGACAACGAGACCAAGCACTATTCCTCGTGTTCCCCTTAGTCTGCTGGGATTGTTTTTCAGCTTCTGTTGTAAAAAAAAAGTGAAATACGAACCAGCGCGCTCACACACCTTGCTTCAATATACAAGGTGTTCCTCCCACCACCAAAAACCGATTCATATTCTTCTTTTTGTAAGGCCATGGTGCCACAGCTGCATCCCACTGGACAACCATGACATTGTAATTAGTGAGAGGCTCTCATTACACGTTCATCCTTCCCAAGGCGTTGTAGCGGAACTGAGACAAGAACAAATATTTTTCATCATGCAAAAAATCCGTTGAGGGAAACATCTCACTAACAAAGAGTACACATAGACGGCATTGAAATAATGAGAAAACGTGCTGTATGCGCAATTGATACCGTGTTTTGTGAGATACAAGGAGCTATCGCATATTCCTAGACTAAAAATAAAAGGGTTGTGCCACGCAGGGTAGGGGAAGATATTAATCACGCGTTCTCGTTCGGAAACAACTCGATACCGTGGGCAAGCACTTCATCACACGTTGCTTGTTCCACCATGTTTTCCTAGCGCTGTAATCAAGCGCCCTTGCTGGAACGTGAGATTGTAGGAAGTATGCCCAGTGAAGGTCGTTACGAGCACGAACGAGATGCGGCTGGCTGGGCGTGTGCCTAACATAGATGTCCTAATTATTAGCCGCGTCCTTTTCCCGTTGAAATGATCTGTGCTGAGGAAATCTTTACTGAGCGCGCTGTAGTTGATGGCCTGACTTACTAAGCTTAGTGCATTACGATACAAAAGCGTTTGCTAAATTTAAAACACGTAAAGCTTGCTGTTATTCTTGTGAATGTGAAAAGAACTTGTACACTAATTGTGCACCTGCAATAAAAAGCCCATGTATGTTTCCCTGCAGCTTCTTATATATCATATTCGCATTCTGACTCTGATGTCTATAGGCTGGAAAGGGGTGTAGCGCGCGATTCAGATGCAAACATTAGGTATAGCTTTTTTCGCACATCTAAATACCGCTAGCGTTTGTCTTGAATGAACAAGTGACGAAGCCTACAGGGGCATGAATCAGGCGCAAGCGATCGATCAAGGTCATACGAAATACAGATAAGAAAAGTTCAAGGTCGGGACGCTACGATTCGCGCAGATGTTCAGCGGCGAAGTTTTCCATTGTATTTTGCGGTGCTTTTCTAATTTTCACTGGCAAGAATCTATTGATTTTGAATTATGCACGATGCAATAACAAAGTACAACTACAATTTATTTCCAGCATATTCAAGACTACTCCTCAGTTGTTTCATCAACCTTTACAGACACCGCTGTATAGTGCAAAGAGGACGTTACTCATTATACAGAACTGCCAATTTCCTGATAATAATCAAAGCGCCTTGCGCAATGCCATTTTATCATAATAATACGCTGATCATGATTCCCATTTGAGTGCACATGATCAATTTCGAGTAGGTTTCGAGCCTTGCATAAACCGCGAGTTAGTTTGGCTAGGCTTGTTACAACTTCCCTACAACCAAGCTTACTACAAGCGCAGGGTCAAAAACTCCACGCAGTGACTTCTCACTATAGCTACAAACTCAACACTAAACCAAAACTCGGCGAAGTTGGGCTAACTGCCGCTGTTCAATCAACAAATGAACTGTTCGTCCAACAGGGGCTAAATGCATGATAGTGCGTGTCGTGCTCAAACGCCCGGCAATGAAGGAACCAACGGGGAGGCTAACTGCGCTGCGATCACCTTCTTTCGACGCTGCACTGCAATTCTCGGTTGGGTGGGCTATCACGAAAACAAGTCACATTGACTATACGCCACTGTGAAAGTGAAGTACTATGAAACGAATAGAAGCTGTTATCAGAGGCCAGTTCAACACGCAGTCGATGCACACAGCAATCGCCCTCACGTTTCCACCAAGCCGGCACGGGTGGACTGAAAACAAGTGAAAGTGTCCGAACACTGGGAATGCGAATAACTCGCTTCAGTGTGCTGAAATAGAACTACGAAGAACACTGACAGCACTAATGAAAGTAAGCTGTTCGTCAGCGGTCGTGTATCCGCTAGGTCACAGGCCACAATTTCAAACAGATATATTGAAAAAGTACGTACGCTTTGTATGACATCGGTATCAAGCTGGCTGCCAGTGTGAGTGCATTGCGGGCACACGTAAAGGAAACGTCTCATACAATTTCTTTCACAGAAAATAATGTCTCCTGCATTAAAGCTAAGAGAAAATTATGTACACTTTTCCACGTGACAATTGTTGTCAAACATCAAGCGTGAAGGCGATCGCGGATACAACTAATTGTGTGGCTGGCGGATCACAGTGAGTGACGATGAAAGAACCATGTCTGCGAATGGTCTCCTCGCTGTAAGTATACACATCTCTACTACCTTCAACTTACTGAAATTTGGGACTATAAAATAAAGACGACGAAAATTCCACACGAGACGTATGTTCCAATTGCCGGTGGTAGTTTAGCCTACTCCTCGTAAGCATAGCGATGCCGTTGGCAAGCCGATACGGTGGCATCCACGGGGTGCCTCGCTGCTTCGCCGACTTTCCTGCATAAGCACAGCTGCTATGTTTTTGTGTACAGACTCGTATACCTGCACTGCGAACGCTGGTTCGGCCATGATGATGGAATGCCAGCTGGTAGTTAATATTTTCGGACTGGAGTGATGTTGAAGATTAGATGGATCCATATTAAAACACCGGTGCGCTTCGGCATTATGAATTAGTCCACGTAAGTTTTCACGTTACGGCGTCAATGTTGATTGTTTTTTTTAACTGAGCAAACGTCGCCCACCGGCACTACATGGGAGGTCAAAATACTGTGCTATATATATACGGTGGTTCGTTCCGGGTAGTGTAGCGCGGGTGCTCAGTGTTTGCGATGTTTTACTTTGAAGTAATAGTGCGTATGTATAATATGTATATATATATATATATATATATATATATATATATATATATATATATATATATGGGAGTGTTGGATTACCAATAAACTGCGTTTTTCAGTGCCTAATTGCTTAATTGCTTCAGTGCTTAATTTGCAGTGCACTGCTTTCCGTGCAGTGCTTAATTTTTCAGTGCTTAAGTTGTAATAAACATAAAATATACTCCCCTTGTGCTGGGTCTTGATTTTTTTGTTTGCATTAGGCCAAATGGTTTAACTGTTAGTCCCACTGGAGCATTTTAGGACGATCGACTTTTAAACCAAGCGGAGTAAGTGCTTGGGGATAACAGTTGAACCATTCCGTATGCTTCCGCAGTTCAAATTGGTTCAAAATATGAGGCACCACATTTAGTTCCTAAAGGACCAATGGCATAACCCAGTTTAGACCGTTTCAGCTTAGAGTGAAGGGTGGTTGCTATAACTTCGTCGGAAGCAGGCCCAGTACCGGCTGCATTGTGTGCTTGGACAACCACGCCGTACTTCATGAGTCGCTGCAGATTGTCCAGTACGTTGTCTCCACGTATTCTTCTCTGCTATCTTTTTCCTTGTTTTGTGCCGGAGGAACGTTACTGTAACCGGTAACACGGTTCACCTCGACATGCTTCAACTGGAAGCTGTCGTCAGTGTGCATGGGCGACGCGGTATTTGACGTGATATACCAAGATGGTGCCGTACTCTTTCTTCGGTGTCGTCGTTCCCTCTTCAGTACGTTCTTCGGGATAAACGAGTGCGCTCTCCAACAAATGCGATTAACTTAAGATACATATCAAAAAGGGCATGTAGCCTTGCAACGTGACGATTACCAGCACGTATAAAAAGAGATGGATAGTACATTTGCAGTTATTGAAGGTAACTGATTTTTTTTAATCACAAAGTAGCTGCTTCATAATTTCACAGCCGTGCAGATTCATATAGTTGTGTCTACTGTTTTACATTCTAATATGCATTATGTGCTCAAAAATGTTACGCATATCTACAAGAAGAACGGAAACAAAGACAGACGGTGTTTCGTGCTAGTTCTCGGCTCTTTGTATGTTTTTTCACTAGGCCTCTACCTTTGTAGCAAAAAAAGACGCCATAGTTTTCCTGGAATGCACCATAAATTACTCTAGTGTCTCTTTGTTGCCATCAAGACTACGTATAAGGCACCTTTTAAGAAATATTAACAATGTGGTAAGTAGATAAAAAGTCCGCGTTTATTTTCATCACGATGTTTTGACAGCAAGCCCTCCCGCTAGCGTTACCTCTAATAGGACAAAAAAGAGGAACAATCTGTCACTTTAAATTGATGACTTCTACTGTGAGAGGTCTAATATTGTGTGTTTCACCATTCATCATCATACATGTTTAATAAATTAGGAGAAAATTAAGGTCCAAGAATGATTCCTAAATCACGCACCAAAATCGTGATGCCTCACGTCATTAACGCCGTTAACGCTGGGAAATTTTCTGCATCTTAGTATTTTAAGTTTTAGGCCCTGTGAGAGGACCAGTTACCTTATTCTTACCGATTCGTGACTGCCCAGGCCTTTGTAGTTGCCGTAAAAATATGCGACGTCACGAGTAATGATGTGCAACAGGCAGCGCCGCCACCCACATTTACTTTTTGCCACGTTTTCTCGATTAATAGGCGTCTCTTCACCACAAGCTTGGCGTTTTGGGGGATGGTAAAAGTGTAGTTTACCATTACGAGAAAATAAGTTTTTCTTGTCAGTGTGGCTTTGAAGCAGAGGCACCATAATTTTTGGGTGGAGGTCCAAGCTTCTTGAAGTCGAAACGGGGATAGGCTGCACAGAACGTTACATGAAGAAGGGGTGTGGGGAAGGGAAGGCCTTACGTAAGCATACAGCGTGATTTTGGAATATAATTTGATTGAAGTTACATATATATATATATATATATATATATATATATATATATATATATATATATATATATATATATATAACATGATTAAATAATTTAGAAATTATGTTTATTCTGCACACAACTCAAAAAGTTGAAATCAAGCATTACCAATCCACAGAAATCTAAAAAGCTTGAAGTGATATTCACCTGCATCAAGAACGTCTTATGCGCCTGTATTTTACCAGTACTGCGTGTGTTTATATGCAACTAAGTTACAGGAAGCCGCCAATCACGTTAATGTTTTTATATACGTCACAGAATCTTTCGTATTTTTATTTTTATGTGCCACAAATGGGTCACTTTAGAGCAAAATAAAATACTGATATTATAAAGAGCAAAGTTTAAAAAAAAGCTAGTGATAATCGGCCAGCTAGTGCATACCACCCTATCACTGTCGTGAAACCACGCCTGCTCCACACCTTAGCTGGAGTCTGTACCAATACAAGGGACGTTGACACTGTTCACTGCAACGACATTCCTATCAACCATGGACCTACAGCTTCATGTTTTCGATCGAATGCGCGCGTTGTTGCGAGAAACCGAGAAGTCGTCTATTCAAGCGTGGCCTGACACCGTAGAACTCACGAATAAATATTGAGCTCAGTGGCTTCGATCGCAATGGAAGATCGGGCCGAAAATTAGATATATTAATTCAAAGCACAGTGATGCGTGTTGTTGTCGCACAGGGCTAAGTAACGGACTGCGGGAAATTTACGTGACCCCGCTCACGTCAGCGGCGCCTGTTGAAACAAAAGAAAAAATATATGAATTAAAGCCCTCCTGGTATAAAATATTACAATACGAAATATATTTTGTGCTTCTCTTAGCACAGAGGTATCCCTGCCTACACTGATGTTGCCACGAAAGTGGTATCTTGGAGTAATTAAAAATATCCACTGTGGTTGCTGACATAACAGGAAGCAAATATTGCTGACAAAAAGAATTGCTTGGTAACTAAATAAAGGGAGGGAAAACGGGATTGGTATATTCCCTATCAGCGTAAGCTACCTGATACCATTGAATCAGAAGTGTAGAAAAATAATCGTGAGTAGTAACAGCGTGTTAGTAAACCAATTTGAAGTGTTTGGCTGAAAACACTGCTTGGCGCCGTTACATTTGTTTTCAGCAATAAATTTATGGAGATCCTGCTACTAAGAACTGCTTGTAGAGCCGCAATACATCACTTTATTTGTTATTACTTCAATTTGAATAGGTAACTCAGCAACCTGTCGTCGATAAGCAACCTAGCATGAAAATTTTTTTACGTAATTTGTATATGTTAATGCGTATAGTGATTATGTATAGTGAACTGATACTTGTTCAGATAACATTACACTTATATACAGAACTTAATAGTAAACTCGACCACACACACAGAATTCGCAGACACCAAAACTTCGTCTTTAGGAGTAGAAACGATAGGGACTTTTTGTTTCTATTGCGTACTTCAAACGCTGAAAGCATGAAACCTTTGGGTACATGCTATGCATTCACTACGTGGCCTGAAGGGAGTAGGTGCAGTACAGGGTACCTTATAAGAATTACTTTTGATTCGAACTGGGATCGAGTGATTGACTCCATCGATCATCAATGGTTCCTCGATACTGATTGACTTGCTGAAATACTTTGTCAACTAAATTTCTGTTGAGCTTTCTGTAAAAAAAATAATGTCATTGACTCATTTCTATAAAAAACCATGGATCAAAATTTTCGCAAATAATACTTCTGTGGAGCGCTTTGCACTAAAAATTTGATTGTCTCGTTTCTTTAAAAAAGACCATGGACAAAATATTTCGTAAGCAATATTTCATAAGAAAAATTGACACTCAAACCCTCTCATGTTCTCCTGCGCGCGCATCTGAAAGAGAGGGGGAAAGCAAATAAAAACAGAGGCGACAACCACGAAATCTGAGAAGTTTCGTGTTCGCCGTGTGGCCGCTCTATAGTGCATGCCTGACTGTACTGAAGACTGGCCTATATGTTGATGTTCGTGTTCTAAAAAAACTAACTGCATTAATAATTTTAGAAAATCATGGCAAGAAAGAAACAAAAGGCAGCAAGACAGAGAAAGATCAAAATTTAGAATTGACCGGTTGATGTTTGATTGATGGTTGCGTAATTTGATGATGAATTGAACATCAAGTATACAGAAGTCATGTGCAGAAGTCAGCAGGAGAGCGTATGTCACAGACATTTGCTGACTCTTTTAAATATTAAGTACAGTTCTCATATTCCAGCATGGTTTGTAACAGCGAACCACGACCAAGACAACCATTGTACTGCTTTGGAGATAATGTACCAGCTACGAAAATTCCCATTTTCTAAAGAACAACTGCATGCAGGAGCCATAAAGATTTTGATGTTCGTTCTGCACCATTTTTTGACCCCTACTGCACGCGAACGTTCGCGATAAAGGTGTGCAGAAGCAGTATTTATTTAAAGGAAACCTACCTGTCCGCCGCTAAGTTGTGTACGTCATACTTGTGCTTGGTGAGCGTTTTGCCATTCACTTGAACAGTGGTGTGATGCTGAATGAAGGTAAAAGTAGTCAATCCCCAATAATTAGGTCAGTTAAAGACAGAAAATGAGTAAAAAGCACTGTATATTGCGAAATAATGCACACAAATTCTAATTTAGGAAATCCGTAATAATCAAAAGCTATCTCTCTATAAAATGGCAACCCCGTGCACCGCTTCTAATGTAACCATGATGTACACTACAACAAGTTATGGCTGAACTGTCATCTGTGCATAGAAGTCTCTGGTTTCCGCAGAACCTTATTCTTCACGAGGCCTGAGTGGCTGTTTTGTCTCCTCTCTAAGGCTTTGTGGAGGTTGAAATCATACACATCAGTCTTCTTAACGCAGAGAGGCGAGAGGTAGCTACGTAGCCTTTCTAATGAACTATCCTTCCAGCCCCAGGCAGCAGTTAATTATGAAGCAACAGAATAAATAAGGTTTGAACCTTATCACCTAGTCTGCAAGGAAGAGGCCAGGAAATTAAAGAGGAGCTTGCACCGTTATGAGGTGGCAGCGTTTCAGCCAACGTCGAGTTACGCTTCATTACCAGATTATGCTAGCAGGTGCGCGTAGCTTCGCTTAGCGCCACGGTGAGCACCTGCACTAATATAAGTGTGCGATTAAAGAAAACAAACTGCGGCGTATGCCCTGCCCATAATCTCCCGAGCCCAGAGGGGAGCGATGATGTTCGGTGAAGTCACGGAAAATTGGTTATCACGGCGTTATTTTTTTTCTATTTATTGCCTGGGGCAGCTGCGACTGCCTAAGCCAGGTTACCGGCTGGATGCCAACATTCACTCCCTTGCCACATGTTTGCCTAACCACACAACACATGACTGCAGCTGGCTCGCCAGATATTCATGCTCTGTCTCGCTGATTTTTTTATCAATCTCCCGGCAAAGCAGTGTCTAGTTCAAATGAATACCTGATATATGGGCGCAGGCATTATTAACATAATTGACCAATCATCTACGTTAAAATGGGTGGTAATAAAGAACACGCGCTTTGGAGACAATGATTGCAGTATTCTTGCGCATACAATACCTCGTACCTTGCTGAAGGTATTTAAAGGGGAATTTCCTGTTTTTTAACTTGAAAATGCGACTCCAGAGCGTAGTAGTAGCTCGCCTAAGAATTACGATGGGTATCGTGCTCTGTATATCTCACGCTCTTTAAAAAACGCACATAAACCTTTTACTGGGTTTTCCAAGTGCAGGTGTCACCGGGTAATCCTTAAATACAGCCGACTGATTTTTCTAAGACAGAAGTAGTCATAGGAAGTGAGTGATAGGCGTTTATGACGCTGTGAAAGGGGTCCACTGTGTAAACACGAGGGCATGCGGGGAGAACTCCGCGGTCTCCTGCCGCCGTGCAGCTCTCGCATTGTGGTGCCCCGCCTTTCGACTGCTTCAACCGGATCCCCACTTTCATATCTCCTTCTATTTTTCGTCGCTTGCCTCTCTATTTCTTGATCTATTTCCTTCTATTCATTCTATTCCTCCTTCCCCCCACCCTTATAAGGCACTGCGCCATGTTGCCGCTCAGGCAGACAGAAATTAGGTGCCTTTTTCCTCTCCCTTATAACCACAACCACCACCACCACCAACGCGAATAATCGACTACAAAGCACAGGCAATTGTGAGGCAGATTTTGGACTCTCATCACCCGAACTCACATCTACTGATGCACAAATCTGACTGTGGTGCGACAGAGAGTAAGCATACTGCCGTGGAGGTGGCGCAGTGCTCCCTGCAGACGTTATGCATAGGCGCGCAGAGCATGACAAATGCATATAACTTGTAGACAACACGGAGAGTAAATATGAACAAATGCATAGGTTAGAGAAAATGGATCAATAAGTGGACAAGTTGGAGATTTGTCTGAATGCGATAAATATGAGGAAATACCATGGACATCGACAAAGGCTACAACCACCAGAACTACTCAAGGTCACGACACATCCTTATGGTCAGCCGATGTTTTTCCTGTAATGACACGCATAGCTTTCATATCAAGTACAACGTTGAAAGTATGTGGAATATTTTAAAACAAGCGCATGCTTCTGTTATGAAAACGCTACGAAGCAGCTGCAAAATTTATCACTTGTTCCAAGTACCTTCCCACTGATAATAGTTCGACTCTTCAACTTTAGTGCAGTGCAAATAAATGGTACATGTTTGAATGACACCAACACTTCCTTTTATTGCGACAGCAATTATATGGACATTTCAGCTGGTTTTTCCCCTGGCGTCGGCGTGTGCCACCACCGTCATTTGCCGTGTATATATATATATACATATATATATATACATTTATTTATTTATATATATATATATATATATATATATATATATATATATATATTTCAGAAGTGTCTCCGACAGGGTTTGTGAACCTTGACGAAGACTGGTCGACCGGTTGAAAGCTTATGTAATAAAAGTAAGACAACCTCTAAGATATGTTTCTTCTCTCTCACTCTCTCTCTTTTTCTCTCTCTCTCTATATATATATGCATATATATACATATATATAGATGAAGATATGAAGATGCAAGAAAAATAAATAATTCAGAAAAAGGCTCTGGCTTACGGAGTCGAACGTCTGACCTCTCCCTCCTGAGCGCGTGGCGTTAGCCACTGAGCGACGTAAGAACTTCAACGTTGAACGTTCAAATGGCTCGCCATATAAGCCATATACATCTACCACTTACCGCTGGCAATGCTGACCTGCGAGAAATAGTTGCCTTTTAGCATTATCAGAGAGAAGGTGCAATGAGCGCGCTCGGTGCCTAGCTCGTCACGATGCGCTGACGCGTGCTCATCTCCGACATGTACTTTGCCACGTGGAGAGGAAGAGTCAGATGCTAATGCACACGCGCTTATCCTTCGGTAGGGAGAATCCTGCGCCATTGGTTTTCACTGAAACGATTGCGTTGTAGTTACCAGGCCCACAAAGGTCACTTCACCTACTGCACAGGCCCTGTCTGCGAAAACAGCGTGCATTTTATATAAAGCGAAGTGACAACTGGAAAAATTGTTAGTTTTCGCTCGTCTGTACCTGTCATTGCCTTTCGTGCCTAGTTTTTCTTTCAACAGCACGTTAAGTGTACAGCTATTAACGTTGTTTGTTGATCTCATCCTGTGTGTGTTGTTTTCATTGGTCCTATGCGAGTCAACAGCACGCTGCACGTATTAGTCTGGTCGCTGTTCTCAGCATTACATGCCAGGTTGTTGCTATCGAATTTATTGCTTCGCCCTAGCAGCAAGACTGGGACTTTTTCACTTCGCGTTTGCATAAATTTGAGACGTTTTCGCGATGCCTATTCCTCAAATTTACGTGCCGTTCACACTAGCGCTAAGGAGCGAAACCAGCAGCAATGAATGTTCTTATACGGTAGTACTCTTTTACGCATAAGCACTAAAATCTGAAAAGCACAGAAGTTGTGCCCATATAGTATTTAACAAAATTTAATGAAGCCAGTTTGTTCTTTTGTAGTCAGGCGGTAGCACTGTACATATAAATTTCACCTCACCAAAGAGGTGTAACGCTTACTTAAGGCACAATCACAGGAAAACGACTGTCAATGGTTCACGTTCATGGCGTTAAGATCACCGTAGGATTCTCTTGTGATACCCTATAAATACGATGGTAGCCATTCGCTAAGCCTCAACATTATGATGATTGTAACGAATAAAACAATGTAACAACTTTGAATTATGAATTTATGTGCACTTAGTAAAGATCTGAGATGAAGTCAGCTTCACTCCTGCGCCAGCTGTTCTAGTCTTGTCGCCGAGAATATCTTGGCTCATACCCACAACAAGAATTGCTTGCTTGCTTGCTTGTTCCTTTCTTTTTTTTGGCTCTCACCCACTGAGGGGGATTGGCCAAGAAGCCGGTGGTTAATGCAAGTAAACACCTATACATTTTCTAGATTAGGGGAATATGATTACTGTGTTTTGACTGTGAAATTGATTTGGCGCAATGTAAAAAAAATAAAAAAAATGAAAAAGGGGGGGGAGAAATGATAAATATGTTGAATATCTGTGGTGGAATCGTTATATGAAATTCTCCTGAAAGTTGAATCATTGCAGTGTATCAGCTAAATAATAAGTGGTAGTGTGACTAGTAAAATTTGAGAGCTGATGGCTGACTCAGCAAGGTAATCTTCTTGTGTTATATATAAATTCGCAGAGAGCCCTGCAGATGTTCCTGTCGCTATGTCCCAATGAAATGGCCCCAAAAGACAAAATATTGGGAGTATTAAGTGATATTCCTAATTTTCTGAATAAAATTTCGAAGCAGTTTTTTCTTTGATTTTTGAATCGGTGACATGTGATAAGAAAATGGTCGATATGTTCAGGTTCGTTACAGCTTGAGCACAGAGGGGATGGCACCAGACCAGACCTGTTTAAGTAGAAATTAAGAGGTGGTACACGGCAACGTAATTTTGTTACCAAGACTTCCAATTTACGCGTGGGACACCATTTATTATTCCATGTGAATTGCAGGTGCGAGAAATCTGGATTCGGTATAATGGTTTTTGATGAGTCTTCAAGAAGGGAAAGTTTTCTAAACCTCGCTGCTGTTACATAAGCTGTAGGAGGCATGATTGGCACAATCGGAAGATCAAGAGATGTTCGCGCAAGTTTGTCAGCCATCTCGTTTATAAATATACTACGATGGCCTGGCACCCATATCATTCGCACTAGACGAATGTTTGCTGGGATTAATGATTTAAAGGTCTCTAGTACTGCTGGTGTCGACGACGATGATAAGAATGAACACACTGAATACGAGTCAGTTACTATCACAGCTGTCGAATGAGTCGCAGGAAGTTTACGAATAGCTAGTATAACGGCCGTTAATTCCGCTTCAAATATTGGTGTATAATCTGGGAGGCGTAATGAAAATGACCAGAATAATGAGAGAGAAAAAATACCCACACCTGCCTTCTCGCCACTCATAGATGCATCCGTTGCAATTACTGTATTAGTACCTAATTGAGACAGGTGTTGTTCTAATAAACCAATCAAATATTTAGAGGGCAAGTGTTTAGCGTTCATGGGGAAGATATCGTCAAATTCTATTTGGACTTGGCCGATTGGTGTGACAGGTGGTGTGATCTCGAATATATTAACATTTAAAGCATCTAGAAGTGTTTGAATATTGTTCCACATGGTGCCTTATAAAATTAGCCGTCGTCATCGTCTTCTCCCTCCCTGAGCTGCCCACGCGCTGTAGCCCTATCATCGTTATTGGTCATGACACTGAGCCATCACTGCGAGCGCACGCAGCTGCTGACAATAGACATTTTTAGTTGGGCGTACGGGGAAGATGCGTACGCTGAGAAAATTACGTTGAGTACGCTGAAATCGAAGCGTGCAACGACATTTGTAGTATAACGTACCTTGATGCATTTCATTCAACTAGATAAGTCGTATTCGAGATGCAAAGGCTGCGAATACTCATCAATGCAACGCACGCCAGAACAATGCCAGGTACATGTAATAACGTGGCCTCTGTGATCTGCACAAAAAACTTCCTGTCGGCCAGGGTAAGGGCCACCAGTGTACAAGTCAGGCCGTGGCGTTCCCTGTGTAGATTTCTAGCATCGTTTCTAGGTGCACTGAATGTGCACGTTCACCTTCATTGTTTCTAACTTGGCTGAGTAATAAGTTTGATCAGGCACGGTCACACTGGATTGACCCCAGCGTTTCATCTAGTGCTGCTGCGGCTGAGGCTTAGCATTCCCTGCAGGAAGCGGTTGCGCTCCAGCTATTCATGACCTTACGATTAATACAGGCACACTTAGAGAGTGAAAGCTTGCCCAACGCTCAAAGCACCATAATTGTACGTACCAAACTGTTGTTTCATTTACGGGTTCATTTGCTGAGTGGCTTTGCAGAAAAAGACGCGTTCCCGCAAAAACCTATCGAAGGCGATTCTTGAGGATTTTCGTGAGATGCCAGGCCATTTGTTCTGAATCATTAGGTTGCCGGAACGCGCCGCTTTAACTTACCTTGTCTTAGACTTTGAATTGACTAACTAAGAAGAAAGTGCCCCAACCGTCCTTCGATTGCCCTGCCAGAATAGAGCGAGTTCGTGGACGTGATCATATCTTTGATAGCATTTCAGCTGGGGTGTTTGATAGATGCGCCATTGGTGTTCTCTGTTGCCGTGAGTGCGATGTTCGGCGCCTTTGTAACCAAAGGTAGTTGTTAAAAGCTCGAGGAATGTTTGCGTGCGAGTGAACACGTGGGGCTCCATGGGAAATGTATTCTCAAATATATATATATATATATATATGTGTGTGTGTATATACGTAAACGCAAGGAAGAAAAATAATCCAGAAAAACTCCAGCGTGTGTAAACGAACTTGGTACCTCTGAACCGTGAGTGCGAAGCCTTAACCACTGAGGCACGTTGGATCACGCCTTTTAACGTTTAAATGGCAAGCTATATATATCTACCACTTACCACTACTGATAGGCATTTCTGGGGGAACTATAATGTTTTCTGCCTTACCATCAAGGTGGCGAAATGAGCGCGCATCGCGGCATTGTCATGACGCAGCGGCGCGTGCTCTCATCTACGCGTACTTAGCGCCGAGAAGAGGAGAGTGGTGAGGCTCAATCGCGCACCCTTATTTCGCGAGGGGTAGAATCGTACGTCTTGGCTGGTCTTGGTCTTTCAGGAAACAATTTCGTTGTAGTTACGGGCACACAATTTTCACTGCAATTGTGGCACAGTCTCGGTTTGCAAAAAGGGTGCACTTTTCAGACACAGTGAAGTAACAACTGAGACACTTATTCGCGTTCACCTGTACTTGTGAATACGTATCTCGAGTCATTTGTGCGAGAAAAACGCGGGGCATATTTCGCTCTCCTTGCCATTTTGCGCGTGACCTTCCAATTTGTTGCTATTGTGTTCATTTCTTCGCCTGTGCGGAAATGCTGTGAGCTTTAATGTCGATAGTCTTTCTTAGGATACCTCGTCGCTAAAATTTTCGGTTGTCTCTCCATCTGTTAGTCTGTTTTTCTGCCAAAATGATACCCGAAATGGCCAAAATCTAAGCTGATACACAGCGTCCTCCAATACTGCTCAAGTTTCTGCGTTCATACTTGTGCGAGTCTCAACTAAAAAGCGATTATTACACATATCTGAGGCACAATAACAACATGTCAATATTCTGTGGTGTGTCTCTTTATACTAGAGCAGGCATACAGACGTAATTCTAAGGACGTAGCATTTACCACACTGCGCTGACAATCCAACGCTCTGCGCCAAAAATCAAGTTTTTCCGAAGTTTTGCTAAGATGACAGGGTGCGGCACTATACCCGCCACTGTGTGTTCCACACCTTATATCCTACGAGACAGGCGCGCACGCCATGCCTCGTTTCCGAATAGAACTGTCAGATAGGGCTAACGCTTGACGTGCCTCGAGCTCGTTCCCTCCCCAACACGCATCAAAGCACTCTAACGCAGTGCCGCCAGGATACAATTTACCAATTTTATCGTGCAGAGCATCACATAAACGTCTTGTTCAATCTCTTTTGAAGCAACACCATTGTCTTTGGACGACAGTTACAGTGAAACCTGCAGACACTGGGCCATTTTTGTTCACATGATGTCGGCTCTTAGGAGCGAGTGTGAATGCTTCGTGAGACAGTATACAAATATTCAAGCTTCTCGATATATTTAGCGTGACTTGTACACTTGCGTTGCACACAAAAAAGCATTCCTAGTCTTCTTTCTATTACAAAACAGTTTGCGCAACAAAAACAAAGCGGAAAAAGTGAGTTGGGACTTCCCAGGCTGTATTGCACAGCGAAACTCTCTTTGCGTGGGACTTGCTAGGGCATCTCTTACGGCAACATCGACTTGCACGGACGGTATATTATTTGTGCATTTAAGTATATTGGATGTATGCGGCATGAGAACAGTCGTCTGTAATAACACGAAAGGGCAACTTGGTAATGCTGCTGGAAGCACGCAATTTATGGTCCAGAAAAGCCACCTTCGGAATGCATGAGACGCCTCTTACCGGATGTGATGCCAGATGGCTGACGATCCCCAGAGCATCTCCTCTCTGCCCTACCCTTCGAAGAGCTATCACCGTACACTTATCCCACAGATAGAAGAGTTAGCTTCACACCACTCACATTTACGCTACACGAGAGACTGTATTGAATAGCCGCCGTTCAGTCAACGTAACGACGTAGTGTCAGCAGGATTCCCGATACCACAGTGCCATTGCGTAGCGGTCACACGAAGAGCGCTCCTTTGACGTTCATTCTGACTGAATGAAATGAGTTGCGATGTCTTTGTGCGCAACGCCGCTGTACTCCCCGCTGTCCTCAAAACTAGTGCCGGAGATGTTCTTCACAGACTGCACGCCAGATGCGGAGTGTTCAGCGGTGATCCTCGGTTTTCAGACACATAGACGGAGTCGCATTCGATGGCCCAGTAGATCGCAGGCCTGGGGCTGTCGCGGATGTGGCACCACAGAGAGACATCTCCTCGTTTCACGGTCACCGATGCGAACGACTCCTTCAGGGTTTGGGACGTGTGTCCGCTGACGGAAGCTAAAAGAACCCATGCGTGAAAGTGAATTTTAGCCGCGACTGCATATGAAAAGTTATAAAGCAAGAAATTCGCATATCCAACGTACAAAGGGAATCGATGATATGCGAAACACGAATAAGAAAGTCTATTTGTCGCTTTAAAATCAGCACATCGTTACGAGGTGGAGGCAAATTATGCCATAATTGACTTCCATATCAAGATTGTTGTGTTTTGACGTGTCAATTACCTTCGTCATCTATTGACGTTACGTGACATCAAATTTGGTATAAATGATAATAGCGGAACGGCCGCGAGGGTGCTTTGCGTGTATCGTGTAGCCAAGTTTTACGTGACACTTATGACATGAATATCAAATTTGGACGTATCATTTACCTTCGTCGTCTAATAACGTCTCCTAATACCAAATCTGGTATATGTTGAGCCAGGAAAACAGGTGTGAGCACGCTATAAGCGTAGCATATATTCATACTTCACACGACACGCATATGATTATCACGTTTGGGCATGTCATTTATCATTGTCGTCTGTCCGCGTCATTCAAACCGAATTTGGTACATGTGGAGCTACCGAAACAGCCGCGAACGCATCATGAGCATGGCATGTAGTCACCACGTTCTTACATAACACGCATCTCATTATTATCGTGTTTGCACCAGTCACATTTCTTGTACAACTACTCACGTGATGTAATACTAGATTTGGCGCTTGTGAAGCTAGCAGAACGGCTGCGAGCGCACCATGAGTGTTGCATGGTGCATACAGTCATGTTGGTACATGACACGCATGTCACGATTTTTATGTTTTCGGGTCTGTTGCTTGCGTTCGCCATGCAGTCATGTCACACCATACTAGGTTTGCAACATTTATTGTGGACGAAGCCACCGCGAGAGAAGCAAGACATTCAAATGTAAATCATGACATTCATGGCATACTTGTCGTGATTTCTTTGTTATGACTAGTTACTTATGCTCGTCATACAGTCACGTTATACCATACCGATTTCGGTATTGATAGCATTATCTATCTATCTATCTATCTATCTATCTATCTATTTATATATCTATCTATATATTTATCTACCCATCTATCTATCTACCTATCTATCTATCTATCTATCTAATATCTATCTATCTATCTATCTATCTAACCATCTATCTAAGTAAACGAATATGAAATCCGTTTATTGACATTTGAGGATAGAAAAGCACATTTAATGATAAATAAAGGATAGCACAGAACAATAAAAAATGATCATTTTCCAACCATCACTGTATCAGTTTTGTTAGTGTGAACTTTGTATACACAGAAGTGAAAGTTACTCTTGTGCTGTATAATGTGGTATTCAAAACAGCGAAGAAATTAGTTAAGCTTAAAAAAACAGTAGTACACTATCCGATAATCTTCATTAGCACTGCTGTGTGTGTTTCACGACGAATGAATTGCGTGGTTTTTTTGCAGATCATCCTGGCCATAAGTGGCGAAATGTTCGGTTGTAGAAATGGTCACGACACACTTTGACTTGCGTAGTATTTGCATGCACATTAAAAAGGGTATATATGAATGAAACATTTCCGCATTTTAGGATGGCTTTCTGACTTCCTATAGCAGAGTACCGAGTACTCTAAATCATCGAAAACTTTTTCTGAACATGCTTCTGCATTTCCTACAGAGACACTGCCACCTCTGCAGACAGGAAACTGTACGAACACCTTCAGTGAAACAGCAAAATGGTATACCCTGTGTGCTTCAGAGGGGAACTATAAAAAAACTTGTGGAAAAGTATGAACAGCCTGAATAACAGTGAGCCTTCTTGAGTGGAAGGTATTTCACTCATGCAATCACTCGTTAGCGTTCCGAGTAATAAAACTGCGAAGCTAGGGCAGTGCCAGAACCTTTCGTGCATTAAAACAACAACAAAAAAGACGTTCAGGGCTGATAGAATATCAAAAAAAGGTTGCTCTAGAGCTAACGCTTATGCCGATGAACAGAATTACCTAATTATTTAGAACTCGGTAAACTAACTGACATGGATATTTGAGGAAGCAAAAAAAATATCCTGTGCAGTTCTACCTAAAGGTGTGACAAAAAAGAGACAAATGAATGCTAGTCTTAGTTCGTGTGGGATAAATATGAATTACAGCCAATGATCATTTTAGCTGCTGTTACAGTCAACAAGTATACCTTGTCATATATTCATATGGTATTCTATGCTTCATAGTTTACTTTCGCACACTGCCTGTAGTGTTCGGAGTTTTGTAAAAGTAACAAACAAAGCAAGACCCACTCTAAAACCGACCTACAAGCGAGGGCGATGATGCGTTTGAAGGTGTCTTATTATGGTGGTGATTTTATCAGTGACTGTGTACACATTGGGTTAGCGGTTTTTTAATGCCACACTAACTTGCAGTGGTGTGAAAAGTATACAGCAGCACTAACCTCCTAATATTGACTATTCTTCGTCACTAACCTTCATATAACAAAAATTTAATCAGATAACTCACACGTAGTTTTACACACATAGAATACACAATATCACGATTTACGCTCTCATCAAAGGGTCGCATTCCACCATCAGTGCAAGATGAGTTTACTTATATTGTGCTACCACACTTGCAGCCACCTGTAAACTTGTTCATGCATCATGAGGTGTGGATTTATGCATACTTCAGAAAAAAAGCATTGTCTTGGACATCCCAGTAAACATAGTTATACTTAACGTTCAGGTATGAGCACATGGTATAGCCTAATTTTTTTGCTCCCGCGAAGCACATTGCTGACCTCATTGGTACTAATTATTATACCAATGAACCTATTCAGAGCACATAGTAGCTAGTGCATAAGAGGGCCCAATGAGAAAAAAGTGCGCCATAAGGGAAACAAATAATGTAGAACCGCAATTAAGTCTAACAGATGAACGTGTACTCCAGCATGTGTTTCCTTATAGGCTTGCATATATCCAAGCCATGAGAACATCTGGAACAGATCAATCAATATATACACAAACCAGTCTAAATAATAACATATTTGCTTGACAGACAGGAACACTTAAGGTGGCGTCTGCTAATATATGGCAAGGCCTTTATTTGTATACATCTTTTTTTTCCGTATACAAGGTTTAGAACGTGACAACCATGACCACAAGCATAGCCATTCATTTAGCACAGTCTACCATCTGTGCCAGAATGCCGTGTCTTGTGATAGAAGAAAGTAAAGATAGGGGAGAGGGGATCACAATGTCACATTTCGCGACAGTACCAGCCATCACTTATTGCAAAATCTGGGTGCCGCGAATACGCCACAGCGCATATAATATTCGTGTGTTTCTGCTCTATCTAACTTAAATGCAGATGCACGAGAGTGTTTGGAGAAAAAAGCTTGGTCTAGTGACAAAACATTGAGGTGCTTCTCGTCGTTACAAATAGCGTCTCGTTTCGTGCCCAAATGAAAAACTAGTTTAGAAAAGCAAGGCTGAATATTCACGCAGTAGCAGCGTCGCCTGCGTGACTCGTGCAAGATGGCTCCATCACAAATAAACTTAGTGCACATTCAAATCGTTTGTGTATTCAGAACGGCTCCATTATATTCACACGCTCCATTACGCCACACGTCCATTCTTTCTCAAACATTTACACACCTGAACGTTTATATCAGAAAGCTTTTACGGCTTTGTTTTTCGTTGCGAGAATGCAGTGCTCTCCCGCCTGTTATGACGGCTTACAAAGGCGTTCAATGGGGACTTCCGCGGTGAAATGCGGAGTAAAGACGCTTTTTTTTTCTCACTGCATGCGGCTTCAGAGGTGAAAAGGCAGCTTTCTAATGCCATTTAAAACATGCACGGAGTAAATAAAAATGCAGAAATTTGCGAACAGACTTGCATTCAGTATGCGACGAGGTAAAATGAATGGTTCACTGAGTGTCAAAACCAGACCGCTGCTTAGGGATCCCGCTGGGCATCAGAATGGTTTCGCACCTTCGTGGTATTATGAGCAGAACTTCTCTTTTGCTTACAAAACAACGATGATTAACCACACACACACACACACACACACGCGCGCGCGCGCGCGCGCGCGCGTGCCCCGCTGCGGTGGTCTAGTGGCTAAGGTACTCGGCTGCTGACCTGCAGGTTGCGGGTTCAAATCCCGGCTGCAGCGGCTGCATTTCCGATGGAGGCGGAAATGTTGTAGGCCCGTGTGCTCAGATTTGGGTGCACGTTAAAGAACCCCAGGTGGTCAAAATTTCCGGGCCTTCCACTACGGCGTCTCTCATAATTATATGGTGGTTTTCGGGACGTTAAACTCCACATATCAATCAATCAACGCGCGTGCGCACGCGTGCATATATATATATATATAAGAGAGAGAGAGATTCTGTACACTTTTGCTTCTGTTGTTGTAGAAATGGGATACAATAAATTTACGCTTCCAAAAAACTGTTTATTTGTGACGTTTCGACCGGAGACCGATCTTCATCTGACGTAATTTACTAGGCTCCGATGCATTTTTATGTCGTCCCCGAGCCGAGAGAGAGAGAAAAGGAATAAAGGGTCCATACTAGTCATTGGTCACACCACCATGTGTGCCTGTGCGTACTTCCACATACGTATAGCACGTGTATTTTGTGCTTAAAAAGGAACAAAAACAATAAAAAATGTGCGCACCTTAACTAGTGGCCAAACAACCCATGCATATACAAAGAATCAAGACAAGTAAAAATAAGTAAAAGTGAACAAGTAGAATAAAATGAAACAGAGCAATAATACCAAGTGGGAATACTAAGTACGTCACTGAGGTGCCCCCGGCACATACTCAGCTGCAAGGACAAGAAAAAACAGAACAAACAACAAATATGTATTACATATATCTATGGTTTAGGTGGCTAAATTAAGGACATAAGAGTGGTACATTGTGAACTTATCCATCTGAGGATCACCCCTCATCTTCTTCCCCTTCCTCCCCCCACCCCAACTCAAAAGTTATCATCACGGACTCCCGCAAAGCATGTGCTCATTACTTGGTAGGAGAGATATCCCCCCTAGCCAGCCAAATTCTAAAACGGGCTCTCGCTGATCCAGCTCCGAAACGCATCGTATGGGCTCCGGGCCATCAGGGCTTATGAGGTAAGGAGGTCGCTGACGCGTCCGCCCGAGCGCTTACCCACCGGGCTCCTCACCTTGGCTCTTATGACTCGGAGGCCAATACACCGCTGCTGTGGTTAAAAAAAATTCTGACCTATTATCGCGACACTCACCGCCTTTACCCGGCTCCTGCAAAGAGGCTGAGTAAGGCGGAAGAGCGAACTCTAAGGCGCCTGCAGACAGGTACTCTACTCTGTCCTGCAATCCTAAAACATTTCGATGCGAACACAGATGGGCGGTGCCCACACTGTGAGGAGACGTGTGATATCTTCCACATGGTGTGGGCATGTCCGAAAAATCCCCAGCTACCCCCTTCCCCTACCCCTTCCCGAGAGTCATGGGAGACTGCCCTTCTCAACTGCTCATCACCAGAGTCTCAACGGGTTCTGGTGAGACGGGCGCGAGTAGGGGCCTCGTCATGCGGTGTCCCGGACTAAGGACGTCGACCATGTAGCGGGGTCATGCTTTGGCCCCGTACCTCTCTCGTTTAAAATAAATATTTTTCATCATCATCTTCCCTCCCCCCCCGCAGCTTGAACAAATCACCAAAGTACATTCCTTGCGATCATTGCCACATCCCACCGATTAACAGGAATAAAACTGTGCTCTTTCGTTAAGCAATAAAACGAAGGAGGCTAGCCAAAATTAAAACTAAATACTAATGAGAGGCAGTTTGATTTCACTTACAAAAGCTGGTTCACTTCAATCTTCTTGCAGCACAGCTTAACAACTGCGAGTCCTCCCTGGCACTCGGAACACACGCGATGTGATAGCGCCCGTCAAAGCACGATTACAGGGCTACGGCATTGCGCGGCTGAAAGGACAGACTCATCTATTGACAGTCAAGTCATTACAGTCACGCGACTGGGTTAAAAGCGGCCTTTCCGCCTGTTCACGCTCTTCGAAATAGCACGTTAATAATCAAGCTTTGCATATTGTGAAAAAGTGGCTTTCAAGGTTTTCATACATGGTATATTACAGTGCAAGTGCGAATGCAAGGACTGAAGAGTAATTATTCTTACAACAGGCGGAAAAATTTTCTACTTTCTTAATTGCTTAATTTCTTAATTTCTACTTCCTATCAATGCTTCCTTATTTCTACTACAGTGCTTGTTGTATGCATGCAAATAACTTATGAAAGAAAAGGCACGCTTGAAACGGCCTCGATGTTGCAGGCGATGGCCGAATGAGCAGAGGGAATAGCAAAGGGTCGTCCACTTTCCAAGTTCCCTCACGGTAGTTCAAATTGATAGGTAACATCAATTTATAGAGAACTTGAGGGCGTCCACTCGCCTCCACAATGAGAGAACGCTGCTCTCAAACACTGTACCAAAAGTCACGGCCAGTTCTCTCATCCTTGTTCAGAGAAAGAAGCACATTGCGCCACAAGTAAAGCTCTGCGCACGTCTTGATAGTAGAACACGTGCGCGCTGTAAGTGCCTCCACGGTGTTCTTCGGAGCAAACACCCTGCAGGCGCTTGCCAAAGGGAATTGCTTTAGAATTGAGCGCTGTTTCATCCAAGATTTATCCCAGCCTGTTTAGTTATTTTTTCTATAATTCAGCGAATGTCGAAGCAGAACGAGAACAATAAAAACGACGAGAATTGTCTTCCTTCTCGGTCGTATCTCTGCGCACCGGCTACGTGATAACGATGCGCGAGTCAGTCGGTGTCTTACAGACAGCCCCTAGAGGCCCTGTTTAAGTGCACTTGGTGGAATAAAATATTTGGATGTCGAGCACAGAAGATGGTTCTGTGTCCTAATGAACTCTTTGCACGTTTCTCGTTAACGCAAAACGCATCGAACGTTGATGTGGCTACGATGGTCTTTCACATGTGCAGCCACATTCACCGCATTTTCTTGCCTAAGACGGACACTCTGTGATTAAGCACGCGCTTTGTGCGACGACTGAAAGTTGCCGACTGGCTTGCAAAACGTGACGGTTCGCTATTTAACTTACTCAACAAGACAGCCTTACCAAAACATTGCGTTATTCGTAATGCGGGAGCCATTGCTGTCATGGCCCTTGGGGGGGATGCTCAACGATAAATTCATATATGTTGCACTCATTCTTAGGAACAGTTTGAGTAAGATCCGAAGACTTTTAATCAATTGGAAAGGAACGTTTGGGAGGAGCAAGCGAAAATTTCACACACTCATAGGGAACCCACGGGTAGAAAGGCTGAAAGGGACTCTTTGCTAAGCAAGGAGAAAACAAAACTCCCAGCAGTTTTTTGTGCTGCAGATATTCTGGTCGAAAACGTTTTGAAGAATGTTTGCATCTCGTTTAATGCGGAGTCAGTTTATTTTTTCACGCAAAATATGCCTGCATATATACATATTTCGGTAATTGTAATTTCCCAGGCTATGTCTGTTTATTTTTGTAAGTTTCATTCTTTTTATTTGTTTCACTGTTTTTTTTTCCTATACGTTGGTTCTACCCGCTTGTTCGCATAGTCATTTCTATGTTACTTTCGAGCCTGTCGTGGTATAGATGTGACAAGGTATTATTCAGTTGCTGCTATGAAAATTCGGAATGTTCCACCTCATAAAACGTAAAGCAGACCTCGTCATAGCCAAGTGAGTGAGCTAGGCTGATGATTTACGTTGTCCTGCTTGTATGCATGCAATAGTTTTGCTAGGTAATATGCAGCCCGCATTGACATATTAAAAAGCATTTTCGAGCTCCGCCGCGGTGGTCTAGTGGCTAAGGCACTCGGCTGCTGACCCGCAGGGCGCGGGTTCGAATCCCGGCTGCGGCGGCTGCATTTCCGATGGAGGCGGAAATGTTGTAGGCCCGTGTGCTCAGATTTGGGTGCACGTTAAAGAACCCCAGATGGTCTCAATTTCCGGAGCCCTTCACTACGGCGTCTCTCATAATCATTGAGTGGTTTTGGGACGTTAAACCCCACATATCAATCAAAAAGCATTTTCGAAGCCTAATCTATCTTAAACGACTTTGAACTAAACCTAAGCTGTGATGTCGTGTTGTATGAAACTTTCGCCCAAACAACAGCATATATATATATATATATATATATATATATATATATATATATATATATATATCGCTGTCTACTTCGAAGATTTTGCTTAGCTCAACAGGAAGCCCATCGGTGATGCCAAAGGGCTAACCGCGAAAACAACAGCGTCGCTCACTTCTCACGCAGTGAAAGTGCACGTTACTCATATTTCAATATATATGGAAAAATGTTACGCGTAGATATACAAATTACACAGCGTGTCACCTTCAACTGAATGTACCGATGATGTGAGCGTTGAACATTTTCCTTAATTATATTTTAATGTTGGCCAATTCTGTTACTGACAACTTTCACGAACAAAAGATTGTTTAACTGTCATCCGCAATCTTTTCATGTGCATGCCGTGTACAGCGCTAATGGCTCTACGGAAATTATTTTCCGTCTCCTGCCAAGTTCTTTGAGCTGGGCCTTGCCTTTCACGTTTTAAGACCTGCCTTGCTTCTCACTTAGAAACCACTGCGCATTTTTGTAGTAAGTTTGTTACTCGCTTCCATAGACGCGATGTACGCGCTGCTCCTGTTGGCGTCGTTACGCAACTGTAAACGCGAGACTGTTTAGGGTATGTCTGTGCATACAACATTTGTACACATATTTAGTGTCATTTAGCAACGTTTCGGTCAATAAAAAAGTACAACACAGTTCCCTTCTCTTGACATTCTTCGCATATTGTCGACTTACAAGTCACGTGGTATATGCAAAAATTTTATATCACGCAAATGCACCTGGTAGCGAAGATAAATAAAACAAGAGCTATTCACGCCTGCATTCATTTTTTGAAAGTTCTGATGAATCGACATTTCAACTTCGAGGTACTGCTTTGGACTCAGCGGAAACTGTTTAAACTTTTGTGAAACAGGAAGCTTCAATTTTAGGACATAGAGAGTGAAAATTTCATACCATAAAAGTTGATTTTGTTAATGAACGACGCTTCAGGCTAATAATAAACGTATGTCATCGATGATATTTTTATAGCCATCTTTGTTTTGAATTGCCCACGTCTTGTCTTAGTTCGGCAGTACGTGAAAGTTTTTTACGGCCGGTCATCGAAATAGAAGTGGCTGGTTTTCCGCGCCTGGCCCATGCTTTACTTCACAGCAACTCTTCCAACGCCTGAAAAGCGAAAACAAAGAGGGCCTTGAAGCCACGGTTGTCGTGTCGCATCAATAAAAAAAGGTTCGTCGATCACCTATATCTGCACTCCGTGTCGCATCGTTTGAAGAATGTGGGCAGTAATTATGACAAAAATGTGTTTTCACACTGCGAGAAATCTAGGAAGTGTGTGTGCGAGAGTTGACAAAAGAGCGCAGAAGAGGTAAGCCCCTGCGAGTGCTGAAGGTCGCCCTATAAAGTCTTTTAAGCGTTTTACTGACTTAGGCTGCAGAGTAGTGTACTCCATTCCTTTGTCATGTAGGGGACGTACATTCGGCATGTGGGACGTTGACCTAACGTCCTTTTAAGGAAGCACCATAGATCTCTGAAAAGTATACATCCTTTACGCATCTTCTAGCCATTGCCCGCAGTGCGGCTTCGCAACTGAGTTACACAAAACCGTGGTGGTGACGAGGCATAGAGACCAGCGCACACGTCAAATTGCTGAACTGTATGAAATCATAAAAGCAAGAAAGAGGTGCGTGAGTCAGCCTTCAATCGCTTGCACAGATGCTGAGATTTCATATCTACAGCATACCTAATTACGTGCTTGGTATAGGTTATCGATATTTTTTATGCCTGCCTGTCTGCATATATATGACACGGTTCTTCCTATAAACTTTCAGTTGTTAGATGGCACTTGTGTCAGGCACTTTCTGTACTTTTTGAGTTTGTTGTGCGCTGATCCTGATGAGTTCATGTTTTACTGCAACACAAAACCGTATCACACAGCTATATGTTTTAGAAGGACCCCAATACACCTTTGGCGCAAGATGACAGCATTTATTGTGCCTGTCGTACTATTAACATCAAATCAATACCTAGGCGCAATTTCTTGAGGGCTCTTGGTGTTATTCGAGTCACGTACATTTTTCTAACTTCCTTGCTCATGCAGTGTCTTCGCCGCATTGAAGACTCTATTGACATGGAAACTTCAAACGTTGGCGTCTGCAGTCTCTGAAACACGCCGGCCGAACCTCAGCACCTAATTTGAGACTTGTTTCTATGGTGCCATAGAATAGACCACTCCCTCATTACCAAGCGATTCTTGACCTACTTCTTTAAGGTGTAGGCTGATACTCGGGCGCAGCTACAGCGCTTTTACTAATAAGCTACTGTGGTCAGTTCTTAAGCCTATGCATGAACACCACTGACACCAAGTTTAATTTTGCGCATGAAAAAACAGCATCAGCTTGAAAGACGCACAATAATTAAAAAAAGACTGTGTCACGCCATTTTAAATTGCCTTCAGGTCTCCGTTTTTCTCAGTCTTATCCGTTCGTCAATGATTCACTGTAGCTTCCTGGAGAAAAAAAAGTCAATAAGGACACGTGACGACATCCCGATCCTAATAGGTCTTTCTCTCCGCTCATCAATTTTTTAATCAAATTTTGATACATTTAGCTGGCAAACCATAACAATAAACATGAACGTAAAAATCAAAAAACCTAAAGAAAGCACCAATGCCAACGAGAAAAAAACACAGCTTGGTGGATTTCGAACCCCATAAAAGAAGCAGTCTCGGTGCAATTACATCCTAACAAAGAGCTCCGACGACCTTGTGAAGGTAATGTGTGATAAATCATGTCAACTGACTTTTTCGAATACTTCAAGTAGTGGTAATGACAATTTTTGCAATAGAGATGGCACGTAAGTTTCGCAAAAAATGAAATAAAACTTCGCAGTGTCATAACTCCATCGTTACCGTTCTTAAGCAATACCACCAATTCACTATGCCGATGTTCTCACGCACAATAATAAAGCACTCACAGAGGGGTTTACAGACTCCGACTACGATGATAATTTGAAGGTATTCTCTTTGGCTTTACTCTATCTAACAGTGTTGCGCGAAGAAAACAATGTTAGTACGTAGCCGATTCTAAATGTGAGCCAGAGAATAGAATGCAGGTGTTTCTCGACGTTTAGAATAGGGACGTGCTAACTTCACCGCAAAGGTCGTGCCTTATAGCTCATACCAATAGACAGCAGACATTTTTGCCCGCACCTACCAATTTTTGCTGGAACTAAATTTGCCTGAAGCCATACTAGTCTTATTGTGAATATTTGCAGACATCCAAACTCCTACACAAGAATGAACACGTGTGTATGTGGAAGATGTGGCTGACTTATTTGCGTAGTTTGCAGGTGATTTACAATACAACGCTGGAATGAAAAAAATGTATATACATCGGTTGACAAACTTACTCATGGGTTGACTCACTCAGACTCAAATCCAGTGATGAGTCTGGATCTGATTGAGTCCAGGTCAGCAGCATTCTCGCGAGTATGAGTGCGATGGTCTGGTTCAAAAAATATTTCGCGAGCCTGAGTTCAAGTGAGTTCAGCTTAGGAAAACTTTAGTGAGTCGTTGTCCAAGTGAGTCCAGAACACAAAAAATAATTGCTTGAGTGAGCCTGACTGAGTTTCACTTTCTTTTTTCAACCTAAAGACCTATTCTTAGTCGCCTTCAGCATTATTATCAGCCTCACTTCAATTCATCTTTATGCTCACGACTGCTCCCAGCCATTCCAAAGCAGTGTAGTTTATACTATATTTCAATATTCATTCATTAGCGGTGTGAATTACGAAGGTAAGGTGGCATTAACCGACCCCCAGCAGCTCTCCCAGATAATTTATTTATTATTGCATCTTATGCTGTCATCTCTTCCAAGGGAACTGACCTTAATGGTAACCAAGCACTCAGAACCCGTTATCTAAGATAACATGTCAAACGGCGTCAT
The DNA here is from genome assembly GCA_013436015.1 of Rhipicephalus annulatus. Classification (NCBI taxonomy): domain Eukaryota; kingdom Metazoa; phylum Arthropoda; class Arachnida; order Ixodida; family Ixodidae; genus Rhipicephalus; species Rhipicephalus annulatus. Next base: position 95,353 of record WOVY01010300.1, on the reverse strand, counting down.
GAAGAGCACCGATTACGTGAAATTATAGGTATAGAATAGCAATGACGCGGTGGTCGAAGAAGCTTACGATCTGCTGGCGGGCTCATAAGTCGACTCACTTGGACTCATATCGAGGCGGGAAACTAAGTTTGCGCAAGCATTGCCGACGTACAGTCCCCCTCATCCTCATATATATATATATATATATATATATATATATATATATATATATATATATATATATATATATATGTATATATATATATATATATATATATATATATTGCTATCATGTGCAGTGACCGCAAGTCGTCTTAAACTTTCCCAGCCAATCAAGCCGCTCTCATGACCAACCATCGCCCATGTCACCATCATCCCGCCCCACTCCGTCTACCCGCCGTTCACCATCTCCGTGACGTCGCTCGTTGTCGCTGATGCGGCCACGTCCACTCGATGGTGACCAAGAAAACTAGTCGTCGCAGTTCACGAGGCAAGAGCTGTGACGCTGTTGAACCGCAGAAGCCCTCATGAAAGCCCATCGAACATGATAGACGTGCTTGTGGATGGCGTTCGAGCATCTGCCTTTGTACATAGTGGAGCCGCCGTATGCGTAATGTACGCAAAATTTAGCCGATTACTGCGCAGAGTGACCACGCCGCTTTCCGGGCTCTCCCTCCGTACAGCCAGCGCCCAAAGCATTCACTCTACACAGCGATGTGCACAGCCCGCCTTATGATTCAAGACGTGATGTATGCGGTCGAATTCATGATAATTCCTTCATGCTCTCAGGACTTCATCCTAGGATAAGATTTTCTCTCCCGCCATGACGCCGTCATTCATTGCGCACCAGCAGATATAGAACTCACACGATGCTCTTTTTTGACGCTGGCCGACAGTCCATCTGCTGCAAGCAAGTTACTCGTCAGAGACGACACTCAAGTGCCTGCAAACTCGTCCGCGGCGGTGTCGCTGTACTGCGCTAGCCTTTCTGACACCGCTGCACTCCTCTCGCCATCTCAACGCGTTTAATTAGGAAAAAGCTTGATGGTTCCTTTAGCGACCGTGCCACTCACTCACGGCAGCACCACTATTTTTGTTGTGAACTCATCCCCGTACAGCGTTACGTTGGTGCCAGGGGAATTTCTCGGCAGTGTGGAACCCATCAAAGACGCGCAAGTTATGGATCAACCCGATGACACGCACTGCTCAAGTTCCTGTACGCTTACTGCTGTTTCGACATCTGCTTCATCATACGATGAGGTATTCGGCCCCTCCAATCCCGACAACATTACGCCGGGCCAGCGTTCCCAGCTTCTGTGCCTGTTGGAAGAACTCCGCTCTTCTTTTGATGTCGCTCATCCTTCTCTTGGCCGCACATCCACCGTCACGCATCGCATCGACGAAGGCGCACTGCCACCACTGCGGCAATGTCCATATCGCGTATCTCCCACAGAACGCCGTGTAATCAACGAGCAGGTCAACGACATGCTTTGCCACGATGTTATTCGCCCCTCTAGCAGTCCTTGGGCATCTCCGGTCGTTCTTATTACGAATAAGAATGGTTCTGTGCAATTGTGTGTGGACTACCGACGCCTCAACAAGATCACTCGTAAGGACGTGTACCCACTACTACAGGTTGATGATGCGATTGACACCCTTCAAGGAGCAGAATTCTTTTCATTCCTCGATTTGCGCTCAGGATACTGGCAAGTACCTATGGCTCAGGACGCTCGAAAGAAGACCACTTTTGTCACCCCCGATGGCTTGTAAGAAATCAACGTCATGCCATTTCGGCTGTGCAATGCGCTCGCCATCTTTGAGCGCATGATGGATACTGTTCTGCGAGACCTGAAATGGCACACGTGCTTGCGCTACCTCGATGACGTCGTTGTTTTCGCTCCGGACTTCTCGGCGCATCTTCAATGCCTTCGGCAAGTTTTAACGTGCCTGAGTGACGCCAGTCAGCAACTGAACCTAAAGAAGTGCCAATTTGCAGCTCGGCAGCTGACAGTACTCGGCTACGTTGTGTCCAAGGATGGAATTCTCCCTGATTCAGCCAAGCTTCGGGCCATCACCAAGTTCTCCGGGGTGACATTCGTCAAGGATCTGCGCAGTTTTGTATGACTGTGTTCTTACTTTCGGCGCTTCATTCGAAACTTCCCGACTATCATATCGCCGCTGACGAAGCTCTTAGGAACTACCGGGCCTCTTCATTCGTGGTCATCACAGTGCAATGAAGCTTTCACAACACTTCGTCGTTTGTTGACGTCGCCTCCCGTACTCCGTCACAACGACCCGACGCCCTATAGAGGTACACACACGGATGCCAGTGGTGTAGGTTTTGGCGCTGTCCTTGCGCAGCGCAAACCAGGGTTTTCGGAATATGTCGTGCTGTATGCAAGCCGTACGCTTACTAAAGCCGATACTAATTACACAGTCACCGAGAAAAAATGTTTGGCAATCGCCTGGGCCCTTACAAAGCTCCGACCTTATTTGTATGGTCGTCCATTTGATGTCGTCACCAACCATCACGCACTACGCTGGTTGTCGTCATTGAAAGATCCCTCAGGGCATCTCGCCCGGCGGGCACTTCGCCTGCAAGACTACGACATCTACGTGCTGTACTGCAATGGAAGGCAACATGCTGACGCCGACACCTTGTCGCGCTCTCCCTGGCCTTACGACAATGCCAACAACTCAGCGTCTCACTTTGCCTTTCTTCGATTAGAATTCATACCATTGCTACTGAACAGAGCAAGGATCAATAGATTTCCTCTTTGATAGGCTTGCAGGCTGATACATCCACTCCATCCACTTGCGCGTTGCGTCGTTCAGCCCACCATTTTGCCGTTCGCGATGACCTCCTCCACGGGCGCAATTACAACGGTGACGGCCGCAAGAGGCGACTTGTCATAACTCGCAGTCTGTGCTCTGACTTATGCGAATTCTTTCATTCTGATCCGCAATGTGCGCACTCCGGGTTATCGAAGACTTAACACCGCATTCGCCAATGGTACTTTTGGCGCAGGATGTACCGCTGCGTGCAGAAATTCATTCGCTCCTGCATAGATTGTCAGCACCGCAAAGCTTCAATGCACCTGTCGCCGGTAGGTCTGCTACCTCCACATTGCCCTGCCAGGCGCTTTGGGCGCGTTGGCATCGATTAGTATGGGCCACTTCCACTAACGTTGGCTGGTAACCGCTGGGCCATTGTCATTGTGGACCACCACACGCGACACGCCGAAATGGCCGCTCTCCCCGCGGCTACAGCGAGCGATGTGGCCTCCTTTCTGCTCCAACAATTCATTCTGCGACACCCACCCCAGGAACTGCTCAGTGACCGAGGCCGCGTCTTCCTGTCTGAAGTCGGTGAAGCCATTCTCAAAGAGTGCAACGCTGTTGACCGCGAAACTGCTGCCTACCACCCGCAGACGAATGGCCTCACCGAACACTTCAACCGTACGCTCGGCGACATGCTCTCCAAATACGTCGTCGCCGATCAAACAAACTGGGATTCTATTTTACCCTTCGTCACCTACGCATATAATACCACCCTCAGAGCACTGCGGGCTTTTCATCTTTCTTTTTCTTATATGGAAGGCACCCTTCACACACCATCGACACAATACTTCCGCACTAGCCAGATTCATTCGAGTGGGAACCTACTTCTGCTACAGCCAAGCTTGCTGAAGAGTGTCGAGAGCTTGCAAAGACCTTTACTGCGCATGATCAAGAGCGGCAAAAGAGCATTCGCACTGACGCCAGCGCTACTGCGCCCACGTTCCTCTCTGGAGCACTCGTCTGACTCTGGATCCCTACCACTGCAACTGGCCTATCTTCAAAACAATTGCCCAAATACAAAGGCCACTACCGTGTCGTCAAATGCACTTGCCCAGTTAACTACTTGATTGAACCCATCAAACCATCTTTTGACATGCGCCGTCGAGGAGGCGACATTGTTAACGTGGAGCACCTCAAGGCTTACCATGACCCGCTCATTGCAACCAGCTGTTAGGTCGCCAGGCGGCTCCCTTTTCATACCCGGGATAGTTGTGCCAAAGGCTTTGAACAGTTGGTCGTCCTATCTAGCGCCTTTTAGTGGGTCGCCCTTTTCATAAGAAGAAGAGCAGCTCGTGCAGAGAGTCGGTCCTTGCGTTGCAGAATTCCGCAACTGAATTATTATTTGCATAAAGTTGGTTTAAAGGCGTCACCTTTATGTCAGACTTGCGAAGAAATGGAAATGATAAATCACTTCTTTTTGTTCTGTCGCCGATATTCTCATCAGCGGCAGAGGTACCTGGTAGATCCACTTGAAAAATTGGGATTAGAATTAAATGTGGCAGTAATTTTGTCGTTTGGCAGCATTAAATTCGGTTATAGCCACAGGGACGTCGGCTCTGCGGTAATTGAATACATATTTGAAACAAAGCGATTGCCATGTTAATCTGCATATATATATATATATATATATATATATATATATATATATATATATATATATATATATATATATATATATCATTTTACACCCACCCTTACCTCTGTCTCAAATCGCATCTGATAGCCTGCATCGCTCCCTGCTCAGATATGCTCCTTTTTCGATTTTCGGCTTTTCTTTCTATATTTTTTTCAGCCCAAAATTACGTTCTGTTTGAAAAACCATTAGCCTTTTAGTTAAGATCCTGCCGCCCGGTTCTTAGCCGATCCCCCTTTGTGGGTGTGCGCCAGAGTATCAAGGATCATCATCATCATCATCATTGACTGTCGCTGTCGTGAATCATCGCGGAGTGTCCGCCAATAAACGTCTTAACAATATATATATATATATATATATATATATATATATATATAGAGAGAGAGAGAGAGAGAGAGAGAGAGAGAGAGAGAGAGGGACAGAGAAAAAAGACAGAAAGAACGTCATATATATATATATATAGTAATGATGACAATTGCAGTGCTCAGGCACAGGTGCCTACGCGACTACAGAAGAAAGAGAAGAACGAAGTCAGAATAAGGACTCTAAATGTAAACAAAAGCGCGCTTCTAGCGTTCTCGTTCAGGGATCCTGTCAACATCTCCTTGATGTATGGCACAGAGCAGATTCCCCAGGTGGATTCACTTAAATACTTAGGCATCATATATAACAGCTCGTTAAATTGGAAAAGCCACATCGATCACATTGCGTCCAAAGCAACACGAGCCATGGGGTGGTTACGCAAGCTCAGCAACATAAAAAGGGGGTTGCGAAGAAATACATTGGTAATGGTCTATAAAATGTACATTCGTCCTATAATGGAATTCGGCTGTGTCTTATTTTCGGGCAGTGCGACATATAAAATGAGACCGCTAATACTGTTAGAAAGGGAGGCTTTACGACTGTGCCTTGGACTGCCCAAGTTTGTTGCTAACAATGTGCTATACATGGAAGCGCGTCTACCGTCATTGTTGAATAGATTCAAAATGCTTACTATCCAAACATTTTTAAAACTATACACTGTGCCCCAGAGAGCATCATTTTATGCTTTTATTAAAGAACCAAGTTTATTTTTTGAAACTTGGTGGTCACGATTCCACTGCCCACAGATCTTGTTCGTTCAAGCGCTGCTAGAACCACTGAACGTCAAAATCAAACATATTTTCACAACAAGAGACGTTAACTTAGGTCTTAAGATAGAATTTGAGAATATTTATCCCTCTAACGCAAAGCAAATGCCATTTCAATATTTAAATGATCGGCTGCAGGATTACTTGGCGCATGTGAACTTGAACAACATAATTGCAACCGATGCATCCGTATCAAATGAAAAGGCTCGGGCAGGTATCTTCTCACGTTCCCTTGACTGGTCCTTTTCGGTTAGACTCCCAGATTACACACCAATATTCATGGCAGAATTATTTGCTATTGTACTGGCACTACGGAAACTTCCTTTGGGCGAATCGCAAGCAGTCGTAATTACAGATTCTTTTTCAGTATGTGCTGCTCTGTCTTCAGGAGCCAACTTAACACTTATGCACATGTTTCGACAACTCATACCGACAAACGTGAAAAAACTGCAGCTCTTATGGGTACCAGGTCATCGTGGCATATATCTCAATGAGATGGCGGATGCACTAGCCACAGTATCTCTTAGCGGTCCCATTATCCCGGTTTTGCCTGATACGGCTTACGCGACAGCAATAAGGTTTAGAAACCTCTGTTTGCGTGAATACGACTGCTACTCATTGGATAAATATCGAGATTTCGCACATCTAAGATGCCGCTGGAATAGACAGTGGTGTGCAACACGGCACTTGGAAGTTACTTTTACAAGATTGCGTTGCAGAATTCCTCAACTGAATTATTATTTGCATAAAGTTGGTCTAAAGGCGTCACCTTTATGTCAGACTTGCGAAACAATGGAAACGATAGATCACTTCTTTTTGTTCTGTCGCCGGTATTCTCATCAGCGGAAAAGATACCTGAAAGCTCCACTTGAAAAATTGGGATTAGAATTAAATGTGGCAGTAATTTTGTCGTTTGGCAGCATTAAATTCGGTTATAGCCACAGGGACGTCTGCTCTGCGGTATTTGAATACATAATTGAAACAAAGCGATTGCCATGTTAATCTGCCTATATATATATATATATATATATATATATATATATATATATATATATATATATATACATCATTTTAGACCCACCATTACCTCTGTCTCAAATCGCATCTGATGGCCTGCATCGTTCCCTGCTCAGATATACTCCTTTTTCGATTTTCGACTTTTCTTTCTATATTTTTTTTCAGCCCAAAATTACGTTTTCTTTGAAAAACCATTAGCCTTTTAGTTAAGATCCTGCCGCCCGGTTCTTGGCCGATCCCCCTTTGTGGGTGTGCGCCAGAGTGTCAAGGATCATCATCATCATCATCATCATCACCCAGGATCGGGTGTTGTATCTTGTTCTCTGTCTAGTACGCCACAATGGCGATGTCGACGAAGAAGAAGTCTTACGTCCCGGCTTCGTCATCTAGGACAGCTGCGATAAGCGCCGCTTGAGGATGGCGTCAAGGCCTCCTCGGCAGCTGTTCACCTGCCGCCACTGCCACCACCGTTCGGAGACGGCGTCAAGGCCTCCTCGGTGGCTGCAGTACACGTTACCCGTACCATTTCACCAGGGATCCCGTCCACGCGTCTTTGGCTGTGGATTATGATGTCAGCGCAAGCCGACAAGTGAATCCTCTGCAGGAAGCCACTGGTACGTGTCTTCATGGTTCGTCGGCAGTGCGGGCTTCTCCATCTAGGAACACTGCTCACGCTTTTTGGCGATGGAGTCAACAGCCCGGCCGCTGCTTCAGCTGCCCATCGTCCCTTCAGTGGACGGCGTCCATGCCTCCTCTGTAGTACCAGGGCATCACCCAATTGGACACTATGCTACCACTTCGCGGCCGTAATACGCACGGGCTCCTGTCCTTTGGGAATGCTGTTCAAGCTTTCCATGGCCTGCATTCCCTGTCTGCTACTCTTCCAACATACGAGCCGCCAAGAAACGCTGTTCATGCTTCCATGGACGTGCGTGTCACCACCGTGAGTACTACTAGAACCACGTACTTCAGGGACGTGAACCAAAGCGGTTCAGAAGCCTCGTGCGACAGTGCCGCGGAACTGCGTCGTACCATCACGCTACTCCGCGCCGAGACTAACAAACAGCGTTGATCGCCGAGCGAGCTCCTACAATGTTGCCAACATTGTGTGACATTAACGCAGTGTTGGACGTAGCTGCTTCATACGACCTTGAGGCAAGCACACCGGAGCAACGCAGGGAGCTTCGGTCTTCTCTCATCGAGCTCTCACACCAGCTCGACTGCTTCGCGTCGGTGATCTCGGCGTTGCCATCTGCCACCTCACAATCACCAGTCGTCTGTGAACTATCGGAATTCCACGGGGTCCAGAACGACACCGACCGCTGGGTGGCAAACGTCAACGCGATAGCAATGCGCGAGGCCTGGACGAAATCTTAGAAATGTACCGTGGCTGTAGACCATCTTCGGGAAGGTTCACCGGCGTCGCACCGGTATGAAGGCTGGAAGCAGCAGTCATTGGTGGAGAGGAGCTGCAAGCTCATAGCTGCTTTTGGTCCTAATCCTTACCACCTCTCCACCACCATCCCGTCCAACCTTACCGGTACCGAGGATAGAGTTCAAGAAGGGTTCCATCGCGAGGCTCCAGCTGAGCCCTCCAAATCTCCACATGAGCTTCCAGACTCGTCGCTGGTACCGGACCCAAATTTGTGTCAGCCATCAGCCAACCCGTCCTCATTCATGGGGGAAAATACAGAGGGTCACAGGGTAGCTGAACCCTTCGTCAACACGCCCACTACCATGTATCAAGCTCAAGTGGGGCGGCAGCTCAATGTCTCATCGCGGTCCTCAAGTCTGACAACAGACAACAAGACCATCCTCGAGCCTCAGCAATTGACATTGTGGCCTTCGAACCCGACACCTCCTGGGCACGTGGAGTCGTCCACCTCTGTCCTGCCGGATGTGTCACGACATGACACACCCCAACTGTCTACGATACCAACAGTTCCCAGTGGTACCAGTGAGGAGAGCAGACTCAGCGATCAGGTGGTGGGGGATTTGCCGACTACGCGGCAGTAATTGGCCGAGTGTGAGAGTGCTTCACTCAATCAATCCATGTCTGCCGAAGACAGATTAATGGACTATATGCCTGTTTTATCCGTATCTGCCCACTACGCCTTGGCCGACGGCAGTGATGCGCCGCAAGCTGCAGGCGAAGTCAACATCAGCACTTCCGGCCTCCCGGCGAACAGCCCTATTTGGGATCACGGGCAATGCAATATGACTTTGAGACCATCTGAATGCCGTGAGGATCACCAAGGGGAAGTGTGCGTTGAGGAGGAATCGGATATAGATTGGCCAGCCGGTGACCAGCTCGCACAGAGCAGCGAGGTGAGGCCTTCGTACGCCCGTGGTGTCTGCAGCATCATGTGCAGCTATGGTGGCGTTAGTTTGTATGGCCACCGCGGTACAGCACAACCAAGGAGCATCTTGATTCCTTGTGGCTGCAGAACAAGAGGAGCCAAAGATGGCAGCGCAGAGGCTCCTGCATCAAAGCATGCTGACCGGGAATCGCAGCCTGTCCAGAACGCCGACGGGAATGAAGACCAGTGCCCCAAACTGCGCCAACTGAATTGCCTGCTGCTGTGGCCGCCTTGAGACAGCCAAGGTCGCCCACCAGAGTGTTCGACAGCCCCGCAAGGCAAGTCATGGCGTCCACGAGAGAGACCCCACAGACACAGTCAATACCACCCGCCAGAGACGGTATTGGACACTCAGGTTGCCAATACCGTCCGGGCCTGCAGGCCGAAGACGACCATTGCGAAACACTCAATGGCGTCCACTATAGCCATCGTCCCCCGACTTTCAAAGCAAGACACAAAAACCAGCACGACAAAGTCGATGGCGCCCACCAGAGACATCATCGCCTTATTTCGACGCAAGACGCACCATGGCCGTGACCGGCCTATGCGAGGCAGCCAATGCCGCCCACCAGAGGCATTAGTTCTACCTATAGTGGTTAATAGCCTAAGCCCTCTGAATGTTTCGACCTTCCAAGAAAAGGACCTGTGCCAGTGAAGGGCAAGCTTAGCAGGACTGCATGCTCGCAGCGTGGCCGAGTGTAAGGATGACAAGTGCAGTGCTCAGGCACGGACGCATTTGCGACTACAGAAGAAAGAGAAGAACGAAGACAGAATAAGAACAGCTGGCCCAGGATCGGGTGTTGTGTCTTCTTCTCTGTCTAAAATGTCACAATATATATATATATATATATATATATTCGCGTGTGTGTGGTGTGTGTGTGTATTCAGTGCGACTCTTCAGTGGGTCCAGTACCTATAAGAAGCCTTTATATGTACGAGAAACAAGCAATTCGTTTATCAATTTAGGTTTCGGCCATTGCGCTGCAAACCACCTCGCGCAGTAAACGCCTTCCGAGGTCGGCGCCCAGGCATCCTCATTGGCTCAACTTTCCTTCATTGGCGCCGTGACATCAGTTCATGCAAGGGCACTGACCGGGTTCCTCTCGTATGAGACCGCGGCTAAAACTCCTATCCTCATGAATCCCAGGAACCTAGTTTGATCATCCCATGGGCCTCCCACGGACGCCGTCTATGCGTCCTTGACTGTGGGTTGTGCTGGCGGGACTACAGAGGTCATTCTACGCTACGCAGATGCCGGTCTTTGCTTTATGTTCGGGTCACCCTAGAGCGAACTCGTGACGCTCGGGTCACCCGAGCGTCACAACTAACACCTTAGTTGAGTCGAACTCTAGGCTGCCTCCTGCCACCTTACCAGCATAGTGCGCAAGCGGTGCCTTGTTTACTGCAGCCGCCTCACGAAATCTCGAGGCCACCTCACCTGAATGTTGCCGTATGCTCCTCCGTTCTCTCGCAAAGCCATCGGAGCAAGTGAGCTGCTTGGCGCGCGTCCACATCGGACTTTCGCCCGCGGTCCCGCCATCGCTGGCTCCAAGCAATTTACACTGATCCGCGGCACAGGATGACGTCTTTGGGTGGCTCGGGACCATCAACTCACTCGGCGCCCTCGATGCCTGGCCCGAATATCGGAAATAGGCAGTTGCCACCGGCAGCCTTCATGGTGCTTCCAAGGCTTCGCACGGCTACGAAGGCGTCAAACAACAATATTTTGTCTAATGGTGAGCCCGATTAATTACTTCTTTTTGACCGCTGTCACACGCCAGCGGCGCCTTGCCGACCGAACCAGTGTGCACGACTCATAGGAGCAGCGAGACGCGCAACCTCGACGGTGCAGCCCCAGCCCTTAAGAACCTGTCCTCCCATGGTGACCGAGGTCAACGAAAGAGTGGGCATCACCGTGCCCTCCATCGACATCATTATCCCAGAACGTCCAGCTCCTAAGAAGCCACCACCTGATGATTTAGATGTATCCTGTGACTCATTCAAGGCAAGCAGCACGCAACGCGCCGCGACAGGCACCCATAAAGACCACCAAAAAAGCAATAAATAGACATTATTATTTTACAATTTTCAGCACATAATTTTGGGCACATGTGATCATTATAAAGTAAGTCATTTTTTTATCAATTTTATAACAACGGCGTAACAACGGCGGTTATGCATGAAACCACGTAATGCAATAACAAATGGTAACAATAGAATGCAGGAACGTAAAGTGGCCTCGCTAAAACTTCACAATGCTCTATCAAGAACAGTTCATCGCCGAAGAGCTCACAATCGAGAAAACACCATTTATTAGAAAATGAGGAATAAAACAGATTGTAATAGTGCTTAGTGGTGTTTTACATCCAAAAACATGATCAGCCAGTGTGATGAAAACAACTGGTTGGTGCATCAGACAAGAATAATGCTGCCAATTTTTCTTCCTTCAATGGCGGCTTACCATCGTACAAATCGTTCATTATCCACTTTGAATGAAATTTCTTCGCAGCAATAAATTATATTGATTGATTGGTATGTGGAGTTTAACGTCCCAAAACCACTATATGATTACGAGAGACGCCGTAGTGGAGGGCTCCGGAAATTTCGACCACCTGGGGTTCTTTAATGTGCACCCAAATCTGAGCACACGGGCCTACAACATTTTCGTCTCCATCAGAAATGCAGCCACGATTCGATCCCGCAACCTGCGTGTCAGCGGCCGAGTACCTTAAGCACTAGACCACCGCTGCGGGGCAGCAATAGATTAGGCCCTGCAAAAATACGTTCATATGCCACATCCAGTATAAGCGTTTATTTCCAGCCAACGAGTGCCCGAAACCCTGACTGAGCCAAGTGGCGTGCTTGCGAACACCAGATTTAAACCACAAAAATATTAACCTGCACACCAGAAGCTCATTGTTCGGTTCTAGGACGTAGCTTAGCGCCGGTAGATAAAGGCTATGCTTCTCAGACAGGGCCTCCTCGCACCGGTGCTGTTCCATGATAAATCGCCCGATGCTTTTGTTCTGTGTCAACTTTCTGCCCCCTTCAGAAACGCTGCTTTATGGAGATATAAACCGCAACAGAGATTGCTAGGCCTCACCGGAAAGAGACGCTATAGCCCGGACAGTATCAATGGCGAAACAAAGGCAGGTTATTAAGCAACCAAGCCTGATTCGCTGGGCAAGCCAGAGCTTTATTTCGAGGCAATATGCCAGAGGGGGGCTGTGTGTACTATCTCGAAATTTATGGTTAATTGTTTCTGCAATGATGCAACATAGATGTGGGTGCCTTGGAGTGAAATTACCCGTCACATGAGTATAGCAAGTGCGTCTTGATGAAACAGTTATTTCAGTTAGAAGAGTGCTTGTGGTGGTGCACATAAAGGGCCTGTGATCTTGACAATTTGATCATGGTGCACGTTATGGCGCTGTCACTGGCTCCCAGCAAGCACGGATCATTGAGTCGTTCAATGTGTGCCGTGCTTCTTTGCAAATTCAGTTATACCATTCCCCTAAAAATGAATTGCTATTTTGAATGCTGAATTGTCATTTAAAATAATACCAGTTTTTATTGTACATTGTCAAATCTTTACGCAACATAATGTACATTGCAGATTATTTATGTACGTTCTCTCTGGTATAAATCTCCGTGAAGGTGGACAATAGTATTATATAAATGAGTAATAAATAAATAACAAATAAATAAATGAATAAATAAATAAATAGTTTTTGAATCAGCCGCTTATCAGCGCAGTTTGACTGCAATGTTCGGCTAAGCATTTGACCACAAAAGTATCAGATAATAAATATCTTGTGAATAGCCAAACTTCGTCCCACCGTTTCAACCATGATTATTTCGTCCCTATTTTATAATTCACTTTCTTGCTTTTTGAAACTCGTACGTAAACAATACCAATTTATGCGATTTTAAAATATCCGTGATTTATTGTGTTACTTTTTGTCCACCGCACATCATGCTCTGAAGCCAACACAATACTTTTTTTTTCTATGTGTGACTTAGGAAGTTAGTGCTAATTCTATGCTCCTACTATAATTCTATTCATTTATTATACCCATTTTGTCTTCAAAAGCGGCTATTATAATTTTCTTAATGAAACATTCGGTTAAAACGTTGATTTGATCCACCAAAGTGTCCTTTTGTTGTCATGTTCATTTACGTTATTTAAAACCAAGCATTGACTCTCCACATAACACGTACTGTTCATGTGAAAAACTTTGATGAATTGCACGGCAAGCTGCAGTTGCTAATTTACATGGTGGGGTAAATAGGCTAACAATATTAGAAATATTCAAAATTACGCATAGTAAGCGCAATTGAGATGTAAATAAATATAAGTTTGAGACAATGCATGACGTGAGCAGAACCAAGTCGCCTTTGCTGCCTGCGTTAGCTGTTTACGTAATTGCGGTTGGTCACAAATCTAGTTGGCACATTTCTCACACGTTGTAAGTTCAGAGAATCCAGAATTTCACTGGATTTTAGTGCTTTGTTATACAGTTGGCATTTCACACACCATTTAGTGTTAATTAGGCAAGGCTGCGGGATTTCGCACTGCAAGCTACATTGGCCACTGTTGGGAAGTTTCATGTGGTTTACAGTGAGCATGTTTGCGCAAGAGAGAGTAGCATTCACAGAGAGAGAGAGTCAGAAAAAAAGAAAAAAGAATGAAAGGAAGTAAAAGAGACAAAGAAGGTGAGATAACAACAACAGAGAAGGAGAGGGAAAAAGATAGGTGCATGGAAGACAGAGGGAAGAAAAACAGAAAGAGAAATACTCAAAAAATGTTGACCTCTCTGGATAGAAGACTTTAATGAGTTGTAAACTTCTTTTGAACATTCCTGTCACTCTGAAATACCGAATTAGCACTCATTGACTGCCTAAGCCTTGCCCTTATCGATGCGGGTTTCTACGCTAAAATTTAAAACATATACTTGCTTGGATGGTGATTTCTATTAGAATGCCTGAAATGCAGTATCTTTACTGCAACTTCCAACTTAGGCTAGACGGACGACGACGAAGTGTATTTCTGCCGAACGCTGCCTATTTCGTTTGGTGTTTTTTGTGTGAATTTACGATTTATCCGAGGATCATCGCTCTCCTGTGGGCAGCGATGGATCCAGACCCCACCGTACGCAATCCGGACTTGACATCACCTTCGACGTCAACCTCAAGGAAGCGCAACAGCCGGGAGGACGACAGCACCAGTGACAGCACTGAACTGTACACGGCGAGTAGTGAAGACAGCGATGACCATTTCATCCCTGCAATGAAGCGTAAAGCTAAAAGTAGAATTGTCGGCACGTCTTCACCAGCTAGCGTCTCTATCGTGAAGGCGGCGTGCAGTTCTGAATGCCATACCATACTTTTTGTTCCTGTCGATTCTTCAATCAACCTGAAGAACATGAACAGGCAAGTGATATCAGCGCGTCTCGAAGCTATCATGCCTAATGAGATAAAGGATATTAGACTCAACCCCCGGAAGAATATCTTGGCCATAGACGTTGAACACCCGGCTGCGCTACATACCGTGTGAAGTGTCACGGACCTTGGAGGCATCTATCTCCGAACTTACATTCCGCAGGATAGTGACACGACGACGGGCGTCATTTATGAATTTGATGTTTCCATACCGAACGCAGACCTTCCTGTTTTGATAAAGCCAGCTACTGGGGCAACGGACATATTGCAAGTATGCCGGATTGGCAAATCCCGTTGCCTCAAGGTGACCTTCAGAGGTGATTGAATCCAATCACATGTAAAGGTTGGTCATTTTCGTCACGTTGCCCGAGACCACTACAGTGCCACAACTGTCTAACACTGGGTCATGTTAGTGCTGTGTGCAAGAACTAACAAGCATGCCCACATTGTGCCGCACCCCACAAAGCAGAGGCTTGCCAAGCAACTCTCCTAAAATGCAGCAACTGCAGCGGGAATCATGAGACCTCGTGCAAAGACTGCCCAGTACTGAAAAAAGAGAGGAGCATTCTGACACAAATGTTTAAAGACGGATCCTCACGAAAGGAAGCGGTAACGGTTGTTTAACGACGGCGTTCCCGTCGACGGCGGTGCTCGAAGAAAAGAAAAAGCAGTCCTGTGCCGAAGGTGCCTTTACTTACCCCGCCACCGCCACCACCACCGCCGCCACGGCCACAGAGACCTCCACCGCTCCCGCCACCAGGTGGGGTACGTCCAGAGGTGCCGGAAGACACTGTGGCGCAACAGAGAACATCCGGCTCTGACTGGCCCGCTTTACCGCAGGTACACGTGTCTACGGAACCACAATATCGACAGTCAACAACGGATATGCCCCCAGCAGGCAGTCTGTCCGCCCAAGAGGTACAAGTCTTTTCTGTACTGAGGTCGTTCATGAGTGTTATTCGGACTCTATTGGATAGTCTACAGATCCCTGCCGCCAAATGCGCGCTGCAAATCTTGGACACACTAGAACCAGTTCTTGCCGGACTTTAGTAACAAGATGGCGCACCATAGACCGCATCAGCCTCTCCGAGAAAAATTCAAGCTAGCTTCCATAATTCAGTGGAACCCAAGAGGTCTACAGTCAAGAATGTCTGAGTACAGACAATTCATTTTCGAAAATAACTTTCCCATCATCATTATTTGTGAACCATATTTTTCAAAAATACCTCGACTGTCGGGCTATGAATTGTTCGTTTCTTCATCGTGCATTGAGCGAAGTCAAGTTGCTGTGTACATCCGTAAAGAACTCACTTACGTTCTCCAAAGAGTAGAGTCTGACAATGGAAACCACTACGTGTGTCTATATGTTAAAAAGAAGAAGTAGTTTACGCTGATAGGCGCATAGCGCCGTCACGTCTACTAGATCAACAGATATTAAATGGTATATTTGCAACGACTCCAGCACCTTGGATATTGATGGGTGACATCAACGTCCATCATCCATTGTGGGGAAGCATCAGGACAAATCGAAAAGGCACGAACCTAGTTGATCTCGCATCAGAGCACGGGCTTCAGGTGCTGAACGACGGCAGCCTTGCTTATCTTTGAGGAGTAACTTACAGCAGTTGCCTGGACTTGCCATTAGTGTCGCATAGCATTGTCACGAAAGTCCAATGGTTCACAGACACTGAAACACATGGCAGCGACCATATCCCCACGTACGTGACAGTCAGAGGTCTGGACGATTCTCCTTCCCCTGGACATTCAAGACTTATTGACTGGGAAGAGTTTCAGATATCAGTGGAGAGCAAGTGCACGCACGAACCACCGAAATCCATTGAAGAAGGGATTATTTGTGCAATGGAGACTTCCACGAAGATATGTCCGAAAGAATCGAGACGCACGGCAGTCGACCAAGAGTTGGAAAAACTTCGAGCGGTCCGCCAACGTGCCGAAAGACGATATAGACGCACGAAATCTATCTCTGACCTCAGAGAATCCGGACGCATTCAGAAAAAATCCAGCGTCGAATGCACAATCTTCAAGAACAACGGTGGAAGAATTTTGGTGACTCGCTAGACCCTCAAAAGCCCTTGTCTCCCGTATGGAGTACTCTTCGAGGTATTCACTCGCATCCGCATCAGCTTCATCCCTTCGCCGCTCTGGCGCTACATCAACGTCACACACAGCTTAATTTTCTGGTGAATTTTGTGCAAAGATCGCCGGTGACATCTCTATACCGATCGATCTATTGCCACATGATGTTACAGTCACACGAGATCAGCAAATGGAGGTTGCATTCACCATGGAAGAACTTCATGAGGCATTGAACGCATGCAGACGCTCATCATCCCCAGGTTCGGATGGAGTGACCTTTACTGCCCTACGTCACCTAGGCCCGAAGGCACAGCGCTGTCTCTTAGACATTTTTAATAAGTCTTGGCATGATAGAATGGTGCCTGATGAGTGGAAGTGTAGTCGCCTGGTGCCTTTGCTTACGCCCGGAAAGTCTTCAATCGATTTGGCATCATACCGGCCTATAGCACTGGCAAGCTGCGTTTGCAAGGTCATGAAGAGGATGCTGCTTACACGCATGGAATGGTACCCGAAACATTATAACATCTATCCTGATGCTATGGCTGGTTTTCGACGTGGTCCGTCCTCAGTTGATAGGATTATTGACTTAGTGACCTCTGTTCAGCATCAGAAAGCTCAGAAGCAGCTGTCGGTAGCTCCGTTCTTAGACTTGAAGGGTGCCTATGACAACGTGACCCACGAGGCTGTTCTCAATGCTCTTGAAGCAGCTGAACTTGGAAGTCATGTCTTTCGATGGGTAAGAAGCTACCTCACAAAGAGATCCATGTTCGTTCTAACTGAAGATGGGTCTACGAATAAGTATTTCACAAGTCATGGGGTGCTACAAGGCGGTGTTTTGAGTCTGACTCTTTTCAACCTGGTTCTCAAGGGGCTCACTGAAATACGGCCACAGACGGCTTATATATCTCTCTACGCTGATGATATCTGCATTTGGGCGTCCGGCGTGACACGGCCTAAAGTGCGCGCAAGAATACAGAAAGCGGCAACAATGACATCGACATACCTTCACCAGCAAAGTTTGACTATCGCCACCAAAAATGCGCAGCGGTGGCGTGTACACGCAAACTGATGTATTTCTACTCGTTGTGCATCAATGGCAGATTAATACCATATAAGAGAACTCATAGATTCTTAGGTGTCATCGTAGATCATGACCTAACCTGGAGCCCGCATGTCACATACCTGAAGAAAAAGCTTCATTGGCATTGAGAATGTACTCCAGTTCGTCGCCGGAAAATCATTGGGCCCATCTGTGCCCTCCATGTTGCAGCTTTACACAGCCCTCTTTCTCGGAACTCTCCGGTACAACTTTCCTGTCCTGTCTAACACGTGCAAGACTAACATCCGTGCATTGCAAAGCGTATAAGCCCAAGCACTTCCGGGCTTGCGTACAAGCCCGGAATCGTACAAGCCCATTCGGGCTCCCACGATGCGCTGAAACTTCACTGTGTCGCATGAGGTTGGGCGTGGCATTTACGAATTCGTATTCTCGTCTCCTTCAAATGGCGAGCACTTCGGCATGCAACATCTGCGCCTGCGAGGAAACGCTTGAGCACATTCTCTGTCATTGCCCAGCATACCAGACCGAACGACATATTATGGAAGCCAAGCTCTGTCAGCTGTATTCACGGCCGCTTACAGAAGAGAAGATCCTGGGTCTTTGGCCGACGTCTTCCCATACGCGCAAAGCCACGAAAGCTCTCTTGTACTTTTTAAGGACCACCAGACTTCACGACCGCTTGTGAAAGAACTGTGCGAGACCATGCTGTGTAGTCTCGAGCTGACTACTCATGCCTCTCTTTCTTACTCCTATTCTTTTCTATCTCTTTCCGTTCTATTATTCTCCTTTTCCCCCACCCCAAGTGTAGGGTAGCCAACCGAGCCAAGCGTGGTTAACCACCCTGCCTTTCCTCTCTGTTTATCGCTCTCTCTCTCTCTCCAAGATAGACTTGGAAAGTGCCACAAGTGTCTGAATACAAATTGGTGAGCACGCAAGTTGTAGTTACACACAATTATAGATTGGCCAATGGACTTAAAAAAATTCCTTTGGAGCATTTATTGCGATTCTCTCTACCTGTATAACGTGCTATCAGCGATGTAGAATTCGTATAATATATGTAGCTTGATATGAGCTCTACGTTTCTCACTTTATGCCTCTTCGGAATTACCCAGATGGCATTTTTGTATTGAAAAGTGAAACGGAACGTTAATGTGACAACACGTTCTGTTGTATTGCGATAGCAAATATTTGGACACTCAGCTGTATTTCACTGCCGGCTTCGTCTTGGGCGTCATTCAGCGTATATGTATACGTAACTACATGAAAACGCAAGAAAAATGCATAAATAGACTCCGGTGCACGGAATAAAACGTCCGACATCTTCCTTGTGAGTGTGAGCCGTAAGTCACATAGCCACGAAGGAACACCTTCTGCAAGTTTGAAACGGCAACCCATTTATATCTACCACTTACCGCTGGCGACGCCCGTCTGGGGTGAACTATCGTGTTTTTAGTATTACCAGCGAAAGAAATGACGTTATGAGCGCGCGCTGCCAGAACGTAACTACATGGCGGTGCGTGCTCTGCTCTCCCACGCGTACTTCCCCAACGAAGAGGTGAGGAGGGTAGACGCTCACGTGTGTGCTCGCTTATCTCACGGTGCAGAGAATCACACGTGTTGCCGTTTCAGCAGAATGATTCTGTTGTAGTTAACAGATGCACAAAGGTAACTGCACGCGCTGCACAGTCTCCCCTTCCGAAAAAGGTGCGCTTTTCAGACACTGAGATACCTATTCGCATGAGCAATGCGGGTTACGTTTCGATCTGCTCGATATTGTTCCCATGACAATGCAATTTGTTTTTATCGCATTCATTTCTTTGCCCTTTAAAAAGATTTGACATTTTTCAAATTCTAACTATCCAAAATTTTTCAAAATCACAAATTGTTCCAAACTTGGGAAGTAACAAAGAACGAATGGTCGTTATTGTTGTAGAGAACGCGTACAACACTGAATGATAAAGATGGCTTTCATGGATTTTGAGATATGGTAACTTTATATCTAAGAGTGTTTATCTAAAGCGTTTTATCATTTTAATAAAATACACATTGTTACTACTTGAAGTGTCTTTGTCTATAAGTATTTACATTACTCAATAAACGTTCATAGTGTTGCGATTTTACTCACACCTAGCTGTCCCATATCCCCGAATATTTTCTCTAAAAAATTGCCTTCGTGTGGATCACTACCACTTGTAACAAATTTAGCTCATTGTAAAGCCTTATATTATCACGGTACTTGTAAATTTTGCAAATATTATTAAGCAGAATAAGGAAATCATTTTATAACGCCTTTTTAAACCAATGTTTCGAAATACTGCTTTCTGTTTTCCGTGTGGGTCAGTGACAAGTTATTGTCCAGCAGCGTTACCGCAGGAAGAGCTAAAATCTCTGTAAAATGCTATGTAATCTAAGGTTACATGGGTGAAAAAAATAATTGAAGAGGCAACGTTTGGCAATGCATTTTCTTCCCTGAAATAAAATGACAAAAACTATCTGATGGACAGGACAAAAAAATGGACTAAACCTGCGGTTTCCGCAGGTCAGGGCGCTTTCATATTTTTCCATTAATATGTACGCTTTTTTATGCTCATTCAATAAAAAAGAGTCGATTAACAAACTGTTTTTCTGCATAGAAGCAACTCCTGAAGCACATATTAAAAGCCAGGAGAATAGAGGCCTTATTATATTTTGGGTATTTCATAGAGAAGGCATGTTTATTGTAGAATTCGCAACTCAAAAGAGGCGCGAAAGCGCGCAAACCCAGGCCTCCTCACAACGCACTGCGCAGTTGGAGCAAAAGCTGGAACAAAACTATTTGTAGAAACATTTTTATTCACTCTTGGAGCATCTAACACAAGAACACTTTCATGACACCCACAACGCCATAATTGACAATATTTGTGAAGGGGGAAAGCGCTCACTACGCCATTATTCGTTTTTGGGAAAAGCGGCCTACCCACTACACGCGTGTAACGTTTGTGAAGGGGGAAAGTATTCACTACGCCATTATTTGTTTTTCGGAAAAGCGGCCCACCCAATACACGCATGTAACGCGTGTAGCGTATTGGTTCTGCATCTGTCTCTGTTTTTTGAAGACGACATTCGCTCTTGGGGACTTTCGACGAAAAAATTTTGGTCTGTCTGTCTGTCTGTCTGTCTGTCCGCCCTTAACCGTACCTCAAACGGTTAACCCAATCCGCAGCGCCCACCAATATTGCTCGAGAACCAGCCTTCATACTTGTGCGATTGGCAATCAAAAAGCAATCATTACACATATCTGAGGTACCATAACAACACGTTGATGTTTTGTATGTGTACCTTTATACTAGAGAAGGCACACACAGGTAATTCCAAGGACTGTAGCGTTAAACACGCACCACAGACAGAGCAGCACGGTGTTAAATAAGTCAAGTGTTAGCATGATCATCATCATCATCATCATCATCATCATCATCATAAGCTGCAGCAGCAGCCTGACTAAGTCCACTGCAGGACAAAGGCCTTTACCATGTTCCGCCAGTTAACCCGGTCCTGCGCTTGCTGCTGCCAATTTATACCCGCAAACTTCTTAATCTCATCTGCCCCCTTAACCTTCTCTCTCCCCCTAACCCGCTTGCCTTCTCTGTGTATCCAGTTAGTTACTCTTAATGACCAGCGGTTATCCTGTCCACGCGCTACATGCCCGGCCCATGTCCATTTCCTCTTCTTGATTTCAGCTATGATATCCTTAACCCCCGGTTGTTCCCTTATCCACTCTGCTCTCTTCTTGTCTCTTAATGTTACGACTACCATTTTTTTGTCCATTGCTCGCTGCATCGTCCTCAATTTCGGCTGAACCCTTTTTGTAAGTCTCCAGGTTTCTGATCCGTAGCTAAGCACCGGCAAGATACAGCTGTTATATACCTCAATCTTGGGGGATAGTGGTAATCTACCTGTCATAAGTGTTACCAACGCTTTGCTAAAATGACACGGTGATGGCGCCTGCCCGTCGCTATGCGTTATACTTTTGTTATGGACTTCGATAATGGCACGCATCTTTCTACAGAGAAGCACACGCCTTCCTCGTTTTCAAAGATAACTGCCAGATGGCGCTCGTTTCTAACGTGCATCGATGGGCTCGTTCGCCTCAACTGCACACTCGAGGGACTCTAATGCCATAATACTATTGAGCGATTTTCACGCGCAGAACATCAAGTAATTGTTTTGTTCACTCTCTCCAGACGCAAGACTATCGTCTTTAGACGGCACTCGCAATGTAATATGCAGATCTGGGGCCAAATTTTTTTTTGTGTCCTAGTCGTGGCCTTTTAGAGGCGAAGCTCTTTAGGCCGTGGGTCTTACGCCCCAAGTTTGTAGTAGTAGTAGCCACCTCTCTTTGGTCCTCATGATGTCCTCACTGGATGTCAGTATTTGTAGATGATAAATTATGAAAACATGCGAGATGGTGGTACTTGTAGTATTCACTATATGAACGGACGGACGAAATGACAGACAGACATGCAGAAAGTTGGACGCATGGATGGACAGACAGACGGACGCATCGCGAGATCTGCCTTAAGCGCCTGGATGGTGAACGGGAGGTCCATACAGAAATGACGTGTTTGCGAGAAACTGCTCAAAAGTATGAAGCTGTTAAGCGCAGTATTTTGCTCTGGTAATCCGCCACTAAATTCTTCAGCAACTTCCACATCTGGCCAATTTCGATAGAGGGCTGGTGTCTTGAATTGTAGCATCTGAACGGGGGATGACCGCAAACCTTGTACCATCTTCTATCACTGTGATGAAGGCTCACGAAAGGCGAGTGAATCGCAGAAAGTAATGAAGCGTGGGAATTCTAGCCTGTACAACTGACGTTGAACTTTCTTGTGCATACGTCTAGCAGCCCCTAAGTTTTTCATGCACTTCGTGTGCTGGCTCCTTCTTCAAGCTCGTCGTCGCAGCGCTTGAAGCCGCCCGAGTTTTATATTGATGTTAGAAACTTTACACAGCATGCGATCACACAAACAGTCTCTTGTACAGTGCTCTTGGTAGTCTCTTGTAAGTGTAATATGTGTTATTAGTGTTAGTCTTCCAAACAAAACTGTTTTTTTTCCAATCCACTCTTTTAACTATATCGTAAACTTTAGAAGGGAAAATCCTCTGATCTCGACGTATGTTGGAATATGATCACTACGATGTGTTTCTATATCAGTGAACCACTCAGAATGCTCCACTGGTCTTCCCGAAACAAAAGCCAAGTCGACACAGTTGCTGTATACGCATAAACGTAAAAATGTAGGATTGCCATAGCTTCGTTACCGAAGTTCAATCTCGGAGGCCAAACACACCAAATTTCTGCCCTTCATGTTGGTCTTCTGGCTTTGCCATAATTTATGCGTGATGAGCGTTAAAATCTTCAATGATGACAAACGGGTCAGGAGTTTGTTCTACGATGTCTCATTGTCGTTTTTTGAATGAACCTTCCTGATGGTGATAAGTATACACCAACCACATTCGTGGTAAGCCTCTTCTTTTCCATTCTTAACTATACGTATTGATTTCAGTCATGATGTGATACAGGTTGAAGGTACCTTGCTGCTTTCAGTAACAGTAGATGACATGAAAGGCTAGTATTTAGAATTCGATTTCAATCAATAATTTTGCCTCGCATATGACGATGACGAGAAACACGATGACGCAACAAATCGACTAAAATCAGCAATGAGCGAAGTTAGTCACGTGGCATTCCACTGGAGTAATGATGCTTTTCGGACGTCATACCTGAAAGGCGGGGGTGGATGATCATTGGTTTAGTCTTGGGCTGCTAGCATTAGACTCAGCGTGCCCAGTGCATGAAGGCCACAATTGCCTGACGGTGTATTCATGTTGCATAACAACACACGAATGGTGTGCAGTAATGATCGCAGCATCACCATGACGTGATGATGTTTTTTTTGGCCGTTCCAGCATCTTGGGCTTGTTCATAAGGCGGCTTCTGCTGAGGCTCAACAGATCGTGTAGGCTGTAGGGTTGGCAATTCCTTTGCTGAGAGCCATCTCCAAGTTTGTTCTTTTTCGGCGCAGATGTTTTCCGTGATAGGCGATGCGTCTGATGATTTCACTTGCGATTCTGACTCTCTCGTTGGATTCGGCACTGTCCTTCGTAAGGACCTTCGACAATGACGGCGTCTTTGCTTTACTTTTTGTGCAGCTGTTCTGTGAGTTGAGTTCTCACACCACTTGTCCTAGAATAGAATATTTTTTTTTCGTAATCTGAGGACACTCTTGGAAGAACCACCGTGAAAACTGTTGAATTTGGGGCACTTCAACGTTTTTGCTTCCAGTTGTCTTTGGAGTGGTGTTCGGTGCATCGGGGGTATACTACAGAATTTCTGCAAACACCCTTCACGTGGGAAAAGTATGGCAGTTGAAATACTTCACAGGCCTCAAAATAAATTGGTGAACCTGGTGACAAAAAGGGTCAACCTTCTAGTAAGAGGTAAGACAGTCACCCTTGAATGTTATTCACACACAATGCGCGCTCCCCAGGGGACCTGCATTCACAATGACGTTGTATTCACTCATTGGCTTTATCAGTACTGGAAAATCTTCCGTGAGATTTCAGTGTCTATACCGTAGATAACTATATCGTATATAATGGACCGGACTTTGATGTTTCCCCGCTCCGACACACGCTATCGCGTGTTCAGTGCACTCAGATTCAACACATTCATTGCCAAAATACATTTTTGTGTTTATCCTGATGTCCTTAGTCTCGTTCGGCACAGTTTTTTTAAGATTCAAGGACATTGCTTTCCTGTTGAAGATGTGTAGATTGTCAGTAGCGCTCAACGGTACAAACAGAATGAAATGAGGTCATCGCTGATGCGCAGTTTTCTGAGTGGCTATTATTGACGACAACGATGCGTTGATGATTCTTTGTTTAGCCTTGTGGTTGAGCACAGGTTCAAAGCCGTCTTCTGAGGATTTGTCGCCTGATGGAGAGCACAGCTCGGTGTCCTCGCTTTTAATGTATGCATTACCATGCTTCCTCGAAGCAATACCCATGGATGAACCGGTACCGGGCGTGATCTCCGGGGATAGTACATTCATCACCGTGATATAGGGGCGGCAAAGGCCGCTGTTGCAGTGATAATTGAAGCTTTACGCCACGCTATTAGCTCTCGACATATTCACTCCTATGTCAAGCAGATGCTGGTGGGCTTTAGTGTTGGAAAGTGCGATAAGATGAAGATGCTTTACAATAGTGTAACTCACGTTATTCGCGTCATCTAATTTACTGATTAGAATTTATTCATATGATTGTTTTCGCATAAGGATACATGATACCGCCACACTTGGAACATTAGCACGAAAGAACAATGTTGATCTCGACTTTATAAAATACAGATATACCACTTTCATAAACGTTTGCTGCATGCGTAAACTTTTAAGCTCAGGCTTCCACCATCAATTGTCATTTACAGGCAAATCAAATTATAGCCCACATCAAAAAAATACGTTGTAATCGCGCCACTTGTTGACGTTCTGAATACATTAGGGTAAAATATCGCACCCTCCGCCATGATTAGTCACTTGAAACTACCTGGTAGGAAAATACAAGCGCTACAGCTACGAATCACGCCGGCAAATGACGAATCTCGCCCAGCGTTTGAACGTAATGACGCGTAGTTTCGTATTGTTTGATGGAACGCTTATTAATTTATGTCGATGTGCGGCATGAAGCGTGCATCGCAGAAGGCACCCCCTCCCCCTCTTCAGTTTCTTAGCTAGATGAGCAAACACATACTTTTTACATTGCTTTTACTCGTATGTGCTTTGTTTTTATATTTCGTTTTCTTACCGGGAAGACTTCATTTTCTTTTTTTAACTTTTACTTCAGAAAAGAGAGTGAAATATTATATTTTTCAGCGAGCAGCACCAACTGCTTGTAGGCACCGTCTCAAATGAAAGCAATCGAGGACGGGCAGCCCGGCAGCGAGCTTTCCTGACAAGTCGAGCTGTGATAGCAGCAGTGTCACGTTCAAACTTGGCTGATGTCTACGTAGAGTGCAGGTTCCAGTAGCCAGAAACGTCAACAACATCGTGGTTGACGGGAATGTTTTTACATGAAAGATGAACATCAGAGCTCTATTTAGGTTCATTTCTTCGGGCACGCATCCAAGTTAATTTTGATAAACACTGAAAGGTGTGACTTTGTGAGCGCTCATTTTACCGCGGACACGTAAACCAAAAAATACCCTGTTGGGCAAAAAACTGTTCTCCACAACTGTATTTGGGAAGTTCTTTTCATCACTGCGACAATTACAGCCCCCCTTAGCCAATTGAAAGTGTGCTTATTCGTTGCACATGTAATTATTCCCGTCACGTCATCTGCCCGGCGTCTCCCTGGCGTCTGCTCGCCCGCGTAGTGCGAGTGTAGTGAACATACGCAACGTCAAAAAAGTTATGGACTATCTTCTCGAAGTGCGCAATGACTGGATGCAAAGCAACAGTGGTGCGCACGAGGTTGACCCAGCTAAAACCGGCGTAGACGCGGGTGCTCGAAGAACGGTTTTAAGCAAAACTCAGTGTATCTTTTAATCGAGTAAATGTTTCTTTGAAACGCAAAGACAAAAGAGGTGGTTGATTGATTGATTGATATGTGGGGTTTAACGTCCCAAAACCACCATATGATTTTGAGAGACGCCGTAGTGGAGGGCTCCGGAAATTTAGACCAACTGGGGCTCTTTAACGTGCGCCCAAATCTGAGCACACGGGCCTACAACGTTTCCGCCTCCATCGGAAACGCAGCCGCCGCAGCCGGGATTAGATCCCGTGAACAAAAGAGGTGGGTCGGGTTTCGTGTATGTTTCATCACAGCTGAACGAGCCGAAACATAATTGCCACTCTACGTGCGGTCGAGCATTGCGGGTGGTGGAAAGGGTGAATCGAGAGGGAGTGTGTTGCGAGCGGGCGGAGGGGCAACAACATCCAGGTGTGTTGGAAGGAGCAGGCAGCTGCTGCGAGTGAGAGAAAGAGAGATGGACGTAAACATTCAGCTGTGACTCGACCTACTTGGCATCCTTCCAACAACTGCGCACATTTCGCTTCCATATCTGATTACTTGTCGTGAGATTATCTTCTACGCGATGACATTAAAACTGTGCTTCTTGTGTACGACCCGTCGACGAAGCCCCTTGGGGTCCGTCGCCTCCTAAGGAATAAATAAAGTAATTCAGTGCACTCTACACTAACGTTTTCATGAGCGTTTTCACACTAACAAATACACAATATTTTGTTTTAAGAATCTGGGCCTTTATATAGCATATGCCGAAATAGCTCAGTTGGGAGAGCGTTCGAATGAATATCTGGGCCTTGATATGGTGAATCTCTTTCAACGCCATCCAAGGGCAGCTCTGCCACCGAGGCAGGTAGTTGAACCTGTGCCTTCAAATATGGTAGCGCTACACTGGTGCAGTTAAGCTCTCAGGGGTTTTGATTTTCTGCGTAATGCTTCAGTTCACATGGCAGGTACAGTTCGTACATTCGCACACGTCATCGCGGTGAGAAGGGTCGAGATTCTACTGTGCTACTGGAACTGTTCCCCTTTCTTTGTTTACTTCATAGCCTTGATTGTCACTAAACAGCAAGAGTGTAGTTATTAAGCCTGCAAGAGTCTTTATTTTGGTCTGCCAAACACCACGTAGCAAAAATAATGTTCGACATTCGCCACCAATGCTACTACTGGAGCTGGCCAACTTTCACAATTACTAGTACAGGGTGAGCAAGTGCAAATTTTATACGATACTTGGCAGGGTAGTTATCTCAAGCACCTTGGTCTAAGATATGCTATCAATCTTTTATGTGGGGAGCTTCCCTGGTGTCCAGTAGGAATCACATCACACTTCATCGTCAAGGTCATGACAAGGCAGGCCCTTCTCCCATCGAAAACGTTAGTTCGAGACAGCCACGACTAACCTGTTCTTAAGGGACCTCTGTGATTCGATAATGGCGCTCTCTTTCAGCATGTGCTGCGGGGTTGCTTTTCAAGCTTTTCACTTCTTGGCTGGATAACCTTTCACTTGTTGGGTGGCAGAAGCAAAATATCGCTGGATTACGATATGTGTGTATGTCTGTATGTAACCCCAGGCAGCTACCCAGCAACAATTATTATGTTGGGCTAAGACGGCTGCCGCAGTTCTGTTCAGAAAGCATGGACAACTATTTCGCATGTAATGGGTTAAGTTGTAACAGGTAGCATATCTAATTCTATGCCATTTGAGTATTTTAATTATCGCACCATTACTAGAGTTTAGTCATATATTTAGAAAAGACAGCAAATCACACATTTTGTCCTCCATGATCTAATTATCTGCTGCCTTTGTATGCCTAAAGGTTTTTCGGAAATATAATGAGCTGGGCAACTCATCTTCGTTCGGAAACTGTAAGCACAAATGTGTGCTGGTGAACGCACATAATTTATGATCATGCGATTGTTCCTTTTGATTTACAAGAGTAACAACAACTGCTTCTCGTGCCCGGAACTTTGTCTTCGAAGTTCATTACCTAAACAGCTTACGAAGCTCCTAAAATCACGTGTTTCTTGGCATTATCAATCCACGGTGGTGTTGTAGCGGTGACGAAGCACGACTGCTATCCCGAAGGTCGTGATTTTTATCCTGGCCGCAGTGGTTGCATTTCAATGGAGGTAAAATGGTAGTGGTTTGGGTACTGTTGATGTCAGAGCACGTTAAACAACACCAGGTCATACTTCCTGCGCCTTTTTTTAAGAACTCCCTCATCATAATACTGTGGTCTTGGGGCGTCAAAACCCTGATAATAATATTACTATTGTTCTTCGTGTTATTGCTATTACGTCGATGTATTTATAACGTTTATAATGCAGCCCGTTTCCATAAAACATTGCGTCTTTCGTGTCTGAACCCTTTTATTGTTCCCTCTTTTAATCAGCGCTACACTTAACTAACGCTTCTTTTGGGGACTGTAAGGTATCTCCAAATAAATGACTGTGAATATAGAGTATGAAGGAGTGGACATGTTAGAATTGACATGCATGTTCGAGAAAGACTACCTTTTTTAGCCGTTCCCACTCACACCACGATGCACTCAGGAATGAGTGTTGTAAAAAATATCTTTTTTGCAATATATACCAGTTTTGCGATATCGAAATGCATGCCCGAAGCGATGAAATGGCAGCTTGAGGAACCAATATGCAGCAAGACAAAATGTTTCAATACAAAGTTATCCCACATACGTTATCAAGGGTCGCCAACGCCCCCCTTGGTTCTCAACTGACATAAAAAAATTGCGGAATAAAAAGAAGCGGTTGTTCCGTCAGGCAAAGCAGACTAATTCGTTAGCCCGTTGGCACGTGTACAAATCTGTCCTTTTTGAATACAGGGCAGCTATCAAGGAAGCCAAGCGCGTTTTTCTTAATAATACCCTTCCCTCAATTCTTGTAACCAACCCTTCTAAGTTTTGGAAAACTGTTAAACCTAGAGAAAAGAAAAACATTTCGCTTACAAACTGAGACGGGCAGCCAGTTCGCTGTGAAGAGTGTTGCATTGCATTAAATGATTTTTTGTTACTTCTTTTTCAAGTTGTTCTGCTTCTGCGTTGCCACAAATGCCTAGTCGTGATTTTTTACCCATGTATCCTGTTACCATTGATGCCGTTGGAGTGCAAAATTTAATTCACAAGCTTAAGTTATCCTATTCTTGTGGCGTAGATGAAATCAACTCAAAGTTTCTAAAAAACACTGCATTGTATTCATCAATTTACTTGTCCTTAATCTTTTCGCCATCTATTCAGACCTCCACTTTGCCGCTTGACTGGAAAGTGGGGAAGGTGGTCCCTCTGCACAAATCTGGTAACACACAGTCTCCTCTCAATTACAGACCGATTTCCCTAACCAGTGTTCCTTGTAAAATGTTAGAACATATAATTTACTCCAACCTTGTCTCATTCCTAGAATCAAATTCTTTTTTTACTCCCTACCAGCACGGATTCCGAAAAAGTTACTCATGTGAAACCCAACTTCTTTATTTTACTAATGACATAGCATCGGCTTTAGATCGCGGCTCACTTGTGCATTGCATTTTTCTTGACTTTCAAAAAGCTTTCGATAAAGTACCTCACCAATTACTCCTCCTGAAAATTAGTGCCTTAAACATCGACCCGAACATTCCTAAATGGATTGAATGCTTTCTGACTAATCGCACTCAGTTTGTAACAACTAATGGCTATAACTCACCTCTTTCTAAAGTAACATCCGGCGTACCCCAAGGTTCCGTATTAGGCCCTTTACTTTTCCTTGTATATATTAATGATCTCCCCGACAGCATTAACTCCGCTATAAGGTTATTTGCAGATGATTGTGTAATTTACCGCGAAATAAACAATGAATCTGATAACCAATTTCTACAGTCAGACCTTGACACTATCTCAACCTGGTGCAATAAATGGCTTATGACTCTCAACTCTAACAAATCTAAATGCATGTCAATAACCCGGCGATCTATTTCTCCCCCCTGTACCTACAGAATTAACGCCGTTCCCCTCCAGCATGTCTCTTCATATAAGTACCTCGGCGTTTACATTACCAACAATCTATCTTGGCACACGCATGTTACCTACATCTGTAATAACGCTAACCGAACGCTAGGATACTTACGCCGCAACTTTTCTCGCGCTCCACTGTCCCTCAAAATTCTACTATACCGATCACTAATTCGCCCAAAGCTTAAGTACGCGTCCGCTATATGGGATCCCGTGCAGCAAAATTTAATCAAGGCGTTAGAATCTGTTCAGAAACGCTCAGTTCGGTTCATTTGTTCTAATTATTCCCGTACTGCTAGCATATCAGAAATGAAATCTAACCTTGACCTGCCCAATTTAACTGTCCAGAGGAAACTGGCGCGACTGCATTTTTTTCATAAGATATTTTTTTCACAATCCATCAATGAAGCGAGACCTAATTTCCCAACCGTCATACCACTCATCGCGCATTGATCACCAGCATAAGGTTGCCATTCCGTTTTGCCGCACCAAATTCTTTTCAGCAGCCTTCTTACCGAAAACAGCCGCCGATTGGAACCACCTTCCCTCTTCCGTTGTAACAATAACAGACCCTTTGTTATTCAAGACTGCAATTTCTCAGCAATGCTTGTAACTATACGCAGTTTCCATTATCTATCTTTGTCTTGTATGTGCTTGAATTCTTACTTATACATTTTTAGTTGACTTATGTTGCCTTCCTGATTTGCGCATCTGACACTTGTTTCTTTATTTTGTCTTTTTTTTCTTGTGTGTTATAAATGTTGTACCCACCCCCTCTGTAATGCCCTACGGGCCCTGAGGGTATTCTAGTAAATAAATAAATAAGTGATATTGAAAGTTTTCGCGAAACTTAAAACATACAATATGCACACAAATTGAGTATACGGATGTGAAGAATAATTCTCGCGAAGTAGAATACTTTTTAGATAGGTACACATACGAAGACAAACAAGCCACAATAGGTTGTAGAGCTTTACCTTGACAAAACATTCACGAAACATTGACAAAGCAAGCCTTCCTACAAGGCTTAATGCGAACAATAAAGTCATCAATATCTGCGTAATCAACCCAACGGGGAGCGTTGCACAGCTTTTTAATAGAACGTGCTGCTAATTTTTTAACGGCACTTCTTCCCAACAAACAGAACAAGCGTCCAAGATTACCGGTGCATTGTATACAGCCCAGAAAAAGACCACTCGGTTGCCAGAAGGGAACCTTGAAATGTTTTTCATCGCATTTTTTTTAAAAGACGAAAGCAACAAAGGCCCATATTTTACAGCCGTTTTTTTTCAGAGTTAATGACGCTCTGTAGCTGTCTGTCATGCTCTCTGACGTTGAAATTAATGGTTCGATACTGAAAACAACAGTTATCTTCCATCCTGAAAATGTATGCGCAGGCGAACAAGGACAAAGAAAGGAAGACAAACTGGCGCAATCTAACAACTGATTTATTAATCGAAAAAACATTGACTTTATAACCCTCGGAACAGCGCTCCCTGGTGACATACACAAAAAACAACACACTGCACTGCGCACTTACGACAACGATAACAGTTTCATTGATTAACAGACAAAAGCGCGATTTCTTTTGTTAGTAAAGCTACTGAAGGAAGCTTTACTAACAGTAGCTTTACTAGCTTTAGTAGCTTACTAACAAAAGTTAGTAGTAGCTTACTAACAGTAGCAGTAGTAGCAGTAGCTTTACTAACAAAGAAATCGCGCTTTTGTCTGTTAATCAATGAAACTGTTATCGTTGTCGTAAGTGCGCAGTGCAGTGTGTTGTTTTTTGTGTATGTCACCAGGGAGCGCTGTTCCGAGGGTTATAAAGTCAATGTTTTTTCGATTAATAAATCAGTTGTTAGATTGCGCCAGTTTGTCTTCCTTTCTTTGTCCTTGTTCGCCTGCGCATACATTTTCAGGATGGATAGATTCCAACTAGGCCGAATCGCAGTTATGCTTCAAGTTATCTTCCACCTTCCTAGAGGAATTGATTACTCACCCAACCAGTCAGTTCCTATTGTTCATTTTCACAGCCGACGGTTCACTTGCTTTCGTTTCGCTCACACTATTTTGGTCTTTGAACTGTCACCACCATGATTGTCCCATCGAGTGCTCTTGTTTTATAGCATCCCTCAAAAGCCCGTGATGCTAGATGCTCTAATGCAATTTTTCCCAAGACTTCATGCGACTACGCAAAGTGTTTTTTTTCTTCTCTTTGAGAAAAAAGTTTTGAGAGTCTTGTGGTTTGTGAGGATACTTAGGCAGCAAAAAGCTTCCGCCTCCATTTACATAAGTTGTCCACAGCTACGCTTTTCATGACAATACACGTAATTCGTTCATTGCCTCTGTGCTTGCTTTTTTAAGGAGGCCGAAATATCTCGTACCCTCTTTCAGACGACTTCGATGATCTTTACTTCGAGTGCAAAGAGAGGCAGACAGTTCTTCGGCAAGCTTCACTGAACGTCGCGTTTCAGCTTACCGGGTTTTTAACGCGAAACATCTCGCATTGCTCCATGCTTGGCTCAAGTCAAACATTTACACTTGGCACGCGCGAATTCATGCAAAGCTGATTATTTTTTGAGGGTTCAGACGAAAGACTTCATTGTTGATGCGGATGCAGGGCACATTTGTCGATTGTTCGAAAAGGCTTATTTCACTCGCCACAAAGCATTAGGGTCGACCTTTTAACATTATTTGTAAGGAAGAAACGTGAAGGGTGAGGCAGGTCTTACAAAGACTAGGCTGAGATCTGTGTGTAGTCAAACGTTCTTGAAAAGAAAGTTGAGTAAATATAGGTATTACTTGAACAAACAGCAGAAGTTTCAACATGAAAAATAAAGTGTAAATATACTCAAGTCACTGTTGAGTCCCGTCTCGTCGATACCTCATGCTAGATAACCTACTTGCATAAAAATAAATGCAGAGCGGCAAACAGAAGAGTATTATAAAACAAATCCTAAACGTGCTTATCAAAAGACACTGGTTCACAACCTCTCTTCAATTTACATGCTCCTCATAAAACGAAAGTTCGTTCTCATACAGAATTGGCCGAAATCAAAAAAAACAGAGAAAGGAGACGCAGGCGAAACTGCATCGCCCTTCTCGAAAGACGACCACTGTATATTAATATTTGGCACAAATATTTCGCCCAGCGTCATGTTGTTTGGTTGTGAGAAATAAAAAATAAATTCTTGGCCCGCACTTCAAGAATATACAAGGTAATGAAAATTGCCCCGCCGCGGAGGTCTAGTGGATAAGTACTCGGCTGCTGACCCGCAGGTCGTGGGATCAAATCCCGGCTGCGGCGGCTGCGTTTCCGATGAATGCGGAAACGTTGTAGGCCCGTGTGCTCAGATTTGGGCACACATTAAAGAACCCCAAGTGGTCGAAATTTCCGGATCCCTCCACTACGGCGTCTCTCATAATCATATAGTGGTTTTGGGACGTTAAACTCCACATATCAATCAAGGTAATGAATATTAGAAAAAAAGAACAATGTAGAAATTTTAAGGGGGAGGAGTGGGAAGGAGAAGGAGAAGGCATTTACTGCAGAACGACACACAAAAAAAGCTCTTTTTAGAGATGAAGATCCCTAATAAAGCGCGGGCACATCCAGCCTTCTTGCGGGCTCAATGGGAGCGCATGGTGTCATGAGAGAACGTTAGATGACGCTCGCGTGACATTGGTGAAGAAATGGCCGCATATCCACGGAGTGAATGATGGAGAGTGGGGCGAAGCATTCGTTTTTCCATGCGTCCGTCTGTGTGACCGTCCATGCATCTGTTCGTGCGCCCGTCCCTGCGTTCGTTCATAGATCCGCCCCTGCGTCCGTTCATGCGTCCATTAATGCGTCTGTCTGTGTGTCCGTTCGTCCGTCTATTCAACACTCCAAGTCCCACCATATCGCATCTTTTTATCATATATTCCCCATATAGATGCACCGCCATTTAGTGGACATTCCAAGGACTATACGAGAGGTGGCACACGCACACTTTCTTACGGCTTGCGCTTCGGGTCTACTTCCCACCTTCAACCGCCTTGGGTTCATGGTACATACTAGTTCACTGTATTCCTAGCACTGCGGTCCAATGCTCACTAAACCTTTCTAAAACCAAGGAGGTTACGCCCAACGAGTATAACGTAGCAACCTTTTCCTGTCAGATAGTGCTCAATGTACATGCCAGCGGCTGCTAATATGAAATGAGAGACAGGAGGATTCAGCTTTTAATTTCTTACGGCTCGCGTTTCGTATCTGCTTCTCCCCTTTAACCACCTCGAATTCATTCATGGTATATACTAGTTCAGTGTATTCATGGCTCTGCGGCTCAACGCTCACTAAACCTTTCTAAAATTAAGTAGGTTACACCCAGCGAGTATAATGTAGCAACCCTTTCTTGTCCGATAGTGCTGAATGTACATGCCAATGGCTGCTAATGGGGATCGCAGCGTGCGCGTTGAATAAAGGTCGAATGCTCCTGTCTCTCATTTCCCATTAGCAGCCATTGGCATGTACATTGAGCACTTTTTTAATTGTTAAACAACGCACAGAAGAAATCTCTTACCGGCACCACCTTGGAGGTCAAATGTTAAACCTATTTCGGGTATGTGCCACTGGTTGTTACGTACTACGAGGGACGCACAAGCCATGCCATAAGGAGCTTCTCCCCTAAAAAAATTGACGGCAGATCCACGAGGTGAATGATGATGTGATCGGGCGAAGCTCCTGGAAGTAATACCGTGAAATGTTCTTCCGTTAATTCACCCAATAAAAAACACCTGGCGTCTTTTGTTAAGCGGCTGGTGTCTTCTTTTTGTTTTGCTTTAGAAACATCTGGCGTCTCTTCGTTTTTCTTTTAGAAACATCTGGGGTCTTTCGTTGGTTTAATTTATCAATCAACGGCGTTTTGAACAAAAAACTCCCAAGCATTTCCCCGAGGGTGAACATGGTTAAGTGCGAATGCACGGGGTGATGCTATGAAGGGTATTTATTAATTCGCACTATTATATTTATTAATCACACTATGGTGCCTTTAAGGTGTAATGGTTCCTGAGAATCGCAATTTGTTCACACGGGGGAGTTTACGTTAACTCACTGGCGAATGCCAGCGGATTTTAACTTAACTCCCCCTCATAGCATCACCCCGTGCATTCGCACTTAACCATGTTCACCCTCGGGGAAATGCTTGGGAGTTTTATTACTGATGATGATGATTAAAGTGTAATTAATGAGTTTAATTGTTGGCGACAGGCGCTCCCAGTGGACCTTGGACGCGGACATGGTCAGGAACGCGTGCGGCTTGCCCAACTGGCGGATCATTGCGAAGAGTTCACTCCTGTGATCCTGCCAGTACTGGACCGTATTTGAAACGCCCCGCATGAATGAGAGGTCGCGGTCCAGCACCTCCTGGATGGATGGATGTGGCTGTACCCTTTAGATCGGGCGGCAGCTAACGCCACCTAGCCGTAATACTTAGTGAACTAACCATTACATTGATATTTTTTTCCTTTAAATAATGAAGTTGAGAATTCGTGTTTCGCAGTGAAGGGTTTAATTTTCACTCGTGCCTTGACTTTAGCCACCAATCAGATAACCTCCTTCTGGTTAAGTCTACCCGCTGACAGTCTATTTTGCCCTCGCTGTCTCTGAATCCCAGTGCTTTGAAAAACTCTGCGCCATCATCCTGAACTATAGGGTGAAGCCCTTTACAGAACATTATCAAGTGTTCGGCAGTTTCTTCTTCCTCTCCACACGCACTGCATTCTGTGTCTGCCCCTTCGTATTTGGCCCGATATGTCTTGGTTCGCAGTACTCTCGTCCTGACCTCCAACAGTAGAGAACTACCCCGAGTATAATCATAGATTCTTTCCTTGGCAATTTCCTGCTTAAAAGTTCGATAGATCTCTAGTGCCGACTTCTTAATCATGCCCATTCTCCACATGTAAGTTTCCGTTTCCTTCACTTTCTTCTTAACTGATAGTTCTTTTGGTTTAGCCACCTGTTGTTCTCTAAGTATTTACCAGTCAACTTCCTGGTTCGCTTCGTCCATTTTGTATCGAGATTCTTCATTTACAAGTAGCTGAAAAGTTTCCTAGCCCAACGCTCCTCCCCCATTTCTCTCAATCGCTTCTCAAATTTTATCTTGCTGCTAGCTTCCCTGCCCTCAAATGATGTCCATCCCATATCACCTTGTACTCCCTGATTTGGTGTATTCCCGTGAGCTCCTAAAGCAAGCCTACCTATTCCACGTTGCTTAATTTCTAATCTTGCTTGAACTTCTGATCCCATGCATAAGACCGCATTGCCGAAGGTCAGCCCAGGCCCATGACATGACCCCTTTCCATATTCCTCTCACAACATTATACCTATTGTAATTTCACAGTGCCCTATTTTTCATGACTGCTGCATTCCTGTTACCTTTAGTCGTCACGTATATTTCGTGTTGCCTCAGATACTTGGTCCCATTGCTTATCCATACGCCCAGATATTTGTATTTATCTGTTATCTCTAGCGTTACCTCCTGTATTCTAAGCTCACTACCTCCGTTGTCATTAAAAACCATGCCTGCTGGTTTTTCCTTACTGAATCTAAAATCTAACCTATCTCCCTCATTACCGCAGATGTCCATGAATCTCTGCAAATCTTCCTTGTTGTTGGCCATTAGCACTATATCATCTGCGTACATTAAAACTGGTAGTGCCTGATCAATAGGTTTTTCTTGTTTGACTAAAGAGAGGTTGAAGCCCAGTCCACTTCCTTCTAATTTGGCCTCTAATCCTTGTAGGTACATCATGAAAAATAAGGGTGACAGGGGGCACCCCTGCCTAAGCCCCCGTTTTACCTCTGCAGGCTTGGATACCTGTTTTTCCCACTTTATAATACCTTGTTACCTTTATAGATACCCTTTAAAAGATTAGCGACTACATGTTCCGCGCCTAGTGTGTCCAATATTTCCCACAATTCCTCTTGAACCACGCTATCGTACGCACCCTTGATATCCAAAAATGCTAGCCACAGGGGCCTGTGTTCCTTTTCTGCTATTTCGATGCACTGCGTCAGAGAGAACAGATTGTCTTCCCACCTCCTGTGTTTCCGAAACCCATTTTGCAGTTCCTCCAGTACCCCCTCATCCTCTATCCATGCCTGCAGTCTTTCCTTTATAATCTGCATCGCCCGCCTGTAGACCACTGATGTCACTGTTAGAGGACGGTAGTTGTTTATGTCAGCCTTGTCCCCCTTTCCTTTAGAGATCATGCTCATCCTGCTAAGTTTCCATCCATCGGGAACTTCACCATCGATTATTATTGTGCTCACTGCCTCTCTCAAAGCTTGCTTAGACTTCGGACCTAATGTCTTTATCAGCCTAATTGGAATGCCATCTCGACCACTTGATGTACTACTAGGAACCCTTTTCTCAGCCCTTTCCCACTCTCGTTGTGAAAATGGAGCCATTGCACCACTTGATTCGTCCTTGTCTATTGTGGTGCATAAAGTACTTCTTTGTTGAAGTTTTTCTGTCACCCTTGTTCTTATATGTTCAATAGCTTCGTCCCCTTCTAGCCTAGCATTTGGGCTGTAGTTATAAAACACTGCTCTAGGCTCGTCTCAATTCTTAGGGAGTTTAGATGCTTCTAAAATTTCGCAGCTGCCTTTCTATCTTTTTTATGTACTTCTGCCAGCCACTGAGCTCCCTTTCTTCTAATCTTTTCATTGATCAGAAGGTATGCATCCCTTCTACAGCTTAGAAAGGTTGCCCATTTTCTTTCAACATCATCAGTCAGTTCACCCCGCTGATTAGCATGTCTATGTTCCCTAGAGGCTTTCTGACGTTTTGCTATGGCTCTCTCAACTTCCTCATCCCACCAACTTTTGGGCTTGTGTCTTCTTTTCCGGGATGACTTGTCACGCGTCTTAGCAAGCTCTAGCTCAAAGAGTCTAATTAGATTCGTGTATGTCCACACTGTCTTATTATCCTCGGTGATTACTTTCTCAATTTGTTTAGTGGCTAATTCCAATATGTCTTTCTGGATAAAAATTTTCCTGTAGTTGCTCATCTTGTCTCTTTCCCACTTTCACTGCTCTTTCAAAACTTAGCTTGATACGTTTGTGATCACTACCCAGAGTTCTGGAGCCACTTTCATCTATGTGCATTCCCCTGAGCTTATCATACATCCTATGTGACATCAGTGCATAATCTATCGTCGACTGCAGCCTTCCTACCTCCCATGTTATTTGCCCTTCACCCTTCTCGGTACTGTTGCAAATGATCAAATCAAGCCTTTCACACATATCCATGATCATTTTGCCTGTCGGGTTGGTATACCCATCTATATCTTCTATGTGCGCATTCATGTCTCCTAGTATAATTATCTCGCACTCTCTTCCTAACTCCTGAATGTCCTTTGATATACACTCTACCATTGCCTGGTTTCCCTCTCTGGCCTTTGCTCCCGTCCACAAGTACACAAAACCAAGGCGTCTCATTTGACCTGCCACTTTCCCTTTTAGCCATAAATGTTCGTTGCTCTCCTGTTTGACGCTTTGCCAGTCTGTACTTTTATGAATGAATGCCCCAATACCACCCCCCTTTCTGCTGCCTTTTGTTCTATTACAATATTCCCACGCGCAGTCCGGATTGTTCGGAGGTTGTTCCATGTCCCTGAGATGTGTTTCTACAAAACCGTATACCATCGGCCTCTCTTCTCTTAGCAGTTCTTCTATCTCTTCCCACTTCAGCCTGTTCCTGCCACCCTGCATGTTAATATACCCTATGTCTGAATTGGCTCGGCGCTCGTGGCTACGTCTATTTATGCCCGGACTCTACCTATCTTAGATATTGGTGCCACTTTAGAATCGTATCTGCACATACCACCTGTCGAGGAGTCTCCCTAGTTGTTTTCCTCATTACTAGCTATCCTGCACCCCGAAGGGCTCGCTTGCCCCCCAAAAAAGCTACTGCGCATCCTGCAAGTCGCCAACCCACCTCATGACCTAGCCGCCCATCGAAGTGAATTCTGTCTCGTTGAAAACCACCTTACCTACGCACCTCTCTGTTTATTTCCACCACCTCAAAGCCTTCTCTCGACTCACCCGCCATATCTCTTGGTTTGCGTTGACAACCGCTCTTTGCAGGTTGCTATCACGCAACGGTACCTCCGGTATCGTGCATATCACTACCTGTACCTTAGGAGAATTGGCGCGCATGTCATCGACGCCTTTCGCCAGTGTGGCTGCTAGTCCTGCTGTTTTTTCATTTAAGACATCATTTAAACCACCTGAAATTATCACGAGGTTTCGTCTATCAGCTGTTGTTTTGGGTTTTGCGCTTGCTTGCTTCATTACTGCTTCAAGGTTGCGTCCTGGGAACGCCCCTACTGCAACCCTCTTGTCACCTCTTACCCTCTCTTTGATGGCTTCTGTGCATCGATTTAAATTCGAGTCCCCGGGGATTATCACATGCTGTGACTTTTCAGCTTGAGCGTCCTGCACCTGGGGGCTACTTGCACCTGTGACGCCAGCTGCTTTGTTCCCTCCCAGCCCCACCACTACCTCGCTGAAGCTAGGCCTTGCGACAGTTGAACCGGCTAAACCTGTTTTTTCAAAACTTGCTTGCTCTTCCTTGTCCACCATTCTGGTTGCCGGTCCCCTACTGTTCTCTCCGTAGGCCGCTTCTTTGTTCAGCTTCGCTAGTGCTTCCTCGGCAGACTTCAGTCTTTCTCCCATTGCCCTCGTTTTCTCTTGCTCTGTCGCCAAAACAGTCTCGAGCTCAGCGATTCTCATCAGCAGTTCTCTCTGGGCAACCATCATTTTCTCCATTTTTTCCTCGACCTCACATTGCCTACACTTCGCGTCAGCCTCTTCTTCATCCGCTTCTACGCTTGGGTCCACTTTCAAACCCACTCCACATCCTGAACACTTTACAGTCTTTTTAACCATGTCTTTCTGACCCCAATTGTCTCTATACTCGATAATTACTAAACTCGAGCACTAAACTAAGAGAAAAAAAGAAAGTCTAAGCTCTACTACAAAAATTTGCGTGTCCAATGTACGCGCACCTCCCCCACGGGGTGGCAAAAGAAAAAAAAAACAACAACAAAAATTCAAACACACAAACCCGCACTAACTAATAAATACCTGGTGACTGGCCCCCGAAAAAGCCGTACCATAAAATAAGTGCTACGAAGAATTCAACCGCTGCCTTGTAATTATAAAGACAAGCTCAAAACATGCAAAAACACTTATCTGCGCAGTCAATCTGGGGCGCTCAAAAAACACGTCCATCCACCGTGACAGCCCGAACTGAACTGACAGCCCGAACTGACAGCCCTCCAGGAAGTTCTTACCGCCACTCTCGAGCTGCTCGCGCGTGATGGAACCAGTGGTCTCGTTGGTGCGAAACATCATGTTGCTTTCCGCAACGTTGTACCGCATCACCTTCGCGGCCATGTACAAGACGTGCTCCGGCGTTGCTCCACGCCAGTCGGTGCGCCGTATCTCGCTGCTGGCCATGGCGAATGGCGTGGAACGCGAACCGATGATCTCGTGAGGCATGCCCATGGATATCGTGGGGAAGGCGAGCTCTTCCGCATACGCATCCATGAAGAGCGCCAGTGGGACGCGGTTCTCACCCGGAATGACGTGCAGGCTATGCGACTGATCGATCAGCTTTTCAGCGGCAGCGGCATCATCGAATTCACCGCTTCGCTCCCCATCATCTCTCATCAAGAGAGCGCGCGGTCGTTGCTCACCCTCCTCATCAAAGCAGATCGTCTTTGACATGGCACTGAGGGCAATGGCTAGTTGCACGGGGTCGTCCAAATCTATGTTCTCGGGGACAGTCTCGATGTCATCCGCGTCGTCTCCCCCTGGGCGCGTTCACCTTCACAAACGGCCGCATTATCGTCATCGAAGACACCCAGCCGACTCCAGTCGATGTGCACGCCGCTAGCGACATACAACGGCGCATGCTCCAGGTGCTTCAACCACGCCAAGATGTTACCGCGCTTCACCAGTCCGCGCCTGTACGTAGCCGGACTCACCAGCCTCCACTTCTCGTGCACGTCTATCGCAACGTCCTCGGGAACCAGCCGCGGAAGACACTCCACCACACTCGGAACGTCGATGGGCACGTTCACGATCTGTTCCTTAATGCCGTACTGACCGTTGCGCCGCGTGAGCCGCCTAATGCTCATTAAGGGGAGTCGAGGCGAGATGAGGCTCTCTTCCACCGGGTTCAGATCAGGGAGGTCCGCGGGACGAGGCGGGTACGCGTAGCCATGGCTCTTGCTCAACGGCAGAACCCGCCCGGTTAGCAGGGACTCTCGGCAAGACGCACACACTCAGAACGCACCGAAGGGAGCCAGCCGCGGGTCTTGTGCATCCATTTCGTCGCATCAGTGTTCGCCCGACCGTCTTCCGAAGTCGTTGCAAAGAACCTGCAACGCATTCAACCTGTTGGTCTCGTTCCTCACGCCGGAAATGCAGCTCAGATTGTTATCGATCCACAGCCGGTCACACACGGCGCAGCTGTGACCGAAGCTGCGATCCACAAAGTTGCGTTTGAAACGCGCGTCCGGACGAGCAAAGTCCAGGGCTCGCACCCTCTCCCGCGCGGCACGTTCACTGGCTCGAACGGCTTCGGGAACGTCCACTCGCCGTTGACGATTGCGAGCGGCGTATTGACGCCGGCCTTCATCGCCCTTCTCCGCCTGACGCTTGCGTTGTCGTTCCGCTTCTTGGGCCGCGTTCGCGGCTGTATGCTGACGCCTCATCTCGGCCTCGCGAGCGCGCAGTTCACCATCCGCTGCACGCTTCGCCCACTTGTCCTCAGCCTCGCGAGCGCGAAGTTCCGCATACTCTGCACGCTTCGCCTGCTTGTCCTCGGCCTCGCGAGCGCGCAGTTCGGCATCCGCTGCACGCTTCGCCCGCTTGCACTCGGCCTCGCGAACACGCAGTTCGGCATCCGCTGCATGCTTCGCCCGCTTACGTTCGGTATCACGAGCCCTTCGCAGCGCCGCCTTGTCTTCCAACGTCGGCGAAACCACCGTGGTACCGTCATCTCCAACGACGGGGGCAGTGCAGGCATTCGGTTGTACTGCATTCGTTGTTGATGGTAGCGTTGCCTCCGGGACCTCCATCGCACGAGGGGGGCGCTGGCGTCGATCGACGGGAGCAGTCGCATACCACGTCGGCTCTGTGAAATATCGCAATTATTTGCGTCACATCAAGTCGTTCTCCTGCAAGCCTTCTATCACCGTCTCCAAGAACGTCAGCCGCAACCGAAGACATCACGTCTTGTCAAGGTGGGCCGTCTTCTGACCCTTTTTTGGTCACTTGAAGCTTTCGCCAAACCACCGCGGAGTTAAGCCTAACCGCAGTAAGGGCCGCGCTGGCCCTGCCCGGGGTTTCCCCGGTAATGGCGTCTCCAAATCAAGTCACCGGCTACGATCCGGAGTCCCTACAGATAATACAGATGGATACCGCTCAAACCGAGACACCTCTACCAACCGAGGAAGAGTACCTCGAGGATATGGTCCGCGTCTGGCGCGGAAGGAAGAACACAGCAATGGCGTCGAGAGACGCCAGGGCTCCTGCAGCCAAACAACAAGCAGCGTCTCGCCCTCAGCAAGCACAGGGCAAGAACGCGCCGAGCGTCGCCTCGCAGCGCGCCAAGCAACTCAAGTGGCGGCCGAAGAACACGCCGCGCATCGAAGAAGACGACATCATAGTGGTGCTGAAACCGCGTGAAACGCTCGACCTCAAGGCCAGGTTTGGTCCTGGACAAGCCGGCGCTGCAGTCCGCAGCATCCTCGGAGCCGACGCAAGTGTGGGACTTGCGGTGTGGCCCCTCTGGGATCAGAATGTACTTGTGTGCACGCTCAAATCAGTGGACGCTGCCGAGAGACTCCTCCGGGACATTAAGCTGCCAGTCGGGGGCCGCCAGCTAAACTTCCGGGGACATCCCAAACTCTCCGGTGAGTTCTGTCGGGGCATCGTGCATGTCTCTCAAGACGAAACGTCCGAAACTGTGAAAAGCAAGCTCAGTGCTGAGCCAAATATAGTGTCTGTGCGCAAGCTTGGGGACACCCCGGTTGCGGTGATCACCTTCGCGGGGACCAAGGTGCCACGGACGGTGTTATACAACTGCGAGCGGCTCCCTGTTCGCTTGTATAAGAAGACAGTGCCTGCATGCCCACTTTGTGGCACAGTGGGCCATCGAGCAGATACTTGCCCGCGCCCGCAGCCCGGTCGCTGCACAAGCTGCGGCGTTCAGGTACCTGCTGCTACTCCTGACGGCCCTACGGAACACCAGTGCATTCCGAGCTGCCTCCTCTGCGGCGGTGGCCACAAGACTGGAGCTCACGGTTGTGCTGGACGGTTTCGGCAGCCGGTCAAGTCGGGATCCCCACGCGGATCCAAGCCGAGGACAACGGG
The DNA here is from genome assembly GCA_013436015.1 of Rhipicephalus annulatus. Lineage (NCBI taxonomy): Eukaryota > Metazoa > Arthropoda > Arachnida > Ixodida > Ixodidae > Rhipicephalus > Rhipicephalus annulatus. The sequence continues at coordinate 51,802 of WOVY01010300.1, read as the reverse complement.
GGGGAACGGGGGGAACAAACAGGCTCCGACTCCCAAGACTGGCCCCAAGAAAGCACCAGCCGCCAAGTCGAATAAGCCAAAACTCAAGAAGACCGACACCGGGCACTCCACCAATGTAAAGCCTGGGACCCCGTCGGAGCCTCCTGCCTTGGTCAAGGACTTCCCACCCTTGACACCCGTCCAAACACAGGTGAGCTGTAGGGGTAGGGCAGTCTCTGGACCTTCCTCTTCTCCCTCCCCTACCGAAACCGCCCTACAGCAGCAGATAGGGGAGCTCAGGCGCCAGAACCAAATTCTTGCGCGCAAAATTCAAGAATTAGAAGCGAAGCAGGTTGGGTCATCCGAGCCAGTGCAGGAAGCCGAGGCAGAGGACGGGGATGACGGCTCTTCCGTCACATCCCGCCTCACTAGCGTCTCGCGGCAGGACGCGGACACGGTAGATGGACCAGCTTCCATTACCGGTTCCATCGGCCGCATCGAGTCCCTAGAGCATAAAACCGAGCAATTAGAGGCGAGCGTGGCAGCCCTCCCCACTCAAATCATGTCGGCAGTCCGCGAGTCCTTTCAGGACATGTTCACGGCAGCCTTAACGCAAGCACTTCCCGAAATTGTGGCGCAGGTCTCTAACTCAGTCCTTAAAGCCATGCAGCCCTGGGTTATCGCCCAAATTAAAAACACCACTCAGAGCGACTCCCCGCAGGTTAAGCGCAAGCCGGCCTCCCGTCAGGCAGCAGAAGAAGGCTTTTCGGGGCCGGCTCCAGGTCCGGACCGGTCCTCTGCACCGTAAATAAATACTAAAAGATGGCTAGCCGATCTAATAAACGAGCTAAATATCTACAAAAATTTGAGATTATACAATGGAACTGCAGGGGTTTTAGAGCCTGGAAAAAACGGTCGCACCTCCAGCTCTACTTGCAGTCCCTCGGAAACATGCCCGCCTTGCTTGCTTTGCAGGAGCCCGGTTTGGACGTTAAATTCTCTGGCTATAGCACCTTCCAGGGGGGGCCTTCGTCATGCATCCTGGTGAACAAGGCATATACCGCGATTCAGCTCGATTTAAACTTAAGTACTGAACAAGAATACACAATGGTCAGAGTACTGCCTCTCAGACGTCGCGACCAGTCAATACACATCCTAAATATATACAGCCCCCCGCATAAGCCCCGCGTAACTTTTAGCGAAATCTTCCTCCGGGCGATCAAGTTGGCAGACAAGGACCCCTTAGTGATCGTGGGAGACTTCAATGCTCCCAGCCTTCACTGGGGCTATCACTACGAGAAGGCCAGAGGACGTAAGCTGGCGGAGCTTATCTCCTCCCTTCGCCTCACGCTGCTCACGGATCCGGCGTACCCCACTCGAGTGGGGAACTCGGTAACCCGTGACACGTGTCCGGACCTCTCTCTCGTAAAAAACGCTAAGGATGCTACCTGGGAGAACTTGGGCGATTCTCTAGGCAGCGATCACTGCCTTCTCCGGGTCACACTCAAGGAAAAGTCAGCTCATAAAAAATGCGGTCAAGCCAAGTTGACCGATTGGACCCAATTTCGCAATCAGACTATCCCTCCCGTACTATTTTCTGGAGGCTATGCAGAATAGGCTCAACACGTAAACAACATTCAGAAAAGACTTACTACTACCCTCCAAACCAACGAAGAAATCCCCGCAGTTGACAATCACCTCCTACACTTGTGGGAGGCGCGCCGAAGCTTAACAAAACGTTGGAAAAAGCAGAAGACTAATCGCAAATTACGTATCCGCATAGCCCAACTCACGGAACAAGCTGCAGCGTATGCTGCCCAACTCTCAGATTCAAATTGGATAGCCCGCTGCGACGCCGCAGCTCGTCAGATGAGCTCGAAGGGGACATGGCGTCTCTTTCGCAGTCTCATAGACCCCTCTCAAACGAGAGGGGAGGCGCAGAAGCAGCTCCGGCGAGCTCTGCAAGGGTACCAAGGCACTCCGGCACAGCTTGCGGACGCTCTGTGCGATAGGTATCTCTGTCGTACGGAGGACCCGCCTGGGCCGGCGTACACGTACTCTGGTAAGCCTAACCATCAACTCGATGCCCGTTTTGAGTTGCATGACCTTAAAGCGGCTTTAGCTAAAATGCGCAGGGGTACGGTTCCGGGGCTGGACCGCATAACAGTAAAGCTGTTGGCAAACCTCCCTGACACAGCCTACCTCCATTTATTGGAATACATGAACGAGATCTGGGACGGCCGTGCGCTCCCTTCCGAATGGAAAACGTCACTTGTGACTTTTATCCCCAAAGCAGGCAAGGCCGTGAATACGGAAAATCTGAGGCCCATATCACTGACTTCGTGCGCGGGCAAGCTTATAGAGACGATGGTACGGGATCGCCTCTCCCCATACCTTGAGGGCAAGGGCTTCTTTGCAGACACCATGTTTGGGTTTCGCCCACACATGTCTGCACAGGACGTCCTTCTCCAGCTCCATAGGGCCGTCATACAGCCCATAAGTATGCAACACAATGATAAAGCCATCCTCGCCCTTGATCTGAAGGGGGCTTTCGACAATGTTAAACACAGCAGCATCCTGGCTAACTTGAGCTCCACTGATTGCGGCGCTAAGGCCTTTGCATATGTCAGAGATTTTTTCTCTAAACGCCAGGCACTTCGGATCGAGGACGAGGAATATGGCCCGTACATTATGGGAACACGGGGTACCCCACAGGGAGCAGTGTTATCACCACTCCTTTTCAACATTGCTATGATGCGCCTTCCAAGCGAATTGGCCAGGGTGGAAGGCACACAACACGCAGTATATGCCGACGATATTACAATCTGGACCACTGAAGGGAGCCTTGGTGAAATGCAGGAACGCCTTCAGCAGGCCGCATCCATAGTCGAGGCGTATGCCAACGATTGTGGACTCCAATGTGCTCCAAACAAATCAGAGCTTCTGCACGTTAGAGCGAAGCCAAGAGATAAGTCAGCCATACACATCTCCCTGTCTGGGGTTCCCATCAGAGAGGTGGAGGAGCTCCGGATTCTGGGCCTGTTCATTCACCACAGACTCAGACCGGACTCCACTATAGCGAAACTCAAGAGAATAGGCGAACAGGTAGGGCGCATGATCCACCGCGTTTCCAACAAGAGGGGTGGTCTGCGGGGCAGGGACGCGCTTCGGCTCGCCCATGCCTTCGTGACTAGCCGGATCCTCTACGCCGTCCCATACCTTCGCACTAACAAGCAAGAAGACGAAAGAATAGATGCCATCATTCGTAAGGCTACTAAACGAGCTCTGGATCTCCCGGTGGCTACTTCCAACGCCAAACTGAGGGCATTGGGTGTGCTCAACTCCTACCAGGAGTTGCGGGAGGCCCACCTTATGAATCAATATACGCGGCTCGTGCAGACGGCTCCCGGGCGCCGCCTGCTAAACCGCTTACATATACAGCACACTTGCACTGCAGAGGAGGCGGAGCGTATTCCGGAACTGTGGCGGCATATGCTCTCGGTCGCTCCACTCCCCAGTAACATGGATAAGCACACGCACGAAAGCAGAAGACAGGCGCGGGCTCGGACGCTTGAGAGGCAACACGGCTCCCGACCTGGTGTATTCTACGTAGATATAGCAGGGCCTTTGCCTACGGGATTTTACACGGCTTCTGTAGTTCACCGGGAAAAGCATGTCAATGGGCTCTCGTTCCAAGCACAAAATCCAGAGCGCGCTGAGGAAGTCGCGATAGCGCTTGCTGCTGCGGACCCCAACTCGAAAGTTATCATCACGGACTCCAAGAAAGCATGTACTCATTACTTGGTAGGAGAGATATCCCCCCTAGCCAGCCAAATTCTAAAACGAGCTCTCGCTGATCCAGCCCCAAAACGCATCGTATGGGCTCCTGGCCATCAGGGCCTACGAGGTAATGAGGCCGCTGACGCGGCCGCCCGAGCGCTTACCCACCGGGCTCCTCACCTTGGCTCTTATGACTCGGAGGCCAATACACCGCTGCTGCGGTTCAAAGAAATTCTCACCTATTATCGTGACACTCACCGCCTTTACCCGGCTCCTGCAAAGGGGCTGAGTAAGGCGGAAGAGCGAACTCTAAGGCACCTGCAGACAGGTACTCTACTCTGTCCTGCAATCCTAAAGCATTTCGATGCGAACACAGATGGGCGGTGCCCACACTGTGGGGAGACGTGTGATATCTTCCACATGGTGTGGGCATGTCCGAAAAATCCCCACCTACCCCCTTCCCCTACCCCTTCCCGAGAGGCATGGGAGACTGCCCTCCTCAACTGCTCATCACTAGAGTCTCAACGGGCTCTGCTGAGACGGGCGCGAGTAGGGGCCTCGTCATGCGGTGTCCCGGACTAAGGACGCCGACCATGTAGCAGGGTCATGCTCTGGCCCCGTACCTCTCTCTTTTATAATAAATGTTTTTCATCATCATCATCATCACCATCGCACGACCCGCTCTCGACGGGAGACTGAGAGAGAAGGCGGGCGCGTGAGATAGAGGGGTGCGCGCGCAGCTGCAGCGAGCGAGGAGAGCGGGGAAGCGAGCGAAGGGGGAGGGGGATGCGCGCAGCGGCGTTAAAGATGTAAGGCGCGTTACTGACACCGATATCAGCGTCGCGTTCGTGGCTTATTCGGTAAAGCGTCGCGCTGCGGCCCGCCAAGTCCTCTTCCTTTTAAAGATAGAGAGAAGACTGCGGACGCCACTGACGGTGGTGGATGGTTTGGGGTCGCTTATAAAGTGTATTCACACTTAAAATGTTTTATTGTTTATTCTCGACCATATACTATGGGAACGTCCAGCATTAGGCAGAAATTCTGGGGTCGCGGCCTCCAATGAAGACCTTCGGGCGCGTTGGCGGACTGCGCTGCTCAGTTCGGGCCTGGACAAACAACTTTGGGCGATCCAGCAGGCCAAGGAAGCTGCCGGGAGACACGGTCTCTCCGTTGGCCCCTAGGTGGGAGCCCATCCCAGCAATCTGCCGGAAATTAATAAAGTCTATCTCTCTCTATTCATGCACAGGAAAAATCTCACCAGACACTACCTTGGAGGTAAACAATGACTGCTACTGGGAATGAGAGACAGCAGAAGTCGGCTTTTAACACTTCAACTTCTAATAACGTTTCCTACTGGAACATGCCAACGGCTGGTAATGGGGAATGAGAGACAGGAGCATTCGGCTTTAGTAAACGCGTACGCCGCGAACTTTTTATTGTTCTTCAACGCGCAGGAAAAAATCTCCCACCGGCACCTCCTTGCTGGTCAAAATGTAACACTTGTTACACACTACGACTACGACTACGAGGGATGAAAGGGTGCCGGTTTAAGAAGCTTCGCCCCTAAAATGAGTAAGAAATGGTGCTGTGGCGGACGCTGCGTCTGCTTGCACTTGTGTAATAGGCGACCGCGTTCGCTTTTGCGTTGAAATGCGTTCACTATTGGCGTGCTTCCTTTTGCGCTGGCAGTCTGTGTGCTTAGAGGATTAGCGAGGAAGACGAGGCAGCAGAGTGGAGTGCTCGTAAAACAGCTCCAGCGCGAGCTCACCTTCTTTACATGATGATCAATTGGGCGAAATTCTCGGAAGATTCACGGGCTCTGATGAAACTTCCAGAGCTTCACACACTCATCAACATCTCCCCCCTTTCTCCATGAATACGCTGTAGTTTTTGCTGCTCAGAAAGCTGCTTGATTTTGTTCTTCTGCTGATAAATTCTTAGAAGTTGTCCCTTGGTGCTGTTTCTCGCTTGTTTTGTTTTCCTGTTGGAGCCGCTTGTTGAATTAAACATCTTCTCGTGCACGCTTAGTGCTCTATAAAATAAGAATCTTCGTTATTACTGCCCCCAAAATGACTGATAGCGACAGAAACGGCGTGGTCCTGTAGACATCAATGGTGTCCTGCAAATTTCTCTAGGCGCCTCGATTTTTCGGTCATCGAGGATTTGGTTCACAATGCCGGAAAACATACGTGTGAACCATGCGACCACTTTAACCTACGCACAGTTGCACCATACCGAGCAGCCTGCCCCATCAAGAGTAGCACAAGTTCAGATTCCACGCCATCCATTTTCGTGAAGTGAGGCCACATCGACTTCCCTTTGAGCCACCCGTTATGTCGCATGCCGTTGCGGCAAGACGAATATCGGCGTCTGCTGCGGACATGCTCTTGGTTACGAGCATCTCGTCGATTATACTGACAAAGTTGAGTGATTCAACATACTAAGTGGTTAGACCTAAAGAGTTGAATCTGTGGCTTTTATTGCGTGCCTCTTCATAACATATTTATATGCTAGAATCGAATCAGTGCCATCACATGCGATGTGACTTTATGTCCTATGAAAATTGTGCAACAAAAATAATGCTGAATCACTCATAAATTTTACTGGTATTTTGCGGTTGCGCATCGAGATAATATGTTGAACTTAATTGCTAGGCTTATGTTCGCTGTGTCAATATACAACCTAAAACGTTATAAGCACCTTGCACGTATCAATTTTTAATATAACTCTATTGACAGATTTTAGTGTCCAAGTGACGAATTTTCAGAGTTGCACATTTCATTCGCGTAGATAAATGAACACACATTATTAAGCAAGTGGCTACTTCCGGTCATCCTTTTACAAGTTGAGTCCTTATATATACTTTCAGCGCCCATACAAAAAATGACCAACATATAATTATATCTAACCACCGTGGCAGCTAAGCGACTAAACATTAGCGCTGCTACACTCGAGGTTGCGAGTTCTGTTCCTGGTACGTTTATGGCAATTGTATACGTGGGAAAAATGAGACAACACCAGTTCACTACAATTTAGTTCAGTATTACGAAAATCTAGGTGGCCGACATATTTTTGGAGTATCGACTATGGCATCTCGACAGTCATATTATTCTTATTGGGACAAAAACCCGACTATCTGCCTGAAAACAATAATCAATTGGAGCGGTGTTATGTTCAGTTATGCTTTTTAACCACGATTTTGCCATAAAAATGTCTACAAATATTCTGTGTAATCTAGAGAATTTGGTGCGTGCTAACGTTACTATTTATTATTTCTTTAAATGCCTACATTTTTTCATTCGTGCAGTGGATGGTAATTAGAAACTTTTCAGCTAACTTTTCAATTTAATCAAAGAAAGAGCTGGCCTCTGAGGGGTGAAGAGCAGCTTTTTTCGAGAGCATTGAGAGATGAACCCATCACTGCATGACAGATATTGCTCCATGAATGCAAGAAAAAAAAATGGCAAGACGAAACAACAAAATTGATGAAGCGCCCCCCTGAGGGGTATCGGGAAACCACAGGTTTAGAAATGGCTGAAGCAGTGGGCTCAAAACGTGCCGTTCTTTTTTTTTTGAGGTAGAGAAACTTTTTGAGCGGAATATATGGTCCATGCTTGAAACAACTTCGAACTTGGAACTGTATGTACTACTAACGTCTTGAAGCTTTTATGTTTTTATCTCTTTCTAATTTTCTCCCTATTCTGAGCTTCTGTTCTTTCGCAGTTCTTTTTTTAGCTCAATGAGGTCCCAGAGAGGGTCTATAATTAAAACGCAAGCGAACAAGGCACCGCTAAATTGCCCAGCGCACAACATATAACGGTATAACAGAAACAATTAAACTAAATACTAAACCCACACTAAATGTGCATAATTTTGTCTGCATAAAACGGTGCGAGTAGTTCAGCTCGTGCTCAGAGCGACTGACATCTGTGCTACACTCTAAGCCGCAACGGGCAAAAAGGTTTCTGTTGTTCGTCTTTATGTGGGGTGACTGCATTGCCACAACCATTACTTTCTATAGGACGATCAAGTCGTTCTTTCTGCAGTAACTGCCAAGGGACGAACTGTTTTGTCCTCAGTAGTTTTGACGGGCGATACGACAAGGAGTAAAACTTATCCCCTTTATGGGAAGAAGTGATTGCGTGCCCCACCGCGGGGGTCTAGTGGCGAAGGTACTCGGCTGCTGACCCGCAGGTCGCGGGTTCGATTCCCGGCTGCGGCGGCTGCAATTCCGATGGAGGCGGAAATGTTGTAGGCCCGTGTACTCAGATTTGGGTGCACGTTAAAGAACCCCAGGTGGTCAAAATTTCGGGAGCCCTCCACTACAGCGTCTCTCATAATCAAATAGTGGTTTTGGGACGTTAAACCCCACAAATTAATCAATCAATCAATTAAGAAGTGATTGCGTAGAAAATAACCATTACTCCTGATGGGACTAACAGTTGTTCCTGTTCGAAAAAAAAAGAAATGAATTTAATACAATTTCCGGTTGAATTCCCGAGAACTTGTAGTTTCACGACAGGTACAATCAATACACACAAAGTATATCCAGAAGTACAATACAAACAATTCACGACAACTACATAAGGTTTGGACTCGTGACCATTGAATCAGCAGTCGCGTGTGCTAACTACTTTTCCACACTGCGCCTCGGTGCACATATAGCTCAGTGAAACAACTGGGGAATATACAGACATGCCGTCTGGACGCTGCGCGTTCTGCCATGTTGCTCCAACTAGGAACATTTCTTATATTAAACCTAAGGGAAGCAACCATCCGGTGAAGACGTTCGTGAAATTGCAGAATGCTTCGAATATGCATTTCTGCGCGCGTGCTTCGAGTGCACTTGCGTGATTGATAAGTGTAAGTGTAAATAAATATTCCCATATATGTCACCGTCATTGTGTCAATCTTGCTCGCTTCTCATAGTACACAAAGCGGTTGGTCATGTGGTTCAGAAAAAAAAGAACGTCTGTTCAGTGACAAGCAAAAAAGGAAGATGTTTGGAAAAACAAGCAAGTTCATTAAGTGGCGTGTGTCTATTCTTCACCATCATGCGAACGCATCGATTCAGAAAAACTAATAAAAGTGCGAAAGGATGAAATTTGTTCATTCCAGGAAAGACAATACATAATACAATGTTTTTTTTTTGAATGAATGCTGTCCAGCCGATGTCAACAAGTGCACCCGCAACATCGACAGCTGCTGGGAGCAATTTATAGTTGCAAGATGTTCTTTATTCGGAAGGTGCAACGCTTTTATTCAAAAGTATTCCGAAAAAGTAATTCCAGAAGTATTAACTATTACCGACCGAACATTTCACGCACATGTAGCTGTGTGCCATTTCGTCAATTGTGTATGCCGCATGCGTAAAAATTAGAGAACTGCTTTTATTCCGAACTCGTCATAATGCAATCGAACAGTTGAGAACGTGTTATAAAATTCAAGAAGCCCGTTCTCATGTTTATCGCTTCAAGCTCTCACTTCCATACGCTTGTGAGCCACTTGTTTATCAAAAAAGCTTGCGTTTCATTTTAGAGATATAAGATTAAAACATAAGTAGCATCGCTACTAACAAGCGAATTCGCTGACGTGGTCACCGACTGCCTTTGTTAGCGGTGCTGATTGAAGATAGACATGCAATGTTTATAGGCAACCGTCCTAGATTACTTGATTACCTTGCAGAAGATGACATTGTGCGAAGTGTAAGTGAATTTTCTTTTTAAAAGCCACGAAAGGTTTTGATGAACAACGCATATTTGTGCTGCACTGAAAACAAAACTATTTTGGAACAGCTTGCTCAGCCATCACGCTTGTAATTCTATAGCAGAAGGGGCAGCACGCAACGCTGTGCAGCAAAAGCTTATCAACCAAGCGGGTTTTATACGCGAAGAACACGAGTGTTAAAGAGGCGGTGATTGTTACATATCAACAGCACACAGATAAATCTCGCAGTGTGATTGCAGCCTTGTTTACACTCACCTCTCTGGTCATATCCTAGTTGGCAAGTAGCGTTTTGATAGCGTAGCACTTCATTCGAGTAGCGCATCACAATTAACACAGCGGAAATATTATTCAGTGCACCACGAGAAACAGCAATCACAACCACGTAACGATAACACATCGACAACACACCGCTACACAAACGGAGGTTAGCTTGCCGAGAACACCACGCTGCGCATCAATACAGGTTTAGCGCGAGTACTTCATTTTTGAAAGGGGAGAGGGGGGCAGAGGGCTGACACAATTGCCGTTATTTATGCTATATAAACATGATATGTAGGGTTTAACGTCCCGAAACCACTATATGATTATGAGAGACGCCGTAGTGGAGGGCTCCGGAAATTTAGACCACCTGGGGTTCTTTAACGTGCACCCAAATCTGAGTACACGGGCCTACAACATTTCATTTATGCTATATAAACAATATTGCTTTGTCTCCTGACGTAGTTGCCGTAGTTGTTAAACCATTTACACCAACTTAAGCTGTTAACAGCTGAAAGAGCTGCCTTCTTTGGGGAACTATTCGCTTGCGTGCATGCTGACGATTCCTTCGAGGCCACCCCTGTGCCGGAACGTTCCTAGAGTGATTGACATGTGGGGTTTATTGTCCGAAAACCACCACATGATTATGAGACCGACCGTAGTAGAGGGCTCCGAAAATTTCGACCACCTGTGGTTCTTTAACGTGCACCCAACTCTGAGCACACGGGCCTATAACAATTTCGCCTCCATCAAAAATGCAGCCACCGAAGCCGGAGTAAGATCCCGCGACCAGCAGGTAAGCAGGTGAGTACCTTAGCCACTAGACCACCGCGGCGGTGCCTGGAATGTTCCTTCAAAGTAAGCGTTGCTCCTTATTGTCAAACTGTTCCTTCTGCAGTTTGCAGACAGCACCCTCGTCTTTAAGTTAATCCTTCCGCGGACTAACTGTCGGTTGCAGGAACGAAATGTAGTGCTTACCCGTTTCGGCCCTATTGCTCTCCTTCGCGTTTATAGTGTATATGCAGCACGAATGACAACGTATGTTGTAACCCACCGAAAATTAGCGCTACGTACGCACCCCCTACTCGTCTACCTTTCTTTGTCTGTGCTCTGTATTCACAGATCCTCTAGCGCAAGAACTGCGACATGCAGGTACGTATGCTGTTGTTTAACTGGTTGGAAAGAAGGAAGAAAAAGAGAAAAGGCAAGGAGGTTAACCAGGCAAAGGCTACGATGGCTTCCCCACGCTGGTGTAAAGTAAAAAGCGAATATTAGGATTATGGAGAGCCAAGGCATTTGTGCCGACAGAGGTGGCTGTGAAATGTAGCATCGCTAAAAAACATGGCACGTTTTTTAGGTGTGCCAGACTATTCTAACCAACGCAGACTGTTTTGGGCAGATAGGTGCTGCCGACGCGTTCGCATAAAAAATAAAGCTTTTAATGAGGCAATGTTGACGCCCCAATTCATGCAACACTGCACCTGCATCAGTCACCGAGCACTTTGAATCTGATTTGCACTCACATATCTATTTCGGTAACATCAAGCATTTTGAAGAACGAAGCTTCTCAGGCTATTGAATGACCTTTGACGCTGTTGTCGTAGCTTCCTGTCACACCGAAACACAATGGTTACGTACCCGGTGTTCCATGTTACGTTTTATGTTTCTTTTTATTTCAGCACTATAAATAACGCGATATTTATGTTTTTACATACTTTATGTATTCAAGGAGACTCAAAGGAAGAAAACAATGGCAGTAAGCAGCCCAAGAAACCAACATTTCTTCATTACCTTTTCATTGATTGCAAAAAGTTGGCATAGTTGTGTTGAAAAGTTGAATGCAGTTGCGTTTCTTTACAGTTACACTTTGAAAAAATATTCTAGCATACCTGGACTTGCAGATATCCCGCGGAAAACTTTAATTGTGTTTTGCATTATGACAGATGCAAGACAGTCAAAACTAGCCCGGAGCTCCTCCCCGATGGGCCGTGGGCAGTTCCGCGCGCCGTTCAATCTGACAATGGGTCGAAGGCATTGGCAAAGATGGTAATGATTGCCATTTTACCACGGGCTGGTAATAGCAAGCCAAGACTGTTCGTCACATCCGGGAGAAACATTGAGTCGATTTTTACCACTTTGCATGCGCAATCATGCGCATACAGAATTAAATTTTTACGCGTGATGTATCGGGGCGAAGACATGCTAGAAGAACTCTGCCACGTGTAGCTAAAAACACGATAGCGTCCTAGTTTTCAATACATACATGTGCACTTGCTGCCGTCACTAAAAAGTTATTACTAAATTTTAGGTCATTGATTCACGGGCTGCCCGAATTATTGTATCACTTTTTGTCCTCTTGGATGCAAGAGCTATCCGCATGGTTGTTTTTTTTTGTTGCTCGCAGTGAGAAATTTGAGAAAAACCATAAAATTTAACTTTGAAATCCCAGTTTACCACATATAGACCGTTCATAACACGCATAAACTTTTAAAATAGGCCGTTCATCTTTCCATTCGTGCGTCCGTTCATTATTTGTCGATTTTTTAAACTTTTAGATAACTTGAGCATACACATTATGTATTATAGGACCCACCTTCACCTACTAGTCATCAATACTACGAGGACCTGTAGTATTATCTTAAGAACGGTTGTTCTACTGCTCCCGTTTTTCGCTTTCAAACAATTAAAATAGATTTACGGGGATGAAATCAAGAACTAGAGTCATTCGCGTAATTAGTATTGCGAAAGAAGAAACAGCGATGCCAGAATGATACTACAGGTGTACTTCAGTATTACGTAGAATGCAAGTGTAACAGTGGAAGCAAGAAATACCACAATATTCTCCTTTCCCAAACTAAAGCATTTAGTTCATTTCTAGAGGCAATGATATATAATATACAGTGGCGCTGCATGTGGTGTTTCTACTCGACTGGCACCCATCATATTTTTTATTGCCATAGCGTCACAAACAATGGACCTCAAGATAACTGCATGAGTGCACATAGGTATTATCATGGCAACCACACAGTCACCTCGTGAAATAAAGTTCCATCTCGGATGGAAACAAGTAAATATACTTAAACAACAGAGGAACAATGAATCTATTACATAAAACGAAAAAGATTCCCAATAATACGTTCTTAACTCGGTGAGAATATAAGCGATAGTTACTGAAACATTAACGTGTATGCAAGAAAACACGCATCGAAGAGAGAGAGAGAGAGAGAGAAAGGAATGACAAGAAAGGCAACGATCATAACCAGATCGCGTGTGTAGCCATAAAACAATCAGTATTAGAAGAACTGTAAAAAAAGGAAGCATAAATAAAGGAGATGCGATAAAGAGGACAATTAAGAAAAAAATACATGCATTTAACTAGCATTGCTGTTTGCTTTGAAGATTTCACAAACGTTAAACGCCCTGTATATCAGAACTGAACACATTAAATACCGCAGTTGCTGCCGTTCATATCGGTCAAACGCTTGGCTATTCCGCCTCTCATCGTAATGTGGTGCGCGTGTGTCGCACAGTGCACCACGGACTATAATGCAGAGAAAACAAAAGAAAAAAAACATATCTCACGTACAGTGCGAATCGACGATATGTGAAGCACGAATAAGAAAGGTTGATATGTCCCTTGAAAATGAGCACTACTTATGTGGTGGAGGTAATTTATACCATACATGGCTTCTGTGTCTTGATTATCATGTTTGGATGTGTCGTTTACCTTCGTCATCTATTCACGTCACGTGATACCAAATTTAATATATGTGGAGCTAGAGAAATGACCGCGAGCACGCTATGAGCGTAGTAAGTGGTAATGTTCTTACATGACACGCGTGAGAGGATTATCATGTTTGCAGCAGTTATATACTTTCGTAAATAAATGACGTTACATAACACCAAATTCGGTATATGTGGAGTTAGAAAAACTGCCGCTAGCGCATCATTAAGGGCCCAATATACTTCAATCTTGTGTCGACGCGCACGCACGCTGGGCACAGCGACGCTACGTTAGCAAAACGCGAGCACTCTATAGTCTGCCAGGCGCCAAAAGCGTCTGTCGGCCCGGCCCGCCGACAACAGGGGCGAAATGAGACATGTGGCATTTTGCACCGATGCGTTACCCAGACAACACTGCGTCTACCTGTTTTCGCGGCGGAGGGACGCCAGACGCGCTGAAACGCGCATTCGTCAAAGCAACACAGCGTTGCGTGCGCCTGCGAGTACATGGCAGGACCGGTGCTTGGCGTGGCAACGCCGGCGTGACCCGACGAAACGAACTCCGGTGAGCACGCGCACCACGGCACGTCGAAATGTGTTGGCGCCTTGACTGTGACATGTAGTCATGTTCTCATAAGACACGCATCTCATGATTATTAGTTTTGCACCAGTCACATACCTTCGTCATCCATTGACGTCACGTAGTACCAAATTTGGCATATGTACAGTTAGCGAAACGGCCGCGAGCGCATCATGAGCGTGGCATATAGTCATGCTATTACATGACACGCGTCTCATCATTACAATGTTTACAGCAGTCACATACATTCGTAACCTATTCACGTACCGTAATACCGAATTTGGTATATGTGACGGTAGCGCATCATGAGCTTGGCACGTAGTCATGTTGTTACATGACACGCATGTCATGTCTTTCGTGTTAGGGTCTGTCGCTTGTGTTCACCGCGCGATAATGTCATGACATAGCAGTTTGAAACATGTCATGTGAACGAAACCACCGCAAGAGCTGCAGTTCCATGAACTGTAAATCATGACATTGATGACCTCCTTGCCATAATTTTTATGTTATGACAAATCACATATGTTCTTCATTCAGTCATGTTATGCCATATCAAGCTTGGTATTGATACCATTATCGAAACAGCCAGGAGAGCTAAAAGTTGTAGGCGGTTAAATACGCTCAAAGACGCCGAAGTTTGATAAGAAATGCTTCACCTCTATTAAGGCAGTAGTAAAAATTTTGGAAACTTTTTTTCTCCACTCCAGTTGTTTTTTTTACCCGTCAGTTTGCCACCTCGCGCCTCAACTGTGCGCTGTAGTGAGTCCTGCTCTCGGTTACAACTTGGCCTCACGCTTGGCACGCTGTGAACCTCGAGGGAACAATGAAGTTGGCCTGGCTAGTGTTAACCTTATTACGCTCATGGGTGGCTGCGTAAGGCCCGATCAAGGCATTCTGACTGCAGACGGAAAAGGTTAAGTGGCATAACTCCTCTTGACCTTAGGAAAGGACAGCCTCGCTTTACGCAAAAAGAGCCCAGCAATAGCAATTTGTTTATCTGCCTCTGCCAGCATCTCATCTGTTATAATTATATTACACTATTATCAAAGTATACTCCAAAAACAAATTTCAGAAACTTGCCTGCCGTTGTAGTGTAATTCCCGATCACATTAAAGTCGTTTAGTGCAGTTGCAACCAATAGGCATTGTACATAATCTATGCGCAGACTCAACCGTCAAACTGTGCAAAATGTTTCTTGCCGACCAACCATTTCAATCACACTGCATCCATCGACTGCTACGCGTGACATTCTTTAAGTTGCTGGCTCAAATCAGACAGTGCAAGTGGTTTGGTAATTCTATTAAAAATGTTTCTGTTATTGGCCTTTTGTTTATAATTACAGCGTGAACAACAACCGCCGTGCGACTCATTAGTTAACATGTTTGCACACGTATGACCTCACATTATGGTTTCATGAGCTCTCTTGAATGTGAGAGTTCGGCGATTATGGCGGAAATTCTTATGGCAGAAGATACTAAAGACGTTATTGTTTTTCGGGATAACTGAAAACAGATAATTTTGTCGGTTTCTCTGCCTGTCTGTCTGTCGCAATATTGAGCCTCGCGGCAAAAGTTTAGGTACTTGCTGAATTCCTAGCCATCTTGAACTGGTGGCTGTTTCCATATTTGCGAACACTGTCAATACGTAATTATTATTTCGTAATTGAAAATTGCGGGATGGTGTATAGTGGAATCGTTGGTAGATATGATGAAAAGAATAGTGTATATGGTAGAAATAACAGTGGATATGCTGGATGCGGTAGTGGTCATAATGTTTGATAATCGCGAGAGTGGTGAAAATGGTGGCAGATGGTGGTGATGGAGAGCCACAGGTGGTAATATCAGTGAAAAATGCCTAAGCAACGTTGCTTGTTGGGCGAGTTGGAACAGATCAACTTATAACGCACGTATTCTTGCTTTGTTTTTGCTTTTTCTTGCTTTGCCTGTGTACCTATACGTGTGTCCCCATCTATTAAATTTTAGTTGGAAGATTGCGCTGCGTCCTCGGTACTCTCGCTCATTTGTTGTCTGCTTTTTTTGATGCACTGCATTATGAATAGAAAATGCCACCTGATGATGGCGAGGCAAAACAGACGCACAGATGGACACACGTCTGAACGTATCAATGGACGCAGTGAACAGAAGCAAAAACAAAATAACTGAGAGTATCTAGGATGGACGCACAGACGGACACACGGACGGAAGAATGAATGCTTCGCCCCACTCACCATCATTCGCTCTGTTTATATGCTGTGATGTTTTTACGAATAAATTTTGCAACACTTTCTTTGTGGAAGCTCGTCACTGTGACTCTGACGCTAAAGAGCCGTTTTGGGATCCAGCATTTCCAGCATCTCCAGCATCCAACGTACGCCACAATGAACGATGTGTCACCAAGAATTTCAGCACCACAATTCACTAAATGAGTGGATGTTGCAATCCATATTTTCTATGGTGGACATATTTTCAGTGCGATGGTGTATTCCTTAACTAGCGTATACATAGATAGGTGATTCTAGAGACCCTAGTGTTGCTTAGGCTGCACTGAAAATGTGACGCTATGCAAGAAAGAGATCCACAGAGGTATAGTCTTTTGACGGCATTCACAGTGAAGCACGCAGATAGACTGCCAACTTTTAGTCCGTATAGGGATGGAATAATAAAGGTGGTGGAAGATCGGAGTGGAGTGGTAGGGGTGCAGACGGAACAAAATAATACTGAATGCTGCCATTTGAAAGTACCTCATTTCAGATATATTGTATATGAATAATCTCTGGAGCAGATTTGGCGGAGTGGTTACAGCAACATATTGTTTCTGATTAGCCGCCTGACTCAAATCTGGACACTGATTCTCAAATTGGAGCTATTGAACTGCAGGTATGCTTAAAATAGAGTGACGCAATGAGTTACCTCACAAATGGAAACGCTTGAGTACCATTTTTTTCTGCTTACCTGGAAAAAGCATATTTAGTTGCAGTAGGCATATAATTGTGCCATTTAGCTTTCACAAGCATTTTATTTTCATGAAGACGTTGGTAGCAAGCAAGGCGTTCGCGGGCCGCATGCAGCCCTCGGGACGCGTGATTAAGACCTGTGGTCGACGTTATGGGATAAAACCTCGTTTCGTAGCACGTGTGACAGTTTCACAGCATTAACTCGCTTATTAACTCGCTTATTAACTCGCATTAACTCGCTTGATTGCTATGTCGCTATCGTCTGGAAAACTTCCAGACGACTGGAAAATAGCCAAAGTAGTACCCATTTTTAAATCCGGAGATAAGAACTCACCTAAAAATTATCGCCCAATCTCGCTCACATGCATATGTTGCAAACTCCTCGAACACATAATCGCCTCCCACGTATACAGTCACCTCGAGACTAACAAATTCTTCTTTTCAAACCAGCACGGATTCAGAAAGGGCATGTCATGCGAAACACAGTTACTAGAATTCACTACAGACATTCATTACAACATAAATAATGGCCTACAGACTGATTGCATATTTCTTGATTTCGCCAAAGCATTCGATCGTGTCGCCCATTGTCGCCTTATTTCAAAATTATCTGCCCTCCGATTAGACTCCCTCACTTTATCTTGGCTACGCAATTTTCTGTCACTTCGCAAGCAGTTCACAATCGTTAATAATTCTTCCTCTCCCTCTTCGTATGTCTCTTCTGGCGTCCCACAGGGGAGCGTTCTTGGCCCATTACTTTTTCTTATCTACATCAACGACCTCCCAACTAACATATCATCGCATATCAGAATCTTCGCTGATGACTGCATGCTCTACAGACCTATAAACTGTCCTAACGATCACTCCATCCTTCAAGATGATCTGAACACTATTTCTAACTGGTGCAGCACTTGGCTTATGAGGTTGAATACTAATAAGTGTAAAGTTGTTTCTTTTGGACGTAAACAGGTCATATCTAACTTCACTTACCATATGCAATGTGACAGGCTCTCCACGGCGACTTCTTACAAGTATCTTGGCATCCACCTTACACCAGGGCTTTCCTGGTTTGATCACTTCACTAACGTTTGTGCAAAAGCCTCCAAAACATTGGGGTATTTACGCCGAAACCTTCGTCGTTGTCCCACTAACATTCGCAAAATGTCATACCTAACTTTCGTCCGCCCGCAACTTGAATATGCCTCATCTGTTTGGTCCCCTTCCGCTCAGTATCAAATTAACATGCTGGAAACAATCCAGAACAGAGCCACCCGTTACATTTCTAGAAACTATGACATCAATTCCAGTGTGACTCAGCTTAAACTCCATCATTCCCTCCAAGCATTAAATGTTCGTCGTCACGTGTCCTTGTTATGCCTATTTCATAAGTACGTCTACAGTAACAAAACATCGTCGTTGCACCTTCAACGCCCGCTCTACACGTCACGCAGATTACATAACCATCTCAGCTTCACTCGCATTTTTGGAAACACGAACGCGTTCAACACATCCGCACTACCACAAGCCATCCGCATGTGGAATGATCTTCCCGACGATATCGCCTCTGATAGCAACCCCAACACGTTTCGGCAAAAAGTTCAGACGCATTTCCTTAATATTTCATCTTGACGTTCTTTTACTTCTTATCCGAGGGTTTTTATGTTACGGAGTGTTCTTATATACTTCATCGCCATGTTTACGTATTGCTGACTTATTGCTTTGTTAATTTTTTTTGTTATTACTAACCGACATTGTACCGTATTTATTTTGAAATTTACATGCGATTTTTCACTGTAACCCCCCTTACTCAATGCCTTCTGGCCTGTAAGGTATTTTCAATAAATAAATAAATAAATACGTTCCCAAGGTTATTCATCATGTCGTAATGACGCTGAGCAACCGCAGCACCCGGTGGCAGGCGTTGCGTCACCCCACGTGATGCATTGCGGAAATTCGTTGCAGCAGTGCTCGTTTTCAGCAATGTTGTCTGGTGCTAGCGAGCAAACACGAGAATACTCATAGCAAAAGAAGCCTAAGGCAAACGGGAGGAGGAAACACTATGAGTAGGGTTACAGCAGTTTGCCGCAAGCATTAAGCGTTTTTTTTTCTCGCGTACGCATGGCAAGCCTTTGTACTGTATAGGTTAAGGCTTTAGACTGTCGACCCGCAGGTGGTGGGATCAAATCTCGACAGCGGCAGTCACATTTTTGATCGAGGCAAAAATGCTCGTGTGTTTAGATTTAAGTGCACGTTAAGGAACCCGAGGAGGAGGACTTTCACTGAACCCTCCACTACGTGTCTCCCATAAGCATATTGTAGTTTTGGGACAATGCACCCACATAAAATATTATATGCCGTACCATCGAGTGTGCTGAAAGCTACACACCCATGATAAAATGACAAGATGCGCCTTTTCGTCAGCGTGCATTATCAATATCAGCACTTTCTTTTCTGTGTCTCTTCGAACGCGCCATGTAATTTCAGTGTGATCGCGAGCGCGATCGTGTACGCGTGGCTACATCACGATGTGACCATTGTAAGTATAGAGCTCACGATCGTCAAACGAGCCAACAGTCATAAACGTGGGGTATATCTCTTCATTTTTGAAGCTATGAGGCTGCCATTTTTCGCTGGATGAGATTGAATTCTGAATTTTAGGCTGTGTGCTGAGCAATAATGTCTTGCTCGAATCTTCGTACTAATTCATGCTACCAATGTTCAGCATTTTTTATGCATGCTGAAAAAATGTTTCAAGGTTCTTTTAATGATTGAAGCTGCAAGACTTAATGAAGGACCGTATGGAAAATACAACCTTTAGGCAGTTGGGCTTGTGGGGTGCTCAGCCTACCTGCAAAGTTGTTTCACATCAAGGTGGTCACCCATGGCGCTGTGTTCCTCCAGCTCAGTGGGGGTGTCAGTCATGCCACCTAGGGGCAATGCCAACACGGCATCGCGAGGAGTGCAGCTGTGCCTCATTTGTCGGAGACTCCACTGTCAGGCGATTGCCATATGCAACTCGTCCGTACAGTCAATATTGCGACTTGGTTTCCCGGACTGCCGCGGGTAATTGCGAACTTCAGTAACACCGTATTCGAATCGCATTGTATTATATGCTTTCGAGTGGGCTATATTGGCATGGTATTCAGCTATGCGTAATGGCGCTGTAGTTTTTTCAACACTAAGCTGGTGGGCTCATTGTTGCGTAAGGTGCCTAGTTGCATATGAATGTCCATGTGATTATTACACTAGTGTTCGTACTGTGCCTGTTTGTGCTACGAGGAGCTCTTCAAAATCCTGTGGCTTAAAGGAAGGATATGGTGTGACTAATCGTAGTTCTCAAATGTTTCTATTTATTTTAGCGATGTTCGCGAAGATAGTGACATTCGTTATTATTGCTATCTGCTTAACCGATGAGAAACGCCAACTTTCGATAGAAACAGTATACCTGGTAGCCTATCACAAGTGATCTTTTGTGCTTTTTTTGCCTTTGTTTTGCTCCAACAGTTCATATTTTCGGTTGCTCGTGTACGCAGCAATGGTATTCTCCTGATGCTCATTCAAATGTAGGCCTTCTTAAAGTAGGTACTAGTAACACATTAAGGAATGAAATTAGATCAGCAGCCTCCATTCATGTCAAGCAGCCAGCATTGGAAAGTATATTTGCTGCAGAGCCTGCGTCCACTCTTTTACGCTTGTATTGGCATACACTACTTCACATTTTAGACTTCAAATGTTGTTCAGAAAATTCAAACAGGAACATCACGAGTCGGAAAAGTCTATCTATATGCATAAGCAAGACAGTCGATACCTGAACATGTGCAGCCCTTAACCAATCGTGAAGACGGTGTTACGTGAGTGCACTCAGTGCTCTATGATGATCGAAAGGCCGCAACGACCACAAAGATTCAGAGCCACCGTGAGATGATGGAATCGGTACTAAAGCGCGTGGCCTCAAATCGGGCATGCGTTGTCACGCTGACTGCGTGTACGTCAGACGCCATGCCTTCATGTGAATGGGCAGCTTTGTGCCCGAAATAGATGTTGCACAAGAGAAGCTGCCATGATTGGAACATTATCTATACACTTTCGAAAGTTTGAAACCTCTAAGTAGCAAAGGACTTCGTCGTTGATTGCTATGTTTTGAACTGTATATTTTCTATTGTTCGGCTTCAAATAGGTTCTCAAGCAGTTACCGCTCAACATACGTAACGATATATGCTTGCTGCCAACCTTTACTAGCAAGTATCACTGCTCAGTAAATGAAATACACGTAATTAGACTGCGAAAGGTATTCCTCCTCCATTGTGAAAATACTAAAGTGTTTTGGCGCCTTCGTTGCATCATTGCGCTGATATGAAATACACAAAAACACGCAATTCAGCACTTTTTCTGTCGCACAAGACGGAAGACTGGCAGGATGCCTACGGAGGGAGTTGCTTCTATTGACATTCTTTCTTTTTCAGAGCTTCACTTGCCCTATGGCATTGTTTCATATCACTGCACCAGTCGAGTAGTGATCAATAATATGTGCGCTGATTGTCAATATGACGACATCGTTCTAGGCTGCCTTATACGGTCTCAATATTTTGGCGCAACGTGCACTAAAACGTCTACCTTCTGCCTCCCGGCAACTGTTTCTTGTAAAATGGCAAACTGAGTAGAAACACAGACAAGAAATAGATATGGTTGCACGAACACGCAAGTAGGTTTGTAGGAGCTTTGTCGAATGGTCACGTACAGTTTCGAAAGGCCAACAGAAATCATCTAAGTGTTTTTCTCGTGGAGGTTCATGGATCGTCTTGCAGTATATTAGAAAAGCAACTTTTCTACGTGCCTAATAACACCATTCAATGTGTACACCGACGTTGCAGGCGTGCACAGTCTTGAATCTCCAGTATACACTTCGGGAGACTTGGGACACTTGAAAGCCCGCAAAGATTGTCTATAGCCGTCTGTAATTTGCAAGCGACTTCCATACAACGATTGCCACAAAATCAGTAGACCGCTAATAAAATTGAATATCGAAATGTGGCGTCCATAAATTTGTTGTAAACAAAACTCCAAAACGGCCCTATGTGAAACCTGCAAGCGGCTGTGCAACTGGCCAGAATTGATGTATAGGCAACTCGGGAAGACTTGGCATGGGAAGACCACAAGCGGCTATCAGGAGTAAAGTTCCTTATGGGGTAGTCTTGTTTATTTGTGTTGGCGTTAGCGTTGTGAGCTGTAACCACCACTGACTATGAATATGACGCTGATGACACTGAATAACAAACACGTTCCAGGCCACAAATTCACTTTCTGCCATCACGTCACCACAATTGCCAGATAGGCCATGACGATAACAATCACTCTGATGACCACGACGATGATGACAATGGTGATTACGGAAATATACTGGCTAGTGCAGTGGATGAGGCCCCTGAATGCTCTATGGTGCCTTTCCTATGACTGCAAACAACGAAGAACCACAAGGGGAACGTATCCAGTCATCGTCTTTGCATTTTCAGGCTAGATACGATATCACTAATCAGTGTTAATAATGGCAAAATGAAATTCAAAACTCAACGCTACACACCAGTTATCACCAACAAACATTGAATATAACTGTACATGGCTAGGCACTCATCTATATTTGTGAGTGGACAATGTCACGGATGATTTATGGTAACGTGGAGCAGTCCCACTGCTTAGTCCACTCATCATATCACTCAACTTCGTCGACATGCCGAGATTTCATTTTATTTGTTTTTTTGTGGACGTGAGCTGCTCTTCAAACTGCACCTGGCTGCCATCATATGACAAATATTGAGATGAAATTGTGATGTATAAGGCTGTGATTGCGTGAGCAAAACCTGATTACTGATTTGCTTCATAAGTTTTTTTTTCTGTAAGCAACGTGTTCCTTCCTGATAACACTATATGGTATACAAATGTGAATAATTCCATTGCGGAAAATAAATGCTTTGGCTGTTTCTATCTGCCTGTCATTCTATCTAGCCTGCCACGCCTCGGCACACTCTTGGTCGTCTACATAACAGTACATGTCAATATTGGTACACAAATATAACAGGTGCCTCACGAACACTAGTAATAGTTGACCGCACAATTAACACGAAATACATGTACCATAAACGATAAAATAACCGGTAAATTAAACGATACAATGCCGTAATGCTACTAGACAATGACCTTGAAAACTATGTAGTAATCATCAAACATTTAAAGAAGATGTACTGCCGACCAAGCTGCTGAATTACGACGGCTGGTGCTTTTTTGAAGCAGGTAGATTGGTGAAAGAACATAGAGAAACACGCGTTTAAGCACTTCTACTTTCGCACAAGACGGGGGGCTGGCAGGATGCCTACGAAGGGAGTTGCTTCGATTGCCATTCTTTTTTTCGGAGGTTCACTTCCCCTATGGCAATGCTCCATATTACTCCACCAGCCAAGTATGACGAATAATATGTGCACTGATTGTCAACATCACGACATCGTTCAGAGATTATATTGCAGGCTTCAGCATTGACTGTCTTACAGAAAACGCGCCTTGGTATTTTGACTACTGCCAGTTAAAATATTTCTTAAATGCCTGAACCTTTCTTTGTCTTATCTAGCTCGACTTGCCACTCCCCTCCCCTTCCAGAAAATGACCGCCACGTGAGACAACAAAACAACTCACACCCAACCAACAACGAACACGCGAACGCCTTAAATTGATTTTAGACTAGAATTTCTTTAGACTTCCGACGAAGCGTTTGGATGGGATAAAACTTTTTTAAGAGAAACAGAAGAACCAAAGTCACCTTGTCTGCAGTGCACTTTTGTTTTCGATTTGATAGCAGCACTATGCGTCATACCATTGGAACCTCAAGTTAGTTTGAAAAACAGTGAAGTATTCGACGTCTTTTCGTTTAAGGCGAAGTAAATGCTGTTGGCGAGGAACGACTTTAATCGAATTTAATTTCGTACAGTGAAATCGGTAACTCAGTGTACGCTGCACATGACTGCCCTTCAACTGAAAAGCCACTTTGCGATCTTTCTTTTTTTCACTGAATGTACCAACTAATTTTAATTCAATAGTACCACTTCATGGCACTCGTCTCCTTGTTTTTTATTGCATAACTGTCAAGAAAAAGGGGTCTCGAGAATACTTTTGCATTTTAGCCACTGCGTGATAGCACAAATAATAATATTTGAATGTAATATTCAAACCAATACATATACTTTTAAAAAGTTGATGTTCAGGTGCCCATGTAACTTATCGAGGAAGTTGATTTCATGCTCTGAATATTTCTGCCACAGTAGCTGTGCTCATGTACTTGTAATAGTTGTCCTAACAATGGAGGTGTGGGCGTTTGCCAAAAACGGCACATAAATAAAAAGATCTTACGTAACCCCACTCGAAGAAATATTTCCCATAATCTCTAGAAATAACAAGATTTGTCCTACAACGCGGATGCAGAGTTCTGTCATACACTAGTTTACCGTTTATACTCAAGGGAAGCTGCACACTTTACGCTGGAGCACAATGTTCGAAAAAAATATGCTCCCACTGATGACAAACACGCTTAAAAACATTTAAAAAGCATTTCGTTATGTAGAGTAAACTAGTCATATAATTTAACAGTTTCCATGGCTGATGGCAATTAGGCATCAAAGGCCAAGTTGCAAAAGAGCTCTCGAACATTCGAGCCGATGTTCGGAGTTTACCAAGACACATCCAGGACGACAAAGACACTGAGGTTACGGGTACACGTCACTGCAATACACAATTTGAGAAAGCTATTTTACAAAGATCAAACCTAAGCTCGTTTCTTTGTATACTGTTCCAGTTTTAGGCACAAATGCGCCAGTGGAAGAGCATTTTACTATTGGCATTAAAGCCCATGTGGAGCATAAATCAAGGTCTTAGGATCTTTTTTTTAATTCTGCTCTTAATTGTTTGTTTCAGCTTTGAAGCGCCTAATAGGGCCTTCGACACTCCCACAGCAACTTCTTCGTTATTCATCGAAAGTGAAAACGATGGTTGACATTGATGTGTTGAAGTTATACTCACATTTGGCAAGCATGCAGGAGGAGACCGTCATCAAAGCACTCGCTTTTGTAGCGGAAAGGACCAGTTCTTCAAGTTCAATAACAGCAGCGAACTTTTCTTTTCACTCTACGGTTCCTTTAGTTCTTTCCGTGGCGTCATAAGAGAAGCTAAGACGTCCGCTGCAATACACATTTGTTCGTCCGCTGTTTGCTAGATGCCACTTGAGGTTTGTGTACACACACGGGCAAACACCCAAGCCATGTAGAACTGCGTTGTAAGAACTATAGTAAAAGCCAAGCTAATTTTAGTGCTTACGTATCTCAAATGCAAAATTAAAAATAACAATAGTGAGCTTTACAGATGAAAGACCTCCAATGTCCTAGATGGCTTCCAGCATGCCTTCTTCCGCAGGTTAGTTGACTAAACCTGATTGAGCAGCGAAGAGTAAGATATTGAAGATGAGCTGCAAACTGCGTGGTTCGCATACACGAATAAACAAATATAGTAAGTATTGAAATGGTAGTGTTAGCTACAAACATATCTAATAGCACCTAGGATTCTGTGGGATTTCATAGCGTACATGGAAATGTTGTACAATGCCATCCACACTGTGCAAGTACAACACCTTAAACGACTGAATGAAAAGGTAAGCCAAAAGACGAGTCTTGAGGTTTCTTTCACAGTTTTCCTTCGACTCTAAGGGCATAATACTTGGCATTAGCAAAATATTCAGATATATATGTTTCACAGAAGGAACATTGCTGGGCTGCCTCACGGCTTTAATAAGCAAAAGTAAATAGATAGACGTGGCTCTGATGAGAACATCGATTAGAAATGTGCTTGACGTAATAAATAAAAACTGGTTCATTTAGATACGAATAGCAGTTCAAAACATAGTACAAATAAATTTCAAGCGGTGAATACACATTTTTAGCGCCTGTGGGTCGTTTATACGATTATTCCAAAGCTTTTGGTTTCTTTTTGATATATTGGTGAAAGTTAACCTCAGCGGAGCACTTCGCAAAACTAACCGAGGTGCCTTGACTCTAAATAAATCATCCTATTTGCTTCTTCAGGAAATATTATTCGCTCACTGGTAAATTGACGTTAATTGTAGTCATGCGTTTGCTCATGCGCAATTGATATTCAGCATTTTAAAAATATTCTCTACCTTTTCTTTCTTACACTTTGTACTGCCTGACACAGAAATACATTGAGATCCTTCAAAAGAAGTAGGTAAACCAGGACCTAAATAAGGTACATACTCTTATAAATTAAGGTGTCAAACCTGTATGAATCACTCTCAAGGAGGCTCCCGACAACGTTAACTTCGATTTAGTTAGGTTCAGTTAGCATCAGAACTTCTCTTTTTATTTCTTCAGGAAATCAACGACGATACTATGCCGCCCATTTGAGCACTAGAAATACTTGCTATCAACAAGTTCAACAAGAGCGGTTATTGTACTATTGACGACGAAGTTCTAATGAAGGAGCTGCAACCCACTGTACGACCGTTTCATGAACACACTGGTTCTCATGATTGGAAACGCAATTGGTAGCCGCAACACATCCCAAAGATATCCGTTTAGAGACGATGTGATGCCATATCTGGGATAAGGCAACACTTGTGCTGATAATGGCTTTTTTCGGCTTGTGTATATTGGGCGTCCTACCGAACACCGCACCTTGTGGACTGCACAATGCCATGCAGTCAGCTTTGGATAAGACTACGTGCTTTGCTTTCAAAGGATCTGATCCGTGACTTTTCTCTCCTGCATACTCTGTAGGCCCGGCGTTGAGATGGTCTAACTGGAGTACATCAAGAGCTTGTGAGAGCCAGCACTGTCTTCTCTTTAAAATTTGCTAGACGCTATCGGCACGTGAGTATTTCAGACGTTATGAATATACAGAGTTTGTTATGCCATTGATCAATGCTTTGCTGATCAAAAGATCTGAAGTGAAAGTTGTAACAGGCCACATCTACTCATTTTCCCCTTGCGAAGTTGATGGAATTTAAAAGTGCAGGATGTACACATCCACAAACTACAATTACCTATTTTTGTTTGCTGAACCTCACGTCATTCATCTAAAAAGTTCTCCTAAAAGGTGTTGGTCCTATCCAAAAAATATATTACATTCTAAGGCAGACTTACACCTAAAGGCAGTTGGTTCATTTATCAAGTGATAAACAGGTGTGTTCATGATTCTCAAACTTATGGATTTTTATCACTATATTAAGAAACTTCACTTAGCTGAAAACATTTTAACGCAAAATATTGATTACACTGATAGTCGTACATAGCTAAATATTACATAGAAATATCAAAGTAGAATATTTTGGTAGAATATCAGGAAGCATTTGCAGCACAATAATTGCAGTAAACAGTTAGACGTGGGAAATTTTATACGACGACTTTTCTTTATTATATAGAAGCAAAATGTTGTACTTAAAGAGTCAGTCGTACTATTGGAATGATTATTCTTTAAAAGGGCGTGCGAAATGAAGAATTCCGCCACGTGGCCAAAATTAATTGTTTCTCGAAATTCTCACAAATCTCTGTATTTAATGCTAGACGCCAGTATAGTTGTTTGGGGTACTTTCCTAATGGTCGCCAATGTGACTGCGCCATTTGATGTGGTATAACGTATTAACGTCACATTCGCAAACCGACATAAGCCAATGCTGTCATAAACTTCCTTATGTTCCGCATATATTTTTCACATAGCGTTCACAAACTTGCAGTCGAAGCAGACTACAGACGAAGTATTACCTTCATTCTCCACTATAATGTGCCTATCGGAAACATGACCGAACCTCTGAGGTATTTGGCAGCGCTATAAAAATACAGCGACCAAGGAACGACGGCAAATTGGACCTAATAAACAGTGGCATCTTGTAAAGGATGTGTATCGTCTTTCCATGCATGAAAAGAACAGAATTTACTTATAACCGAATTTTTATTTCAATGATACATGCAGCTGTATATAATGAACACTTTGACGCTATTCTTTTTTTCATGAAACAGCTACTTGTCGGTATGCATCACATTGCTGTTTTTGCGCAGCCAAGAAATAAAAAAAAACAAGAATGTATTCGTAAACGTTTCAATTACAACAGCATACAAACTTATATCGAAGATATATATTGCTTGTTCTGTGTGGCATTCCACATGACACAATCAATATGGTATACAAATGAAATATAAAGGTCGCATAACTACGGTGAATAAATCTTCAAAGTTCAAACTGCAAACTCCTGCACTCGATAGGACATATCATAAGCAAGATGCTGCTTCCTATCAATCGTTTGGAATCGACGGATCAATGCTGCCAATGTCAGTTTTTATTAACGCCCTCGTATTTAAATTGTCAGTGCATGTAGCTATCATTCCTAGTGTAGAGAGGAAGAAGAATATGTGCCGCAGTGGGTCACGCTTTTAGGAAGAGGAGCCGAGCGCGAGCTGTTGCCCCGAGCGTTGTGTATCCTGCGTCGGTTCCTGCCGCCCGGTTCCCGCATCAATAGACCTGCTGTGCAAGCACTACTTGTGCCAATAAACCCCGTTCCAGAGTGGTGGAGGTGCTGGGTAACTGAACCTGGAACTCCGCAACCGGAAACTACCTGCCATCCCAGACATGGCTGAAGAAACCATCCAGCAAGGTACGACCCAGCCTCCGATGGTCATCGTTCCCACTGCGCTACGCGTACGCGATCCACCTTTTTTCGACGGTACTGGTGAGCAAGACGTCGAAGATTGGCTGTCGACATTTGAAAAGGTAGGCGCAAGCAACAAGTGGGACGACCCTTCGAAGCTGCAATATGTACCCTTCTACCTGAAAGAGGTGGCTAGTCTCTGGTTTAACAACCACCAGTCGGAATTTGCCACTTGGGGTGCCTTTAAGCTACGCATTGCAGATGTGTTCGGTCGCCCCGAGGTACGCAAGCTCCGTGCCGAACAACGCCTACGGGGACGCGCACAGCTTCAAGGAGAAGGCTTCACAAGCTACATCGAGGATGTGCTTGACTTGTTCAAGCGCCTTGACCCTTCAATGATTGAGGCAGACAAGATCAAACATATTTTGAAGGGGATAGACAACGACGCCTTCCAGATGCTGCTGGCCAAGGGCCCACGTACCGTGTCCGAACTCGCCACTCTTTGCCAGAGCTTCGAGGAGTTGCGCAAACAACGAGTCACGACACGGCGTCCAGCGGCAACCGATGAAACTCTCGCGGCATTGAGCCTGGGTGGAGACCACAGCACAATAATGTCCGAAATCAAACGATATGTGTGCGAGGAGGTGGCCCGACAACTTTCGTGCCTGTCGTATATACCGGCAACGGAACCCTCTTCTGAGAGTCTCGCGCCCGCCATCAGGCAGGTAATACAGGCGCAGGTCTCTGAGGCATTGCCGTCCGTCTCTCAGACAGCACCCGTCACCGCGCCATTGACTTATGCTGCTGTTGCTGCTACTCCACCACGACCTCCGCTTGGGCTGACTCCCCAGCCTGTACGAGTATCAACGACGCCATTTCCAGCAACACAACAGCGCTATAACGGAAACCCTTGGCGCAGAGTTGACAATCGCCCGATCTGTTACGCATGCGGATATCCAGGTCACGTGGCGCGCTTCTGTCGCTGGCGCTTCGCAACGGGTCCGGCTGCACCTCCGAGGTACCCTGACTACTCTTTACCGGCCCCGTACAACGCGCAACGAGAACTGCCACGTCAATGCGACCGACAATCAGTGGAACGCGACCCGCCACCAACCGAACTAGACCACCGCCCTGCTGCCGACTACCGATCATTCGGTCCCCGTCGCTCATCCTCACCACGCCGCTACCGTTCTCTGTCCCCTCTGCGTCGCCGACCGAACCCTGTAGAGACGGAAAACTGACTGCCGCAGCTCCGGAGGCACGAGCTGCGAAATCGGCGCATTGTACAAGTCCTCGCCCGTCCCCCACAAACGTTCTGGAAGTGTTTGTTGAAGGTATACGAACTCTTGCACTTGTTGATACGGGTGCCGCCGTATCTGTGATGAGTCAGAAACTCTGCCGTTCGATACGAAAAGTAATGACGCCGCCTTCCGACGTTTTGCTGAATACCGCGAGTGCGCAACCACTTCGACCAGTCGGAGCATGTACGGCGAGAGTAAACATTCAATACGTCCTGTACCACATTGAGTTTCTCGTGTTGACCACTTGTGCCCACGACATGATACTTGGATGGGATTTTTTGTCACGCCACCACGCCGTAATTGACTGCGCTCGCGCGCAGGTGGAATTATCTGTGTTTTCGGATGCGCCATCTACCGACAATGAGTGCATTCACCTGGGCAAGCTTCTTGTTGCTTCCGACGTTGATGTTCCTCCTCTTAGTGCCATCGTTGTCCCCGTCAATCGCACTGAATTATCCGGCTCTACCGTTGTGTTCTCGCCATCTGACGTTTTCAGTCGCCGCCACGGTACGTCCCTGCTATACGCCGTTCTGCCACCTCACCAGGATACTTCCGGAATTGTCGTTTGCAATCCTAGCTCATGCCCTCTCACCTTAAGAGCTCACGAAACACTGGGCTATGTTCATTCTGTTGATGACAACGTTATTGTTCCTATTGAGTCCCACGACCCTGGCCAGCAACTTCAACTGAACGCCGTTACTCCTCTTTTCACGCCGGATGACTACTCCTCGAATATCTTCAATCGTTCCATCGACAGCAAGCTTCCTCCGGATCAACGGGACCAGCTAATGACCCTTCTCCATGAATTCCGAGATTCATTTGACCTTCCTCAAAAGGCACTGAGTCAAACTAACACCGTCGCTCACACAATCTACACTGGAACGCACCCTCCTTTGCGGCAACGCCCCTACCGCGTATCACCCAAGGAACGAAGTTTAATTGCAGAACAGGTGGATGATATGCCTTCAGCGCGGCGTCATCAAACCATCTTCTAGCCCCTGGTCTTCACCTGTGGTGCTAGTGAAGAAAAAAGACGGTTCGATTAGATTTTGTGTCGACTACCGGCGGCTGAACAAAATTACCCGGAAAGATGTATACCCTCTTCCCCGCATCGACGACGCTATTGATTGCCTACAAGGTGCCGAATTCTTTTCTTCGGTGGACTTACATTCAGGTTACTGGCAGGTTCCGATGGCAGAGTGTGACCGTCCCAAAACAGCATTCGTTACGCCGGATGGCCTATACGAATTCATGGTTATGCCATTCGGTCTGTGCAATGCACCTGCAACGTTTGAGCGAATGATGGACAGCATTTTACGCGGCCTTAAATGGCAGATATGCTTAT
Organism: Rhipicephalus annulatus; assembly: GCA_013436015.1. Taxonomy (NCBI): domain Eukaryota; kingdom Metazoa; phylum Arthropoda; class Arachnida; order Ixodida; family Ixodidae; genus Rhipicephalus; species Rhipicephalus annulatus. The sequence goes on along the minus strand of WOVY01010300.1, from coordinate 20,467 downwards.
GTTACCTCGATGATGTTATTGTATTTTCTCCTGATTTCCCTACCCACGTCGACCGTCTGCGCACCATTCTTCAGTGTCTTACCAAGGCAAACCTCCAGCTTAACCTAAAGAAGTGCCGCTTTGGGGCTCGCCAACTTACGATACTTGGTCACGTTGTGACAAAGGATGGAATTTACCCCGACCCAGACAAACTTCGAGCCGTAGCAGACTTTCTGAAGCCTACTTCACTCAAAGAACTTAGGAGCTTCATCGGCTTGTGCTCGTATTTTCGTCGTTTCGTCCACAACTTTGCAACAATAATAGCCCCACTGACACAACTACTGAACAGTTCAGCTAATCTTTCTAACTGGAACTCGGCATGTGACGAAGCTTTCCTTACACTGCGCCGCCTACTTACGTCCCCACCGATTTTACGCCATTATGACCCAAGTGCCCCCACTGAAGTGCACACAGATGCCAGTGGCGTTTGTCTGGGAGCAGTACTCGCGCAACGAAAGCCAGGTATTGCAGAGTACGTCGTCGCATACGCAAGCCGCGCACTCACGAAAGCGGAGATGAACTACTCTGTAACTGAAAAAGAATGCCTCGCAATCGTTTGGGCGTTAAGCAAGTTTCGTCCTTACTTGTACGGACAGAGTTTCGACGTTGTGACCGATCACCATGCACTTTGTTGGTTGGCGTCGCTAAAAGATCCTTCAGGTCGCCTTGGACGTTGGGCTCTTCGACTACAAGAATTCGACATTCGTGTCGTCTACCGCTCAGGACGAAAACACTCTGATGCGGACGCCCTCTCACGATCACCAGTGAGATCCACCGCAGACCTGCATTCGGACACCAACTTCTTCATCGCTCCCATTTCCGTCAAAAGCATGTCGTCTGAACAGCGGAAAGACCCATGGATAACATCTCTCCTTAACATTCTTTCCGACTCTTCAACGTCTGCGTACACACGCGCTCTTCGCCGCCAAGCCACACATTTCGCGATACGGGACGCGCAACTATACCGCAGAAACTACCACGCGGATGGTCGTAAATGGCTTTTGGTTCTACCACGCCACATGCGATCTGATGTCTGTGCGTATTTTCATGCCGACCCACAACATGCTCACGCTGGTGTGTTTAAAACATATCAGCGGATCTGCCAGCGTTACTACTGGCGTGGTATGTACACTTTTGTACGAAAATACATTCGGTCTTGTTCATTATGCCAACGACGAAAGACAGCTGCCCATTCACCCGGATTATTACAGCCTCTACCGTGTCCGGCGCACCCTTTCGACCGCGTTGGTATCGATCCATATGGTCCCCTTCCTTACACTGCCACTAGAAATCGATGGATCATTGTCGCCGTCGACCATCTGACGAGGTATGCTGAAACAGCTCCACTACCTACGGCTGGTGCACGTGACGTAGCCAATTTCATTTTGCGACGCTTCGTACTGCGTCACGGGGCACCACGTGAACTGCTAAGTGATCGAGGGCGTGTCTTTTTATCCGAAGTTGTACAACAACTCTTTCAGCCATGCCGCACGGTGCTACGCACCTCTACAGCCTACCACCCGCAGACCAACGGTCTAACTGAGCGCTTCAACCGAACGCTAGGAGACATGCTCGCCATGTATGTCAATTCCGACCAATCAAACTGGGATGTCATTCTCCCATTTGTGACCTATGCGTACAACACCACGACGCAGTCAACCACAGGCTTCTCGCCTTTTTTTCTTCTATATGGGCGTGAGCCATGCTCCACCCTTGACACCATTTTGCCGTATCGTCCCGACGTCTCAGAGTTCAGCCCTCTTTCTGAAATTTTGCACCACGCTGAAGAGTGTCGTCAGTTGGCCCGATCATTCACCTCGGACAAGCAAGCATTCGAAAAAGACCGCCACGACCGCGACCAGCAAGTCGAGACTTTTGCCGTGGGCTCGCTTGTCTGGCTTCGACTGCCCTTCCACTCCCAAAGTCTGTCCGCTAAGTTTGCCCCCAAGTTTCACGGTCCTTATCGCGTCGTCGAACGTCGATCTCCTGTCACATACGTGATCGAGCCGATCACGCCATCTACAGACAGGCGATGCCTTGGTCGTGAGACTGTCCACGTGAGTCGTCTCAAGCCATATCACGACCCACTCCTAATCTCGTCACCTTGACTTGCCAGGATGGCTCGTCTTCGTCGCCGGGGTATTGTAGAGAGGAAGAAGAATATGTGCCGCAGTGGGTCACGCTTTTAGGAAGAGGAGCCGAGCGCGAGCTGTTGCCCCGAGCGTTGTGTATCCTGCGTCAGTTCCTGCCGCCCGGTTCCCGCATCAATAGACCTGCTGTGCAAGCACTACTTGTGCCAATAAACCCCATTCCACTAGGAATATATGAACAGCCAGTCACCTTTGGAGCGTGCCTGAACACCATGGTTCACGGTATATAGATATGGGCCACATTTGTACGCAGTATATTCAATGAACTGCTTGCAGAAAAAGGACACATGAGGCACCAGATAGAGCTAAGTCTTCCCACGGAACGACGGGCTACCATTTGCGGTTTGAAACCTACTATTATGCTATCCTGCATGGAACGAAGCTAAGCAGACCGCCTTTGTGCTGGATTGTCTTAAAATATCATCAGTGCATTGCCGGGACACGGTAAGCAACTACCATTTATTGTAGACACCGACGCCACTAAAGGTTATCGAACCGAAATCGCGTACATGAAGCAGTACTAGAAGCACTGGGTGGTCGTGGTAGAAGTACACTTGCCATTGGGGATAAATTTTCGAATTGCATCTGTCATACGTAATCCTTTTATGAGAACTCAATTGAGACTTACATTACGTGTGTCCTATGTTAAAGTAACAGTAACCATGCCTTCGAGTAATATTTCATGTTAGCTTAGAAAAGTCTTTCGTTTAGCTTTTGAGGTACTTTTACGACAGAAATAACGATGTTTTTTTTACGTAAATACAATGCTCATATCATCTTCTTGAATTATGGCTGATAAAATGCAGTTCTGACCTATTGCTGGTACATGTACAGCTCTGATAAAGGAAGTTGTATATGTGAACAAGGTGCCAAATTTCAAAATATTTGCACCTGCTAAGTTTTCCAGGCTAACTTTGAAAGCAAATAAGGCTAAACCAGAGCAAAAAAAAGCTGTTATGTATTGTCAACAGGTGACGTAATAGAATGGATACCAGTGATTCATACGATTTAAAGCCTTGAAAAGCCGCGCTTCACTAGCCGTTACCTGAAGTGAACGGCCAGTGACTCTGGTCGTTACTTGAAGGCTTCTTCTGCCTTTCCGTAGGTTTAGAACATCGACTTTGTATTGTGATTTGTTCTCTTAGAATGGTAGTCACGAGATCATCCGCAAAAATGTTTTCATGTTTCATTGTGACAGTGAAGTACCTAAAATATTTAACAAGAAAGAATTATAAAGGGAATCGTAAAACATCTCTTGATATGTAGATTCTATTCGAACTCTGCGAAGTCTCTTTTGTCAAGCGCATAAGAACATGGTTTTATTCGGAAAGCGCGATAAACGCCTCCTTGTGACGCCCGATGTGTTGTAAGTGGCTCATGATTTTTTGTCACCTCTGTTGGCCTCTTCAAACTTACGAGGTCCTTCCACGTCTTTTCTTAGCGTTCTTTGTTTCCCTTCGGATGTGTCATTTATGCTTGTGAAAAGATGTACCTGCAAATCAAACACGTGTAACCCATATTTACATTTTTGTTCAATGATTGGTAACACGTGGTAATGCAGTAGTGCACGCCCACTTTTTTCAAGATTGTTAAACGCTTCGTCCCCTCGGGAGATCGGCTTTGCAGCCAATCTTTCGTCGCACCACGCTCGGTAATACGGCCTAAATTTCCTGTTCCCTGTCAATCCGTTTCTTCCGTTGTAGGGCTAGCCTGCCTCAGTGAATATGAAAGGTTCTCTCAATGAACGTGCTTTTTGCATGTTTAATTGTAGCATGCCCGGGTTATAGTGTTATAGTGTTGTCATCCTATATACATAAAAATGTTTCCCCCCTTTTGTTGATGTACGTACGACAGAGCCAAAAAATCAAAAAGGAACAAGCGCTAGACACTAAATTATGGCTTTATTTGCAGTGGTTCAAATTTTAAAGGTTGCCAAAACTGTGTTTTTACTCCTCGCTTGTATAGTTGCAAAAACAGGATGAGGTGTGCTGCATATCACAAAACCAATCAAGACTCATAGCAACTTACACCACTATGTGTGTTCTATTTTATATACGCGTCTGCATCCTGCTTTCTCACTGTGGGTACATGTTTATCTTGTTTAGATGTGGTTTCAGTATTTCGTGCATCACCGCTCGATATAACGAATGGTACATAAAGAACGAGAACAAAGCAGAATATTCAGGGAACAAAGGCTTGTTAATGACCTAATAACGCGCTGCTGGTCGAGTTGGTGGGTTGTCTGAAAATTTAGAGCAGAGTTTAAAAAATATAGAAACAAAAAACAGGCAGACACGCCCGTCATATCTTGTATCTTGTGTCCTGTCCTTCGGTGCTCTGCTATTTTTTCTATTGAGTGCATGTTGGAAAAACTAAAAAGAAATGGGCGTACATGAGGTGCGTACCAAGAAGGCTGCATAAATACTTGTCATTAAGAGTAATAGAGAAGGTACAAGGGAGAAGCAGGAATCCGCCACGGCGGTGTAGTTGTTATGGTACTTGACCTGCTGCCCGCGAATGTCGTAGGATTGATTCCAAAACGCGGCGGGTATATTTTGCGTGGAGGCGAAAATGCCTCACGCTCACATACCCAAGTTTAGATGAAAGATAAACTTTTAGACCCCGGTTAGTTCTCATTTGTAGTGACCTTCAATATTTATATTTTCTGTCATAATCATCATCGCTTTGGCACCACAAACTCTAACGAATAATGTGGCGTTAGCTGCAATTTTCGTCACGTAGCAAGGCATGTGACGCGAAGAAGATGGAGACAGTGAGGAAAACAAAAGGAAATTATATTGCACAAAAAAAACTATTGCACATACAGTACTATAAGTCGTACACGCACGCGGTTCACACACACAAAAAAGAGTAAACAGTCTCCCAGTCTGTGCCGTAGTCGGGTGCCTTGAAGTGGGACCCGTTGCGTGCTCGGATGCAGTCGTCGCTTCGGTGCCAGGTCAGCATACCACTGTAGAGGGAATCACCAGGTCTAGGTATAGTCGCACACTGTCAGTGAAGTCTGCTCGCTGGACGCGGTCGGCAGCTTCGGTCTTTTCAAGGGTGCTCACCGTACCGGAGATGTCTACAGGACCACTTACTCAGAACTCGTGCCTGGCCACGCCGACACGCCGTGCCGCGAGAACGTCAATTTTTCGAGGACAGGAACCCGGCCTTTCGAACTTTGCGCTTAGTTGCGGGTTCACCCTGGGCTCTCTTGCGTCATCTTGTCGGCGTCCGAACAGCGAGCGTCTCCTATACTTTCTTCAATGGGCGCGCTGCAATGCCCCTTCATTCTTGTCATCTTTGATTGATTGATGTGTGGGTTTTAACGCCCCAAAACCACCATATGTATATGAGAGACGCCGTAGTGGAGGGCTCCGGAAATTTCGACCACCTGGGGTTCTTTAACGGGCACCCAAATCTGAGCACACCGGCCTACAACATTTCCGCCTTCATCGGAAAGGCAGCCGCCGCAGCCGGGACTCGAACCCGCAACCTGCCGGTCAGCAGCTGAGTACATTAGCCACTAGACCTCCGCGGCGGGGCTTTTGTTATCTTTCAGGTGATGTGGCGCTGTCGTGTGCTATGCTCGCATTTTTTTAAGCTACTACATCACCTCACCTCCACTTAAGAAAGTTGTTCCGGTAGAAGAACTTGAGAGCACTGGGGGCACGTTGGTTCGGAGACAGAAACACACATAAGCACGACTGCACACTGAAGCAGTTCCGAGCCCCACACACTGGGCACATTCGGTCACAAAAGTACACACCAGAAAGAAATAGAAACAAGTCACAGAACTAAAGTGTCAACATGCTTGTATCGCGCTGTAAGGTTCACATTCGCAAGCTATTAATACCACTGAGCATCGATTCTTAATGCAGACGTTGCTCACGAAGGTGGCAAATGGCTCATGTAATCTGCACCTATATTGTCGCTGCCTTTTATATACTCGACCGAAATTCGTACTCCATAAGAATGAGGCTCAACCGTAACACGCGATGTTCACATGTTTGGCCAACTTGATGTACACAAGCGGTTTGTGGTCACTCTGTAGAATGAATGTGCGTACAAATAGGTAGATGTGAATTTCCGAACCGCCCACGTAAGAGCCTCTCGCTCTTACGCTTACTGTAGCGTAAGCAGCTTCACGTGCTTGTAGTCTACGGCTTGCGTGTGACACTGTGTGCAGTATTCCTTCATGACGCTGCATGAGTATGGCACCTACACTTCTCGATGATGCATCGGTGCGGAGTACAAACGGTTTTGAAAAATCAGGTGCTTTTAGAATGGGTGGCGTAGATAGCAAAACCTTGAGTCGATGAAAAAACTTCTGTTCTCGTTCTCCCCAGAGGACTTTGTTTGGGGCCCTCTTCTTGGTCAATTCGGTCAGTGGGTAAGAAACTTCAGAGTAGTTGTGCACGAAATCTCTGTAATAACCTGTAAGGCCCAAGAACGAGCGAACTTCTTTTTTTGTTTGTCGATGCTTCGCAGCCTGTATTTTATCGAGTGTTTCGACCTGCGGTCAAATAACGCCTTGCATAACAAGATGACCGAGAAATTTGACTGACTCTTGACCAATCTCGCTCTTTGTTGGCAGAATGGTCAAACCAGCGTCGCGAACTCGCTTGAGAAAAGACTCAAGTATAGCTATACGTTCACCCCAGGTTTCAGTAGCAATGAGCACATCGTCAAAGTAGTAACAAACGTGCGGTATGCCTGCTACCACTTTCCTCATGAGGCGGTTAAACACAGCTGGGGCGGTTTTAATACCAAGCGGCATGGATCTAAATTGATACAAACCTGATTCTGTCGAAAAAGCAGTCATTGGTTTAGAGCCTTGTTCCATGGAAACCTGCCAGTAGCCCTTAGCGAAGTCAACCTTTGAAAAGTTTTTTGCTTGTCCAAGTTGACCAAATATGATGTCTACACGGGGTATAGGCTCGTTATCACTGACTGTCATCTTGTTAAGTTGTCTGAAATCAATGCACAATCGCATCATTTCATCCTTCATCTTCGCAACTACTATAGGCGAACTGTAAGCAGACTCCGATGGATCTATGATGCCTTGTCGCAGCATGTCTGCTATTTCTTTCTGTACCGCTTCTTGAATAGCGAATGGCATAGGGTATGGCCGTTTGCTTACGGGTTTATCCGTGGTCAATCTTAGCTTGCACTATATGAGGTGCGTTTTGCCAGGAACATTCGTAAATACGTTGTCGTGCTTGGTTAATAAGTGGGTGACTTGTACGTGCTGGGTGACTCCGATATGCTTACGTCGGCAGATGATTCCTTTCGTTGAAATGGTACGCATGGTAGCTCGTCACTTTCGGTGTCACCCGCCTGGAAAACAGCTGATACTTCATGCGGTGGTGCAGGTAGCCGTTCCTCATAATTTTTCAGTTAGTTTATATGGAATAGTGTGCTTCTGGTACCGAGGTCTATGAAATAATCGACATCATTTCTCTTCTCAAGGACATTAAAGGGTCCTTTCCACGTCAGAGCCAATTTGTTGGTATCCGATGGAAGCAGAAGCAGAACCTTGTCTCCAGGGGATAATTGACGTAGTCTGGCCTTTTGGTCGTAATACTTCTTTTGTACTATCCTCACTTTCTGAAGCTCCTCTTTGACGAAACGGCAGGCGTCTTCAAGACGATTCTGCAGTTTGACTACGTACCTGAAGTGTGTTTTTATATCATCATCAAGGTAAATAGTGGCCCATATTTATTTCAATATCGCCAGGAAACCTCTGACGTAACGGCCGTAGAGCAAGTCCAACGGGGAGAAGCCTAAGCTCGACTGGGGAACTTCGTGATATGCAAAGAGTAAGGGCACCAGGTACCAGTTCCATTTCTTCGGACACTCCTGACACATTCTTGTTATCATTTGTTTCAGGGTGCTGTTGAACCTCCCTACAAGGCCATTAGCCATGGGATGATATGGGGTTGTTGGCAATTGTTTGAAGGAGAGAAGTCGGCTTTGCTCCTTCATTAGGCGTGACGACAATGACGTGCCTTTGTCACTGATTATCTCTCGTGGGACACCTAAACAAAAAAACATCTCCAGAAGTGCATCAGCGACTTTCTCCGTCTCGGTGCTCGGCAGTGCTACAGCATCGGGATAACGCGTTGCCATGTCCACCATTGTCAGTACGTACTTGTTTCCGCACTCTGACATCGTTGATAATAGACCCACAATATCAATGGCTACTCTCTTGAACGGGGTGTCAATTATATGAGTGTTGCCGAGAGGTACGTGACCCACCAAGTGCTTGGAAATAGTTCTTTGACATATATCACACGATTTAACAAATCATGTGATGTCTGACTGAACCCCTGGCCAGTGGAACTCTTCGAGTACCCGGTCTGTAAATCGTTAATTTTCCTGATGGCCCGAAAGAATGCCTTCGTGGGCCATTTTCATAACAAAATGTCAGAGGCACCTTGGTACCACAAGCCCAATAACCTGCCTCTTAGAGTGAAGGGTTTTCTTGCGATAGAGGATTCCGTCCTTCATGATGAACAATATTTTAGCAAACCTTGTCTTGACCTCTTTGTTAGCGGCTTCGAAGCATTTCCGCAGGCTGCTGGCTTCCTCCTGTTTGGTTTTGAAGTCCTGTCGGCTGATGTCCAAGGGGTTGATAGCTGATGCCGGGAGTAGATGTGGATTACCTGGCTGTCAGTTTAATGCTGCAACTTTTGTCTTGAAATGTGGTTTCCTTGCAGCTGACATCGAAGTCTTTGCATACAAAGGTGCGTGTGCAGAACCGGAATTTTCTGCGCCAGAATACTCTTCTGCAATGTTCCGGGTGTAAAGATGGCTGTTCCAATTGTTGTAAGGATTGTGAGCATCTCGAACGCCTTCCACATTTCTGATGACAACATCATATAAAGGAGTATCCATACAAAGGGCTCGAGTTTTGCCAGTGAAGAAAGGTGAAAAAATTTCCACGTGTGCTTCATGAAGCTTTATCAACCGTCGATCTAAGAGGTAAATCGAGGAAATCTTTCCAGTCACCTTACTATCCGCCACAAGAGATCTTTTGACAATGATTGAATCGCAGCCGGTATCTCACAGTACTGTTGCGGGATATCCTTCGAGTACACCTTCGCCCGTGGGCATCAATTTTTCCTTCAGCTTGGCTGGGGGCGTTTCTGCGCACTCCGGACTATAAGGAACACAAACGAAAGCTTGCGACTCTGAAATAATTATCTTGGCTCCATCCCTTTGTTGAAAAGAGCATGAGGCCTTCTTAACGCTGTTGGCGTTTTTGGAGCAGTCACCTGTTTTATGCCCAGTGTGGCGACATTTTCCACAAAAGGGTGGCTTTGTACCTGGACACTTTGTGTTGGTCCAGCAATCAGCAGCTCTGTGACCCTTTTTGTTGCAAAGGAAGCACTGTGATATCTTTATTGCCTTGCCGCTCAGACGTTCGAGTTTGACTTGGAGCTTTGGTTAGGATATCAGTCTTACATTTGCCAAGGTTGATCATCCCCTGGGCTTCCAAGTACTGGTCTGTAGCCTCCGCAAGATTTTCAAGGCTTTCACAGTTTCTTTCTTTAAGAAACACGGTGAGTTTCTCATGGCATTGTGCGAGAAATCGCTCCGAGACATTTTTCTCTCGCAGAGCATCGTAGGCCTGGTCTGTCTTGGCCATTTCTTGCCAGTGGTCAAAATAACATAATAGACGCCCGGCAAACTCCTTGCACGTTTCAGAATTATCTGGTTTGGTTGGTCAAAATTTTGTCTGATAGTCTTCTTCTGTGAACCTAAAGAGTTGTAGTAGCGTTTTCTTTGACGTTACGCAGTCTGTGGCATGTTTAGATGTCATCCTACACTACACTCAAGGCTTTTCTGGTCAAATAAAGGCTTAGTGACCGGACCCATTTGCCTCGCGGCCAGTCTTGACTAGTAGCGACGCGCTCAAATCGCTGTATGTATGCGTCCAGTTCATCGCGTTCCTCGTTAAAGGCTGGGATGAGTTTGTGTGGACTTTAGTAGCTCTGCGTGGTGCCTACGTACGCACCCTTGGTAAGCTGCCCAGTAGTTGTACTACCTGCTTTCGCACCTAACTGATGCAACCTTAACTTCAGCTCAAGAGCTTCTTCTCTGTTTTCAATCTAGTGACTGCCTCTGCTTCGGCTTCTTTCGCGGCATTTCTTTCCGCCAGACGAGCGTCACGTGCCTCTTTTTCGCGTGCGCGTTTTTTGTCCATCCAATCTTTTAGTGCTGAACCACTTAACCCCAATTCCTTTTCGATTGCCGTCAGCTTGTATGCCTCCATCATCGACCGTCACACACACATATGCGATGTGATGCTCTTCTCAGATGTAACAAGAGTAGTCCTGTCATGGACGCCAGATATGTCGTGGTTAGGTTCGTCACGTATCAAGGCGTGTGACGCGAGGAAAATGGAGACAGTGAGGAAACGAAAAGGAAGTTATATTGGAAAAAAACTATTTCTCATACAGTACTATATGTCGTACACGCACGCGGTTCACACACGCAAAAAAAAGAGCAAACAGTCTCACAGTCTGTGCCGTAGCCCGGTGCCTTGAAGTGGGATTCGTTGCGTGCTCGGATGCAGTCGTCGCTTCGGTGTCAGGTCAGCATACCACTGTAGAGGGAATCACCAGGTCTAGGTATAGTCGCACACTGTCAGTGAATTCTGCTCGCTGGACGTGGTCGGCAGCTCCGGTCTTTTCGAGGGTGCTCGCTGTACCGGAGATGTCCGCAGGACCACTCACCTAAAACTCGCGCCTGGCCACGCCGACACGCCGTGCCACGAGAACGTCAATTTCTCGAGGACAGGAACCCAGTCTTTCGAACTTCGCGCGTAGTTGCGGGTTCACCCTAGGCTCCGTTGCGTCATCTTGTCGGCGTCCGAACAGCTTCGTTCTCCATGAGCGTCTCCTCTTCTTTCTTCAAAGGGCGCGCAACAACGCCCTTTGATTCTTGTTATCTTCCAGGTGATTGGGCACGGTCGTCTGCTATGCTCGCATTTTTTAAGCTACTACATCACTTCATCCAATTGTCGCAACACGTGAGAAAGTTTGTGTCTCTGGGTGGCAAATCGAGGGCACCAGCATAACAGATAGTCGGAGCCGCAGACCTCGAATTCACACTGTTGGTCACTTCGATATGGTTGTATATGCTTTTGTGAACGTAAGACATGCGATGTCCAAATGTAGGTCAAAGTTCCCGTTGAGTGTTCATTATGTGGAGTCTTGTACGTTTCATTCTCAGGGGTTTTTCTCCAGCAAACACACCGTAATTAACGTAAATGTGAGGTGGGTAAAATAATCGGTACACAAAATATACACGACTCCGCATACAAATGAAAGAAACAGGGAAACATACGAATGGAAACAAAAGAGAACACCAGCGCTGTATTGCATCCCCACATGTACCCTAAGTAGGAGCTAGCGTGATTTGTTTTGAGCTGAAGGCAAAGCTTGCAATTTACAGTCGGCTTTTGGGAGCGAAACACCTGCTGTTGAATGAGCGGTGACGAGGAAAACTCAAAACCACGGGTTCACTAAATTTCGATGCCACTTTATTGCTTCTTATTAAGATATTTCACTCAATAGACTTCCTTGTAATTATTTTTGTGATGCTCCAGGGAACGAAACCTTATCAGCACGTTACAAATAGGATGGTTCCCAGAAGATGTGACTTATGCAAAGAGACTGAAACAATATAGATCTTGTAATGTAGACTTTCTTTATCAATATCACATGTTCTATACAGCACACTATGATGCAGAATCCTTATTTACGAAACGTGAGCTGCAAATTCACATTTGAGCGGGTGACCTGCTAGTTTTTCTGTGCAGTTGTCGATATGCCTCGATTGTAGTATAGGCTGTGAATATTGTGAAATCGTAAGTGGCGTTTAGCTTGTAAAAACGACAGTCTGAAAACGAAAAATCGTCCGTAAATTTGAGCATATGCGTCTTCGAGCATCGATGTCTAAAGTTTCGCCTTTCTGTTTCTGACTTTTTGAATTTCAATAAAAACTTCCCTCTAGCAAGCACACCCGTGAACGTGACGCTCAAGACAGGTAACTACGGTACACGTGCTCTTGGAGAAAGGGTGACACGCATTGATAATTTCCTTTCTTAATTAGGCCTTTCTAGCATCTCTAGTTTTGATCAAGAATAATTACAACAATTTATGTGTCATCGAGGCAAGAGCAGAGATAGCATACGAAACAATGTTCATATTCCTGTTAAGGAGATGACATTCAAGTTATTTCACTTTCGGTGTATGACCGGCGGATATACGCATGAACTGATTACGAACGGTTTTTGTTCGTCCTTAGCTGGACAAAAAGCAAGTATTCGCAAAGTTTGTTCTTAATTTTTTTCATTGTTATTGACATCTTTTACCGAAACATGTTCACCTGTCGTGGAAAATATGAAAACTGATCTCAAGCAACAAAAATGTCTTTTTCATAAAACCTAATGCAGACTTGAGATAGGAAGCAGACAGTCATAAAAAAGGAGACGCTGTTATAAAAGTACTTGAGACATCTTTGAACGTGCTGGGCATTGAAATTACTTGGCTGCCTAGCTTGTGCAGGAAGCTTTCTTTTTGGCAGAAGATATGCTGGCGCTGAGGACGGCAAGCTGAAGGCAGTGTGCAGCGTACTTTACAAGAAAGACCTTAAATGCATTTCCACATCATATAAGCAAAACAATGCAATTGCATTTACTCCAGCACTGCTTAAGCTATAGCATTATGCAGTTTTACTAATGTTAAACCTAGGTATAGCAGGAGCGCCGCGTTGGAGACGCGTGTATAATAGCGACAGGACAGAGTTGTCGCATTGGTACAGACAATGTTACATTAAGCGTGTATCCAAGAATGAAGTTTCACTAAGCGAAGGAGCTGTGTCAAAAGCGAAGCATTTCTATGCGTACTACAGAAAATTTGAGTGCTTTAGTATAAACATATTCATATATTTGTCTATCTGTCCTCCTACGTAAAGATGTTCTGGAGATGAGTTATATAAAAGATATGCGACTGTTCAACGTACGTGCCTGTGCGTATAACGTTTGTACATATGTTTAGCGCAATTTAGTATGGTTAAAAAGATTACACCGTACCACAGTCCCCTTCCGTCGGCATGCTTTGCATGGTATCAATCACCTTGATGCTTCAGATTTGGCAAAACTATTTTAGATTCGCCTCTAGAAGACGCACAGGTGGCGCTGTCTCTCGCATGTGAGAACACGTTTTCGAGAGGTTTTCTTGAGCGAGTGAGATGTGGGACGACAGGAGACACATTTACGGGCTCCGGCGACAAAGCACGCCAGCAGCCTAAGCAAATGACGTGCTTCGCACCTAAACGCAGCTAGGCGTTCAGGGAATGCGTAGTATATGTTCCTCCAATATCTAGTCTTGTGCAGGCAGCGGTTATGTTATTCCTGAAAACTTCGTTATTATCTAGCATTCATCTTGCCTTTGTGTACCAGCCTTCTCTTGGCATCCTGTTCATCAAGCTTTATATGAAATATTTCCCTAGCCATCACGCTGTCTTGCCTGCCCATTCCCAGTCGTTATTCTTAAAATTGATCAGAATGAATTCAATCATATCTCTTTCTTGGCCCGCTTTTCTCTCCTATCTAGCTGCATTGTCCAAAATAAAACATAGCTTTACTACTGCACGATTTCATGACGCTTAATTTAGTTCGAGATGCCAAAGTTCGATTTCTTTTTTTATTTTTTATTTGGTTATACAGCGTTGCTGCTAAATTGGTACGTAGTCTTAATAGGAATACCAGCAGCATCGAAAGAAAACAAAAACAACTGAAATAAAGAAAAGAACTAGGAACAGCACCTTCATGTCCCCTTTTCTTTTTTTTCTCCGTTACTTCTGCTTTCTTTTTGTGTTGCTGGCAATTCCACTAATATTATCAACTCTTCTTTGAGCTGCTGCATATTTTGGGCCACTCTGCGTATGCACTGCTTCTCGATAAAACTTCAAGAACGGAGCTTGTTTATCGAACAATTCCGTCTTCGATAAACAAGCTATTATGTTTATAGAAGACTTCCGTCTTCAATAAACATAATAAAGCACTTTTGTTATGCAAGAGTCGGCGACGAACGACTGCGCTGATATGATAGAAAACAAATTTATTCCAGGAATACTTCTCTATTGATTCTGACAGGTTCATTGCCTAGCAAATTAACCTTCAGAGAAAATTCATACAGCACTGACAAGGATACTGTTAAAGTTATGCCATCTAGAAGAGAGGATACTCATTGTTTTATAGAAAAAAAGTTTGCACTGCTTATCCTGTGCAATAAAACAACCTTCGAGTTTCGACGAACTCATACTGTGTTGATAGTGCACATTGCTCACCTTCTGAAGGTAATTTGTGCTGCCAACATAGATTGTGACGCAACTCGAAACACCCCGTGCACCTCAGAGCAAGCCCTAATTTCACTCACTCTGTGAATATGACGGTTATATTTTTTTAAATGTTGTCAGTAGCTCTTAACTTATATTGTCAATTTTACCGACCTGCTGCATTCACTGCCCATGCCCATTTTTTTTCTAATTAAAACGAATAATTGCCACTCGCTTGTTTCCACAACCACGCAGCTCTTTTGTCTTGAGGTTACAGTTGTAATTGTTTTTCTATTGCTCTCAGAAGGAAGCTGACAGGAGAGTTCGCAGAATTCTGAGATCTTGTATACCTTCCAGCCCGAATGAGAGAACTACAAGCTAAAGTACAGTAGCCTACAGGACCAAATAGAAAATGAATTGACCAATAGACGGTGTGTATACCCTGGCATCGTGCAGGATGTGAAGATGGTTCAAAAGGTATGAAGAAATGGTTATACGAGAATAAAGTCTCATAGTTGCACAAACTAAGGACGACAGAAAGTGAGACTTGAGAAGCAAACTAATCAGTTAGTGGTCAGATGGATTGTAGAATACTTCAAAATTCTGCTTCGAAACAAATAGTCGGCTTCAGAGCACCTACGTGAAATGATAACCTAACAACTATGAAACGTGCACTTAAATTCACAGGAACAGTTCTCATACATGACACTGGACAGCTTTGTCTGGAGGAGAAACCCAAACTAAGAAATATTACAGTATGAAAGCATCAAATACAAAAGACGAACTAGAGCTGTGGAGCTCTCGAAGGCAATCAATAGAAGTATTGTAGCTAACAGAAAAAGATATGAAAAGTTAATTGAAAATGGCCGCCAATTCACAAACTGAATGGTGCTGGTGCAGCAAAGCTTGGTCTTAAGATTCATAATGTCATCGTTGAAGTCGCCGACATCTATAAAGGATGGAGGAATAGACGGAGAGATGAACGGACGAACGAATAGACAGATACACGGACGAACAGATAGTTGTACAGTTGAACAGACATAAAAACGGATAAATGCATATATGCACGGACGGATGGACAGACGAGCGCTGATCAAACTGATGGACAAAAAAATATGAACTTAGGCATGGAATGTTTATTTGACGAACGGATGGACAGGTACACCGAAGTTACATGGAGAGTGTGGTTCATGGTCCATACGTGCTGTGGGCGCTCTATGTACGGTATAGAAGAACAGACGACTGGGACTTACAACGGCGGCCGCGACGGACATTGTGCGAACCTTTAAGAGGCTTCGCTCCAAACTGCTGTAAATAACAAAGAATAAAAGCGAGAAAAAGGCACTGGGCACAAGCAAAATTCCAGCATATCCTTCGGGTGAATGGGGATGAGTGTCCATCCGTCCGTCTGTCTGTGTGTCTCTCCGTGTGTCTGTCTGTGTGTCCGTCTGTCCGTGTGTCTGTCTCTGTGTCCGTGTGTGCGCGTGTCTGTATGCCCGTTTATGTGTCTGCTTGTGTGTGTCTGTCTGTTGATGCTCTATTGGTCCGTCCGTCTGTCTATCTGTCTTTCTGTCCGACAGTGCGTTTGTCCATCTGGCTGTCGGTCCGTTCGTCCCTCTGTCTGTCTGTCTGTCTGTCTGTCTGTCTGTCTGCTGTCTGTCTGTCTGTCTGTGTGTCTGTCTGTCTGTCTGTCTGTCTGTCTGGCTAGTTATGCCTGACGCAGGACAAGGTTATACTAAGAGAAAATTCGCCCTTGAAAACGAGATGTCTGTACCATGAGATAAGAAAGACAACATCACTAGCAATTTGCATGGGGTAAAAAAGGTGAATAAATTGCAATGAGCCAGGCACGTAGCACGCAGGGAGGGTAATTGCTGGCCGTTGGGTAACTCACTATATTCCCATAGAAGGCAAACACATGAAGGGCAGACAGAAAGTTAGGTAGGCTGATGAGAATAAAACGTTTGCAGATATAACACAGTAATAGAAAGCACGAGGCCAAGCTGATAGGCGAATCATGGGATAAGATTTTATCCTGCAGTGAGCGTAGTCAAGCTGATCATGATGACGATATAGGATAGCCGAGGAAGTAGGAAAGAAATCTGCGCAAAAGCATGGGCAAAGCGGAAGATAATGTAAGATCGCATTATCCAAGAACAATCAAACATCTCAGCGGCAATGACAAGGGGTATATGTTAGTCTTGCAGTATATGTGAAGAGGCAAAGCTGCGGGTAAAGAGGCAAAGCTGGGATAAGACAACAGGAAATCTGACGAAGCATATTGGAGGGATTGTTGGATGAAAACTGGCCACCGTAAATACGAAGGGTCTGTTGACGGCCAGGGTAACAGAATTAAGGAATATAGCAAAATTCACCTTATCAACCGAACATGAAAAACAGACGTAGACAGCTAGAGAGAGAGAGAGAGAGGGAGCGAGTGAGATAGATAGCAATCAACGTGCATTTGGTTAATAAATAATGAAGGAAAGTATAATTTTAAGGTCTAGAATGAAATAAAAAACATTGATGCTAAGAAAAGCATAGCGGATATATTTGGAAGCAATTGCAGTGTAAATGTGAAGAAAGAAAAGTGGCTATTGTGGTATATCTCCACTGTTTAAAATTTTCCACTAGAGTTTGCGCATTCGTGAAAGCCTTTCTACACAATCTATGCTTCTCCATTCACCTAGTTGGCCATGTAAATAGACAAGTTTGTTTCTATTGTAGGCGTCCCGCAAGGATATGTGTTCGTACCAGTTCATTTAAAGCAGCCCTCCTCCCACTGACATGCAAGCTCGCGGTATAACACAACGCAAAATAACTATGTGTATGCACACGACAACACTCATGAGACAGTAAACTCTGAAATCAGCTCTAAAGAGCAAGCTCTGCAAGAGGCACTCGACGTAACTCACACCTGGTGCAACCAGATTGGTCTCGAAATCTCCAAAGAAAAAACAAAGTTCATGTCGGTTGTAAACAAGTATGGAAGTCGTAGGCTGTGAGTCCCGTTTCTACAATTATTTTAAATCAGCAGCCACTACGCGAAGCCTGAAATATCCACGTTATTGGCCTGGCAATTCATTTCATCGTATCTGCAGGATTTTTGTCAATAGTGCTACGCGGCAGGTATCAGTAATGATACATCTCATACGAAAGATTACGAAGAAATCTGGTGGTGCTGACTCCGACATAGCTCGCCTCCTTGTCTGTTCAATATTGCAGCTAATGCCCCTACTGCACGCATAATCCAGAAGCGGGCCATTCTTGTCCGCTTCTGGATTACACGTGCGTAGGGACCTCCCGACTCCAGAGGGTTGCTGTTGGGCATGTCATGTTTGGCACAATTGCGTGGATAGTGAGGTAAAAAATAAAACAGAGGACAGCTGTTTTTAGGAAGAGCAGTTACACTTGGAATTGTTTTGAGTTGTCCAATGCCCTTCGCAGCTGAAGTGCCGTGCACTCAGTTATTTTTTCAATATTGCTGTTATTCTTTTCTAATGCTTTAATTGCTACAAAAGTACCCGGATTCTCATTTACTCCTCTATTGAAAGTGTTAAATCGGTGGATAAGGTATGACTCTCGATGTATACGTCCTCAATTTGATTTAAATCCCGTCTCAATGAGCCTTACTGACAGTTTGTTGAGTGTATGGTCGAGAAGATTGAGAAGTGTTGTCAAGGGTAGACTTGGGGCTGATTTCGCATGGGATTCGTGTATATTGAAGCTAATACTAAATGTTGGTTCTGTTTGTCTGAGGTACTGCGTACTGAACACGTTGCATTCGAGTATGTATACCACATTAAAGGATTGGCATGTTAGGCTTCCTCGTATGTTAATCGAAAACATGGGTTTTGTGGTGGTTGCTTTGTGTGTTTCTCACATCGTTTTACAAACAAGACATCGTGACTGCGAGAAACACAAAAGCAAGCAGCACACAATCCAAGTTTTTGATTACCATACGAAGAAACTTAACATGGGATTTCTCTAATGTGGTGTACCTACTCGAATGACACGTGTGCAGTATGTAGTGTATATATTATATCATAATATATATATATATATATATATATATATATATATATATATATATAAACTTCGAGAATAGTGCAGTATAGGAAACAAAACAATAAAATATTTATTTAATCCTAACAGTTTCGGCTGGTGGACCAGCCTTCTTCGGAGGATGTAAGTGAAATGATACAAGTTCCCGTAGCAGAGGGTCACCCTCACAGTTTAAAGACCCTCCAAAAAAAGAGAGAGAAAAAGACAAGCGGGCGAACGAGGTAGCAACAGACAACAAGAAGCAGAAGAAGGAGAGGAACTAGAAAGGAGCGACGGAGAGCCGCCGGAAACGAGCGGGTAATTCTGGCATTGTTACTGGGTATAGGTAAGACGCGCCGCCAGCGGAGGCGACCAAGAA
Source organism: Rhipicephalus annulatus (assembly GCA_013436015.1). NCBI lineage: Eukaryota > Metazoa > Arthropoda > Arachnida > Ixodida > Ixodidae > Rhipicephalus > Rhipicephalus annulatus. Next base: position 1,498 of record WOVY01010300.1, on the reverse strand, counting down.
AAACGGAAAAATGTGGAACATGTTGCCGCTTACTCGCATCCCACACATGGATCGAGTTTAAGTTCACGTGGTTCGGCGGCTGGCCGGTGGCATCGGGCCACACACACACACACACACCCACACACAAGAAGCATACGACCCGCTCCAGCTTTCGGAATATAATGGCCACGTTGGAAAGCTAATGTGCCCTCTCCCCCTCCCTCCACCTGCCCTCTCTTGCAGAAAAATGTACAACCAGTCATACTGAAAATAAATAAATGGGTATTCTTGTAAAGGATGAACATATATAAAAATAAATAATACTAAAAAGTACTCAGAAATGAAAACAAAGTCTAATAATACTAACACAATCCGTTTGCATCACGTAGCATCGAATTCGTTTAGTTTCGCTATATTGACCAACTTGCGTGTGCGACTTCACGTATGTATAAATAAATTAATTGAGTAATTCAATTTCTGTGTTTCACGAAACGTCGCCGAGACACGTCAGTCACCCAGGGCTCTCGTTGATTCCGTGGGTAAGTGATCTGAATTTCTTTATAAAATATGACTCCCGCTGTTCGCGCTCCCGTGTGTTCTGGAAGCCGGATTGTAGGAGTATGACACTTACGCGTTCGAAAGAGTGACCAGGAAGATTGATATGTTTGGAGAACGGCAAATTGGGGACGCCCTTTACGTGTGCCCTGTGGTTGTTGAAACGCAAACGGAACGCGGTTTCCGTGTGTCCAATATATTCCTGTTTGCACACCTCACAGCGAATTTTGTATACCACATTGGCTGAGTCACAGTTAAGGTCGTCTTTAATTTTGTACACATATTCTGAACAGGAGGCTTCGGCCGTATCTGTGGTCACCATGTGTGTGCACACCCTGCAGCGAGGTTTCCCGCACGGTCTACAGCCCTGATGGTGGTCGGATTTGTGTGTTTTCGCCCTGACCAGTAAGTCTCTCAGGTTTTTATTTCTTCGGTAAACCACCTTGGGCGGAGTCTGAAAAATGGCAGAGAGGCGACTACTCTGTTTAAGTATGTTGAAGTGGCGGTTTAGTATAGAATTCACCCGAGGGGTGGCGGCGCAGTATGTGAGGATTAAATTTGCCCCTGGAGTTATATCATCTTTATTCCCACCTTTTTCTCCCCTTGTTGATTCTCGGTCCAAAGAGCGAGCGCGCTCAATTGCGTTGTCAATTATTTTTTCGGGGGTACTTTTGACGCAAGAAGGCTGTTCTCAATTCCTTTGCGTGGGTGTCAAATTGCGTGATTTCAGAGCAAATTCTTCTGTATCTGTGGGCTTGAGAGTAAGGAACACCTGTTTTGCAGTGATGGGGGTGACTGCTATGGAAATGCAGATACTGTTGGCGGTCTGTTGGTTTTTTATACAGGGAAGTAGATATGGTGGTGCCACTGAGTGATACAGTGACATCCAGAAAGTGAACACTCTTCTGCGAATACGTGTGCGTGAATGTTATCGAAGGATGCACGGAGTTGAAACCGGAAATGA